>PVKZ01000486.1:0-600000 GCA_004027375.1 Macroglossus sobrinus | reverse complement strand
TTTTCTACCACCACCCCATCCCCACCCCCGCAAAATCCCAGCCACTACACACCGTGCTCCCCATGGAACACGCCACCTAGCCAGCTGCTGGGGAGCCCGCTGGATCTCTCCCCGACGAGTGTCTACACCTGATCAAACCTTTAAAGTCCTGGCAGCCTCAGCCGGTAAGGAAAGCCGGTCTGAGATCGGAACCTCCTTCCCGTCGCGCCCACCGTCAGTCCCTCCCTCCCTTCTCTCCTTCACCTCCCTTTCCCTCCCCTCTCCGACGCAGAGGGAGCGACACAACCAACTATTCATTCCCAACAAAGGAAGAGAGGGAGGGAGACGTTGTCAACAGTTACACGGCAGGCTCCTTCGCTTTCTTTGCAAACTTTCCAAGAGATTAGTGAAGAGACTCTCCTCCTCCAAGCCGAGGGCTTCCAGCGGAGCCCCTCGGCCCTCGCGTCTCCTGACCCCCTCCAGCCTCGGGGCAGAGAGCGAAGGGACCGGGACGGGCGGCCGGACGAGCAACCTGGACCCGCAGGGGTTCAGGAGAGGGCAGCACCCAGGAAGATGCCAATCAGGAGCAAAGAGCAGAGATGCTCGCCCCAAGTGGCTGGGCGCCTCCCGCCCCGGGCCAGGTCTGGGAAATCTCAGCCCGTTCAGAGGCCCCCGAGGGCAGCAGTCCGGTCGCCACTTGAGCCACTCCCGTCCCCAGACACCAACTCTGCTGGGGGTTGGAGGACGGCGCCGGTTCTGCCTTCCCTGTAGCGCAACTTTCTCCAAAACAACTTCCCAGCCGGTCCTCCTCCTCCACGCCGGGGGACGCCGGGCGCCCCGGGAGGAGCAGCACCCCCGCGAGAGGCGCGGCGCGCGGTGGAGACTCACCTCCCCGCGCAGCGCTGGGCGCCGGGGGCTCGGGCTGGGGCTCAGCGGCTCCGCACGGCGGGCGCGGTGCTGAGGCTGCTGCGGGGGCAGGGACCGCTCATGGTCCGCGCGGCTCGCCCGTGCGCGGGGCGCCTCTGGCTCCGGCTCCGGCCCGGGCAGCAGCAGGCGCGGCTCTGAGCCGGCGGCGCGCGCTCGGGCCCTCAACTGGTGATTTGAGGCTTGGCGGCCCCACCCCAGCGAGCCGATTCGCGCGGCCTGGCGGAACGCCCCCGCACCCCCCGCGACATTTACATGCACTGACCTCGCATTGCACTTCTCTTCTCAGATTTTAGAGTTTGGCTCTCCTCGTATCTCTCCGAGGAGACAGTCCTCAAATGTAGGTCGACCACTTCCTCACTGTACCCTTTGGAGAGACCACCCCTCCTAATCCACTCCTCCTCCTTCCCCGTGTTATTTGCTTATCCAGCAGATCTGCTTCGCTCAACTGCAGACACCTGGCTAGCTTTCCGTTTAAAAGGCTTTGGTGGGACAAGGATGCAGGTAACCCCAAATTACTAAACCATGAGAACAGGCAAATCCATCACACCCACCTGGACATATCAAAAGCGAAGTGGGAAGTAAAAGTGGCACTTCAGTACTAGATGGCTTGGAGGGATGAAACACTGGAGCCAACTGAGGACTTAATACTGTCAGATATCAGCACTTATGATAAAGCTATAGAAATAGTAACTGGCAACAAGGACAGACAAACTGACAAATAGAACAGAGTTCAGAAACAGATCTACATTATACGGTCCTTGATATAAATCAAAGATGCTGCTGTGATGCAATGGGAAAGGATGGTCTGTCATTTCAGTTAACAATGCTGGATCAGCTGAACACCCACATGGAGAGAAAAGAACCTTGATCCCTACCTCATATCATACCAAAAAATCAATTCTAGACAAATTTTTAAATCTACATGTAAAGAGTAAAACAATAAAACTATCCAAAGTGAATATCAAAAAATATCTTCATGGCCTCAAGGTAGGCAAAGTCTTCTTAAATACATATAGCTAACTATAAAGGAAAAAAAAAAGATCATTGGACAACATTAAAATTAAGAACTCAAGACACTATTAGTGAAATGGCAAGCCATAGAGAAAAGATAATTGCAACGCATATATTCAGAAAAGGACTTATATATAGAATATATAAAACACAAATCAGCAAGAAAAAGGCAGAAAATCCAATTGAAAATAGGCAGATTATTTCAACAGGTATTTCTCAAAAAAAGCCCCCAACCCCCCCCCAAAAAAAAACACATGAAAAAGTTCTCAATTACTAATCACCTCAGAAATGCACATTGAAGTTGCAATGTGATCATACTTTGTATCCACCAGAATAGCTAAAGTTAGAGACTTTGTGTAACACTTTAGAAACCTGTTTAGCTTATCTCCTAAAGCTAAATTAGCAGATAGCCTGTGACCTAGTGATTTCATCCCTGGGCATATACCCAACAGAGATGTACACACATATTCACCAAAAGACATGTTCAAAAATGTTTATAGCATCCCTCTTTATAACAGCCTCCCAGGACACAACCCAAATGTCCATCAATGAAAGAGAAATAAACTGTGTGGAATACAATCCATTACTAAGAATGAATGAACTACATCTGTACTCAACAAGATGCAAGACTTGCACAATATATTGATTGAATAAAAAAAGCTGGACACAAATTGATACATATCAACAGATGTTAAAGGTGAAGGTAGTGATTATCTTGAGGTTTGGGTAGAGATGAAAGGGAGACCAGAGGGGGCTCTAGATGCTGGGACTACAAGTGTATCTTGGAGATATGGCCAGTTCAGTTCCAGATAACTGCAATAAGGTATCGAAATAAAGTGGGCCGTAATTTTTTTGCTGGTAGAGGGTCTTATCTTTCATTTGTAAAAACCGCAACATTTGTGAAGCACAATAAAGCAAAGTGCAATAAAAGGAGATATGCCTGTGTTCTATTTCTTGATTCAGGTGCTGCTTACATAGATGTGTATTATTTTATAAAAATTCACTGTCTCTCATTTTATCATTATTGTTTGTGCACTGCTCTTCAAGTAAGTTTTACTCCAACAAAATGTTTTTAAAATCATGCCATGTTGGATATATTTTACATCCTTTTTGTCCTAAGAAAGAGCTGTTGACAAATCTGCAAGATTTGTGCAGCATTCTTAGGAATGAGTTTTTGTATTTTCCTTATGGCTGTTTTTGTGGGTTGGTTTTTATCTTCCCTATCTCATTAGAAGCACAAACTTTTGATTTTTGTTGGATTTTCCTAAAGTGTTTAGATCAGTGAATGTCAAACAGACCAGCTGTTATATTTCCAAACTGAATGATCAGAAATGCATTCACTGACTTTCTGCTGCTCTGGAG
Source organism: Macroglossus sobrinus (assembly GCA_004027375.1). Lineage (NCBI taxonomy): Eukaryota > Metazoa > Chordata > Mammalia > Chiroptera > Pteropodidae > Macroglossus > Macroglossus sobrinus. Next base: position 596,721 of record PVKZ01000486.1, on the reverse strand, counting down.
TGTCACTGAGAACAGTGATAAAACTTACATTGGTTCTCCTTGATTTTCAAAATTCCCTGAGCACCTGCTATATGTGTTTTCTATTGTGTGGTACATCATGGGGAGTTGGCAATAAAGAAAGACCAGAAGATAACTCACAGAGAGGCCTTGGGCAAGTCACTGTTCCTCTTGGTTTTTCCATTAATGTGAGAATAAATGTGAGAAGTCAAGGAAATAATGAATGTGAAAGTGCCTACCATATATAGTAGTTATCATAAATTATTACTAGAATTGATGACACATTCTATCATTTGTCTTCATAATGCTTCTGTGAGATAAGAGGCATCTTTATGCCCATTTATACAGGAGGAAACAGACTTAGAAAGGTTCAGTGACTTCAACCATAAATTAATTTAACAAATATTTGTTGCATGTCGACTATGTGCCAAGAGTCATAGCTAGTGTGAAGCAACATCAGAATTTGAATCAGGTATTTTAATCAAAGTTCAGTGAATTTTCTATCACACCACAACTACTTTCATATTTGTATCCCCAGTGTACATAGTAGGTGCTCAATACATTAATAGATGAGTAACAGGAGTATTTTAATAAAATCTTTTGAGTAGGAAATATTTGCATGGTTCACAAATCAAAATATAAATATAATGATATACAGTGAAAAGCCTCCCTCTTAACTCTGCCTCCTATCTCCCTAGTCCCGCTCCCACCACAGGTATCTACTGCTATTAATATTGTGTATACCTACCAGAATTTAAGTGTATATGTGTTATCCCCACCCTCTCACAAAAAGTAACACACTATACCTACAGTTCTACACTTTGCTTTTTTCCACTTAATATATCTTGGAGATTTTCCCATGTTAGTGCATGGTTTTCCTTTGAAGAGGTGTACCACAATTTATTCAATCAGTGCCCTATTGATGGACATTTAGGTTGTTTCCAGTCCTTTCCTACTACAAACAATACTGCAATGAATAATCTTGTACATACGTCATTGGTATGTGCAAATATATCTGCTGGATAAATTTCCAGAGTAAAGTTGCTGAGTCAAAGGATATGTACTTTTGTAATTTTGATAAGTAATGCCGAATTGCCCTCTATAGGGATCGCACCAATTCATACTCTCCAGCAATATAAGAAAATGCCTATTTCTCTACATCCCGGCCAGAATGTGTTATTAAACTTTTGAATTTGTTCAACCTGACAAGTAAAATATGAATTTAGTGCAATTTTAATTCACATTTCTCTTAGAATAAGTGAGGCTGCTCATCTTTTCATGTTTAGTAGCCATTTGTTTTTTCCTTTTTGGAATTTATACTTCGACTTTTTTATCCACTTGTAGGTTGTTTTATTATAAATTTTCAAAGAAATCTTTCCATATTAGCAAGCTCAGATCTTTGTGGTATGTACTGCAAATATTTTTTTCAATGACATCAAAAAAAAAAAGAGAGAGAGAGAGAGAGAGAAAATATATGCAAAGCACTGTGTTTTAGGAAGCTCATTCTGGAAGCTGTGTAGAATGAACTAGAGACAGGAGAGCCAAAGCGGAACACTGATTAGGAGACGATGGCAATCGTCACATGACCAGGGCTTTGACTAGCTAGTAACAGTGGGAATGGAAGGACCAAAATAACCAAAGTTATTATCAAGCACTAATTGGTAAGAGTTAATAATTAGCAATGATAACAATGACAATAACAGTAGCTACACCGGTTTAGGTGTAAGGACGAGCCACACACTATACTAAGTGCTTTACAAGATTTAAGCCGTGAGCTGATAACATTATTGCTCCCACTGCACAAATGAGAAAAGTGAGTTTTTGCAGTTAAGAAACTTACCCAAATTCACACTAGATGTGAGTGGCAGAACCAAGGCTAACCCCAGTTCTATCCGGTGGGTCCAGCTGCCTGGCAAGGAGAAGGAAAATGATCAAAGGTCGGGTCTGCAGTTTAAGTGCCTAGTAATGCCTGGCGTGATGACAGACGGAGAAGCCAGGGAACAGCTGCCTCTGGCTGGAGAGCAACACATTCACTTTTAGGTACACTGAGCATTTTTCAGAACCTTTCATGTACATAATCACTCTTCCCACAACGTCTCTGTGAGTCTAAAGGGGTGGTATTATCCCCATTTTACCAATGAGAAAACCGAGGCACCATGAAAGTAAATAACCAGTCCCAGCTCAGAAGTCCTGTTCTCTGGGAAACCTTCCCTGAAACCCAGCACAGGTCAGACATCTCAGTTACATGTGCCTTACGGCTTCTTTTCTTTCACAGTTTATTATTTGTCACAGTTTATAATTACACATTTATTTCTGTTTAACATCTGTTACTCTGTAGCCTCTAGGATCCGTGTCTGGTTTTGCTTTTGTTTTGTTCTTATTTTGGGGTCTGGCACATTATTGGCAGTCAATACATATTTATTGAATGAATGAGTGAATTAATGAATGAATGAAGGCTTTTAGACCTTTTGTCCTTTCTTCTATGTATTATTTCATATAGGCCCCAATATGCTAAATACATATAATGCCATGGATGTGGGCTGTGCTATAAACAATTTTAGGATTCAAATTTTCTCAAGTCTATAGACAGCTTTCACATGAATATTTAAACAGCAAAACTCTAGGCTACTTCAGCCAAAGGGATCTATGAAAGGACAACATAACCAGTGACATGGAATTGATGACTTTTAGGCAGTGCAAGAGGCTTTGTTAGTGAGCACTCAACCTCACGTTGATCCCCTTCTGACACAAAGTAATTTGTTTAGTCCCTATAACATCACTAGTTATCAGGAAGCTGGGCAAAATGCACTTTAAGGAAGAATAACTTTTAAAATTCCAGCTTTGCCCAGACTGAAACGGTTAACAAGCAAGGAACACAGATGTTTAAGCTATAATCAATGAAGACCAAATAGAAAATCGGAACTTGAACAATTGCAGACAGAGAATTCCCTGAAGTTAGTATGTAATAAACCACTGATACAAAGGGCTGGCCGCTCTGACTTGGACCACAGCAGGAAATGTTGCAGTTATTTTCGGGAGCCTTACCTTTTAGGCGCCTGCCCTGTGAAGAGCTAGCCATGGACTTGCTCATGAGAATCCCCAGTCCGCCAAGCAGGGAAGTCAGCCAAAAGGCCCATATGATAGCTGAAAACTCACTGTCAGATCTGCTAGAGAAGTCATTACAAGGCTACACCTGGGTAGATCCTCAATAAATACCTACTAAGTTAATGAATGAGTGAATGAAAAAGAGATGGAGCTCTTGACAACACAGGCTCACTTTCTACATAAGGTGCACCTCAACCTTATGGTCTATATTTGAACTACCCGCTTCAGGACTTGCTTCCCTCACCAAACTCTGGACCCTTGTTCCTCAGTTACTTTCTTAATCTGATGACCAGCTATGCATAATTAGCTTCTTTATTCAACAATTGGAAGGAAATGCTCCAAAATGTCTCTGGATAATTATGGAATTCAGATGATTTTAGTTTTCCTTATTTACACAGTTCTTTTTATTTACTTTTTTCAGTAAGCATGTATTATTTTATTATTAAAAATGTCACTTAAAAAACAAATTCATCGAGGCCCTGTTGTAGAAAGCATTGCTAGTCTGAGGATGTAAGAAGGTGAGTACGTCATCAGGACCTTACATTCTTGTGGAGAACATAGCACAAATACAGAAGGACTGGCTGCATCAGAGGTCCCCTGTGCTGTGAAAATGCAAAAGGAGGGATTAAAAGTAATGGGGGACAGACTCTTGATGCTGGTGAAAATAAAAGAGAGGGAGGAGTCTTGAAAAAAATGCTTTACTATGGAAATGAAGAGAGAGCAAACAAATGTATGCAAAACTAGTGCAATAGCCACAATCTTGAGTTTTGACAGGAAGGGGCTCAATGTAGATACTGCAGGCTGCCAGGGTGGCCGGCGGAGGAGAGCCATGCCAGCGCTGTTCTAGTGTGGAAGAAGGAACTTGGGTACTTGGAGGAAATGAAGGGAACATGAAGCCTACCAGCTCCCTTACACAGGAGGAGCCAGACTGACAGAAAACTCAGCTTGTGTGATGTACTCATTCAACCTTTGAGAGCAAAGTTTGCCTTCCAGACAAGCAGACTTCAGCCTAGAAGAATGGTTTGTGAGATGTGGGCAGGACTCTCTCATTATCTTAAAATCTTCCTAGCAATATTATTACTTAAATTGTTATAATTAACTGGTTATTCCTATTTCTTTGTGTTAGGCATTGATCTCTCTATAGTCTTTTATTTATTTATTTATTTTTTTTGTAAAACAGTGTTAATCCTTAATGGACGACATAATAGAACACTAGCTCTAAATGCGCTCTTTACCCAGTAACTCCGCTTCGAGGGATTTGTCCAACAGAAAAGCTCACTCACCTGTACACACTAAGATATTTGTGACAGCGTTGCTTGCATTGTTGATGTGCAGAGGAATGACTGAATTAGAGCACGTCTATACTATGGCACACAGCATGCAGCTGATAAGAATGAGGTAATTCTTTTGGGACTGACACAGAAAGGTATCTGAAATATTATTAAGTGAAGAAAGCAAGTAAAAAAAAGCATGTTGCTCCATTGATGTAAAAATTAAATATATATATATATATTTGTGTGGGATTATGTGTCTACATGTACAAAATGTCTGCAAAAATTTCCTCCGTTAAAACTGTTTGAGAGGTGAAACTTACGGGTAAGCATGAGAGGACTTTGCTTTTTTCTTCATGTTATTCTAAAATTTTTCCCAGTGAGTACCGATTGTTTTCATAATCAAGGATAATTTACATAGTGCTTACAATGAGCTTTATGTATATTAACTCACTTAATTACAACAATAATCTCATGAGGTGGCACTATTCTTATCCTCTTTCATAGATGAGGATATCTCTGCCAGGTTACACAATGATATGTAAAGGTGCTGAGCTTTGAACCCAGGCCATCTGGCTCAGACTTTGTGCTCTTTTTAATCACTTGGTTACAGTGCCTCAAAAAAGATTGCATAAATAAACAATAGTACTGCTTTTAGAATTCGACAGATCTGCATTTGAATTCCAGTTTTTGCTGATTAGCTGTCTGACTCTTAACAAGCCTCTTACTTGTATGTCAGTTGCTCCATCTGTGAAATAGGGGATGATAGTAACATACCTCCTAACATCGATGTGAGAACTACAGAAAATATGTTTGGTACTTGATACATATAGACTATTTCCTCTTTTGAGATTAAATTACCAGTCCTTTAGTGTGTACTAATTTAATTGGTTGTTTTCTGGGGTAGCTGCCTGGCAGCGTCTGGTGCTTCAAAGGTAAGTGGAGGAGGGGGACTAGGGAATAAGGGGAAATTAATTGGCTTGGACCAATAAAATGAAAAATGCTGAACTAACTTTACCTTATTCACAGTTTTGCCTAAAGCCAGTCCAATTAAGAAAACAAAATCTATAGTATTTATATAAGTTTTAAAATAACTCTGGGGTAAAATATCATCATCTTATTTTTAGAATGAGGGTACTGAGTTTCAGAGATTTGTCTAAGGTCACTGAGCTCATTAAATAACAGCCAAGACTAAAATTTAGATTTTCTAATTCCACATCCCACTTCTTCCATGACGCCTTCTGCTTGAGTTGGGGCCAGGATATCCTTGTTGGGAAGTAGTGACTGCAGCCTCTCAGAAGGAATGTGACTCAGAAGTGATAACAGTATGGTAGTAATAGTGCTACTAGGAGAAATGTTCCATCAATTCATATGCTGTTTCTGAGTGGAAAAAAAAAAATGGCCTCCTCCAAACTTCAGAGCTAAACTAATTCACAGACAAGTGTGACTGTCCCCCCAACCCAGTGGGGCCCATACAGCCCAAGAACAATTACTCTGTCCCTTTATCTTCAGCTGTTTGTGGTATCTATCTTTACAGCAGTCATCATTCTACAAAACAGGACATGGTCATCCTGGAGGAGACAGGTGACTTGAGCAGGCAGGTGGCTGCAGGCAGGTGGTGGGAGGGTCCAGAGTGGAGCCTTGCTCACTGCTCCCAGCTCAGCAGCCGTCTACTTCTGTCTAATCTTTTCTCATTTTCAACTCAAGAACACTGGGGGTCAAGCTAGAGCCAAGAAGGGATTGTCCATTTGTGTGGCTCTGACTGTGCCACCTACTTTTCGGGCTCAGTCAACCCCTGCCAAGTAGGGGTCATTATCATTCTCTAGAGAGAAGAGATATCAATAAGAAATGGATCAGAGAGAATTAGAGTTCTCAGCTTTTTTCCAACAAGACATCAACGCTGTATAACTTACTCCCATGTGAGTGCCAGGGCATGAGGTGTGATCTCACAACTTTTTCTTTCAAACAGCCTTTAATTGCTAAAATGTAGATAATTGTTAAAGCTGGAATTTGTTACACTATTATCTCTACTTTGCTGTAGGCTTGAAAAATGTCATGATAAGTTAAAATTTTAAATATCCTTTTGGAATGCAGATGCATGAAAGTGGTATTGCGATGGACAATCTTGTGTCTGTTTAGTTTAAACTATTTAAACTAAACAAATTTGTTTATTTTAAAAATAATTTATTTACAATCTGTGATACTGTGTTATCAGTCATGAGTGCTTGTCACACACCTCAAACTCCGGTGCAAGGGCAGCTGGGTCAGCAAGTCAGAGGGTTGGGAAAGGTCATCAGTTTGGCCCTTTCCTCCCTCCCCAACACACACACACACACACACACACACACACACACACACACACACACACACACAAGCATGCACACACACGGTTGGTGTGGGGCATTTCTCTTGGGTGGTCACCATTTGGAACTCCTTCTAATGGCCCTGTTGACAGTACTAAGATTACCAGGTAGTAAGTAAGAACACAGTCAATTGCCCTTAGAATTGGTACAGGTGTCAACAATGAGGGGCAGAGCAGCAGAGATTCTGGGGGAGGAAACATAACCTAAATTTGAAAAACAGCTATGTTTACCAGCACTGGACCAAGAGCTTTACAGAGCATCTCAGTTAATTTTCTCATAGACCAGAGAGGTAGAGGTTATTAAGCTCATTTTAGAGATGAAAAAAAAAAAAAAAACACAGAGGCAGAGTAACCAGCCAAATTCACATAGCTACAATCTGGAGGCCTCTAGACTGAACTCCCTGATTCTACTACCTACATCACCCCACAGTGTGAATCCTGTTTCTGAGCGAGCAGGAAAGTTTGAGTTGAATTGCTTGAGCATTACATGTAAGAGCAAAATGACTTAAGAGAAACAAGCTGTCTGGGTTAACTCTGTGCCCGGCATTCAACAGATATGTGTGACCTGGACTTTTGAATGAAGTTTTAGACTTGGGGTGGGGTGGGTAGGAGTCTCCAGGGGGTTGAGGACTACAGTCTGGGCCTCCAAATTCACTTGCATTTCTCCCATGGCAGGAAACCACACAGACAGGTACACAGGTGTGAGCTTGATTCCAAGCTCCCTATCCCTCGAGTTCTTCCTATCAAGAGTGGTCTGGGAGTGGCAGCCTTGCCATCCCTGGGGGCTCATCAGAAATGACAAACCCGTTTCACCCCAAACTGACTGACTCAAAACTCACATTTTAACTAGCCTCCCAGGTATGAGAGGCCCTGCACTGATTCTGCAACCTTCCTGCAGTGGGATGTGCCATTGTCATCCCCATCAGCCCTGGCCAGCCAGTGGGAAAAGAAATCCCTTTTTTCTGTTCTAGGCTTAGGAGGGCTAAAACCACGTGCTGCCCCAACCTCCTGCTCTAAGGACTGGAGGACCATCCAAATGGGAGTGGGAGGCAGACTGCTCAGTTGTCAGCATTTCCAGGAAGTTCAAACCCTTGCGTGCTCCCCATGTGACGTCTTATGAACTTGAGGGCGTTAGTGGAGCTTTTCCTCACAGCGTGACCAGGTGGTGACAAACACACCATAAGGAAGGAAATTAATGAATAATCCTTGAATATTCTGAAGTGAGTCATACTGGCCTTTCCTAGAGACTGCTACAGATGATTAGACTTGTGGTTTCTGTTTCTTGATTCGTAGTATACAGTTAATAAACGCCTCTAGGGTCCCCTGATGTGGAAGGTGCTGGGCCAGCAGATCCTGACCTTGAGGCACTTTATACAGAAGTAATATTATATGGCTACCACTTTTGGTAATGAAGGTAAAGAAAAGGTCAGGTAAAGTTCTGTAAACATGGATTCTGGTGATTTGTTAAGTGTTGGGGATAGAAACTAGTCAACAGTAGCTCTAGGGATCTTCACCACCTGTACTCTCCCTCCCTCTCCTTTACTGTCCCTCTTCCATTTGCTGTGGGCTTTCAGTACGGAGTGCTGATAGTGACCGATGGTGATGGGCCCCGCCTGTAGTTCCAGCACCTAATACTGGCACTCTGTGTACTTTACTTATTTAATCCTCACAGCAGCACCCTGAGGCATTCTGCTTTGCAGATGAAGAAATTGAGGCTCTGTGATGTTAAGTTGTCCAGGGTCACGTGCCTAGAAAGTATCAGAGGACCGCAATACAGATCTGACAGGGATTCTAAACTCAGGTCTTTCCCTCCACACCTGGCTGCTTCAAACGCATTTGGCTCCTTGTGGAATTTGTGAGAAGGACGTACTCAGGTGATTGGGGAAGGGAGTGTTCTTGAAGTTTCTAAGTCACATCACATTGGTGTCTGTTGACTCCTTATGTGTTCATCTGGTGCCAGCTGCAGGATCCTGAGATGGTCTGTGTGAATCACGAAGGGGCGAAAATATAGTCCTGGGAGGATTATCTAAGCCCATAAAGTTTGGGGGATGGTATAAACTACTTCCTGTCAGCTTTCTATTGGCACTGTTGGGAAACAGAGATGAGGTAATGTGATAAAGCACCTCTGTGCTTGAAACTGAGATTAGTACTAGCCATTTGCTCTTGGGACCCACCAGGATGACTGCCAGACAATGAGAGCATAAAAAGATGGACAGGAAAAGAAAAGCCAGTCAAAGGAAAGAGAGTTGATCTAAGTTTCAACCATATTACTATTTAAAGGTCAGACACTCCTCAGAGGAGAGAGGATCCAAACCCAGATCTACGAATGATTCCACACTTAGTTGACCAAGGCACCAGAAATTGAGTCTCCTACAATCCTTTCATAGTAGAGCTCTCTGTGGGAGAATCTTTTCTTGCTAACCCAAATGTTAGCCCTCTGAGCATGGAGTCTCACCTTTACCCTTCTCCACAGCTCTCTTCTTACCCAGCCCAGCTCTCCCTGCCTCCTTCTCAGGCTGTTTTCCAAAACTTGCCTGTATCCATTCTTCTCTAAAACTCCCTTCTCCACCCTCGGAAGCTTACCCCTTCCTGACATCAATGTTCTCAAACTTGCCTGATCATAAGAATCACCTGGTGAACTTGATAGTGCAGATTCCGAGGTCCAGGTGCAGCCTGGAGATCCAGTGTCTAACAAGATCCCATGCGTCCTTATGATAAAACACATTTGGGAAACCCTGGAAGGTAGCCTCCCTCCCATTGTTAGACACTCTTAATTCATCCTGCTTGCTTCAGTTCTCAAAGCCACATACTCCTATCCTGTGATGACACTGCTAATGCTCCAGGCTCAAAGTGCACGGACCTCCCAACTCCAGTGACTTGCACGTGTGCTCCACATCACCTGCCTACTCTCTGGCCCTGCAGGGAACGGAGTTTTTCCTGACATAGTACACGACAGTAGCCACTTTCTGCCTACATCCTCCTTACCTCCCTGGCTCCTGGCCCCTGAGCACAGCCCTTTCATGCATCCACATTTTCCTGGGCTTACTTCTTCTTTCCCTGTCCAACTAGAACCATGGTTGATCACATGAGCTAGTTCTTGGCCAGTCTGAACTCAGATCCTTCTCCCGTACTTACTCAGCAGACTTTAGATTAATTCACCCACCTTTTCCTTTCTCATACCCAGGGAGCTGGAATCTGAGATCTTCAGAGAAACCCCCACGACCCTGCAGGCTCACCCCACAATAATCCACAATCTTCAACTTCAGCTGAGCTCAACTTCAACTAGAAGCAAAGCCATCAGACTTCAGCTCCCTACTCTCTTTCCCTACAGTAGAATCGGCATCACAGTCATCCTCTCCACCTATCCCCACACCACCACAGAGGATCAGGTCTTACTGCTGTTGCTCACAATGAACTTACCCCGTATGTTCTTGACTCCATCTGTCCCGTTCCCTCCATCACTCTGTTGGTCGTCCTCTTTCTCTGTGTCTGTAAACCTCTCCCTCCCAGCTGGCGGTTCCAGCTCAGTCTATTAAGCTTCTCTAGTTTCCCTCATCTGAAGCATCTTGCTTGAGTTTATGCTCCCCTCCACCATCTGATCTCTCCTCTTTCTTTCTCCAGAGCATCTACAGTTCTTTGCAGATGCCTCTGCCTCGGCCCTTTCACTGACGCTGCTCTCCTTGAGGCTGATAACAACTTACACAGTGTACATCCAGTGGACACAGTTCAGACCTTGAGTTATTGACATTTCTGCTGCATTTGACATTGGTGATCACTCCCTCCTTAAATTTTTCCACTCGCTTGACCTCTGAGACACTATTTTCCCTGACCCTCTTCTTGCCATTCCAAAAGTTTCTAGTCCGTCCTCCTCATGGATCCTCTCTCTCCAACAACCTTGAAAGTGTATAGATCCAGATCGTGAACTCATCCCGTTCTCCCTGGTTATCACACACTTCCATAGTTTTAATGCAGCCTGCTTCTTGAGCTTTAGCTTTTATATTCAAATGGTTTGCTAAATGTTAATTTTGGCAGAGACAGTTCAAAATTAGCACATCCCAAACCTAACTCACTCCAAAGCCAGTTTCATCTTCTCTTGTATCATATAATAGATGGCACCTCCAACCTGGGTCCCAGTCCTCTTCATTACTGTCCCCATACAATTACGCACACAGCTAGCTTTTCACCAAGCCCCAGGGACCATTTGCCTAAATAGTCCTCAAATTCCTGTGCCCCTCGGTTCTTCTTACTACCTTTCTGGTAGAGATCCTCGTCCTCTCTCACCTGGACTCTTCATAGCTTCCTAGCTGGTCTCCCCCTCGCCCACCCTGTCCTACTCCAATCGGTCTTTTACTAAACAACCTGAGTGATATTTCTAAAACACAAGCCTCATTATATCTCTTTATCACTTAAAGCCCCTCAAGAGCTTCTTGACACCACAAGTTGAAATCCAAACTCCTCAGGATGGCTCCCTGAACTCATCACTTTGTTCCATGCCTCCTTGTCACTGCTCATAGTTTCTTCCCTCCTTTCTCTAAACAACTCCCTCCTCTTCCTCCTCCCTTGGCCCAGGCATCACCTCCCCACAACTTCTTTCCTGGCTCCCCATGACTGGGGTAGTGCCCTTTGAAAGTGTTCCTATGACACCCTACACTTACCAGGTTATAGTAGCAGCTGTCAGCTGCGGAAAGAGAACGCTTGAGGATTGTCTTACAGGTTTACAGCCTCTTCCCACCCATAGGTGTTACCACAGGGACGGACAGTTGGCTCTTCCTTACACCTAAGAATGTGTCTGAAGCCAACTCTCCCCCCGCCCTGCCTCTCACGGTGAAGCATGAGGACCACCCAGGGATCAGCCCACCTCTATCTCTGCTCTTCAAAGGGAGTGGCTTCTCCTGGCAATTGGCAAACCTACCAGAAACTTGGCTTTGAACCATGCATGTTTAATAGGTGGTCCAGGTATTCCAGTAGAAACTGTGAGTTTAAAAAGGAGCGCTATGGAATCATAAAATGCCATGTTTTTGGACCACTCCAACCTCCCAAATCCAGGTAACTGGCAAGGGAATACTGTATTTGTGGATGTTCTGGTGGGAGAGAGGACACTAATCCACATTCCTTCCCCTTCAGGAATCCTGAGGTGTAGAGCAGGCCTTCAGGAGGGTTGTTTACCTGCCAGCCCTTCTAAGAGGAAAAGTGAAGAGGCTGAGACTAATGCCAGAGCCCAGGACTCCAGGGCCTAATCTCTTGCACACAGTAGAGGGGAACACTGCCTTCAGCCTCTGTAAGAGCTCCTTGGATGAGCAGGGGATTCACACTATTGTAGGAGATGGGATAACCTGGGCCCAGGGTGCTGAATAATGTCAGGAAGGATACTGTTGAATTGGACTCTAAGGAGCCCTTCAATGTCCTCTGACCCAGGCCTGGTGGGAACGTCACAAGCTCCTTTGAAGGTGAAGTTGGAAAAACTGACGGTGCCAGGCTGTCTTTTGTAACTTCCTAAAAGCTGGCCTTTCTATGGGAAGGGCTGCAGTGGAGGCAGGAGCAGCAAGTTCAGGGAAGACTGCAGCAAAAGCAGCATGGCCAATTCAGACCAATAAAGCAGAGGATGGAAAAGAGGGCTACCATGTATAGTTGCGTAGTTTGTTCACTGCACAAAGTTGCTCAACTGAAGGAGGAAATGTGGGCCGAAATCCAGCCTGGGCATCCATTTGCTAAGTCGTATGTCCTGGTGCAGAACTACATTTTCTGGGGAAAGAGGTGCCTGTTTCTAATTTGCAAAAAGGCATCATTTGGGATTCTCATGACCTTGATAGAGAACACAGCAGCAGCAATGAGAAAGCTCAGGAGAATGCAAAAAAAGAAACAACAAACAACAAAAAACAAACAAACCCAAGATGTGGCAGAAGATGGCAAGGGTTTTGGGAGCCCCAGGGCCCCTGGGTGTGGGCACAGAATACTAGTCTACAGAGTGGCTGCCCAGGCCCATGATTGGGCACTACTCCTCTCTGTCACCCCTTCGCCACATCCCAGTCCCTCCTAGCCCACCTCGAGCCAACGAAGGCTTCCATAGCCAGAGGAAAGAAGGCTACTATATTCATGACTGTGGCCCCAGTCACCCAACCCCTGAAGACCCATTCCTGAATTGGGTGGGGGACACCTGATAAAGAGAGGCGGTCTCCCCAACCTGTGACTACCACTGTGCTCAGCTGTTAGCAGGGATCTTGGCTGGAGAGCTAGGTCACCAGTCTGTGGCTGAATGCCATGTGAGAAGGGGCTGTTGAGTGCCCCCCTTTACTCTTTTTCTATTTATAGCTCCACTTTAACAGCAACCAGTCCTGGTGACAGCTCACAGGTTCTAACCTGCAAGGGAACTTCGAGGAAGATTATAGCCTTTTCTGAAAGCTAACAGCACACAATGTAAGGGAACATGGAGAGTATCTCCTGCCCTTTTGACTGGAGGCAGAAGGTGGACAGGCGAGTGGAAGACCTCCCTAGGCACAGATATGGAGGGGAGGCCAGGGCAGGGAGAACTAGCTTTTCTGGGCCCCTATTTTATGTTGAATGTACATGATCACATTTAATTCTTCAACAATCCTTAATATTTAATGATAATATCATTACCTTCATTTTACAGATGAAGAAACAACCTCAGAGAGGAGAAATAACCCTGGCCAGCTAGTAAACTGTAAAGATCTGAATTGAATTTCCTGGTCTATATGACTGACACATGGTTTTCTCTTTTTTTAAACATGAATTTATCACCTGCAAAGCATCTCCCTTGGGGAGAAAGAAACTTAAAATAGTGAAAAGGAACAGAAAAAGCTTGAGGAGTTTTGCTTTAGCAACTGAAGTTAATCTCTCTACAGTCTTCTCCCTTCCAGGACACTCCCAGGGGAAAATTATACTGCCTATTTCTATACAGGTGAAATCATTGCATTAAAGCTACACCTTGTGAGGGGGAGGAGGGGTGGGTGGAAGAAACTCATGTGCTGATTATATATGATCCAGCAAGGAAGAATCTCCTTTTTCTCTAGCCAGCTCCTCAACCCACTGCTCAACCGAGACATTATCTCTTAGGGGGTGGTTGCCAAGACCCACGGTTTAACTAATAAAATGCGAGAGCAGGAAGGGGCTGTAAACAATAATGGTGATGTTTATTGAGTGCTTGTTATGTAATAGCAAAGCACTGTTCCAGGGATATTACATAGAGACCAGTTTAATCCTCACATGCATGTACACAAAGTACAAATAAGGAAACTAAATCCAGGGAGGTGACAGACCTTGTCCAAAGTATCCCCTCTCTCATGAAGTGGACTTGGAATCAGACTCACTCAGCCTGGCTTCTGGATGCTACCCGGCCTCTTTAAAGTCACCTCTCCTTGCTGCCCCTGCCCCATTTTACAGGTGAAGAAACAAGCCCAGGGAGGCAGGGGACCTGCCCGCCAACCAAGGGAAGAGCCAGGTCTGATTCAGGTTTTCAGACTGGCACCTGGGGCTCTTGCTCCACCCCAGGCGTTCAGCACACCCATGATTCCAGGAGTGTACTAATGGCACTTCGATCAGCTCAGATTTCAGATCCCACTTAATGCTCTGAACTAGAAAATTCTTAAATACCTATTGCTATGTCTGACTCTGTACTATGCTTGAGCATCCCTGATGGGCTCATGGAAGGCTATATAAATATTGCTTCCATTAGATTCTTCATCTCTTCCCTCCTCAGCAGACGGGTCCAAACAGAAGCCAGGAGGAACGTGGCACCTCATACATCCAGCAGAGCTTGGCACGACTCTAAGTACTCCCTGCAAGGCCAGCAAATATTTTGATAATCTTTCCCCTACAGGAATCTCCTGTGGAGAACAAATGGACATAGGAGTGATCTTTCAGCAGATTCCACAGGAAAAAACATTACATCAGTGGAAGGGATTTTGACTCTCAGGCCTTTTGGGAAGGAAAGCAGATCTTGAGGCAGGGCTGCCTAGATGTCTGCTGTGTCCCTGGCCCCCTGGTGTGGGTCAGGGCTGTAGGGAGGCCGCGGTGGGAGGGAGACAGATGGTAGCTTAAAGTGTAGCCTCTCTAGTCAGCCAAACCTGGGCTTGAGGACCAGCTCTGCTGCTTGAGGCTGTGACCTTGGGCAAACTCATTTGCATCTCTCCGGTCTTCAGTTTCCCCACCGCAAAATGGGGATAAAAACAGTACTCATCTCTTGGACTGGCCCTTGAGACTTAGACGTAATAACATCAGGGAAGCAGTGAGCAGGGCCTGGCACATGCAGCTGCTCAAAAACCACAAGCACAACTATCATTGTGAGACCCTTCACTTTCCTTGAAATGAGCTGATGGGGTATGTTCTCTGCTGTCACTAGACCTCTTTATTGAGCTTTTTTTAAGGAACCCAAGGCCCCTCACCTGACCCAAAATATGACTTTGGGAGAGGAGGAAGAGCTCTAAGTGACGGGGTGCCACATGGTTACAAGCTCCCCATGCTGGAATAGAAGTCAGCGGGCCAACCCCACAGATAACCATTTCTCCTCACATGCCGGGTAGGCTGGGCAACGAGAAAAGCCCCACAGATTCCTGGCATGTGTTTTTCTTCACAAAGTCATAATATTTTGAAAAAGATGAAGCACAATTAATAAATGTTTCTAAAAAAGAAGAGAAGCAATATAAAGGCATCTGGACCAAAAAGATGTAGTACTGACAGAGCAACATGGACGAGAGTACAGCAGGCAGGGCTATAGGAGGCTTGTTCGACATGTGCCCCCACCTCAAGCACACTTTTGGTCCCGCCCCCAGGGCTTCTTTCAAAAGATGATTTGCTTCTATTTTCAGTATCTACAGGCTCCACAGGACACAAGGATTGCCCTGGGGCCCAACATTCTCTGGGTGACTCACCAGTCAGGTAGTGGGCACCGAAGGCTGAAGAACCCCTTTCTGTGTCCCTGAGCCACCAGTCATCCAAATGATACCTATCCTACTGAGAGCACTTGAGTCACCTTCAGGCACTGGGCGAGACCTGGCCCGGAGAAAGGGCTAGGTGAATGTTGCTAAAAAAACTAGAGCATGCATGAACCTATGGTTTGGGGTGGGATGAGGAGTGGACACACTGCTTTCTCTACATCCTGAACTCTAGGAGAGAAATTTTCATGGTGGAAAGTCTTGGCGCCAAGACACCCCCCTCCCTGAAGCAGATCCCTTACTGAAGCAACACTCCCTGCTAATATTGCCTTTACATGGTCCAAGAATCCTGTTCGATGTTATATATGGGAATAAAATGCAGGTGAGTGTGTGCATATAGGAGTGAGGGTTTGCATGTAGGGAAGGAGAATATTGACAAATCCAAGCACATGGGCCAGGAAGAAGTGTTAAAAACAACCACAGACCAACTGTCTCCTTTCTGTGTCCCCAACTTATCAGCTCAGGCTCAGGGTCAGGGAAGGTCCATGGCCAGCTTTGTACAGCAAGCTGACCTAGTTCCCAGACCCAGCACCCGGCATTGAGCAATAGAACAGGCTATGGGGGCCACCAGGCCCTGGAGTCCCTGGGCTTTAAGCACGATGGGGCAACATCGTGTCCCTGATCTGACTGTGCCGCTCCAGTCACAGAGCTCCCTCAGAGGCAGACTCAGGCCAAAACACTTCTCTAAGACTGGAGGTCAAATAACAGCCCCTCCTTGGAAACCAGACACTAGCCGGTGGCACTGAACCACTGAACAGACCAGGTCCCAGCCCTCCCAGGAGCCCTGGAGCATCGTATTTCAGCACACTTCTGCTTCAGCTACTCCCACAGGAAGGAGAGGGCTTGCTCCCACCTTGTTTTTAATTTCAAGAATTTGGCAATCCCCTTAGGAATACTCTTGTTTTCATGACAGTCAGAGTGGAGGCTACCCAAGTACTTCCGAGGCTTCAGACCTGATCCCAGTCAAGCTCAGAGCTGTGGTCTCTGGAAAGCAGACAAACAGGCCTGGAGACCAGTGAAGGGATCCTGCTCTCCATGGTCCAGGGCTGGCTGCGAGAGCCAGCTCCAGGCAGAAGCGCTCCCAGGCTTGCCATAGAGCAGAGAGAGCTGCTCCCAAGTCCAGGATGTGGAATTTTGGTCAGGCCAAGCCCTCCTTTTGTTGCCAGAGGCGAGGTAGATGATAATATATAATCATGCCATGAGGAATCTTATTTGGAGAAATGGAGAATGCATTTCTAAGATAGGAAAACTACATTTTAAAATTGCTCGTTTTTAGAGATCGGCTTTGTGTGTGCGTGCGTGCACGCATGCCCTAAGGATTTTCAAAAAGTAAAACAGCTAAGCAGGCTTTCCGAATATATATGTATGTAATGGTAATATATATTACATTTCAAGAATGCATTTTGGTTTACAAAGTACCTTTATATGCTCACTCATTCATTCCTTCAACAAATCTTCATGAGCCCCGACAAAGATCCAGGCACTGGGGACACAGTGGTGAACAAGGCAGGTTAGACTCCCCGCTTCCATTAAGTTCACACACTCTAGTTGGGGAGAATCACCATAAACAGCAGACAATTAATCAGTAAGATAAGTTCAGGGAGCAATAAGTGCTTCGAAGATGATGAAGGCAAATAAGGGGCTAGGGTTACACTGTCCAATATGCAGCCATTGCCATGCATGGTGATTTTAATTTTAAGTCTAAATTTAAGTCTAAATTAATTTTAAAATGACATCAAATTAAACATTCAGTTCTTCGGTTCACACTAGCCATATTTCAAGTGCTGCAGAGCCACATGTGGCTAGTGGCTGGTGGTATAGATACAGAACATTTCAATGAGCTAGAGAGTGACTTGGGGCTAATTTAGATTGGGTGGTCAGGGAGGGCCTCTCTGAGGAGGTGGCTTGAGTCGAAACCCCCAAATGAGAAGAAACCAACAGCTCACAGACCTGGGTAGGGCTGGGAGGAGTGGGCAGAGAGTTTTAGGCACCCTAAGGCAAAGGTTCAAATGTAGACATGAGTTTGGCAGTTTTGAGGAACAGAAAAGAGGTTGGTATGACTGGAGTGTAATGAGCTGGAGGGTGTGGAGAATGGAGAATGGCCAAGTCAAAAGTAAAAATAAAAACAGCTGGCGGCTATTGAGGGCTCGCTCTATGCCAGGCATTATGTGGTGAGTACCATTATCCTCCTTTTACAGATGAGAACACTGAGACAGAGAGAAGTAACACACAGAACCAAAGTCACACTGAGGAGACTGAGCCAGGATTTCAACTGGGTAGTGTGGTGTGTAGCGCTCAGCCACTGTGCTGCACTGATATTGGATGTGGTGTCTGTGTGTTCCAGGTTCTTCTTAAAAGACAGAATAAATGTGAACTGATAGACTTCCCAGGGAGGGATGCATGAATGTTATTTCATATGAATCTTCTCTGAGCTCCTGCAAACAGTTGCCTATATAAAATACAACTTGTAACTGCCTCCATCATCAAATTCCTATTGTTTCTTCAGACATTCTCCTCCTAGAAGTGATGGGACAAAGGAAGTAAGATGGCTTAACTAGCGTTTCCTTTCCAGCCGCTTTCTGAGGCCCAGAATGTGGTGGCCCGTTTTGAGGTACAGGTTCCAGTCAAGGTCACAGCCTTGTGGTATTCCCCACACCTGTCACCCTTTCTCCTATGTCAGGTTATTTAACCTCTCCATGGCTCCCTTTCTTCATCACTAGAATAAGGATAATTATTAACTATTGTTCTACCTCATTGTGCTGTTGTGAGAATTAAATAAGTTAGAATTAAATAAGTAAAACAACAATTATCATCATTAGCTATGACATCATATTATGATGACTGAGAGGGGAAGAATAGAAAAGGAGTGGGCCTAACCCAAAACCCAGTCTCAAGGCTTCCATGAGTAAGGATCCAGGATCACCCAGAAACAACCGCCCTGGAGCCTCCACAGGTTAGTCAGGGGATTTTCCTAAGCTCCAGGGTCTTAAAGGTCACTTCATAGGCTGGATCAACATCACCCCGCAGCTCTAGCTGCAGTTTCTGCTGGCTCAGACTTGCCTGTGCTCTGGGGCACAGTAGCAGTGGGCCAGGATGCTGCCTACTTGTCTGTCCCCCGCCTCCCAAGGCTGGCTTTGGTCAGATGCAGCAGCTCCTACAGAATGCAAAGGAAAGGCTTTCTCAGTTTGATATGAGGATCAAGGTAGCTCAGGGCAGGCTGGGCGACTTTCTGTGGTTCTGCCAGAGGGTGAGTAACCCAGGTCTCAGCCAGGTTGGACCTGGGTCTGTGGCATCTCCTGAGTTTGCCTTCCTGGGGCTGTAAGGCTAACACCACCCATCCCATCCAGGTGCTTATTTGCCAGTTGTTTGAAGGCTGACTACTTAATTCTAAATAACAGTGACTTACAGAATAGCAGTTCCCTTTTTGGCCAAAGCAGTCTTCTGTAGATTAAGCCTTCCTCCCAAGTAAAGAAAGGTTTACTTTTCAGCAGAGGCAGGAGGCAAGCAAAGCATGGGTGATTAGGAGCACAGACCTGGAGCCAAACTCTCTGTGTTTGAATCTGGCTCTACCACTTACAAAATGGTGTGACCTTGAACAAGTTATTTAACCTCTCCTTGTCTCATCTGCAAAATGGGATAGTAATAGTATTTACTTCATAGTGTTATTATGAAGGTTAAGTGAGTTAATATCTATATAGAACTTAGAGCTATGCCTGGCATATATTAAGTGCTTATGTGTTTGATAAATAAATATTCAATAATGGGGAAGTGGTTTTATAAAACCTATATAATGGAATACTACACAGCCATTAAAATCTCTATTACAGAAGAATAGTAATATGAAATATTTTCACAATCATTACTAAGTGAAACAATAGACTCTAAAACAAATTACAATATACCATTATTATTGAAAGAAAGAAAATAAATCTTTATACATTGTAAAATATAATAAAAGTATATACACCAAGAGGGTGTTTTTCTGTCTTTCAAATTTTGTGTTCTGTGTGTTACTTTAATAATAAAAAACAGTAAGAAAACAATAACAATTATTCAGTAGTAAAAAAATATAACAATTATTCAATTGTCATTGATCATGATTAAATGATCACTTTAAAATGATGGTGATGATAATGATAGTAATAGTGGTTCTGAGCCTAGACCATTCGAAGTTGAGGCTGAGAGGTGACCACATCACATATTTTAATGATAAGTCAAATGTTATCATCAAAAAGAAAAAAAAAACAATATTACATGTTTATATGTATATGACATACTATTTTCCTTCTGGGAATAATCAAAAGCTAGCCACACCAACTCAGCCAGATTTAAATCTTAACCTAAGCAACAAGTGACACACATATGCAAAACAAACAAAGAAGCCAATGGCAGTATGTAAAAGCAATGAATTGTGTGTGCTTTGCTCGGTGGTGAGTGAAGGGGGAGTCATGAAAGTTGCATGCATAGACAGGATGGGATGGGGTGGGGGAGCATTCCTCTAGCCATTGAGTCAGAGGTTTCAAGAAGGAAACGGAACTTCAGGGGCTGCTAAAATAAAGGAAGGAGATAAGCATCTTTTTTTTCTTTTTTTTTTTTTTTTACTGCTCACTTGTGTAGAACTTGAATGGAAAAAAGAAAAGGCAATTGTCCCCTGAACCACGACCTTCAGTAATGGACAGACTTCTCTACCTGTCAGTAAGCCACTTCTCATCCTGCTCTGGGGTTTTTTCAAACTCTAAACATGCTGTGTCTGGGTTCAGATGGATGGGACTGATGTTAAATTAAACCCTCTGTGTGTCAAAGAACAGACAGTAGGATGAATCCAAAAACGCTCTTAATTTCACTTCCAAGGCGCTTCCTCTGGCTTTTGTCTGGATTTACTGTTAGCATCCATAGTTTCACATAGCCCTTCCCCAAAAGCAGCCAAAAGTGGTCCTTTGCAAGTTGTCAGGATCTTGTTTATCTCCACATTCTTAGTTCATAAATTCTCTCCCCAGCATCCTGTCATGCTCAGATGATGTGAAGGGCTTCGAAAGAAAAAAAAAATACTAGTTGCAAATTTTGAAAATGTGCTGGCTGAATGAAACTTTTGACTGACAGAAACTGGTTTCATTTCCTCCTTCAATCTTTTCAAATGTTACTACCATAAAGCCCCTGGTATAACTTACTCTATTCACAAACCAAATTGGTATTCACATGCTAACAATCATTGCAATAATTCCCTAAACACCTGGACTAGCTAGAACTGCTTCTTTCTTTCCAAAGAACCATGGGGTCCTGGGGCTTCCTCGGCCCTTGCCACCAGGGCTCTGCCCAGCACCCAGGCAGGAGGAGGTTGGCAGGCTATTTTGCTTTTCGGCAAGAACTGGCAGTGATTAGAACATCCAGATCCTTTCTGTTGGAGCTCGTGGGGGATGAGCTTAGAAACTTCTGGCTTGTAAAAACAGGGGTCACAAATTTAGTACCGGGAGGTGCTAAAAGCAATAAAAAGAACCACCGGAAAGTGCCATAATAACCTGAAAAAAGTCCTCATTGTGTTTAGAGGAGGGAGGGCTAGGGAGCCCAGATCCCTTCCAAGAGCATCTGGTTCAAAGCCATGGAAGAGAGATGAACAAGGGGGTGTCCATGGCTTCGTGAGTGGGGTACAACTAACTGCTCAAGCACATGTGACCACACCAGGACTTCCCTGTGGTGGGAAGGTCTCCCTCACCCTTTCAGCAGGACCCTTGTCTGACCCCAAGAGTTAGAGAAGCTACGCTGATTTACAGATGCATTTCTTTTCCCATCTTTCTGATCCTCCCAGTCTGTGGTGTGTTCAAAGCACACTCATAGGAAAGAGAGGCCAATGAATTTGCCTAACTGGGAAGTGGTTTTGAACAAGCACCAACATTCTGACACACGCTTTGTCTTAAAAATGGGTCTCTTGCGCTTCAGTGGAGCAGGGCTATGGTCTGTGCAGGTGTTTGCAGTGGCGCCTAGAACACAGAGTCTTCCCTCTTAGTGTAGAAGACCCTGTATAAGCATGTCTTCAACTACCGGCATCAGATTAGGATCGACAGTGGTGAGTGCTCGCCAGGCAGCCCTCCTCTCCATTCTCCTTCGGAACAGCAAGAAGGAGGGAGGGAAATATCTCCTGGACTAGAGATAGAAAGAGAAAGAGGAATGCTGTTTAGAGGGAAAAGCTGTTATGCTTTTAAAAATTCTATTTATCATTTACAGGTTTTAGATTGTTAGAAAAAGTTCTTTACCTGGCCAATACTACGCCACCCCCCATTATAAGGACTGGAGTTTTTCTCCTTTGACATTATTTCAGTGGAATCTATGCCTTTGATGGGATGTCAGGTAAGGTTTTTACATCGCTCTCTCAAATTTATACATTTTTTTTAAAAAATAAGAAAAAGTGTTATCTTTCTATAATCAAGTCTCACGATGAATAGATGGGTTCGGTGCTGTGTTTTGTTTTCCTTCAGCACAGCTCTTTTGGGGACTACCCACATCATTAGACTCCTTTTCACTGGAGAAAAATGATTAGGCCAGCTTGACCAATCAACAATGAAATGAATAAGAGTCCAGGTGCCCCAGTATTTTTTGAAACAGTATAAATACATTCCTGTGGGGCAGGGGGTAGAAGGGTGACAGGTTGAGAACCAACAGAAGCTGGCCAAGAAGTGGCCTCCTTCCCCGCACCTGTGCCCCTTGTTTCTCCTTTTGCACCTGCTGGAGGGGCCGGCCCTTGAAGCCTGTCAAGCATAGTTCTGCTCCGCCTGGCATAGCTGGGGCAGGAGAAGCCTTTCCCCTGATGGGCCAGGTGTTTGCCACCTCTTCCTTTGCCTCTCGAAGGGTATTTTTGAGTAGGGAGAACTAAAACCCCAAAGCCACAGTTTGGAGAGACCTTAATTTTGCAGGGCTAATCAGAGAACTTGGTGTAGAGCCTATGTTGCCCACGGAGCTCTGCCCCATGGGTGGGCACATCTCCTGCATTCAAACTGTGAATCTCACCACATCTCCCTAAAGGATGGCTGTTATAATTGAGAAGAAATTCCCAAAGTTAGCAGCCCTTCCACAAGTCACGGGCAACTCTGAGTGATGGCTTGTGATTTACAGCCCAGCACCTGGCAGTCAGTTCAAATCCCTGAGCCGTGACTGCTTTCTAGCTCAGCGTTAGCTAATCTCCTAACCCACTTATCTCCTTCTACTCTCAATCTGTTTATTTTCCATCAAAGTGACCACTCCATTCCTTGAACCCTTAACATACACTCTTTCAGGACCAAGTTTTAGGCTTTTTGAACAGCATCTCTAAGAGCCTCTTACTCCTTTTTGTCACATCCGACTCTCTTTAGGCAGCCGCTTTGCAGCCTCCCCAGGCTTTTCCATGACATCCACTCTCTATTTCCTTCTTCTTCCTTGTTCCTCCTTTGCCTCCCAACACCGCACTTCTTTCTTTAGTCATCTTCCTTTTCCTCTGCTGCCTCCTCCTTCCTGCCGCTTTTCTCTTTCCCACACTTTCTTTGTTCTCTTTCTTCTCTGCTGCCCACCCATCATCCCACGTCACTGACCCCCATGGTATCTGGATGGGCGACCCATGGAGATGAGGAGCAGCTTCCACTGAGGACAGCCAATTTGGTATCCAAAAGTTTTCCCAAATCTAGTAGTTACAATTTGTGAGCCAAAGAAGGACAATACACCTTGGAATTGTGTTGTCCTCATCTTCTTACTAGCTGAAGAATCTGGACTTCCTTGGAGCCCCCAGTGCCAGTCTCCTAATAATATAGTTTCTTCTTGCTCCTAAAGGCACATCTCTTAGTAAGACCCACAAAACCTCATCCACGGTTCTGGTCCCCACTGACCTTCCAGCCTCACGTGGCGCCATGCCTGCTCTCTGAACTCCTGCCACATTGCTCTTTCTTCAGTTCTCAAATGTGCTATATTTTCTTCTACTTTGGGATCTTTGGTCATGCTAGTCCCTCTCTCTGGAACATTACACCTCCTTCCCCTGATTTATCTAGTTAAATCCTTTGGTTAGTTATCTGTTGCTGAGTAACAAATCACTCCAAAAGCTACCAGCTTAAAACAACAAAATTTGTTCTCTCTCAGTTTCTTTGGATCAGGAATTTGGGAGCAGCAGGGTCAAACGGTTCTGGGTCAGAGTCTCTCAAGGGGTTACATTCAAGCTGACATCCTGTGCTTCAGTCATCTGAAGCCTGAGGATCCCTTTCTCAGCTCATTCACTCGGCGGCTGGTAGACCTCAATGCCTCTTGGGTTGTTGGTGGAGACCTGAGCTCCTAGCCACATGGCCTCCCCATGGGCTGCCTGAGCCTCCTTAGGACATAGAAGATGGCTTTTCCCTGACTCAATGGTCAGAAAGAGAGAAAGGAGCTCAAAACAGAAGCTGCAAGTCTTTTGTAACCTAGTCTGCAAATGACACAACATTCCATCTGTCATATGCTATTGGTCAGGCAGACCAATGCTGGTACAATGAGGGAGACTTCACATGGTGTGAATACCAGAAGGCGGGCGTCACTGGGGACCATCGCTGGCTCAATTGCCATTTCCTTTCTCTTAATATATATTTGTGGAGTTTTGTGATTAAAGTTTGTCTCCTCCATTGGGCTACAAGCTTCTTGAATACAGGTATCTGTTTCGCTCATGTATCAATTAGCTTTAGCTGTGAAACAAACCAACTGAAAACTTGGTGGCTTAAAAAAGTATTCATTTATTATTTTTCATGTGTCTATGACTCAGCTGGAGTTCTGCTGAACTAGACCAGGCTTGACTGATCTGGGCTTGCTCATATCTGGCATCAGATACTGAGTTAACGGAGGCCAGTGAGTCTAAAATGCCCTCATTTACCTGCCTGCCAGGTGGCTGACCATCGGCTGGGCAATGATAGTAAACAGACTATGTGTCTCTCATCACTCAGGAAACTAGACTGGACACGTTTGCATAACAGCTGTGGGCTGTCAAGAGCAAGACTGAAAAGGTGTGAGGCTTCTTGAAAGATTTGGAAAAGGTACAGCATCACTTCCATTTCTTTCTATTGGCCAAGAAAGCACACAGCCAGTTCAGACTCAAAATGTGGAGAAAGAGATGATACAACCTCTTAATAGGAGAAGCTGCAAAGTCGCATTGCAAGGGGGTATGGATAATGGGAGGGGGGAAATGCAGCCATTTTCGTAAACAATTTACCACAGCACACCATAGCAAGCCCAGAGCCTAGCACAGTGCCTGGCATGTAGTAGATACTCAATAAAAAGAATATTTCTCAAATGAGTGAATTTGAACATTTTACCTATAGTGGGTATTATTTTGTTGTTGGCTTATCTCCCTCACTGCTATGCAAAGCACTTGGAAGGCAGGAGCCTGTCTTATCCATATCTGTGACCCCGTCACATTGACATGGCATTGGACTCCAATAGTGATGAGTACATGTAATCCCACCTCTTTTCAAACTCTCTCTGTACATCTCTACCACCTTGCCCTCCTCAGAGTGTAAAGGCTTCCACAACAGACTTGAGTAGGCTTTGCAATTCGACAGACCAGGGCTGAGATCCTGGATCTGTCGTCTGCCAGCCATGTGACCCTGGGCAAGTTCCTTCACCCAGGTTTCTTTTTCCTGAGCCGCAGTTTCTTTTTCCACAAAATGGGGATGCCTACCTCAGAACTGTTATAGTGTTTAAGGCAAAGGTGCTGAGCACAGTGACAGGCACTGAAGGAACATCCCCTTCCCTTTACCCTAATGCTTGCCATCACCCTAACATCTGGTCCCTTCAGCCTCAGCCCTGCTCACCTGCCTGTCCCAGGAAAGCCACATCTGTTCCTCTCTCTGGGTCCCCTGAACACAATCATTGGCACAAACATGAGTACAACTAAACTTCAATTAGCAGTGCAATTCCTGCTGCCACAGATGGGCAAGAAGACTGTCCATCACAGGTAATTTTTGCTACCGCCTGGCTGGTCTTTTCTAATCCTGAGACCAGAGGACCTTCCTCTTGTTCCCCTCAGTATTCTGGAGGTCCTGCGGCCTTCTGTTGCTCTGTCCTACTGACTGTTTGCCCTTTAGCCACCATAAAATACTCACTGCTCAGGCTCATTTTTTAATCTTTTAGACATTTCTTCTTCCCAGGTCAGCTGTCTTATCTCTATTTTCCCCCCTTTCCTTCTTTACACCCCCTTCTCCCCTCCTCTCTCTCCTCACACACCCCAACCTATCTTTTCCCATATGTCAGGCAGCATGCTAAGCACCTTACGCTAATTATCTCATCGATTCTTACATCACCCCTATTACTACCGCCATTCCCCTGACTAGAATACTGAGGCTCAGAGAGTTCCCATAACTTGCTCATGGCCACACACTTGGTGGGTAGTAGAACCAAGGTGAAACCCAGGTTCTGATTCCAAAGCTGTACCCTCTTTCCCACTTTAAAACCCATTTCTTCTCGTTGACTAGTTGTCTATCCTGTGGCAACTTCCTGCTAGAATGTTCTCCTCTCCATATGGCTGGTCTAGATATTATTGGTGTTTTCTTCAAAATTATTGCCTTCTTCCTCAGCTCTTCACTTTCCTTTTTCCCTAGGGTGGCACAGTTTAATAGAACTTTCTATAATGTTCTCTGTGCTGTCCATTATGGTAGCTACCAGATGCTTGTGGCTTTCGAACACTTTTGATACATGTTGAGTATGACTGAGAAATTGCATTTTAAAATTTATCTTATCTGAATTCATTTAAATGCAGCTCTAGAATTTCACCTGTGTGCAATTTGTCACTGGAGGGAGGTTGGGGAGTCAGGATGGGAAAGGGAGATGGGAGAAGAGACAACCTGAGGAAGCCACAGAACTTTTTTTTTTATGAATACTGACCTAAGACTAAGCTTCTCATAAGGAAAAATCATTTAATGGTGTCTACTTTCCAAGTCCAGGATTCCTTCCTAGACCTCTGCCTTCCAGTCACCAAATTCTTAGTGAAGTCCTCGAGAATGCCAGGCCTTACGAATTATGTTGAGGCTCTCCAGTGGAACAGCCCTCCTCAGCAATAGGCAGATTGAAATGTACTCATTCTAGTAGGGAGAGTGAGAAGTCACCAAAGTAAGAGTTCTTCCTTCAGTGTATGGTGCTGAAATTAACATTCAGTCAATATGACCTTTGGCTTGCAGTTTGCCATTCTATAGCGCTTCCTACTCTATAGAATTCCTAGAGATGCAAATGAAAAAATTCATAAACAATGGTTCTAGAGACTAAAATGCCCCCCTTTTTTTGAATCAAGACAGTTTCCAGGGACTTCCACATAAGATTTCAGAAATGGTTACTTGACGAATTTGATTATCATGAACCTTCAAAGATTAACAAATTTCTGTTAGAAAAATCTGCCCAGTTCTAGAAGCAAAAAAATCCATTCTTTTACTCATTTATTCATCCAACTATTTATTCATCCACTCATCCATTCACTCACAAACATTTTCTGAATTTATCGGAAGTTCTAAAATGCAGGTGGGAAAGGAGGATTTAAAAAAATGAGAGAGACATAACTTTTATAAATTCAACTTCTTTTTAATTTCAAAAGTAAATAAGCAGAGTTCATGCTAGTAACTCCAAGGACATACAGCACCGAGTCCCTGCTTTTAGTATTTCTTACCAGGTATCTTTCATCATTTATTTATTTATCGAATATTGTCAAGTCCCTTTAATGCACAGACTGTCCATTTAGTTATTGTCACAAGAAGCTTGAGGTTGTAAAGTACTTTGTTCATAGTTTTAATATGTAACTTACCTCAACAAACTGCAATTTATCTCTTCACCTATCTGCTTCTGTCTGCAGACTAGGGGTCCTTGAAGGCTAGGACCTCACATTGATTGCAGTGTCCTCACCCCCTGGAATACTGCCTGGCACAGAATGGGTGCTTACTAAATGATCCTTGAAGAAATATAAAACCACAAAAATGTGATATTTGGTTAGATCCATGATCCACCCAACCAGCAGTCTGTCTCCAACACAGGAATCAAAATCCCAAAGGAATCTGAATCAACCTGTGCTGAGATCAGCCTCCTAGGAATTCACTGGATCCCTTCCTGCCCTAGTTATATTTTCAGCCTCCAGTGTCTTAAGGCGGCAGTCTCCAACCTTTTTTAAACCAGGGACAAGTGCTCCTGTGAGAATCTAATACTCAATGATTTGAGGTAGAGCTGAAGCAGTGATGCTATCTCTGGGGAGCAGCTGCAAATACAGATGAAGCTTCGTTCGTTCACCTTCTGCTGTGTGATCTGGTTCCTAACACGCCATGGACTGATTGGTACTGGTCTGCAGCCCAGGGGTTGGGCATCCCTGTCTTAAGGGATAAGAAATTCTCTAAGTGTACTGATCACAAATAAGACTTTATTTCTTTTTCTTTCCTTCTTTTTGTGCATATGCCCTAAAACCTCATCCAGTTCAACAGTTGTCCTCTATCTACTTCCAGCAACACAATATTTGGTGAATAAATATAAATAGTCTTATCCATGACTTCCACAGTTTTATAAACTTCTGTCACATCAATTTTTGACTTGTGTCTTTACAGATCAGAATCTGTTTTTTGAATATGAAAGCCATCTCTTCTGCAGGTTTGTCATCTCTATATACTCTTCTCTGGGTGCCTTTCACATGTCCTGTGACAAAAACTGTATAGACTGATCATTTATTTGAACACTCATTTGACAAATATTTATCATATGCCCACTCTGTGCCAGGCACTGCAATTCTGTATTCGGTTAAGACTAAATAAAATTACAAACCGGAAATAACTTCTTGTTCTTCCCTCCTTGCTAGTCTCCCCTGCTTAATTTCTACAGCAAACATTATTCTTGGTGTTATGGGCTCCTTTGGGTTCCCCCTAAATTCAGATGTTGAAGCCCTAACTGCCCGTACCTCAGAATGTGACTATATTTGGAGATAGGGCCTTGAAAGACATAATTAAGGTCCTTATAGAAGACCTTAATGAAGTCATATGGTGAGCTCTAATCCAGTGTAACTGGTGTCCTTATAAGAGGAGATTAGGACACAATACAGAGGGAAGATCATGTGAAGACACAGGAGGAAGATGGCCATGTATAAAAATAAGGAGAGAGGCCTCAGAAGAAATCAACCTTGCTAACATCTGGATATTGAACTTCCAGCCTCTAGAACTGTGAGGAAAATAAATTTCTATTGTTTAAGCCACTGAGTCGGAGGTATTTTGTTATAGCAGCCCTAAGCTGCCTTTGGTAATTCATCACCCTTATGTATATATCTTTTTCTCTTTTATCTTCCTTTTGTTTTGTTTTATTTTAAACTATTGATTATCTCTTATAGACTTCTTTTTTTTTTAAACTTTTCATATGTGTGTCTTCTTTCCTTCGCTAGGTTGTAAGTTCTTCAAAGGGAAAATGAAGGAAACAAAGCCCTGTCTTTGAGATTTTCACCTACCCCTGTGCAATATGCAGGGTCAATGTAAAGATGAAGAAACAGAGGCTCTAAAGAAATAACTAAGTTGCCCAAGATCTCTCAGTTGGCCAGTGGGGCTGGAATTCTCAATAAACCTGCCTGGTTTCAAAGCCATCAGACCTGTCACCTCACCGGTCTACCTCCCTGAGTGCCTGACCTGCTGGCTCACAATTACGTGAACACCCAAAAGAGCTGAGGTCGAGATGGCCCACAGCAGATAATCAAAAACTATTTTTAGATTTGACTTGATTTAAATAAATGTGGGTGGTTTGGCTGAGCCAAAGCAATTAGTCTGACAGCACTTCTTCTCTCACATTATAGACAGATGGCAGCTCTTTAAGAGAAATTTAAAGACTTGGAGTGTTATGAGTCATTATCTCTTTCTCTCCCCAACTAACAGATAAAAGCTGAAGGGTTGGCCTTCTCTATGTACTTCTTAGATTTATGTCAGAACAAGCCACAAACCTTAATGCATTTGGGTAGCACTCAGCCAACTTGCAATTATATGTGGTGACAGGGGGTGAAGATGGCATCTGCCAAGGATGTTGACATCTGCCAACACTGCCAAGTTTCCTTGGGACCAAGAATGTCAGTGTCTTTCTCCTGCAAGAGGACAACAGTTTCACCTCCAGCAGAGAAATCTGCAGGCAGTGGGGACTGTAGAAGCCCCAGGACAGGCTGCAGGAGTGAGAAGGGCAAGAAGCAGGTCAGGAGTCAAGAGCTAGCGCTACTGTGGTTTAAAACAATCTAAAAACAATGGCTATTTAAATACTTCTTAGGTGGTGGTGAAATGGTTATAAAAATAGATCTGACCTTTGTGGTTTTCTAATTTTGCACTATACGTATTTATCTATTGAAAATAAATGACTTAAAAAAAAAGAGGTCTACCTATTCAGACCAGTGTGGAAATGTCTTAAGAGTACTCACTGGCCTGGAAGTCAGTGGCACTGAGTATTATTAGTTCTTAAGCTGCCATTAATTTTGTTTCTAAAACAAAAGCAGGAGAAAACAAATTTCTGCTGCTTTAAATCCTCAGAAGCTCAATCACCTACAGAATAAATTCAAACCTGTTAGCTTGGCCTAGATCAGGGGCGATGTAACTCCTGCCTACCTGTCTTAGTGTACGTTTCCCCAGAAACAGACAATCCTTAGATAAGGATGTGGGTACAAATAATGCAAGATGGCTTGAGGGAAGTCATCCCCAGAGGGTTGTAGGGTGGGGATATGAGAGAAAGAGAGGGGAGGGATGCCAATAAGGGGTGCATTATGAGCTGCTGACTACTGTGGGAAACTGGGTTCAAGCTTCTAGGGCCCCTCTCAGACACTGTGCAGACACACCTTAGAATTATCTGACAGAGGGCAAGGAAGCCTGTGGATTTGTTCATCGGCTCCACTCCTCATTGGTGGAGGGGTGACCTGAGAGCATTAGCTCCTCTACCCTTCTGGTCTGCCTCATGCAAGGGATGAGCAAAGAATGTAAAATTCCTACCTCCCCCCACCCCGCCGCCACCCTCCAATTAAAATATATCAGGGTCGCTTTTGTTAAAACAAATGAATGACAACACAAGGGAGAAAAAGGAGAGGACATTCTGAGGAGCAAAAGGAACACATCTCACCCAATACCATGCACACTGGGTCTGAGAGCCTGTCCTTTTGCTTTCCTTTGATTGTTTTCTCCCTTAGGAAAATAAAAGAATGAAGAAATATGCTGGAACCCCAATGTTCTGTGCCTTCCTCTGTATTCTTGAGGTGCCCCTTGCCTTGCCATGTGTCTGCTGCTGAGAAAGCAGGGAGTTGGGTGGGGTAGGGGTTGTTGAGTGAACTCCATGGCTGTTGTTGGCGGAAGTGATGCCAATCCCTGGTAGCGGTGTGTGGACAGTGGCCACCGGCAGTGGCTCACTTGGCAGCTCTGGATGTCTTAGAAGTTCAGAGATACCTCAGGCCGGAAAAATTTTATAGGCATTTAGGTGGGGCAGGAAGGAAGGGTAGGGAAGGCTCCTCTGAAGTCAGCACAGTAGGGGCCAGCAGTAAGGGGGAGGGGAATGGTTACTCAGTTCCTGTCATAGCCTGAAGACTGGAGCCCAGGGCCAGTGCCTCAGAATCCTCAGGAATGTCTTGAGCCTGGTGGAATACAGCAAGAGTCTGTCCATGTTGTCCTCTCTGCCTCGAAGACCCAGATCCACTTTGTCTTCCTAGGAGAAAGCCAACATTCTTTCAGATCTGATTTGAATGTCCCCTCCTCTGGGAAGCCTTCCTTGACTGCACACAAGAAGCATTCCTTAATAAGAGCAGACATGATCTTGTATTGTGTTTCTCTCTTTAATGACACTGAACTTTTCATAGAGTTCCAGGGCCCAGTGGCCCAGTGGCCCAGAGACCTCAGGAACCCTCAATAAATGCTGATCTGAGTAAATAGAGAACACCTACAGCAAGTCCTCCATATGTGCTCCAAGAAGCAGAAACACCACTCACCAGGCCCATTCTTCTAGTGGCCTCCACTGATGAAATGAATACATCCCCCCACAGATTCCAAGGAGAGCTAATTTTTTTCTATTCTTTTCAGCCTTTAAGTACTGCAACCAATCATCTCTTGAGAGGTTAAATGGCAAAGTAAACCACCTACTGGCTGTGTGACTCTGGGCAGGTTAGAGGATAGCAGAAGTACCTACCGAGAGGACTTGTAGTGAGGACTGGAGGTACTGCATGCACGAGTGCTTGAGAACAGTGTCTGGCACGTGACAAGCACTCAGTAGTGTCAGCTATTATTATTATTATTATCATTATTATTATTATTATTATTAGCTCTCTCTTCCTTGGGTCACAGAAACACAACTTCAAACTATCTCAGGGACTATTGTGAATGTGCCTGGGGACAAAGGATATGCTGAGGATTGGCCATCACTACTGTTTCCACAGGCTCAGGCCAGGTCCTGTGGGGGAGGGAGCAGCCACAGGCCAGTCTGTGTGGAAGGAAAGGCCTCTCTCTAGAACAGATGGGGAGTGAGGGGGTACCTGATCTCCCAGTGCCTCATCTCATGTACTCGTGAACCTCCTCAAAACTCTGCGCCCTGGTCTAGGGCTCCAAATGAGGGCCTGCTTGCATCTCAGGCCTGCCTTTCTGTTTTTTGGCCTCCTGGCCTTTGCTGCTGTCCTTGGGGACAGGCTATTTTAGGTAGCAGTCAAAATAAAACTGAGAATAACCCAGAATTCTTGGCAGTCAAACAATACCATAATTATGTGCTTTTTAACTTCAGAAATCAGGCAGCTGAAGCTGACCCACTGGGGTCTGTGGGGTGCTTTGAGGCTAATAAGGCCTCCATCCTGTGCTGTTTCACCTTCACACACCCTTCACGGCAAGCAGCTCCCACAGAACCGTCAGGCTCTTGGGGTTGCTCTCTCTTCTCCAGGAAGGGGCGTCATGTCCTCCGAACAACAGTACAACTTGCTTTCACTCTGGTAGGTTGGAAGGGTGACATTACTTTCTATATCATAAATCCTCACAGAAGTCCTCGTCCCTGCGGCTGGTGGCCATGAGGGAACAGAAGAGGCTTGTGTTCCAGGGCTGGATTTTCAAGGCAGGAAATCGCCCAGAGGAATGTGTTTGTGCTTTGATTGCCGACAAGGGGCGCAGACCCTAAGTTGGGCAAACAGGCCCATTCCTCTTTGCTGGGAGCTGAGGAGGAGGGGAAGGGAAGGAATTAGTCACACATAAGAGCGAGGGGATTAGGACCCCAAGAGTAAAACCCTTCACTCCAACCCAGAAAGGGTAAAAAGAATGGGGGATTCAAGTAAATGGGTGGGGGGAGGGGGGGTTGAGATGATGTCAATAAAGGTCACTGCTGAAGAACAAAGAGGCAGCCTGACAAAGTGGAGGCTTGGGCAGATCTGTAAGACCTCAGAATGCCTGCCTGGGAGAGAGAAAGGAACCAACAGACCCCAGCTCCAGGGGCAGCCCCAGAGGTGTGGCTGGGAAAACACGATGTCCCCCCAAACACTGACTTGGCCCTGGGAACAATGAACTTCTGGAAACATGATGCTCCTAGCAGAGTGCTAGATATTAGCCAGGAAAGTTGACCTAGCAGGGAGATTGGGAATAGAAAAACACACCTTGCTGCCCTCTGGCTGAGCTGCCCTGTTGACATGGGGGCAAACAGACGCCTTGAATAAAACAGGCCTCCATTTCATTAGGGCAAGGCCACCTGGGTGTGAGCACCCTGCACAGCACGGCACTGATCTATGGAACGGTCCCTCACTCCACCAGGAATGCAAATGGCTCCACTGTTGACTGTAGTTGAGAGTTTTGTCCCTTTCAAGCCTTCGGGAGCCCTTCTTTTCCCTGCTCCCCAGGGTCCTGAGATCCAGTCTTCCTGGCAGCTCTCCTGGGAGGTGCCCAGGAAGGCTTGCACATTTTTAAGGATGGATACTGACTTCCTGCTTGGTTTTACTTTGTTTGATTTTTATTTTTTTGTCTCAAAAGTCTGAACTGTCTTTCTCTGCCACACGAACCACAAGAACAACAAACCTTGGGAGGCTGATGCTGGGGACTGGACATGCCCAGAAAAATGAACCTTGTCTCAGCGACAGGACCTTGAGTTTGGTCTAGCGGGTCAGGCAAAGGAAAAAGAGGCTGAGTGATAACCAGTGAAGGCAGCCAGGAGTTTTAAACACTGGGGACTGAATTTAAGTCCCCCAGTCACTATGTCTGGTAAAGGATAATGGATTTTCACACTACAAAGGCTCCCCTGTTTGTATTTTCCCATGGTCTCTAATTGCAAAGGGAAATTGCATTCCAGTGTGAAAGAGAAGCCTCTGGGGTCTTCATGGCAGCACCTTTGTCCCCAAGACATGGACTGACCCTCTGTCCAGGACAGAAGGGGCTGTAATGAACAGGTTTGGGTGTCTATAAGGCGATTAATAAGAGCTGGGTACTGATCCCATCGAGCCTTGGCCAGTGCTCGGGGAGCTCTGCCAAAGTGAATAAAAGGGCCTCCTAGAGTGAAGCAGAGGCCGGAGTGAAGAGCTGGCTGCAGGTGGCTGGTGCTCCCATCCTTTCTCCTGGGCTGGGGACATTTGTAAAGAAGGGGCCACACTCATACCTGTCCCACTGTAAGTGGACTTTCTGAGGGCTGCATCCCTCACTGGCCAGCGGTGCCTCGCAGGCCGCTCCCACCTGGGCAGCACTATTTCAGACGAATCTACAAACAGGGGCCTTTGTTTGTAGTTGGGTTGTTTAGAAACTCCCAGGAGATAGACCGTCACCCAATAGGTACCCATAAGCAGAGCCTGTGGAGTACAGATCACTGCTTTAAATGCTTTCTCATTGATGCAAAAGGGGTGCATCAAGCTATCACATTCCAGAAAATGCTTGTTTCCCAGAAGCACGGTGAGGCTGTGTCTACAAGTGTTACTGGTTATCCAGTCTGAGCAACTCCAGGTCCTTTCCTGCCACCCAACCTGGGTGTCAGAGAATTTTCTCCACTGAAAGTCCTTCCTAGTGGGTCTTTTGAGAGGTGGGCCCCTTCTCTGTGATGGGCCATAGAAGAGGATGGCAGAAGGGTGATAAAATGTCATATGGTACCCCACTGCAGTACCTCTCTTACCCCTGACCCGCCATCTGCGTCTGAACATGATGGAGCTGGCGAGGGGTCCTCAAGAATTCCTCCCCATGTCCACTCACCTGCAACTACCCCAGGAAGCAACCTCCTGAAGGGATTGAGGAAACCAATGAGTGAGGGAGACACTCTTGAGTCACACTGTGTTTAAACTCCTCCCTCAGACAGAGCCTTCTGTCCTGAAGCTCACTTCTTACCCTGCTCTACCTTTCCTCTTTATCCCATGGTGCTCACTGCCTTCTGTCACGCTGCTACACAGTTACCTTCTTATACTATGTCTCACCAAATGTAAGCTACCAGGGGCAGAGACTTTGTCTCTTTTGGTACATTCCATGCACATAGAACATTTCTTGGCACCTGGTAGATACAAATATGTGTTGAATGAATAAATTTAATGTGGATATGAATGCATTATGATGTGTGAAATATTATAAAATGAAGCCTCCAAATATAAGCACAGGTAAGGCCTGCCATGGTCTTAAAACGGCCCAGCTTGACTGGTACTTCCTTTGCTGATAAGACTGAAAATGTTTCCACATGTTTACTAGACATTTGTGTTTTATTTTTCTTTTCTACCTTCCTTCCTTCCTTCCTTCCTTCCTTCCTTCCTTCCTTCCTTCCTTCCTTCCTTCCTTTTTCTTTTTCTTTCTCTTTCTTTTCTTTTCTTTCTTTCTTTCTTTCTTTCTTTCTTTCTTTCTTTCTTTCTTTCTTTCTTTCTTTCTTTCTTTCTTTCTTTCTTTCTGTCTTTCTGTCTCTCTCTTTCTCTCTCTCTCTCTTTCTTTTTCTTTTTCTTTTTTTACTTTCTTTTCTTTCTTTTTTTCCTATGAAATGCTTGTTTATACCTCTTGCTCATTTTCCCTCTTGGATTATCTTTTCCTTTTTGTAGAAATCCTTTATATGGTATTGATTTTTTGTGTCTCTCCCAGATTGGGACTTGTCTTTTTTCTTTATGACATATTAATTTTAATGTAGTTTAATTTATCAATCTTTTCTTTGAAGATTAATGCTATATCTTACTTAAAGATTCTTTTTCTATCCAGAAGTATAAATATACTCACTACTATTTTTTTTAAAAGTTTTAAAGCTTTGACTTTCACATTTAATTTTTTAACCCATTAGGAATTGATTTTTGTGTATGAGGCAAGTAGGGATCCGATTGTTTTCCTTATTAATCACTAAGTATCTTATCATCATTGGTTGGCTAGTCCGTCTTATCCCCAGAGATATGCAACATCACTTTTATCTCATTTCAAAGCTCCATATGTTAGCAAGTCTGTTTCTGGTCTTTCTATTCTGTTCCACTGGCCAGTTTTAACATCCTGGCATCAATATATTTTCTCTTAATTATTACAGCATTATAAAAGTCTTGATATTTCATAGAGCAATTCCTTCTTTATTCTTCTTTAAAGTTTCTTGGCTGTTTTTGACACTGTATGCCAACTAAATTTTAGTATTATCTTGTAAAGTATCTGTCATATCTGGTGGGATTATGATGGGAATTGTATTGACTCATCAACCAATTTAGGAAAAATGGGTATCTTTATAATATTGAATTTTTATTTCCACGAATACAGATTATCTCTTGTTTTTTGGGGGGTCTTCTTTAGTATCTTTCAAAGAAGTTATAATTTTCTCCACATAGTTCTCTTACTTTTGAACATCCTATGGGTTGTGTCTTATAATTGATGGCATCTTTCTATTATAATTGGCAGTCCTTGATCTTTCTTAGGATGCACAAAGTATTGGTGCATCTTATCATTTATGGTATCTTAGATTCTATGGAATATAGTACTTTTGTTGCTTTGCAAATGATATCTTTAAAAAAATACTAAATTATAACTGTATGTGGTGTCTAGAAATACAACTGATTTTTATATAATGATTTTGTATTCAGCAACCTTACCAAACTCTTATTTTTCTACTAATTTATAATCTATTGTTTGTCCTTCTACTAACTCTTGTACATGGTGGTTTTGTTTCCTTATGTGTTTGGTAACCTTTAACTGTGAGCTCATATTTGCTCAAATTTAATCTGTGGGACTCCCATGGGCTTAACCCAGGGGTGCTTTTCTTTGGAGATAATTTGCATTTGCTTCTGTCTAGATTCAGAATGATGCTCTTATTCTGGGACCACTTAAGCCCCTGAAGAGGTCTCTGGGTTTAATGTGGCAACCTTACCTTGCAAAGTCCAAGGCTTATGCTCTCTGACTGGCTCATATATTGGCACTTATCCTCAGGTCACCTTTCACTTTTGGTTGTTACTATTATATCTAGTTTTGGTTTTATTTTCCATATTTTGGGAAGAAAAAAGTAGAAAAGAACTTAAGAGATTATCATGCTTCTTGTAAGCCCAAAAATGTATTAAAAATTACACTTTGTTCAATAATTTGTAATGGGAGAGTTCTTTAGCATACCTACGGCCACCACCACTTGCCCTTCACTCAGATGCAAGTACATTTAAATCCAGATTGCACCGTCTTGGTAAAATTACCAACTTAAAAAATTACTTACAAAAGTAATATATGTTCACTCTACAAAATTTAGAATAAACAAAAAAGTACAAAGAAGAACATTTAAATCATACATAGCTCCTATCCCCACTACGGGAAATAATATTTTAAATATTTTAGTGCATGTAGTGGCTTGAGTAGTGGTCCTCCAAGAGATATGTCCACCCAGTACCTGTAGATAATACCTCACTTGGGAAAAATGTCTTCATAGATAAACTTAAGTTAAGGATCTCAAGATAAGATAATCCTGGATAAGTGTGTACCCTAAATCTAATCACAAGTCCTTGTAAGAGATGAGAAAGTTAAACAGACATGAGAAGAAAGCCCTATGAAGAATGAGGCAGAGACCAAAATGATGTTTGCCACAAACCAAGAAACATATGGAGCCCCCAAAAATGGAAAAAGCAAGAAAGGATTCTCTCCTAGAGACTTAGGAGGGGGTCTGGCCCTACTGACACTTAAATTTTGGACCTTTGGCCTCCAGAACCGAGAAAGAATAAATTTCTACTGTTTTAAGCCACCTAGCAGCCCTAGAAAACCAATACAGAGTATATCTGCTATAGATAGGTCAAGTTCCCCAGAAAATAGATTCTAAGACAAGAGATCTGCAAACAAGTAGTCTATTGGAGAGTGATCTTGGAAATGATACCTGTAAGATTATGAGAGAAGTGGGATTGGGCAGAGGGGGAAGCTAAACTGTGATGCATTTATAACAGAGACCTCAGGCTATCCAGGAGCCTTGACACCGGAATGGCCCTTCAGAGTTGTCTCAGGGAGCCAGACCTTGGTAACTCTGCATCAACCAGTCATTGGATGTGGGCAGTCCCATGAGAGGAGGTATAACCTTCGGTGGGGCAGCTCTTTTTAGAGAAGAGCAATGCCGAGGTCTCACTGTGAGCCCTCAGCAGCCATGTCCAGCATCTGGGGAAATGAGAACCTCAGTCTTGAAATGGGGAACTGGCGACACATCAGCACGCACTAACATATCCTTCCAGTCATTTCTAAACTTCTAATGCACAGTTTCAGTTTTAGCATTTAACTTCTGAAACACTTAAACTTTAGGTATGTTTGCACATAAATTTGGCACAATATTTAAAGCATAAATGAATACATTGTTCAAACATCACTGAGTTTTATGTGTTAAAGTCTACAGAACAAATTCATTTTAAGGAAGTAGAACTATTCCATATGACTAAATTGTCATGTGATTTTTTTCCGGGAAACAGAGTTTTCTTTCTATATATACCTACCTCTCTCAGTTCCAGACATATTGGCATTCTTTCAGTTCTTCCAAATGTCTTTCTTGACACTAGTTTGTTTTTGACACATACTATTCTGTCTGCGAGTAATGTAGCATTGCTGGTGTCTTAGTGTGACAAATGATCCATGGTAATGTAAGATGTTAACAATAGGGGGAACCAGGTGAGGGGTCTCGGGGAATTTTGTACTGTCTTTGCAACTTTTCTGTAAAGATAAATCAATTCTACTTAAAAAAAAAAATCTTGGAGTATTACACCAATTCTATGCCAGGGGAAAGCCACTGGGCCTGCTCAGCACTCTGATGGGCCTATTTTATTGTAAAGATGGTGGGTGGGGGGTAAGTTGGAAAGGAAGGAGGTGCAAGGTCAGGGGCTCAGCTATAAAAACATGTCCTAAATGGGACGAAAACATCAGTAGGAAGCCTGCGTCTTTTATAAATAAATAGTAGATATTAAAATATATATATATATATTTCAAATGCCACCTGAATTCAAGCAATTTTCTCTTGCTTTGCCATAATGCATGATTGAAAGATTCCAAAAAGAAGTTCAAAAGCCCACACTCCATTCTTTCTCTGGCTCAGGTCAAGTGTGGACAGCATTAACATCCAGCACCTCCTCACATAAAGTCCTATTCAGGAAAGAGTAATGCCCCAGGCCCCAGGGGAGTAGAGGGTGTAGGCACCAGGCTGTGTGTTTTGAGAAGCCTTAACCTTGACTACCCCCACCTCATCTGGACAAAGAAGGCAGCGAGGACTCTGACACTGGAGGCTCCCCAAGGTGAGGCTCAGAAGTGGGCCTGGCAAGCAAAGTTGTGAAACAACACTGGGAAGAGGAAGCCTCCAGGGCAGGTGATGCCATCCTAGTGTCGCAGGTCAGGGAGTGAGTGATTCTACTCTCTAGGGAAAGTGAGAAAGAAAAAAGAAAGAACACTAATTAGCATATTTAGAGAAAAGAAAGAATTTCACAGGACCAGCTTCACAGTGTAGAGCCAAAATTAGCAGGTCTGGTGACAAAGGACAGGGCCCTGGGGGTAAAACCTGTTCCTAGACAACAAGCTCAATGCCAGAGGAAGCTTTGTAAGGCCAACAAAGCCAGGAGGACAGAAAACACAGCACTAAGAGGTGGGGGTGGGCAGAGCATGAAAGAGATTGAAGAGGAAAATCTAATTGGAAAGACCTGAGCTTTGAAAAATGACTTCAGCGGTTGCCATGGAGTTCAAACAGTGTTTCCTAAGCTGGGCCCTTGTGTTGGCAAAGTTGCTCCTTTCACCCTCTGGGATCTTGACCAGTGGCTCCCCACTGCCTTCTCCTGCCCCTGAGGGAGCCATCACTGTCATTCAGCCACATCACCTGCTCCAAAACCTCAAACCCCAGAAAATGTCTGTGAGGATACAAAGAGGTCTCCCTTCCCCTCCCGTCTGACTTCTCCCTGGGCAGCAACTCCAGAATCCTCTTTGCCGACTGGACCCTGCCAAATGGGGCCCCTCCCCTTCACCACTTGCAGCAACAATCATTTCTAGACAAATATCGGCTACATGCAGAGAATAGCTGAAGAAGGAGAAGTGTTTGCCCTGCACCCCAAACCCTTTATTAGCGGGTTTGGTATCTGAGATCCCTGCAAAGCAACAACACAAAATACAGAATTGAGACCAATGCAGCATTTTACCAGGTCTTTGATGCAAAAGGAATTTGGGGATATGGACCTTCATTAAACTCTAGGTTCCAGGCTGTTTTTAAAAAGTCTTTGAAGAACAGGCAGAACACAGGGGATTTTTAGGCCAGTGAAAAACTACTCTGCATGATATAATGGTGGCTACATGTCATTATACATTTATCTAAATCCATAGATTGTACAACACCAAGAGTGAACCCTAATGTAAACTATGGACTTTGGGTGATTATGATGTGTCCATGTAGTTTCATCCATGGTAAAAAAAAAAAAAAAAAAGTACTATTCTAGTGAGTGATGTTGATAATGGGAGAGGCTATGCTTGTGTGGGAGCAGGGGAAATCTCTGTAACTTCCTCTCATTTTTGTTATGAAGAGAAAAAGTTCCTAAGGAACACTGAAAACTCCAAATATTTCTTTTTTGATCCCTCTCCCACAGCTATGGAGGCCCCTCCCCTGGCAGTTATAGGTGTTTCAACACACTCTGTTGGGACAGAAACAAGAGTATGTTGGCTTGGGGAAAAAGCAGAGCTTAAAGCAGATCCTCTCCCAGGACGGCATCAGGGTAGCAGCCTTGCCTGGTGTGGTGAGGACCAATAAACCCTGCCCTCCTTGCAAGGAGCTTTGAACTACTCACAGAAAGGCACAATGTAACAATACCCAAAGACTTCAACACAGTAGTGTGTGTGTGTGTGTGTGTGTGTGTGTGCGCGCACGCACGCGCGCGCGCACACACACGCACGCACTTGATAATTTGCTCCTTTCTAGATCTCATTTGCTCAGAAACCTTGGTTCATTGGGTATTAGTGTAGTTTCAATTTTACTCAAAAATTTTTTCTTTCAAGTATTAAGGCAACATAGGCAGTAGACAAGTTAATCTGAAAAGTAGAACCTAAACCCCAAATCCAGTCTCTGAGGAGAAGAAACCAGTGGCTTTCCTCTTGAAAATTTGGCCTTCTGTCATTTCTACAAGGAGAAGTGAAACTGGGTCTTTGTTGGAGGAGAAAGTTTGAGGACACTGAGGGGAACAGGCTAGCTTTCTCTGTCAGCTAGCAGACAGGATGAAGACAAATAACAACACACATTTGTCATGATATGGCATCTTCAGGTGGTGCTTTATAGACCTCACCTCATCGATACTCACAACATTTGGAAAGTATGTAAAAAGTGAGCAATATAAACCGATTTCTGAGATGGGAAAGCTTGAGGCCCAGAAAGGTGAGGTGTTCTCTATACTCCAAGGCTACTTGTATCAAAGAGAGGTCTGCAGACCCCTGAGGGTTCCAACAAAGTGTTCTAGGGTTAACCACAAGTAAGAATTATTACTTTTTTATTCAATTTGATTCTAATATAAAAAAAATACGTATTTTACAACATATGGCTGACCACCTGACAACTGAGTACTGATATGGTTTCAAGGTACACATTTGTGTTTGTGTTTACAATCTTGTCATCTAGAAGTGCCTGCATTTATCTTTTTGTGTCGAATTCCTCAAACTGGGGTGCATGGATATATTTTTAGGGTTCATTAGATGCCTCAGTTTTGGAAACACTGCTCTGTAACACACAGCATTCCTGTAGGATCTGCCACATGGTGTGGCTGAACCTTAGGAATAAGCCGGAGGGAAATGGTGGGACTGCAATAGGGCAGCCATAGAGGTCAAAGGAGGGCAGCATGCGAGGTGGCGATTTGGCCTGGGCTGACCTCTGAGAGCTCTGATGGTGTGGGTGGGGATGTGGTGGTCCGGGGCAGTGGTGATGCTTGTAAACAGGTGGTGGCTGCCTTACAACTTTGCTGGGCCACCCAGAGGCCAGCCATCATGGCCAGAGAATGGGACACCCAGTCAGGGCAGAATCCTAACAGCATAAGCAGAGCTAGCTGTAGTTCCAGCAAAAGTCAGGGCAAATCAGGAAAATAAGGTAGGGATTCAGGGCGACAGTGGGTCACTCTGGAGTGGCTTCAGAATAGTGGGGACGCAGAAGACCATCTTGTGTTTTGGCAAGCTTGAGAAGGTTCTCATGCAGATAATCCCATACAGCTCACTCTGAGAAAGTATTAGACAGTAAAATCCAAAATCCTAACATGGCATTTAAGAATTCTCCCAATAGAGACCCTCATACACTGCTGGTGAGACTGCAAATTGGTACAGCCACTGTGGAAAACAGTATGAAGTTTCCTCAAAAAACTAAGAATTGATCTACCATATGATCCAGCAATCCCTCTACTGGGTATTTACCCCAAAAACTTAAAAACCCACATCCAAAAAGATATTTGCACACTGATGTTCATAGCAGCTTTATTCACAGTGGCCAGGACATGGAAGCAACCAAAGTGTCCTACAAAAGATGATTGGCTAAAGAAGCTGTGGTACATATATACAATGGAATGTTACTCACCCATAAGAAGATAAGAAATATGGCCATTTGTGACAACATGAATGGACCTTGAAATAATTATGCTAAGTGAAATAAGCCAGACAGAAAAAGTTGAAAATCACATGATATCACTTATATGTGGGATGTAAACCTAAAAGCAACAAATGAACAGGACAAACAAACAGAAACTCATAGACATGGACTACAGGCTACTGGTAACCAGAGGACTATAGTGTAGTGGTTACTAGTGGGGTGTGGGATGAGGAGGGAGGTAGATGGAGTAAAAGGGGTCCAATATAGGGGGTAAGGAGAGAGTGAAGTGAATAAAGGGGATTAAATATATGGTAGCTGAAGGAAACTGGACTGTGGGGTGGTGAACACACAATAGAAAACACAGATGTCAAGTGATAATGTACACCTGAAAATGATATGATTGTATTAACCAATGTTATACCCCAATAAACTTAATTTAAAAAAATAAAAAAACATTTTCCCAATCTGCCAAGTCAATCTTTAGTCTCCTGATATCAGGTTTAAGGAGCACAGGGGCTTCCCTTGTAAGATGCTTTCTACCTGGCAAACTCTTATCCACCTTTCAGTTACCATACTAAATGCCAGTTCTTCCGGGAAGTCCTCCCTTTCCTCCAGACTAGATGAGCCTCTCTGGCGAACACTGGCAGCATCCTGCACTTTCCTGTGGCCCTTCTTCCACTGGTGATTAGCCGCTCGAGGTTCATTTTTATAACTGGACTATAAGCTCCCTGTGGGCAAGGGCTGTGCCTGTCCTATCCTCTGCTGTATTCCCCAACACTAGCACAATGTCAGCCACGTGGCAGGGCTTGGTAAATATTTGTGGATGGAATAAAAACAGTTTGAATTCCAGGCCCTCTGTACTGAGCCTCTGGTGCATCCTCTGGCTTGGTCAGAAGTAGGCTGGACCTGGTCTCACTGGGCCTGCGGCTACAGTGTCTGGTGCCAAAAGCTGAGAAGCAGCCTTCTATAGAAACATTCTTTCATACTCTTTCATGTGCTGAACCTCATGCCAGAAGCCTGAACTGCAGCATAATTTTGCCTGTCATCCCTTCTCCTGATGACTATACAGTGACTTCTCCTGATCTGACTATACAGATAAGGACTCTCTTCTCTCACTCAATTGCATGCCACTCAAAGCCGTGAGCTCTGTCAGATAATATGGGACCATTCTGAGACTTTCATAAGTGTCAGGAGTTTTTGCTTTTGGAGAGCACATCCCACATCCCTAAAATATTCTCTCATCTCACATGAAATATAACCTATTCAACCAGGTAAGAGGTAAGTTCAGATGCAGTTGA
Organism: Macroglossus sobrinus; assembly: GCA_004027375.1. NCBI lineage: Eukaryota > Metazoa > Chordata > Mammalia > Chiroptera > Pteropodidae > Macroglossus > Macroglossus sobrinus. The sequence continues at coordinate 552,827 of PVKZ01000486.1, read as the reverse complement.
CTAGCTGGAGTCATTTAATTAAACATTTATCAGTTTTGATTTCACAGTTTTCTTATTTTGAAAAGTTTGTAGTTTCTCAAATTTTTTGTAGGCCCATGGAAAGTTCGTGTATTCATATTAAATGGTCCTGGGTCCAAGGTAGCTGTATTCCACAGCCTGTACCACCAAACAAGCTGCTAGTATCAGCTGGTCGGAGCCAAACTTCCCTAGGAGACTCAGACACATCCATCTGAAACACATTTGACAGCCTCACTATGGATTCTGTAGGCAGAACAGAGAAAGAATAGTCCTGCCACCAGAATCCTAAATAAGGCATTTGGAATGCAAAACAGCCAGGCTAGTCATTGCACACTGACCGCAGTGATAAAACTTAGAGAATTTGGGAGAGAGAAAACAGGTAATCATTGGATTGATTATAGTATCAAATAAAAGTTTTTTATAGAATACTGCAAATCTGTGCCTCCCTTTAGAAACAGAAGAGAAAGAGTACTTGTAAGAGTTAGTGAGGTACCCATAAATTATAGAAGGGACTCCTGCTTGTCAGAGAAATGAAGGAAGAGAGGCAAGCATCCAGTGTTGGTTCCAGTTAGATGACCTCTCAAGCCCCCATGGTTCTTTGAGTTTGTGTAAAGGAAAAGACTGTTGATCCTGATGGTGGTGAAAAAAACTAGAGAAAACTGAGCAAGCAGAATCCTAGAGGGTTAACAGCTAGGTGGAAGGACGGCCTTCTAAGAGTAGAAAACCTGTCCTCTGAAGCATAAGGCAAGAAAAAAAGAGAGAATGAAAGACTGGGATGAAGGGGAGTGCGCACATAATAGAAAGGTATATCTGATGGTGTATAGTTTTTTTTAACAAGAAAACCATGGTCAACCTCACAAGATGTAGGAATTGCACTTGGATTTGGGTGAGAGGTTCTAGGGAATGAGAGTAGAGCTATAACTGGACCTCATTGCCCTTTGAGACAATGGTCAGTGAACTGCAGTCACATCTTGGGGACCTTGACCATTTAATACCAAAGTTTCAGGTCATGCCTTGTGTTGTGACCACCTGAATTGGTATATCTGCTCTCTGAATGGGCAGTAGCAAAATTCTCCTAGTGTCTTTGGGGCCCCAAACCAGTAGCCTCAACTATTTTCAGCTGTCCAAGACCACAATGAAAACTAAAACCCAGGATACTTAAGTGACTTGTCCAGGGCCATAGTGAGTTTTCATCACAGTCAAGAATAGAAATATATCTTCTGTTTTTTTTTTTCTTGTGTCCTTCGCTTTAATTCATTGTGCACAAGGGATCAATAAGACAGTGTAGTCGGAAGAATGAAGCCATAGACTAGTCTAACTTTGGTCTTAGCCTTGGCTCTGCCACTGACTTTAGGATGACTCATTATTCCTAGGGCTTAGCTTCCTTATTGGTAAAAATTTTCCAGTTTAATATCCTAGGTCTGAAAGAATGTGCAGCAGTTTCAAGGACCAACTGAAGTTAAGTACCAAAGGCCCTGCCTACCTGGATTTCATTAACTGGCTTCCAGCAATTAGAGGGTTATAAAAGGAAGAAACATTCATCCTCCCGAGAAAGCATTAGTAACGAATTAACCACTTAAAAGATTAATGGCCTCTCAAATATCCTTCTCTCCTGTCATTAGTGGTTCTTCATGAGACTAGTGAGATGAAAGAAGAGTGTCAAAGCAACGCAAGTCAGTTACAAAGTGAAACTGTACATGATGCACAATATGCAAGATTTTGTGAGGTCAATGAAAGTGATGTTGGAGCTCTGCTCAAAAGATATCAAAGACATTGCTAAAGGAGGAATTGGCAGACCATTTAACAACTCAAAAATGGAAAATCAACAAGGATGGTGACATGATAGGTACTTCAAAAAGAAAGACATGAATTTCAAAGAATTGTGAGGGACCCTTGGGAAAATGCTGAAGCCTTCAAATGTTCTTGAATCTTTCATAAATTTGCCATTTACTATACCACTCATTTGTGAAGATAATTACATAACCTTCCCAATCAACACTTTATTTATTTTTAGTTTGTTCTAAGAATTAGAACATAGTTGCAATTATAACTATGCAATCATAAAATATTTGATTAAATGGAAGATAAAATAACTTCATTTTTCTGAATTTTATCTGATTTCTCAAAATAAGTCTTGATTGACCCTTAAAAAAATAAAACAGGGAGTATAGTAAGAAGAGTTGGGAAGAAAGAAGAGCTAATTTAATAGTACAATTATTGAATTTAATGAAGAAAAAGCTCCCAAACTTCAATTTTAAAATAATAGATTAAATAACCAATTTTATGGATTGAGGAGTGGTGATGAGCAGTTAAACTACAAAATATGCCAGGCATTATATTAAGTCCTACAGAAAGGCAGGTGTCCTTAGGCAGTTCATGTACGTAGATAGAATATGTGGAATTACTTAGTAATATAACAGTGTGGAAAAAGAACACAAAGCAATAATTATGGTAAAGAGATCAGGAGGCAGTAATTAATGGGACCTGAAGGAGCCCAGGAAGATCTCACAGAGACTATGGCTTCTTAACTGGACTTTGAAGGATGAAAGGAATTTTTCCAGGTGATTAGAGGAGGAAACAAAATCCCAGGAAGAGGAGACAAAATGAGCAACGCTGTATCAGTAAAAAACAATAATGGTTAATTTTTCATTGAGTGCTTTCTAAGTGCCAGGTTCTGCTTTAAACACTTGACAGTAATTCTCCTCATAGCACTCTTATTATAAGAATGTTATTCTACTTTATTTATGGCTGAAGAACTTAAGGCATGAGGGGTTTGGTGTTTTAAGTAATTGTGCAGTCAGGCTCTAGAGCCCTGGTCTTCATCTTCCTCACAGTGACTCATGCAGGTAATGGGAAGAGTGGGGAAAGGGGAGAGGCGAGGAGAGGAAGAGTCCACTTGACTGGATACAGGACTCTTGGCCAGGGCTGGGGAACTGGATGATGAGACTGAAAATAGAAACTGGACCAGAAATTGGAGGATTATTAAATGTCAGGTTAGGATTTTGGATTTTGTCCTATAGACCTTTCTCAGAGTGGAGTCTATGGATCATCTGCATGAGAATCATCTTGAGCATGTGAAAACCAGATCCCTGGGCCTGGCCCTAGATCTACTGAAGCAGAAGTGCTGGTAATGTGCATTTTAAAAGCTCTCCAGGTGGTTCTTTTGCATACTTAAGTTTGAGAACCACTTAAGTTAGGCCATGTAGATATAAGACCATTTTTAAGTTGGGGAGTAAGTGGTCAGATTCACTTTCCAGAAAGCAGTTTTGACCAGTGGATGCATTGGAGAGGGGAAAGTCCAAAGCAGAAGATCAACCAAGAGCCTCCTGTCCTCTCTAACCAGGATGAGAGCCCGGACTAGAGAAATAGCAGTAGTGAGAGGTGTGTCAGTGGCAGAGTGATAAAGAGCTGGAGATAAGAATGAAGAGAGATTATGCACAATTAACTAATTATTTAAATGTTTCTGCTTGGGTGGCCAGTGATGAAGCTGGGCAGTCATATGGAGCCCAGACTTGGATTTAGGAGACTGAGTTTGAATTCAAGCTCTGGCACATGCCAATAATAATACAGTGATAGTTCAGTTTTCTCATCCTCAAAATAGGGATAATATTACCTACTACATAGTATTGTTGTGAGGATTAAATGACATCCTACAAAGAAATTCCTGGCACTCAGTGCTTTTCACTCATTTCCAAAAAGGAAAATTAAAAGTGAAATTAAATTGAGAGGAACCTGTCTAACAAGTATCCCCAGGCCATAGTCATAGTAGGAACCCACACGGAGCCCATCCGGCAGGTTGGTGATGAAACTGTGCTTAGTTCTTCCCTGCTGCAGGTCTCAGAGCCAAGGATGAGCTGAACAGGGAAAGAATGCACTGAGGTTGAGCAGAGTTGGCCGCAGGTCAGCAGTGAGTCTCCACCTGGCACCAGCATCTTTCACGGTGGGTAACGGCTCCTCCAATAGCACATCTATGAAGTCCATCACCCCCAGAAGGCTGGACAGGCTGGGTGGATCAGACACCAAATCCAAGAAAGCCTGCTGGAAGGTGCCGGTGGAGAAAGCATTTGGTCTGGAAGCATTTATAGCTGTGAAGAGGCCGTTCTGAGTCAGGTGAAGGGTATCCAGAGTTAGGACTAGGGTTGCTAGACAGAATACAGGACACCCAGTTACATTTGAATTTCAAATCGACAATGAGTAATGTTATAGCATAAGTATGTCCTGTGTAATACTCATACTAAAATATTATTCATTGTTCACTTGAAATTCAGATTTTTTTTTTTTTTTTTGCTAAATCTGGCGATCTTGATTAAGACCCTTCAGGTCTACACAGATTAACCTTGGAGCCAGGACAAAAGAATAGGAACCACAGGAAGACTGGTGTGTGTGTGTGTGTGTGTGTGTGTGTGTGTGTGCGCGCGCGCACACACACGTGTTGCCTTTCCTTCAGTTCTTTAAGGATGACACAGTTCTCTGACCCCATTCAGGATACTGTTGGGTCTAGCCCCGGCATTGCCTCTAACCTGGAATCCCAGCCTTGACTTGCCCGTCAAATTCTGAACTTCTTTCTTCCTTCTTATCGTATGTGTTCATCTTCCAGACCTGGTCTCTGGGTTTCCAGTTGCAAAACTGTGAGCTGAGCTTCCTTTTCCCTAGGAACTAGTCCCTTCTGATCAGCATGGCTATGTGTCACCTGGAAGCCTGCTCATTATGACACAAAATACTGACAACAGCTGCCAGTTTGGTATGTCAGGCCCAGGAAATCCAGCATATTCAATAAGATGCTCCTTCCCACAGACACAGGTGTAAATGGCACAATTCCAAAGGGCTGGCTGGGGGAGGGTGCCTTACTGCCTCAGCCACAAACTGGGCCATCCATTTTAATCCCATAGAGCACAGCCTCTAAATTCTCAGCCAGAATCCCCCCTATTTCCCATCTGCCATCAGGGTTGGCACTGGCCCTCACCCAATGGACCAGGTCAGTGGGCCCTGGGTGGCCTTGGACTTCCAATGAGGTTAGGGGGACCGTAAACCAGAGGTAGTGCTTGGGCTTGTCCCCTCTGCTCGCTCAGCATTCTTTTCCTTCTTTTGTCTTCCTCTCACCTCCCAACCCCCATCCCTTTTCCCCTTCCAGCCCGGAAAACCCTGATGTATCTGGATTCCCACAGCGTCAGTCGCTCCAAGGAGCAGAGGTCAGGGAGAGGATGGCCTTTCCCATCCTTTTCGTTCTAGTCCAGTGGCCCGGCCTAATATCTTTACTATCTCCAGTGATAGCATTAGGGACTGGCTGCCAAGCCGAGAAGCCAAAATTTCTACTGGGAAATTCAGCAGAGCAAACTTTTTGTTTATTTCTAATAGGAAGTTAGGAATTACCCAAGAGCACAGGCTGTATTTCCAGCTGACAACCCCTTGAATTCAGCCTTGGATAAAAGTGCTCCCGCTGACTTCCACATCCTCTGCCATTAGCTTTATTGATAACAGCTGCAGATGACCCAGGGTGGAGCTTGGCTCTCTGCCTGCCTGTCTCTGCTCTAGAGTCCTTGCTTGGCTGACATCAAGTGACCAGCACCCAAATCGGCCAGATGGCTTCAGAATGTATGCTCACCAGAGTCAGATGTAATTCAAGATGCTGGTACTTGGAGGAAGTTCTAAGACCATCAGGGGTAGAGGTTTGTGGTAGAGCCACATATCCCCAAGACATCCCAGTGACAACAGTGGAAGCAAGGCCTAGATGACGATAGCAGTTTACAACTTGGGAAGAATATGCTAAATAAGTATAGCTGCTATTATTATTAATGCCTGATACCTCTATGGTATCATTACAGTGTGGTATCTCTTTGGGAGAACACGTAGCTAACCATAAGATTGTAGCAGCAGAAGGAATTAAGGTGAGAGACATCAGACTTGCTCCAGTCCCCCTTCCTGCTATCCAGTGAGCTCCTTAGAATGACATTTTAGCAAGCAGAGTTGCTCCATACAACTACCAAAACCTGGTCTTTCATAGTCTCAGGAAAAAGGTAAAAGGCATCCTTGATATCTGTGGTTGACAAGGTGCTAATGGTTTTTAGTAATTTCCCAAATTTTTGTTGTTTGTCGTATGGGCTGTGATGAAAAGCCCTGTTCCCAGGGGACCCTGGTAAGCTTCTCTCCATCTGCCAGGTTCCATTTTCTCTAATTGGCTTGAGCACCTGGGCCTACTTAAATGAAATTTACACCTATTAGAAGCAGTTTCCCATATACATAGATTCCATCCTTGTCATCTACTTCTCATGAAAGAAATTCTTCCCCAAACTGAATTAGACCAAGAATTAAAATCCTTGATACAAAAATCTCCTGTGTTTAAAAACACTGACAAAACTATCCTAGGTTTCTTGTGAAGTACATTATTTTACAAATTGAAACAAGGAGCTTTTTTTTTTTATAAACCTACTATTTAGAAAACAAACAAACAGTGGAACCCACATACAACTATTTCAGAAATGCTACCACATAGAAAAGAAATCCTCTTGCCAAAATGTCACCATATAAAGAAGGCAATTGAAGAAAAGGCCACTTGTTGTAATGCCACCAACATCATATTGACTAGAATTGAAAAAAAATATGAATATTCTGTTTAACTCCATAAACCTTTTTTTCAAATCACTCCTTAATTTAAAAAATGCAACCTATGATATTAAATCATATTTACTAAATAATAGAATATCAACTTTCTTTATATAAGGATAATAAAAATTACCTGATTAGTTTTTAGTACTGGAAAAAATTTGGGTGCTAAATTAAAAATAGTCAAGAGATTACTGGGTTGGATAACAGAAGACCTGTATTCTTAACACAGGTGCTATTCATTATTTATTGATTAATAATAAATTACCCCAAAACTTAGTGGCTTAAAACAACAACAATCATTTACTGTCTCTTACAATTTCCATCAGTCAGGAATTGGTGCCAGTTTAGAGATTCTCATGAGACTGTTGCCATGTCCACCACGGCCATGTTATCTAAGGGCTTGACTGGGGCTGCAAGATCAGCTCGCAAGGTGCCTCACTCACTAGCTGCTGTTGGCTGTTGGCAGGAGGCCTCAGTTCTTCTTCATATGGACTTCTCCAAGAATTGCTTGGGTGTCCTCATGCATGGGGGCTACCTTCCCCCAGAGTTATACAAGAGATTAGATAAAACCTACAAACCATTTATGGCCTCCACCATGCCTTCCATCAGGCTCTGTTGTTCACACAGGCTGGTCATGATGCAGTGTAGGGAAAGACTAAACAGGACCATGGATACTAGGAGGCAAAACCACTGAGGGCCACCTTCAAAATTGGCTATCACAGGTGGTTCTAACACTAACCAGTTCCAAGAAGGCCTCTGTGATCTTCCAGCTGGTGCCAAGTATTCCTTTCTTATTTTCCTATAACACCCAATTTCATTCATTATCCCACTAAAGGCTTTTGGTTATAGATGCATAGAAATTTAGAGCTGAATAGCACTGTAGTAATCATCAATTTCAATTCCAAATGCCTCTTGAGATCACTTATTCAAATATGTTTATGTGTTCCTGTCCTCTACCAGACTGTAAGCTCCTTATGGACTAGACCATGTCTTATTTCCACAACTTCCCAGTGCCCAGCATAAAGCCTGTAATAGGAAGGAGCCCCATGAATGCCAACTAAGTGTTTTACTTGCCTTGGGTGAACCATATTTGTTCTCTGGACCTCAGTTTTCTTGTTTGTATTAGACTAAGTGATTTTTAAGCCACTTGCCCTTTATCATGTGAAGAGACTTTTTTCCTAGTGGAATGTGGTCATGTGGCATGACAGCTGTTCACCACTTCCTGGAAGGATCTCATTTTGGTTTGGGATAGAAAGAGTCCCCTGGCTATTGTACTGTGGAAGCAGAGACCCTTGAAAAACAGTGGTGGAATAAACTGTCATCTAAGGGTTCAGTTTTTGAGCCAAAATTAGTTTAAGAATACTTCCCAGCTACGTTGTGGGAAGGGGAAAAGGGGATGACAATTCTAGACAAAGAGACTCCCTTACTCTGTGAATTCATCTGACCATTATTCCCCTGTTTGAAAACCCCTTTGGTTCCCTTCTCCCAACAAAGCAAAATTCAAATTCCATAGTCTGCATCCAGGGCTGCAAATCCTCTTCCCCTTTGTGAACCTCTTGCTGTAGGCATGCTGCATGCTGGCTCTAGAGGGTCCAGAGCTAAGTTTTCTTTATCCATAGTAACTTTCTATGTGTCTTCTGTCAGGCAAACTCTAGGAAGAACATTATTATCAATATTCTGATACCTCTATGGAGACATTACAGTGTGGTAATTAGCATCTTGTAGACCACAGATATCAAGAATGCCTTTTGCTTTAAACCTCAGCCTTCCACCTTTTTCCTGAGACTCAAAGATCCCTCAAACTGAGTGTAAGTTGTTTTGGAAGTTGTATTCCCAAGAGACACTTGAAATTAAAGCTATACCAAGATGCATTTTAAAAAAATTATGCTGCATAATTTTTCTTAAAACATTTATCCAGTACAGAATAGAAAGTAGGCTAGAAATTTATTATTTGTGCCTTTTCAGGGTTTTATTCGATGTATCAAATCATGCTAGAGAGAAAATTAAGCCCAGGAAAAAGAAAGATCTGGAGGTGACCCTTTTGTATCAGTGGGCTAGCGACCCACATGGAGACAAGAAGTACTGTCAACAGCACCAACCACTCCATAAATCTTACATATCACAGTTTCCGCTGCTCTGGAACACACAGCGTCTGCACTGGGAGCCTCATAAAAGATAAATTTACTTAAATTTATCCATTAAGCCTTTTTCACTGTAAGAGATGGCCCGTAAGGGGGAACATGCTGATACGGCTTTTCCTTGAGGCACTTGTCTAATGTGGTTTCAAGCAGGTGGTGTTTTCCCAGGTCCCCTCCTCTGTTTGGAAAATGTGAGGACTTTGCTGAGAGCAGTCAATCACCCAGGAAGTACAGACAAGCCCATTCTTACCAGGTTACTCCTAAGTACACTGACCTCATTATTTGCCCATAATGTGAACAGGTATTTATTTAGTGCGTCTCTTTGTATAGAGATTGTCAGTTGGTCTGTGTGCCTGTCATCTCTCTGTCTACATTACTGTCTTTTTCTTAAAAAGGAGGGTTACTGCTTAATGGTGGCAACAGCATAATGGTGGCAACAGTATCACATAAAAGGGTGTTGGGGAAGGGCATGAAGATATAGAGTGAAGGTTACCGAAGGTGCAGGGGAAGTCTGTGGACCTAACCTAGCCAGGCCCAATTAACCAAGATCCCGACAGGCAGCAGGCTGGACACAACAGCGGCCCCTGCCATCCACACCATACATTACAGTTACCCAGAACTTTCACTTCTGTGATCTCGCTTGGCCCTTGCAATGGCCCTGTTAGGTAGGCATTATTTTCCCCACTCTAACGGTTAGAAGAGCTGAGGCTTGGAGTGTGATGAGGGCCTTAGTCACATTAGAACTTAGTGGCAAAGTTGTTTATTCCCCATGGAGCTCGACTGCACAGCTAGCTCTAGGAAAAGCATGAAGTTGGTGAAGCTGTCCTATCTGTCCCAGTCTTCCCCTCCGAACACATTTTAACAAGGCTAAATTTCTGTGAAAACTAGCCAACCTCAGGGTGAGGAACACTGCGAATCCCACAGTTCTTCTCCAATAGTGGCACTAGACATGAGCAACCGATGAATATAGGAGAGAAAATGGGACCCATCCTTGAATCTCTCAAACCATGGTACACAGGTCACCCACCTGCATTGCATGCCAGAGAGGCTGGTCCTTCTGCACATAGGGAACTGGGGTTTGAAAAGAGCCCCCATGAAAAACCAAGATATGCACTGAGGTTTCCCTCTAGGCTTGCTCTTGGGCGCCTGCCAAGAAACCTTTGTTTTCCCGCTTGTACTGTTGATCACAAAGAGGGCTGAGCCTGAGGCAGATGGCTGCCCTCCTGTTCCTACCTACATCCTTGTCCCACCTTCTCTGGCCCAGCTCTCCCAGACCTCCCTCACTGACATAATTTATTGCCTTCATTAAACAGGATGCTCAGGCAAATTTAATGAATTTCATGTCTTCCCCACAAGGAAATCCTCTTAGGAAGTAAGCTGACATGGTGTCTGAAAGAAGAAAAGAACTGCGAATGAAAACCAGTTGCCCGAACCATGCAGTTTCTCTTTCCCCTTCCAGGCCTTCTTTAACTTGACTTTGAGCTGAGCCAAGATCCAAAGGCATTTCTTTTTAACCTAATTATCTCCAAGGAACCATAGCTTAAAATCAGGCACACACATGTCTATTCTAAATGGCAGGTACACCCTTGTTAGGCAGCTGGGGCTTCGAGGGTCAGAGGTCTTATGGGTGATAGCAACCGTCTTTCCCACAAACAGATAGACCCTTTCTGGAAGCCAGTGATGAAAGGTCTCCTAGGCAGAGCCCACCATGTGGGGCAGAAGCAGACTCCACACATTACAAGCTGGTTCCAGTCAGAAGGCTGTACATGGAGGAAGAGAAGGGATGCTGCTGGCCTGGCAGTGCCCACTGGGGTTGGCAGTTGGATTTAGCCTCAACCTGCCTCCAAGGAGTTAGGCACTTTAATGACAGATTATTCCACCCTGCAGCAAATGAACAGAGCCTTTGTCAACAGCTTCTGTGGAGGAGCAGGGTGGCTCACTGTTCATTTGCTTCCAGAATTGCTTTGTCATAGACTCTGCTGGTTATTCAGAAATTGCCAAACATTGGTTTCTTGGGCTAAAATGTTTCATGCAAATTAAAGGTTGTGGGTGATAAAGATGCATTTCTTTCTCTCCCACCCACCATCTTTTTCCCCCGCCCCTGAATCTAAACATTCCATAGTCTCTTATTATTTTGATAGGCAGAAAAAATTTTTTCTCTTCCAGATGGTCATAATTGTGTGTACAGTGGTAGGGCATTCTTATCTTACTTGTTTTAGGTTTCCCTCTCTGAAAAGTAAGGCTATTCACAGACTTTACTTCTGGGTGTATTTCTGAGGGTACATATAATAATTTAACTAAAAATGCTAAGAACGCTTCAGAAGATAGGAGTTTTTATTCACTCATACATAATATTTGTAGAGTCTAGAGCTTAGTTTGAGGTCTTTGAATGACAGAAAAGCACAACTTTAATGAATAATTCAACAGAAGCCTGATATTTTCCTTTAGCTAAGTCCCTGGGGAGAGGCAACTGACTATAGATCAGCTCTTGGATTTGTAAGCATGTGAGGTAGGAGGATGTTGAGAGTATCCAACCCGGGACAGGCACAGAAAGATTTGGTCAACAGTGGCCACCAGTCCAGGCACCAAAAAAGCTTGGGCTGGGTGCCATTCCTGTCCAGGCTGAGATGCTACAAGGTCGTACTCAATTCCAATCTCCCCTCAACCCACGTACCCACCTCCCTCCACACTTTCAGGATGCCTTTTGCAGTGAACATTTTCAAACACGAAATGTAAAATTGAGACTTTGTATGCTCTTAATCTCTAAAGAAAGAGAGCTTCATGGGTAGTTTAGAATCTTAAAAAGAACATTAATGCTGTTTGAACAGAGCAACTTTCTCAAAAAAGCAGAAAGGGAGAGGCCATAACCAAATGGGTTCTCCCCATAGCTCATGGGCAATCTTCAGGGAATACAGCATTGGCCCAGCACGTACACTTATAAACATACACAGGGCACTCCCAGCCCCCAAACCCAAGTCCACACCCTCTTGCTTTGTGCCACTCCTTAGTTTCAGGCCACCCTTTGCTTGTTCTTCCCTTCCCAAACAAAATTCTTAAAAGAGTAGTCTATAAACTCTCTGTCATCTCTAACACAACTCACACTCCTGAGCCCCTTATACTCTGACTTTTAGTCCAACTTGCCCCTGAAAATGCTCTCCCTCAGGCTACTGGCCACCTCTTAATTGTCCAGTCCGATAGATGTTCAGTCCATCTCAAAGGCCTCTGTTCCTGAAGCTTCTGCAACACTGCACCTTCTTGCTTTTCTGAATCTCCTTTTAGCTTCTTGTTCTTCCTGCTTGACTTTCCTCACTGACTATCCCTTAAAGATTGGCTTTCCCTGTGGTTCTGGTCTTGGTCTTTTTTGTTTTCCACATTCATCATATTTTTAGAGGACATCTGTTATTATTCATGGCTGACCAGACCCTCTGAATAGCCTTCTTTTAGACCTTAAGTTTAGGTGGGAAGTAGAGATAGTTTTGATACTCAATTTCCCAGCTTCCCTTGCAGCTAGGGTGCAGGTATGTGAGCTGGGCTCTGGAAAATAGATACACCTGAAACCCACCTCTAAATGAGGAGTCAGGCTCAGAAAACATGCACTGGAGGGCTCCACTCTGGTGAAGACAGATTCTGTTATGTCCAGACTCTAGAAGTACCATCCAGTGTTCAGTGGTACAAGCTGTGATGTCTGTACCCATTATTGCTTTAGTCAGTGTAGGGACCACTATTTTCTTTCCACAAAGATCCTTCTCTTGAATCACAGCATCACATCATCACATTTGCAGGCCTTGCTGTCATCTTCACCCCATGTCAGTGATTGACTCTCTTAAATATCTCTTGATTTTGTCTCCTCCCATGTTCCAGCACCACTACGTTAATTTAGGATCTCATTAGCCCTTGACTGAATTATTGAAACCGCCTCCTAATGAGTTTCCCTGCCTCTTGCTTCATCCCTTTCAATCTAATTTGCATTGTTGCCAGAGTTATCTTTCCCAAACGTAAATTTGATCATGTTGTTCCCATGCTTAAAATCTTCCAGTAGCTCCCCATTACTTTCAGGATAAAATCTGAACCCTTTAACATGGCACTCAGGTTTCACCTCCCATCACTGTCCCACCTACACCATGCTCCAGCCATACCTAACTGCTTGTGCTTCCTACGTTCACACCAATTTACACCTCTGGGCCTTTGCTTACTATGATTTTGGAGATTTCAGCCTGCTCCAGTCTCATCCACCTGCCAGCTGTAATGACTTATCAAGTATTTCTAGGGCTGGCTGAGAGCCAAACTTGGTGGTTCATTGAAAGGCTTTCACCTTTAGAGAATAGAAATGCCTGCTTCCCCAAGTCCTATATCCAGTGTCCCTTGAATAAACCTTAAGTGCCTCCTTTCTTTCCTCCCTCCCTAGCTCATTCATTTATTTCTTCAGCACATATTCATTGAATTCCCACTAAATGTTAGGTACCGCGGTAGGTGTTAGAATTGAGCAATAGACAGATAGTATTGCCATCTCAGTGGAGTGCAGAGCCAACTGAACTCTCATTGTTTGAGGTTAGCCATCTTGCCTGGGCTTCTGTACTATCTTCTGAATTCCATTCGAGTTTCCAGCTTGCCCCGCTTTCTCACTGGCCAGCTCCCACCTCCTTCTTTACTCTTGTCTCATAGAGGGTAGCATCCTATTTGCCATGTTATTTCCTCCACCTGTCTTGATTTCCTTGATCTCCAACTCTGTCATCTACTCATCCCCAAGAATGATTTTCTTCTAGAAGCTCTTAGTACTGTACCTGACTCAATCCCTTGGGTCAGATGCCTTGATCATTAATGCCAATCCAGGCTGGATCTGAGTTGGCCACACTCAATGATCTTTTGAATTTAACTTTTAGCTCTTCTGTAGAGGTAAGTAACCACTTTGATCACAATCTTTCTCAGTCCCTCATCCATACACCACTGTTCACTTCCTCCCCCTCTCTCCCCTCTCCATTGGGTCACTGAAAGTCTCACTATTTATGATACTTCTCTCTTCCACCCATGATTTTCCATGTCTGGCAAATGTTTACTCTTCCTGCAGACTGGGCAAAGGTCACCTCTTCTGGGAAGTCCCCATCCCATTTTTTCCACACATTTTCTTTGGAATATGTTTATATCTTTACTGGCATTTATCCAATTCTATTGTAAGTCTGTCTTCCTAACTAAACTGTAAACTCCATAAGGCTGGGTCAGTGTCTTAAGGCATTATTGTATCTCTGGTGCCTGCCCCAATATATGACAGAGTAGAATGTAATAGAAATAGAAATATAGTAAACACAAGGAGAAAATCTAAATTTCGCATTGAATTCATTATCCTAAAATTAGACCACTTTTTCAATGTTCACATTTCTATTAATGGCTCATAAGTATTTATGCAAGGGATGAGATAAACAAACAATGCTATTCATCTAGACCTAGATTCTAAACCTAACCCATACCCCATTCCTTCTTCCCTTTACTCAGTAGCACATGACTAGCTCTCTGGGAGAAAAGTCCCGTTTTGTAGAGTTTGCCAGTTTTTGTGGTGTAAATATTTTCGCCATGGTTGACTTCAGGCTACCAACATGATGGTACTGAATATAGAGTTGGGAAAAGATGGGCACAATGAATCTTGGGAGCCAATAGGATCTAGCTCCAGTGCACCACTGCCTTCACTCTTCATAGTCAGTTTCAGGTCCAGCTAATCCTCCCTAATTCTCAGTATCCAACTCTTCTTTATCACTTCATGCCTCACCACATCTACTCTTCCTTCCATACCACACTTTTCCTCAAGAGGAATCTTTTCAATGTTATAGTTTTTCACTGCATTAGTTTCCTGTGGCTGCTGTAACAAACTGCCCCAGTCTCGGTGGCTTATCACAATACAAATGTACTTTTCTCTCATGTTCCAGAGGCCTGAGGTCTGAAATCATTTTCACAGATCCAAAATCAAGATATTGGCAGGGCTGTGTTCCCTCTGGATCAGTTCCTTGCCTCCTCTAGCTTTTGATGATTGCTGGCATTCCTTAGCTTATGGCTACATCACTACAGTCACTGCCCTTGTGGTTGCATTGCCTTCTTTTTTTTGTGTATGCCAAATCTTCCTCTGCCTCTCATACGAACACTGTGATTCCATTTAAAGCCCTCTCATATTGCCCATGATAATGTCCCCATCTCATGATCCTTAAAGATTGCAAAGACCCTTTTCCTATAAGTAACAATAACAAGTTCCAGAGATCTTTTGGGGGCCATTATTCAGTCTACTGCATTCATTATTTTTAAAATGCTATGTCTTCCCCAGTTAGTATTGCCCATAACACTGACTGAGCAAGAATGAAGAGTACTCACCATCTTTTTTTTAAATTAAGTTTAATGAGTAATACTGGTTAATAAAATTATATAATTTTCATGTGTACATTATAATTTAACATCTGTATATTCTATTGTATGTTTACCACCCCACAGTCCAGTTTCCTTCAGCTACCATATATTAGATCCCCTTTACCCACTTCATCTTCCCCCTACTCCCTATATTTGACTCCCTTTACCCCATCCCCTACCCTCTGGTAACCACAAATCTATAGGCCATGTCCATGAGTCTCTGTCTTATTCATTTGTTGCTTTTAGGTTTACATCCCATATATAAGTGATATGCGATTTTCAACTTTTTCTGTCTGGCTTATTTCGCTTAGCATGATTATCTCGAGGTTCATCCATGTTGTCGTAAATGGCAGTATTTTATCTTTCCTTATGGCTGAGTAATATTCCATTGTATATATGTACCACAGCTTCTTTAGCCAATCATCTATTGTAGGACACTTCAGTTGCTTGCATGTCCTCACCTCTGTGAATAATGCTGCTATGAACACCCATGTGCAAATATCTTTTCATATATGTGTTTTCAAGTCTTTGGGGTAAATACCCAGTAGAGGGATTACTGGATCATATGGCAGATCAATTCTTAGTTTTTTGAGGAACTCCATACTGTTTTCCATAGTGGCTGTACCAATTTGCAGTCCCAACAGCAGTGTATGACGGTTCCTTTTTTTATGCATCCTCTCCAGCATTTGTTATTACTGGTCCTGTTGATTCTAGCCATTCTAACAGGTGTGAGATGGTACCTCATTGTGGTTTTGATTTGCATTTCTCTAAAAGCTAGCGTCACTGAGCATCTTTTCATATGTTTGTTGGCCATCACCATCTTTTGCTCCCACAAGTATGCCTGGTGCATTATTTTGTGCTTTCCTCTGCTTGCCTGGCCTTTTTCAGTCTGTCTAGTTTACTTCTGGTAATTGCTCAGCCATTAATAATATTAATTTCCTGATGATAATCTTTTGACTCATAGTAAATAGCAGGTTCGTTTCCAAAGAAAAACAAACATGGAGTTATTTCAATTGTTACATAACACATTGGCTATTCTCTTACAAGAGTGTTATGCTTTAAATTGTGTGTGTGTGTGTGTGTGTGTGTGTGTGTGTGTGTGTCCTGTCTATCAGACAATTATATAGAATGTGGAGAGGATAAAGACATAGCCAATCAGTCCCAAGGTAAGTTGATTATTAGTAATAAATTATGTCAAGAACATATCTCCTTGGTCCCACTATAATGGTCCCACAGGATGCTCATGAACATCTACTTGTTCAGAACACATTTCTGCCCCAAAATGTAGAAAAGTAGGAAATTAAAAAAATAAAAAATAAAACAAACCTAATATAGCCTAACCTAACCTAACATGACCACTACTGGCATGTTGGTGTCAATAAAGCTTTGATGACCATCTTTGTGCAACTTGTTTTATCATACTAAATGTTATTTTTCTATGTCCATGAACTCCCAAAATGACTGAGTCCAATTGAATATTGTTAAAAATACTTCATATCACTTCTGGGCTTCAGTGACTTTGTACCATTTTTGGCTCAGTGATCAAGCCCTCTTGTAATCAGTCTACCTCTACCTATTCAACCTTCTACCACATTATTTCCCCCATAAAAAACATCCACTCCAGCCCAGCTGGTTTCTTCCTGCCACCTGCATGATGTGTATCAGTCCTTTGGCTCTAGTCTAGCTTCTCAGGTTCTTCTAATGCCCATTCTTGGCAGACTTCCCATCCCCTGACCTTCTTCAAGGCGCAATTCAAAGCCCCTCTTGGGAAAACCTTTCCTTTAAAAAGCTGTCACATTTGGGGTCAGTGGCATGCAGGGTAAAGAGTATCTGACATGGGGTCAGAATTTCTGTGTTCGTGTCCATGAGATGCAAGAGATAAAAGTCACTCATCTTCCCTGGGCCTTGATTTCCTCATTCATAAAACAAGAGTTATGATCCTGGCTCAAGGTATTGCCAAGATATTGTTGAGAATAAATAAAATGAATGTGAAATGTTTTAAAAGCTTTGTAAATGTATGAAATTAATATTAATTCTTCTTACACCAATTCTCCTTTTGCCTTTATTGTCTGTGCTATATAATTAATAGCACTTGATATATGACCTCTTTATTTTTCAATAGTGTCACAAGCTTGAAACTATAATCTTGCTTGATATAATGTTGTATAGGAAGCTGTCTTGTTCACTGTGGCAAGTGTGTCTATGTGAGCCCTCCAGCTAGATTGGGATATACCAGAATAAGAATGGTGCCTTATTTTCTTTTGTTCCCATGATACTCAGCATAATGCCGGACACAATGAAGGTACTGAATAAACACTTAACTGGGTACTCGTGTGGCCATACCATCATACCATGCCTGCTTAACTTTCTTCTTAAAAAGTTTAAATTACCATTAAGTTTAGAATTAAGAGATGATCTGCATTCGCTACAGAGCATTGTGTACATCACAAAGATATGTTACTATGTCCTTCAACAACAACAAAAAAATGGTGGGGATGGTGGTGGGGATTTGTACTAATCTCTCACTATGGCTTTCAAAGCCTTGGAGAAGAACATGCTTAGATTTAAATTTTGATCAGTATTCCTTCCTGGTTCTCTTGTTTATCATTCTTTACCAAGTATTTTTTTAAAGTATAAATCATGAATAAAGTAAAAGGAAATAAACTAGGTCAATGCAATACTTAAAGTGGACATTCGAAAAGATAGAAAACTAATATTTTCTAAAATTAGACTCTAACAGTAACTAGAAAATTATGTTGTCCACACTTTAAGAAAAGCTAATTTCTAAAAATTCAAATTTATAAAATTGAAATTAGAAAGTAAATTTTCACAGTAGTCTTTTATAAGGAAATTCTTCATTCTTGTAGCATGCTGAAGTCAATTAAAACAGACTTAGTGTTAAAGTATTTAATTTGCTCTCACCAAATCAGGAACACAAGTATTGAGTAAAGTGAATTCCCCTGCACAAATTTAGTAATGGTATACTCATAAAAATCTTTATTCTTGGTATTTACTTGCTCAGTGAGTCATTTGCTTAAAGGTGATCTTAATGTTTTGCTTTGGTTGAAATGTTTCAGCGTAAAGATATGTGATAAATGAGAATTTCCTTATTTTAAGATGAGGCACCAGAATTGGTCTCATTGAAGGAAGTTGTACTCCAATTGAACAAAGATTATTCTTTCAACTCTCCTTTGATAGTTGGCACTGAACCAAGGAATTCAGAATCCAGGTGTGGGCTAAGTGGAAGCAATTTAGTTTGCCCCAGGAAGTCACCAAAATTGTTGAAACAGTAGAGGTCTGGTCAAACTACTCCCTTCATCAAGCCAACATTTCAGGATTTCCTCCTTTTGCAAAGAATAGAAAACCACTGTGTTTGGGAGCTGAAGGGACCAGAGAAGGCATTTTGTACAAAGTCTTCATCCTGCAGTTCAGAGGAATGAAGGGACTGGCCTTCCTGAGCCTGTATCTGCAAAATGGGGTTAGATTACTTGCCTGCCCAAACTCATCGGATCTAGCTTTTTTCCTGAGCTGCAGGGAGAAAATAACAATTCACAGAGTAACTCATTTAAACATCTTAAATTAAAAAACATACTGTGTGACCTATTTGTTCTTGGCCCCCAGAGCCAATAGTACATCTGTGACAAATTATCTAGAAGGTTTTCCACATATTAGTGCTCTCAGCCAGCTCTTGTGGGCTGCCTGCCCCTACACGGGATATGTGGCTCAGGCTGCTGTCCTGGCAAGGCCTTCCCTATCTAGAAGCGATAATCCATGGCAGCTTTGGCCCTGGTACCCAGACTCTTCCTGAATCTGCAGCTCTAACCAAAGGACCCAGATGTCTTTGAATGTCTTTAGGAACAATGCTCAAAATGCACCTCTTTGCTGTGCACTGGAGATCTACCTTGATTTTTCACAGTTAGTTTTCTCGGAGCTGTACCACCTGCTCATTCGTCTAGCCCTCACCAAGCCCAAACCTTTTGCTGGCAGGAAGCCGCCCGCTTTAAAGGCAGACATAAAGGAAAGCAGGCACGAACTCTTCTACTTAAAACTGTCACTATGACAGAGTGTGAAGAGAACTGGCTCGTCTGTCCTAGAGGAATGAAATCTTCCACAGAGTCCATGGCTCATCCTCTGTCACGTGCCGGTAAAGCTTCTCAAAGGGCTATGACTAACCAACTAGCATTCTTGGTCTTCAAATGACCCCAGAGCTCAATTATGGAGATATGGGAGGATTCTCCTCAGGCTACAGCCACCGATTCAAGTCAGCATTGATCTTCTACCATGTGCCAGGCACTGAAAATACAGATACACAGACAAATTCCCACCCTCACTTGCAGATAAAGGTATGTGTTCTCTATACTTTCAGGTATACCATCAGGTGTCAATTGGTTATGAGGTGTGACACTAGTAATTTGTTATCAATAATAGGAAGTACCAAAGATTTGAAATAAGAGAGGGTTCATGGTCATATGTACAATACTGTTCTCACTTGTTCGAACACAGGAAAAAGAGTTGGGAGGGGCAGTCTGAGCTCTGCGAATGGCATATGGTGTTACACTCTTGAGTGTCTTCTGTCTTGTGCCTCAGTGGGGAAAGGTTGAGAACTGCTTGTGAGCCCAGTGAGGGCAGGATGTGAACCTGCTATACACAGAACACTATACTCCATTTAATTAACAAAGGAACCTCCCCTACCCTTTCTTCTAGAAGAGGAACTAGGTGGCAGTAGACTGTCTTTAAAAAAGGAACAAAGCCGAGGGACTCTTGTCTTTTGCCTCTGGCAAGGTTGTGTCCACTTGTTGTTAGTTTAGGGAAAGAAAGGGATGCCAAGTATAACTGTGGCCATACATTTATCACTATGAACTTCACCTCTCTAGCTGACATCTTACACATGATATATGAATCACATGGTGCATTATACTAAGTTGATCTCTTCATTAATAAAGCTATTTATTTGTATAACACTTTAAACTTACAGAACATGGTTGGCTACTAGCTGGCATTTGGGTTCTTTTGAATGTAGACACAAGGGTACTTTACTGTGACTTAAATCACAGAAGAGAGGGGTTAAAAAAATGCTTCCACAACTTTGCCCCTTCCTCCCAACACACACACACACACACACACACACACACACACACACACACACACACGTGGGTGCACATACACCCCTACTCCACACACCTAGGCATTGGCTGTGTGACTAAGATGCTCCATCCAAGGAGTCACCTTTGGCAGGTGAGAATGTGGTACCCCAACTGTGACATCGACCACTGCTCATTATGTGCTATTTAAAGCCAAGAACCTTTCATCCCTCAGTAAAAGTGTTTCTCAATTGAAGTGCTTATTGAAATTCAAACTGAATGGCCGTTTAAAGGGTGACTGTAGCACTCCCACAGCCAAATAAATGAAACTTTAGGCTTTGTTAATGCTGAATCTTGGCCTGAGGTTTGAAGGCTGGGTGGAATTCTGCCCTGTACTTGCAAACATTTGAAGAACTGCTCAGTCAGCCTTCCGGGAAAAACATGCCTGCATTCCACTGTATTCCTTCAGCTTTGGTCTTAACAATGCAGTGATAATTGAGAGCCTAACTCTAAAATTTAGCCTTCCTTTGTTCTCTGAACATGAAGGGCAAGATGCAGAGTAACCAGATCAACACAAATGATGAAATTACGGTTATCGGGATGCCTTCTATTTTTACAGCACTTTGTCTTTGCGGAAGGCTCACGTGATATCGTTTGACCCACATGACACATTTCAGAGGTGAAACTGAGTCAGAAGTTTTATCACCATTATGTGCATGAAGTGTCAGAAGTTTATAAATATATAAAGAGATTTGGGGTGAAAGAGTGTGTATACATTTGCACACTCAAAAAGAAGGAAACATTTAATCATTTCATACGGAATATGAAAGAAACATTTATAATTATTCAAGACGGCATCTGATGATGGGGTTTTTGTATCATTTTAATTTTTTGTTTAATATTCCATATCACAGTTATCTGGAGTCACACACTGACTCCAGGTTTCAGACAGAACAGAATGGGACTCCCCACAGCCAGAAGCCAGCCTGCAGCTGAGGTTCAACAGCTCTTGACACACGAGATAGGGGAGAACATGTCCTCTGTCATGTGGGTTGCACGGCTCTCCTATCTAGAGCCTCCATCAGTTTGAATGGATTGTAGAGAAAAAAATACGTGGAACTGATAATCAGAATTTTAGAACTTTGTGCAACCTTAAAGGACCAAATTAAGCTGCGTGTCCAGAATTGCTTCCCTCTCTTTGTGTGTTAGTGCCCTTGGTAGCATAAATTGTCTCTCTTCTAGAAAACAATTGCTAGCCTAGAGTCATTTAGAGCTGTTCTTGGAGTGCTCACTCATAACCTCCTTCCCTCTACTCTGTCTCTGCAACACCAACTGCTGGTCTAATAATCAACCCTACTACCTCCAACTAGTACAGAGCCCTCCTTCCCTACATGCTAGAAACCCGTCCAGCAGCCATCCTGGAGAGCTCATCACCTACCCTATGTTATACAAGTCTTTGTAAACTTTGTGTTTCACTTTTCTTACTCCCTGGGGGCTCTGGAGTTTGGGTAAAGAACTTAATAAAGCAAATTAGCATCTTGAGCCTATTTTCCAACATCAATTGAAATTCTTATACATTATTTAAAAACATTTTAAAACAAAAACATTAACAGAAACTAAAAGCTCCTCAGTTAATTCCAAGGGAATTAAGAGGGTGTGTATCATTTGGACAGAAGTATGTCTGTGCCCATTGTCCCTCCACTATAAAGCATACCTTGGAGAATCCCCAGGTGTGGCTTCTGAAAAGGACTTTGGGCACCAACAGCACTCAGAGAGTCCCATGGCTTTTATAACTATTCCCTTGCATTCCCATGGCTGCTGTGTCAGGAGCTATGTACAAGTTAGCCTTCAATGCTGGGGTCCCTAGCCTAAATATTTACACTCTAAGCTTCTAGAGCTGCCTGGAATGGGTAAAAGAGAGATGCTGAACTGTACTGGCTCTTTGGGGCTGGGTAGGGGAGGCAGGACTTGAAGATCTCCTGAGACTAGCTGTGGTTCCAGCTCAGCCCACAGGTAAGCAAGCCATTGAGGTTGGTGTCTGTTCTGAATCTGATGGGCAGGTGAGTGTGTCTGCCTCTGGGTTCTGGGAAACAGTGCCTTTGAGTTCCTTGTGGGGTGCAAAAAGGAAGACCCTCACTCCTATCTCCTGTCACAGGCAGGGGGTCTGCATTCAGACTGAGGATATCTAGTACTCTTCCAAAGGAGCACAAATCATGGAGAATGAAGCCAGGCCCAAGATGTGGGCCAGATCTTCCTTCCAGCCCCTCCCCCCCGCAAGAGGAGGGGCCATACAGAAGCTTCTGCCAGTTTCTCTTTTCTCTCATCCCCACTTTTGCACTTGCCTCTCACTCTGCTGAGACAGCCAGAGGTAGGTCTAACTGCATAATATCTCAGGCTGACTTTCAATGGAAAGAAATAATAACTTTGTGAGGTAAGTTTGTCCAGGCAACAAGGAATAAAATTGTGTCTGCATCATGTGCCCGGTCAACTGTTGGACAAATAGCTGACCCTCTCAAGAAAGCATCACAACTCTTCTGCACTTCCTCTCCTTTTCCATCAACAGGGAGCAAACAATCCCTTACAGGTGCAGAGAGCAAGGCACATGCCCTTCAGAGGTAACTCCTGCTCCCCAGGGGGCATTCTTTCACTGACCTCCCAGCCTCTTGGACATAGAATCCCCTAAAATTGCTACTCTCACCACCCAGCCTTCCTGCTGGTATGAAGTGCAGCCCACAGACTGCTCATGCTGGGAACTCAGCTAAAAGCCCTCCTATCCACTGACTTTAAGTGTTATGGATTGGTTCCAAGGGAACAGACTTTGAAATAGAGATTTACGTGCAAGTGATTTACTGGGGAGTGTTCTTGGGAGCTACACTTGTAAGTCAGTGAGAGACGAAGGCTTGGACTCAAAGCTGAGAAATGCAGAGTTGTAACAGAGGCCTTGGCTGGTCTCATGGGGAGCTCTGAAGCTGAGTTGGCACTTCAGAGAGATCCTGAATGGAAGCAAAGGGCTGAGAGCTTGGTACCTCTGCATTGTCCAGTCATTGGATGCAGTTGTCCCTGGGGTAGGGGCATAACCTTTGGCTTTGGGCAATCCCTAGTGAGGGACCCTGCTGCCTCCCATCAGCAGACAACACTTTTGACAGCCAGGAGAATGAGTGTCTCGGTTCTGAAGGGAGAACTGGGCAGCACATGCCTGCCAGGGTCTAGAGAAAGAGGAGGATGAAGCTGTGGCCTTTAGTTCCTACTGCTCCATATAACCCCTTGGTCTGTCCTGTTAGGAGACAGGGCCAGGGGAGAAGAGAAGGAGAGTTACCAGGGAGCTCCACCAGTGACTGGAAAAGAACGAGCATGAGCATGAGCATTAGCATGAGCATGGCCTACAGAAGACAAACTGATGGCTATCTTGGGGATGGAGTCCAAATGATCTGCCTTAAGTTTAAGTGGGGAGTCCAACGTGGCCAAATAATTTGTCTGGGAGAAATACATAACTGGGAGCTAGTTCTAGGATGGTCTAAACCTATGCTACTTCACTAGATTCTCAAAGGTTATTGTAACCCTACTCTGCTTTCAGCTTCCTGGTGTTATATCCTTTTTAAACATGGGGATCCCAGGAGGAGACTATCTGAGAAGTGTTCTGAGAAATGCTGACCAAAGCTAGAAGCAATGTCTGCTTATCTTTTTACCTTATGTGTGTTCATCTTTTCTCTACAAACAACTTCGGTCTCTGAGTCATTTAATCACGTCCAATTTGGTTCTCTGCTCTCTGCTCATCCCCTTGGCATCATTGCCACATCTTCCCCGCCCCCCCCCCCCATTATTTGGAAATTGGGGCAGTGGGTGGCGGCCAAGAAGAGGCTGTGTGAGAAAAAAAATGAGAAAAAAGTCCTGCTCTCTGCCATTGCCAATGCTTCTGCAGGCTGAATGAGAGAGTGATTGGTTGATTGAGTCATAGAATGTTCTGGGCCTACATGTCCCAGCCAAGAGTACTCATCAATATATATGCTACACAGCCCACTATCACTCTCCCTTTTGTAGCTATGCAGAATTAGAGATAACACCAGCTTGTCATTATCCCCCAAAATAACCTCACAGAGTATAGGCTGATGCAACCCGTGCCCTGTGACACAGCCAGCAACAGCACTTGAAGTGTGGCAAGGGTGAAATATTGCTCCCCATTCAAAAATGGCTTTTGCCAGCAACAAAGAACCATTATAATAACAGAAAGGCACTAAAAGCCAGAAACAATGAAGGCAAAAATCTCTCTCTCTCTCTCTGTCCCCTTTATGAAAAAGAAAGAGAGATTGTAACCCTTCACTGGTTGGCTGATATCCTTGGTATTGCTGGCCAGAGGTGATTGAAGCTCCATCCCCATCTGGGCACCCAGGAGGGCTGGAGCAGCTTTGGGCTGGAAGACAGCCTGCTGGGTCAGGTCAGGAATGGGGCCTGTGTCACCAAGTGGCCTCTGTAGGTGCTAGAAAAGTAGCATGCGGAGCTCCGAGTGGCACAGGAGCTTTATGGGTAATTTTTGCTTGTTCAAGCCTACTGCTTTCTATTCACTTTTCATTCCAACTCTGTAAATTAAAAATTTAAATAATCAAATAACAAATGTTTATTGAAAACCCACTAACCCCAACACTCTAAAAAACCTTTGTTCTCTTCCTATGCAGCTTCCACTTCTCAGAAGGTGTTCCTCCTTCTTCTCTGCAGAGATATACCTTGAAGACCCAGCCTGAGGTTCACTTCTTTCTTGAAGCCTTTCCTGGTCACGTCTGCCTGCTGCAGTCTTCCCTTCATCTCCCCTTACCTCCTGCATCACATTCCTAGCCCTCTCCATTCCTCCTCAAGATCTCTCAGATCTATTCCTGTCTCTCAATCTTACAGCAGGCTCCCACCACCCCTCGTTTAATTACTGCTCCATTCCTTCTCTTTCTGCCTTTTGTTTTGCCCTCTTTAGTCTGTTCTCCATGCTGCAGTGTTCATTCTAAAAGACAAATATGATCATGTCATTTAACTGTCCAAACGTTTTTATAATAGCTAACATTTACTGAATGTTTACTGCATGCCAGGCTCTATTCTAAGTGTTCATGTAAAATTCATTTAAATCTCACAATAGCCCTATGAAATGGTTATTTCTCTCATTTCACAGATGAGGAAACCAAGATCCAGCGAGGTTAAGTAAACTGTCCAAGGTCACACAGCCAATAAGTGGCAGAGCCAGCATTTGAACCCAGGCAAACTGGCTTCAAATACCACCCTCTCAAGCAATGCACTATAATTATACTACTTCTCAATAGCTCTCTGTAGCTCTTAGAATAAAGTCAAAACTCCTTAACACTTGAGGTCCCTCATTTTAGACTCATCCTTATTCACTTTGCCAACATAACTGTGATTTCATTCTTTTTTACTGCTGAGTAATATTCCATTGTGTATACATACCACATCTTTTTTACCTATTTATTATCTATCGATGAGTACCTCAGTTACTCCCATATCTTAGTTATTATAAATAATGCTGCAGTGAACACAGGAGTGCATATATCTTTCCAAGATAGTGTTTCTGTTTTCTTTGGCTTCATACCCAGAAATGGAATTACTAGGTCATATGGCAGTTTTATTTTTAATTTTTTGAGGAATCATCATACTGTTTTCCACAGTGGCTGTGCCAATTTACAGTGTCTCCGACAGAGCACAAGCATTCCCTTTTTTCCATACCCTTGTCAGCACTTGTTTGTCGATTCATTGAGATTAGCTTCTGACAAGTGTGAGGTGATATCTCATTGGGGTTTTGATTTGTATTTCCCTGATGATTAGTGACCTTGAACATCTTTTCATATGTCTGTTGGCCATCTGTATTTTTTGAGATATGTCTGTTCAGGTTCTCTACTCATGTTCTAACTGGATTATTTGGTTTTTCAGTGTTAAGTGGTAGGAATTCTTTATATATCTCTGATATTGACCTTTTATTGGACATATCATTTGTAAATATCTTCCCCTATTCAATAGGTTACTTTTTTGTTTTGTTGATGGTTTCCTTGGCTATGCAAAACCTTTTTAGTTTGATATAGTCCTATTTTTTTATTTTTGTTTTTAGCCAAACTGATGACACATGTGCTGGGGAACAATATCTCAAATGCTCCTTGTTTATTTTTAATTTTTGTTTCCCTTGCCCAAAGAGACATATCCAAAAAGATATTGCTAAGACCACCCAGTCGGCATCTTTAAATGCAGCGCCAGGTCACAGAGATATGTGGGGCAGCAGGCCAAATACAGAGAAACCTCTGGGGAGGTTCTGGCTTTATAGCTGAGCCATCAAACAGCACTGGTGACCCCTTCAGACCTATCCACATGAGTCAGTGAATTAAAAGCACTTCAGAGAAGTGAAGATTTGGAACAAATGTATTCGGTGGCACTAAGAACATGGTGTGTGTGTGTGTGTGTGTGTGTGTGTATGTAAGGTGGTGACTGCCCTGGGCAGTCTCAGAGATGGTGCTGATAATGACCAAGCTGCCAGCTGCTTTTCTATTCATGGTAAGAGCCGAGAAAGCCCAGAAAGTAGGCAGCAGGACTCTCTAAACATTCATCCACTCAGATGAATTTTCTTTCTAAGAATGTCAGTCACTCCTGCTACCTGGTCCACTGACCTCAGTCCAGAGAAAGTCCTGGCTTCAGGGCATACTCAGCCTGAGGCTGAGCATGTGTGCCTGACCACGCTTTATTCCTGACTCCTTAGAGTCTTCTTCAGGCTATTAGAAAACCACAGGGTCTCCTCCATTTTGATGGTATCAGCTGTAACCTTGTTTTGGTAAATCGACTGTGCTGGATCTTTTAAAGTACATCTGCTGAAGGTCTCCAGGGAATTTTTCTAGAGCTTATCTGATTAACTGGGGCCAATTTGCTAAGCTATGGAGTAATGGAATCTGCTTTAAGCTTCAAGACATTGAAACAAAGACACTTAGACAAAGATGGCTGAGATTAAAATTTATAGTGGAACAAAGGCTATATTATAGACAGAGAAAGAAAAGGACCTTGGGATAGAATTTATATAGGCACAAGGTGGGGGAGCAGTAGGTACCTTAATTCTAAAAAGCAAATACGTGACACAGTGAAGGAGGCCTCCTTTTATATTTAATGAGCCTGCATGTAGTCATTGTTTTTAAAGCAACTGACTCATTTAGAATCTGGTACAAGACTATAAAGATCCCAAAAGAACTAAGAAAGAGCCATAAGAAATTAAGCACAATGCCTACCCAGGCAGAGTGGTAACTGGGCAGAAGGGGGACAAAGCTGGTAGAAAGAATTTTTGCTGTATAAGAGTTGATGGTTTCTGGGTTTCAAACCATGTGCATGTATTACTCTTTTCAAAAACTTAAATGACAAAAATAAAAAATGAAAAAAAAAGAAAAAAACACAAAGTTTGATTTACCATGCTATTTAGAAAAATAAATATAACATGCAATACATTTCAATTAGGCAGAACTTCTGGAATTAGAGATTATAAAAGTACATATTTCTAGCTGTGAAGAACATCTTTCATCTAGGAGCTCTGAGCCCTTTGTTTATGCCCTGCCTTAGTCTAGGCCTCACAGAGACAGGAACATCATGGGGCTGAAGCCCTTCCGGCTTTCCTGAGGTATGCTCAGTGAAAATCAATGTGACATGTAGGGCTAAGTAGCAAGCGAGTGGCTACATGCAAGGTTCTGGTATCAGAATCAACAACCGGGGCAGCGACTAATAACCTTGTTTGCAGAGAGCAGCCCTCCTGGAGAAGGCAAGTCACAAGGAGGGAGGCTGGCCCTGCCCAAAAGACTAAGTGAGGTGAAAGAGATGTGAACAGCTGCCCAAATGCAGGTGTGCAGACAGGAGGAAACCAACAGTGGAATCCATGCCAAGGGATGAGATAAGAAAGAAAATTGTACCCTGGTGGTTTTCAGCTGAAAAGTGTGGTATAGAAAACTACACAGGCCTTATGGGAAAATCAGAGAGGTGCTGGCCACTGAGAGCTGAGCTGGCAAAGTTATCTGTGGGAGGATGCTTGGAAAACCACCCACCCATTTAAAGAGGGGGATATGCTGAACCTTGGCAAAGTAGAGAAGTTAGAACTAGAGCTGAAAGTATGTTCTAGTCACCCAGAACGAGAACACATAAACAAAATAAGAAGGGACTGCATAGCAGAGGAAAGTTTAAATTAAAAAGTCAGCAGCAATGACAGACTTGATTTCAGCGGTGCAGTCATCCCATGGCCCTGGGGGAAGTAGAGAGAGGGCATCCTTGAAGACAGAAAGTCCAGAAGGGCTCTTTGGGGCCTCGCTTTTCATGGGGATAAGGAATCTGGGAGCTTCCAGAACAAGGACTCTTCATGAGAGAGATGCAGGCTCCCCCTGAGCCATAAAATCCCTCCTCTGGTCCCCTGTGGGCACTGAATCTGAGTAGGTTGCCCAAGGGGACTGAGCATCATAGATGAAGGCAATCCCTTTTAGCTCAAAGGCCATCTGCTCCAGCCCTACACAAGAACAGCAGGCTGTCAGATCTGAGTGTCACCACACTGGCCCCCAAGGGCCTTTGAGCGCTGGCTCACAAAGGCCCTGGAGTGTCCCAGGCTCTGTGGGGTAAAGGCAGTGCACATACTCCCAAGACAAGCAAAGAGAGCCAGCTCTATAATTTCCTAACACTGAGGGAGGAGGCAGAACAAGCATAGACCATATAACTTCCCGAAAAGCACAGCTGGCAAGCATACCCACACTGTGAGGTTGCAACTCCCTGAACTAATTAAAAGGCAGAGCAATGAGAATGTCTGGATTGCTGCATAAGCACCTCTTAGGGAAAATATATTTATGGTATCACATACCCAGGGCTTCCTCTTCACTTCTGAGAGCCAAGTCGGACACAGGTGATTACTGTTTAGAACTAAATATGTGCATAGGGATGTGTGAGTGTGTGTGTGATGGGGGTGAATAAGAAGTCAAGCAGAGAGAATTACACTGCTATCAGCCACGGCAGGCTACCATCTTCCTCCTGGTTCCCCTTAAGGTCAGAAGAATAGGCAAAGGGCTCAAACTGCACCATGAAGGAATTGGTGTGGCCGTTGGGGAAAATAAAAACAACCTCCAACTCCAGTGATGGGGTGTTTTAACATTTCGGCTTCTGGGAGGTGTTGTTTTCTAAGTTTAAACAATTACTGTTTGAGTTTAATCCTGCTTGGAGCCAGAATGGGCCAAATCGTCATTAAGATTTTTTTTCTGCTTTATGAATCTATAAAGAGAAAACATTTTTCTAATTCTCTCAGGTTTGGAGAATTCTCCTGGTGCAGAAGTCTGAAACACTTCCATATCTATGGATTGGGGGTCCCTCAGGGAGCCCAGCTGGCAGAGTTTCCTTGAAAACTCTGCCTGCCTCACAGGCCACCGGGAGAGTTATCTGAGGAGGGTACTGGGTATGTAGCTGAGCTGCCGGATGCCAGATAAATTCTGGCACCAAGAAAGAGGACAGAAGCAGTACACCTCTCACCTCTTCCCTGGGGAGGGCCCCAGTGGAGCCTGGACTTAGTACTGAGACAGTGATGAATCTCACTGTTCAGGCCTGTAAAAAAGGAAGGAAAAAGGCTTTTGAGTTAAATAGTGGGAAAGGGGGAGAAGGAGTGTCTCAACTGTCCCTTGGGAATCAACTATCTCAACTGTCCCTGGGAATCAATCCCAATCTTGACAACAATTCTAAGATGAAATGGCAAGAGAACCCTGTGAGGCATCTAACAGAAGAACTGTGAGCGTGGTAGGGGAGAGCCTGCCCTGTTCCAGGTGGGGAGAAGCCGAGAGCAATTGCAACATCAGCAATGGCAGAGGCAGTGACGGTCGATGCAGGCCACCTGGAGACAGAGCAGAGTCCAGCCTCAGGAAAATTTGAATGTTTGCTAAAAACTGTGTGAGGCCCCTGGGCCTCTGTCAGGCAGAAGCTGGGCAGTGCCTTCAGTGAGCTTGGAGTTCCAGTGACTCTACTGGGGGAGAGGTGACAGTCAAAGACATGCTGCCCTTTCTGACTGTGTCCCTTGGGCAGGAATCATATGGGGGAGGTGTTACACATAAAGGATGGCATGTAAACTGACCACATCCCTGTGAACGCATCAGAGGGTGAGAATTACTTGTCTTCAGAAGAAAAAGGAAACTAATGATTCAAAAGGTTATCAACAATTTAGCCAAATTCCACTTGGTGTGAAGACTATCCATAAGCAGAGAATTACGGGGGAGTTGGGAAGGACATGGGGCTATGGTGCAACCTCCATCCCACCCTCAGTTTCCTAGGGAACTAACAAATGGTTTCAGGACCACCAACAGCAGTACATGAGCCCCATCTGGGTGCACACACCCCATCTCGTTCTTCTAGGCCAATGGTTGTCATCTTGCATTCTTTACAACCAGCCTAGGTTCTCAATGGAAGCTCTCAAGAACTTCTGAGGCTGCGCAGAGAACTGCTGGAGACCACTGTACCACATCTTTAGCATTGGAATGAGAAATCAGTTTTCTTTATTCCCAAGTCCTGTCCTCATCCAGTACAGTGCTAATAACACTAGGTACTATAAAGTACTTCATATATCCAGGTACTGTGTTTCCATTTTATCCTTACAACCCTATAAGGTTAATTCTATTATTATATTCATTTTATAGATGAGAAAACTGATTTAGTCACAGAAAGATGAAGCGCCTTGTCTGAGGTCACACAGCAATCTAGTTCCAGAGCCCATCCCCATCGCTACAATGCCATGACTGTGTTCTCGAACTTCAGATGTGGAACAAAGGCAAAATGGCAAGAAACATGATACTTTATAAGACAACTTGGCTCCCCCCATAAGAGACTGGAAAATCCATCTGCTTTAATGCCTCACACTTGAGAGTTGTTTCCTATTATGATTCTGCCTTATATTATTACTGTGAACACTAGGACAAATGATGTAACTTCTCCATGATCCTATTTCTTTTCTCTCAGTGGAACGATTAAGTGGACCAGGCATCCTGGGTGGATTTGGCATAAGTAAAATATTCTCAAGCAGCTAAGGAAGAGAAGTCAGAAATGAGAATGTCTGTTCAGTTTTCTGAATTGTGTGGTATTGTGGCATAGATGAGAGAATCACAGACTTTTAGAGCTGTCAGGGACCTGCGATCTTAGAATCCATGTCCTTCAGGACTTTCAATATTATTGGGGTGAAACCTTATCCAACACAAAAAGTCCTTCAAACCACATTCCTGAGATGGTGCTGGGGCCTACAGGGTCAGGGAGCTCTTTAGGTCCCCAGGAAGCCATCCCTTCTCTGCAAGGCATTCTTCTTCCACTAAATGTTCCTACACACATGTCATAGTGTTCTCTAAAGTTGATTCTTAGATTGCACCATGTCCACCTTGCTCCCACCAGAGTCTAATTCTGCCCTCAGGAGAGGCTAGAGAAAATCATGTTCCACTCTCCTGTGGTAACCCTTACCATGAAGGTGACTTATCGTGTCTGTCCTGATGCTCTCTTATCCAGGCTAAACTGTTTAGGCTTCTTCAGTTATTTGTCATTCAACCTTATTTCCATAGCCATCACCATCCTTAGTCACTCTTCTCTGAATGTACTTGGGCTTGTCAATTGTTCCTCTAGCCTTCTGTTGATTCTACAGCTATTTATTGAGTGCCTACCAGGAAGTTAGCAGATGCTAAGAATGTACAGAAAAAAAATCTGTCTTGAGAGGCTCACTGTCTTGGGAAAGGAGTGGAGAGTACTCTCAAGCAATTGAAACATGGTGTGGGACGTGCTACGATAGGGGCAAGCCCAGGAAGGCTCTGAAAGCACAGAGGATGGAGAAGCTGACAGGTGAAGGGGTGTGTGTGTGTGTGTGTGTGTGTGTGTGTGTGTGTGTGTGTGTGTGTTGGAAATGCACTCTAGAGGGGAGAGAGAAAAGAACCAGTTCTGGGAACTGCTTGTGTTTTGGAACTACTAAAGTCAGGGTTGTGGGTCAGTGGAGGACAAGAGATAGGCTGGAGAGGTCAACAGAACCCAGATCATGAGGTACAATGTATGAGACTGTTCTGAGAGCAATAGGGAGCTATCAAAGGCTCATAAGCAGAATGACACAATCAAATTTCAATTTTACAAACAATCACTATGATTGCAAGTTGGAGAGAAGACTGGAGGCAGATGTGAGACTGGAGGTAGGAGACGCCATAGCCAGATGAGAGAAGAGCAAAGTTGAACTCTAACCTTCCTTATTCTGGAAGCTGAGCATCTATCAATGCTGCCTGCAGTTCTGAGCCGTCCTGCCTGCCACAGCTCATTCTTAATTCATATTCAGGGGCAACTGAACCTTTTCTATAGGAATAGCAATGATAGCTCTCTCCCAGTTAAATTTGGTTTAACTTTAATTGTTTTCATTTTAATCTTGTTTTAAATTTAATCGTGCCAGTTTCAGCCCCTCCTTTCATGTTATTGAAATCTTTGTGCATCTTGATTCAACTCCTTCAGCTTTACTTAAGGGGAAACACTGAAGGAGTTGTCCAAGGGCCCGTGTGGAAACAATGCCAAACCGGGCTTTCTGACTCCTAAACCAGGCACCTTGTTATTCTGCCTCTTTGGGACACTGGTCTGTTTAAAAAGACTAGAATCAAAATTGACTAAAAGCAGCTTACTTGAAAGAACAGGTCTTAGCTTACAGACCCCAAAGGCAGAAAAGGAGGATCCCACACCCCTTTCTAGTATTTCCTCCTGTTGACTGAAAAGACCCTTGAGTTTGAATCTACAATCAACAGGGATGGCATTACACATCCTCAGGCAGCTGAAGGTCACAGTTGTTCAAACCCAATCACTGAGACACTTGACAATGTCAGAAGGCTTTAGAGAATTTTCTAGGGTGAAAAAAATCTTACAGGCTAATGAATGCTTAACAAAAGCTTCTCTATGGAACAGAACTAGTTCAGAATGTAAAAGCTGTTCAGGGAGACTGGACAGGTGATGGGAAATGGGACACCCCTGCAGGTGGGGCATGGGAGAGGAAGGGAAGGGGGCCAGCACACAGAAAGCTTCCTTGGATAAATGCCTAGAGAATCAGAGTCTTTCTCAGTTGGGATCTAATCCCCTTGGTCTCTGGACAAAATTTTTTTCCACAGCCCCATGAAACCTGGTGACTGGTCTCCCCTGGACCTTGCTCATGAAAGTCTCTGACCCTTGGTCCTGGCAATCAGCAGTAAACTGTGTCTAGAGTCCTGTGCCCAGGTTGACCAGCACTTCCTATGTCAGTCCATTCACCCACCCCGGTGCAACAGACCTTTAGTAGTTCTTTTCGTCTTTTCTCATTTTCCCTTGATGTTAATTTTTCCTTTGGCAGAACAGCCCTCTACTTCTAACTAGCTCCTCCTGCATCTCCTCTGATGAACTCATAGGACCGCCACCCTTTTCCAAAATTCAACCCTTTCCCCACCACCCTCCACCTCACTCCTCGCTCGAATCCCCACCTCAAGTCCCACTAGTGCAATGCCTTTTTAGGACCCTCTGTCTAAAACTAAATGCCATATAGAAAC
This sequence comes from Macroglossus sobrinus, assembly GCA_004027375.1. Lineage (NCBI taxonomy): Eukaryota > Metazoa > Chordata > Mammalia > Chiroptera > Pteropodidae > Macroglossus > Macroglossus sobrinus. Next base: position 519,065 of record PVKZ01000486.1, on the reverse strand, counting down.
ATCACACTCATTAGATGAATAAGAACTTTATTAATTCTTCAAAATAAGCATATGCCTGTCTTCTAACAATTGTTGACTTCCAAAATTTCACAAAGGGAGTTAGAGCAATAGGGGGCACTCCAAAATATTCTTTTCAGTGAGAGACTATGCAAATAAACCTCTATCTACTTTTGAAATAACAGGTACCCTAAGCATTTTTTTAAAAGAGAAGAAACAAGTCATGTGCATTTTGCTCTGAGCCCTGATACTCACTGTCCAACCTGGAAAGAAAGCCCCACACAGGCTGGCCTAGGATGCTGACCATCTCCCAAACCCTTTCCCTGTGGTCTAACAAAACTCCCTTTGGTGAGCCTCCGCCTAAACTTATTCAGTTCAGGAGATCGGGTGGCAAAAGCTTCACTAAAGCTGTCAACAGGAGAATACCTTTTTAACGAGCATTTTCTATAGTTTTCTATCTGTGTTCTCACACATCTTCAATGACACCTGAAAAGCTTTGTTGAAGCAAAATGTATTTGTCCCGGTTACTCAAATTGCCTCTTTTCCTTGCCAGGAAATTCCCGTTTCTGGCAAGAGATGCTTACATAAAGTCCCACACAGCAGAAAAGAAAAGCCTCACTGACACAGAGGACTTCCAGGGAATTAAACAAACCACTTACAAAAAAAAAGAAAAGAAAGAAGAAAGGAAGGAAGGAAGGAAGGAAGGAAGGAAGGAAGGAAGGAAGGAAGGAAGGAAGGAAGGAAGGAAGGAAGGAAGGAAGGAGGGAGGGAGGGAGGGAGGGAGGGAGGGAGGGAAGAAGAAAGAAAGAAAGAAAGAAAGAAAGAAAGAAAGAAAGAAAGAAAGAAAGAAAGAAAGAAAGAAAGAAAGAAAGAAAGAAAAAAGAAAGAAAGAAAGAAAGAAAGAAAGAAAGAAAGAAAGAAAGAAAGAAAGAAAGAAAGAAAGAAAAAGAGAAAGAAAGAGAGAGAGAAAGAAAGAAAGAAAGAGAGAGAGAAAGAAAGAAAGAAAGAAAAAAGAAAGAAAGAAAGAAAGAAAGAAAAAGAGAAAGAGAGAGAGAAAGAAAGAAAGAAAGAAAGAAAGAAAAAAGAAAGAAAGAAAGAAAGAAAGAAAAAGAGAGAGAGAAAGAAAGAAAGAAAGAAAGAAAAAAGAAAGAAAAAAGAAAGACAGACAGACAGAAAGAAAGAAAGAAAGAAAGAAAGAAAAAGAGAGAGAGAAAGAAAGAAAGAAAGAAAAAAGAAAGAAAAAAGACAGACAGAAAGAAAGAAAGAAAGAAAGAAAGAAAGAAAGAAAGAAAGAAAGAAAGAAAGAAAGAAAGAAAGAAAGAAAGAAACTAAAATAAAAGCTTACTCTGCTTACTCACTCAGCATGCCACGTTTTAGAGTCAACACTAGGCACCTAGCAGCTCTTGGCCAACACAGGCGTTCACCCACATGAGCATTTTAGTGTCTTAACTTTAAACAAACCTCCAACTGAACAATTGCTGCATCCAGGTGAGTTTAACATCCTTCAGCCTCATAGTCCTTCAAAGCCAGAGAACTTACCTAATGACTTGATGACGACCCTTTACCTCTCACAGGCTGGGGTCATACACAAAGGACCCAGGGGACCCATCTGCCACCCTCAGCCCTGGGCAGCTGTCCACTGGAGCCTCAGAGCTGCGTGCCTGGCGTCTCCGCACCTCCTCCGGAGCTTCTGGTACCTTCCTGACCGCCCACCCTCTGGCTGCCAGCGGCGGGCGAATCAGTGTGGTCAGATCCAGGCCGTTTGCTCTGCGATTGCTTCATTCTGTAGGGCGCTTCCTGCCTTGAGCTAGAAGAATGCAGGAGGGGTTTTCTTAAGAGGTACAGATTTTCAACAAAATTCCTTTTCTATGTGTGTACAAGAAGGTGCGTCGCAACATTATCTGAAAGAGGAAATAACTGGGGAAAAATTGCTTGCCAATTGGGGACTGAAATAAATCATGTTATTTTCATATAGTGAAATAAAAGAGAGAGAGGATCTGTATTTGCGTCTATGAAAAGGTCTCTACCATATACTGCTGGGTAAAAAAACAAAAACAAAAAATAAGTTGCAGATAGTATTTGCAGTAAGGTCCAAATCATGTTTATTTTTGTATATGCTTTGAAAAATGTCTACTAGAGTGATCCACACACACTTGGAACAGTGGACTTTGGGGAGGAGAACTGGAGTAGGAGGAGGGATCTTACTTTTTTTGGCAGTTTTTGGATTTTCTTTTTACCCTGTGTATGTAGATAGTACTTTTATAATAAAAGGCATTTTTAAAATTCCTTTCTTGCCTAATGAAAAATATTTTTGTCAGCTAGCCAGGAGCTTTCAACAAACAAAATTTCTCCATCAGCAACCAGGCTGCAGCGAATACTTTTGAAAAGAGAAACTCGATATCCTATAAAAGTATATTCAATGGTAGATCTCAGGGAGTCTGGGGAGTGAGATGTCTTCAGAAGATAGATTCTGATGCTGCCCCAAGTTGAGAAATATTCAATTAACATACTGTATTTTTACTTTTATAATTTTATATACTAGAAATTTTTAGCATATAGAGAAGATAGTATAATGAACCCCCATAAATTCAACACCAGGCTGCATTAATTGACAACTTAACCCATCCGCCACTCTCCTCCCATCTTCCCAATATCAAGTCATTTTTATCTGAGGATAAGTTAAAAAATCTCTTTTTAAAACACTACCACCACATCAAGATATGTTTAAAAATATTATCAATAATCATTTTATATCATTAAATAGCTAGTAAGTATTCAAATTTCTGAATAAGAGCTATACATTGGATTTGGTTGCTAGGTCTATTACATCCATTTTAATTTAAAGGTTTCTCTCTCTTGGTTTTTCTCTTGCAAGCAAGTCCTTTGTTGAAGAAACCAAGTCATTTGTCCTGCAGAACATTCCACTTTCTGGACTTTGCCAGTTACATGTCTGTTTTGTTTCTTGCGTGCTCTTCTGTCCCTTCTGTTTCCTGTAAATTGTAGTTAGATCTACACTTAGTTTGATTTGGGTCTAATTCTTTGGCAATACTATACAATGTCCTGGGCCTTCCTGTGATACTAGCTGCCCTTGATGATTATCAGTGGTTGAATTGTGTTCCCCCAAAAGATAGGTTGAAGTCCTAACATCCATACCCGTGGATATAATCAGGTTTAAATGAGGCTCACCCTAATTCAGTCTTTTATAAAAGGAGGACTATTGGAACACAGACTCAGGAAGAAGATGACCACGTGACCACAGAGGCGGAGATTGGAGTATTGCATCTATAAGTCCAGGAATGCCAAGGATTGCCAGCAAATGCCAGAAGCTAGAAGAGGAAAGGAAGGATCCCCTAGTAAAGCTTCAGGAGGACCATGGCCCTGCCAACACCTTGTGGTGCTTTGTCATGGCAACCCCAGAAAACTTAATATCATCATCATTGACTAGAAACATTGTTTTTTTTAAAGGCTTTCAAAATTATGTTATTCTTCTTAATTACTGGCTGGAATACGCCTATAAAAAGAAACATCCTCTATTTGGTTACCCTAAAGTTCAATTCATATAGCAGAGGTAGATCCTTTCTCTTTACTTGCCTGTTTTCAGAACAATGAGTTGGTTCCCCAGTATCATCCAAAGGTGAATGACGATATTTTTTGTTTTTTGAGCATCATTATGCAGTTGTGAATTTTCCACATGATTCATGTGTCTCAATCCCTCTCAGTTAATCTTTTTCATGTTTAGATTGTCCCATTTGTGGCCAGTGAGCCAGAGCCTTGACAAGTTAACTTTTGAGTCCTTTTGACATGAACCCAGGAATTTTGGGTACGCTGTGATGTTCCATATTCATCATGTACATTTTCTTTCTTATACCAGAACCATCCACTTCCCCAAGGAGCCCTGGTTCCATTTGATGGAAAACAGTATGCAGAGGTTATAAACTGATGCTAGTGGCATGCATAGCATTTGACTGGTCATTATTTCTAGGCCTTTTTAGTGGACAGAGTTGAAAAATAAAATTTTCAAAATAAGAAAATGTATCATCAATTTATACTAATATTTTCTATTCAAATGTGAGATTATAGAATGTCTCTTATGGTAAAATTTTTGGTTTCTATTAACATGAATATAATTACTTATTTGCTTTATACTATAATATATAGCTAGCTGTTTCAGAATAATAACACCAATATTATTACTTACAATGACTATAGAAAAGTTTTAAAAAATTTTTTGGAGTTCTTTTTGCCTTAGGATTGCTTTCTCTAGGATGTACTGCAACTTCCTCTGTTAAAAGTCTCTGGAAACAATTCCTCTCTATGTGGTTGGCCACAAACTCAATATATATTTTTGTTTCATTTTGTTTTGATTTTGATTTTAGGGAATTGCCTTTGTTTTTTAATTTTGATTTAATTTAGTCTATATTTTTATGTAAATTATTCTCATGAGTCCAAAATCAAACCTACAAAACAAGGTACACTCAAAGAATTCTAGCTTTTAACTCTGTCTCTTTCTAGTTTTCTCCATCCCTCTATAGATAACCACTAAAAATATAATTTAATTTATTCTTCTATTGTTTTTTTTTTTTGAAATGAGACAAAAACCACTGTTTTCATTGTTTAATGTCAACAAGTGCTTTATTGAGGTGATTTATATGTAAGTGTATAGTTTGGTAAATTTTGACAAATACATACACCCATGTAACCAGATCAAATATATTTCAAAGATAAATTATATTCCTACCACACCCAGAAAGTTACCTTGTTCCCACTCTAAGGCAACTCCCATCCCAGAAGTAGCTACTTTTCTGATTTCTACACCAGAGATTAGTTAGTTTGATTCATCCTTGACTTTTACAGAAATGGAACCATACAGAGTACACTCTTTTATATCTGGTTCAATTAATATAATATGTTTGAGAGTTATTCATGCTGTTATATTAGTAATTCATTATTTTTTATTGCTGAGTAGTATTCCATTGTATCAATATACCATAATTTGTTTCTCTTTTCACCTGTTTATAGACTTCTGGACTATTTCTAGTTTTTGTCTATAAGGAATAAAGCTGTAAAAACATTGTTATACTATTATTTTTGTAATGAAACAAATGCTTATGAGAACATAATTCAACAGACTTTGTGTGTGAAATATTCCATGAGACCAAAAAAAAAAAATCAATGTCATGAAAAATAAAGAAAGGTTAGGAACTGTATTATGCTCACATAGACTAAAGAGACATGGAAACCAAGTTATATACCTTAATTACATTTTGGGTAAAAAATAACTATAAAAGACATTTTGGGGATGAGTGCAAAATTTAAATACGAACTAAATATTAAATGACATATTTGAATTATTAATTTTCTGAGGTGTAATGATGAAGGAGGTTGTGGGTATATCATGGAATTCTTCATTCTTAGGCAATATATGCTGAAGATTTTAGGGTGAAATGTCATCACAACTTACTGTCAACACAAATCACTCAGCAAAAAGAAATTTGAGTGAAAGCATGCAGTGCAAATGTGACAACATATTAATAATTTATGAATCTAGGTGAAGGATTACATGTGTTCTTTGCATTTATAAACCTACAAAAATCTTCAGTTTTCTGTAGATTTAATTTTATGTTAGAAAAGTTTCAGGGAAAAAAATAATGGTAGTTATCATGGGACCCACAAATCACTGTTTCGTTATTATGAGCAGATCTCAGCCTGAATTAAACCACAAAACAAAACCTTGGAGCCATCAGAACTTGGGCAAGAGCCTGGAGTGCCTTGGGTTCTGGAGTGGCTCTCACCTCTGGAAGCCGTATGCTCCAGTACCCCTCACCCTTCTTATTTCACATCCAAATCTGGACTCAAGCCAGTGAAGTTTAGTCAAAAATGACCTGGCCTTTTAGTTTCACAGACACTTACAGGGCTTTTTAGCTGCTTTCCCAAAGTAGCAAGACAGGTGGCCTGTAGCAGGGAGAAGTTCCAGTGGGCCGGCCTGCCTGGAATGAAGCAGGCTCTCTGGGTTTGGGGACTCAGGAAAGGACTGAGTGTCTAGCAAGGGGAGTGGTTTTCTTGGTGGTGAAGAGTTGGGTGGCTGAGAAGAGAACGGCTGCTTTTAGGAGCCTGCAGTTCATTCACGTCTGTTGGATATCAACATGAGCTGGGCACTGTGCTACTATAGTTAGTACAAGAGTACAATACACAATGAGTGTCTACTCTGTGGTGGGCACTTTGCTAAGCATTTTGCCTATTTTGCCTCCTAAAGCTACCCTAGATGCCACTCTCTTTCACAAGAAGGAAACTGATCCTCAGATGGGCTAATTAACTTGCTCTAGCTGGACCCACTACTCTTACCTCCTGTTCAATTTCCAGACAGTTCTTCCAACAGGCCCCACTTCTGAGCCTTGGGACTTTCCCTGATACATATTTTTACCCAGCCCTTCTTTGCTCAGCTAAATCCTACCCATCTTTCAGCTTAATACTCAGCTATCATTCTTCAAGGAAAGCCTTTCTGTTCTTGTCCTCATCATAGAATTATATAATCGTATGTTTAATTATCAATCCTCCCCAAACCTGTGGGCTCTTGGGGAAAGGAGAGCGTCTGACTGTCTCAGTTACTGAAACTCTCAAGCCTTGGTATGAGGTCATAGGAGCGTCCCAATTTTCTGACTCCACTCTCAGGTTCTGATACCTTGGTGAACATCAGAAAAAGCAGTTAAGGTGGAAGGGCAAGATTGGGGGAGGGAGCAGCTGAGTTCCTAGCAATCAGATACAATTGTTTAAAACTCTGGGAGAGTGTGGGCCTTGAATTTTAGGCAATTCCCTAATAGGAAGCATGGTGAAGAGATACTATCCAAGGGTTAAAAGAATCATTAACAAAGCAACAACTTCTATCTAGAGGTGATACCCCAGGGTCACGTGAATGGGCTGAAAGCAGGTCTGCCCTGCTCACCATCCCCATCCACCCATTCATTCATTCATTTGCTCACAAATCTTACTGAGGTCTGTCTGCTCTATGCTGGGCACTGTTCTAGGCACTGCTAGGGCAGAGGGTAGAGAACCAAAGGAGGTCTCTGACCTCACAGGGCTTATGTTCTAGTGAGGCTGACAGTTAACTAATAAATGAATATAGAATGTGTCAGGTAGACATAAGTAGAATAAGGGAAAATAAGTCAGGGTGAGATGATAGCAAGTGATGAGAAGGACTGTTTTAGGTATAGGAGTCAGAGAAGGCTCATCTTTGACAGAAACCTGGGTGAAGGAGAAAGTGAGTCCTACAGATGCCTGGGGAAGGGCATTTCAGGGCAGCATTCGTCATGTTGACAGAATGTCATTAGAAACCTGAGCCTCATTCCTTCAGTGTTTTTAAGTAACTGCTTAGTATTTAAGTTGTCTGGGAAATGAGAACAACTGGCCAATGCATGTACTCCTGGGGCCAGGAACTTTGCTAAAGCATTTAACACCAAGGGAATGGCTTGTGGCAGCCGCAGTTTCTACCTCCCACCCTCACAGTGGCATCAGGCTTCTCACACCCATCCCCACTCCCTCCTCCTCTGCCCCCAGGACAGGAACAACCCTACCCCAGTATTTCGTTTAGAATTTGGTGCCAGCTAATTCTAGGGTGACTCAGGTTCCTGTTGCCCTTGGACTCCACCTGAAATGCAACTCCCTCAAAACATGTCTCCTTACCCTCACCCCCGAATTGTTCTCATCATCCTCTCACTAACCTCACACCCCTCCTTCTGGAATTCCCTACCACCTTTCCCAGTAGTCCACTGGGGCTCCGCCTAAGGTAAACAACACCCCAAACCTCAGCCTTTTCTCCCAAGTGCTCCTTTACTCCTCTATGAGGGCCTGCCACCCACCCAGCAGCCTTCCTTTACCACCTTCCCCAGGGAAGGCTGCTCATTCTCCCACATCCTGTGGGGACCCAGAAAAGACCAGCATTGTCCTCATTGCCTGGGGCTTTGCTTGTCCCCTCCTTTATAAAAATATCCTTAGATTCTAGTCACCACCTCTTCTCCCTTCTGCTTTTCCACACTGATGCATCTGACCAAATGCTGGGTCTCCTGTAATAGTTTTTGAGGAACTGGCTCATAGCATTCCTTCTACTCCAGCACTTAACATCACACCTTGAAAAATGTCAAAATCTGGCTGATGATTCTCTTAAAACCCTGGCCTCACAATTCCTTGGCATCTTTGAACATGATGACCTTAATCTGCTCTCTACTCAGCCGCCCACAGCAATCAAGAGGTCCATAGCATGAGCATAGACACCGGAAAAGAAAATGGAGATGGGGGAACAGAAAACTAAAAGGAAGCACACACAAAAAATGGTGGGAGCCAATATTTTTCTCTAGAAACAGGACTGGAAAGCTCAAAGCTCCATTTTGAGCGTGTAGGTTACGTGCTTTATGGATGATTTCATTGGGTTTAAAACTTACTTGATCTGGTCAGAAACGAGAGCATTCTGGTTAATGAAACATTTTTGTTTAAAGAAAATGACTATACACACATTACTAAACAGAAAAAAAAAGCATGAAAACTTTACTAAGTATCATTGACCCACTCTTTGCTGAATAATAATATCCGTTGCATTTATAGAGCACTTCTGCACATTTCATTTCATTTAAATCTCCAAATAGTCCTGCCTTGGCTCCCTTCTATAATAATTCCACCATGACTCAGCCTCCTTGTTTGAAAATCTAGACATAAATCATTGGTTCAAATGAGGCTGACTTGACCAAAAGGTATTCCAGGGCCCCGGGGTGGGTTGGGAGGTTACAGTCAGAGAAAGGCAGCCAGCACGGGTAGAGCTGTGAGGTGGAGGAGATAACCCAGTTCTGCAAGGTTCTGACTAGAGCATTTGCCCCTAGTCTTCTGGGTCTATGCCACAGGTCAGCAAACTTTCTATAAAGAGGTAGGAAGTAAGACAATATACAAGAAATAGCATGGCTATATTCTAGTGAAACTTTATTTAAAAGTAAAACTGAAAATTAAATTTTATTTAATTTTCACCTATCATTAAATATTGCTTTTCCTTTGATTTCTGTCAATTATTTACAACTGTACAAACCATTCTTAGCTCATGGGCCATACAAAAACAGCCAGTGAGCTGGATTTTGCCCAAGGCTACAGTTTGCTGACCCCTGGTCTATGCCAATACACTGATACAGGAACTTGGCAGCTGGCATTCTGTTCATGGATTAAAGGTGATAACAGCTGTCATTGCACTTACTCTGTGCCAAATACTACAAAAACACTTTATATATTTATTATTGTTTAATCTTCATTTAATCATGTAGGTTATGCCATCTCCATTTTACAGATGATGCAAACAGGGCTCTGAGATCACACAACCAGTAAGGTTAAAAGATTTCTCATTTAAGACTGTGGCCTTAAATAGTAGGCTAGAATGTTCCCCATGCTCTCCATTGTATACATTTCTGGGTCTCAAATCCCCTCACTGTACCTATCCATTCTCCTGTATTTTCCTGCTCTTTTGCTGTTTTGACTCTTGCTTTCTTTCACCTTCTCTTTGTTCCCCACCTTAAGATTTATCTTCTCCCTGGCCTGATAGTTGTTCAGGCTGGATACTAGGAAATCTCTATCTTTAACTTTATCCAAATCCATGGATTTGGGTCACAGAGTTCGAGCCAGGATAAGGTGCCTTTCCCGGGGCAGACTGGAGCTGTTGGAGCCCAAGGCCCTTAAAGGTGCTAAGTGTTAAACCAATGTGAAATCTGATGGTAGATGGGCCCAGGAGGAAGGGGTACCACAAGTTGGGACATGGATGGAGCTAAAAGGGAAGAGAAGAGAAGCAAAGTTAAGTCTGGGTTGGTTGCCCTGGGTCAAGCAGAAAGTTCTAAGGCTGTTCTTCAACTGTGGTCAGCAATGAGGGGCACTGGGTAGGCAGGCCTGTATTGAAGGTACGCAGTTAAAGCAAATAGGTTCATTTTGGGGCGCCTCTCTTGTGAGCAACAGTATTCCTGGGAATCCCTTGGCATCTTCAGTTCTACTTCATTATTGATCTCGGTGCTAGGGGAGAGTGTCTCAGATGGGTCCAGATGAAACTATCCCAATAGCATAGAAAACTGGTGCTCAGTCCTGGCAAAACTGATATCTAAGAGGTATTTTCAGCAGTGCTGACACTGTGGGTGGGACACTGTGCTTCCAGATAACAGAGTACAGTCCTGGGCGGAGAGGGATAGAGAGGTTATGGAAAGTGGGCAGTCTCAGCAGAGAAAGTGCAGCCCATCAGAAAATCAAGGCTGAAGGCCAGTACTCACAAGGACCAAGCAACCATGGCAGAAGATGAAGAGGAGCAGCCACCTCTGGGGTCAGCAAGAGAAATGCCAGATCTCATCAACTAAAAAGGATGAGAGTCCAATAGACTGCCAGGCTTGGGATACAGTGAGAACCTCAGGGCTGGACAGGCTTTCTTTAATAACGCCCCCAAATCACAAGCTATAAATTAGGCTGGTCTAAGATTGATGAGCTTAACTATATAAAACCTAAGAACTTCTATTCATCAAAGAAACTATGAAGAAGTGAGAAGACCAGCCACCAAATGGGGAGGGATATTTGCAACACATACAACCAACAAAGGATTAGTATCTAGAATACATAAAAAAAAAAAAAAAACTCCTAGAAACCAATTCAATAAAGGAGGGAGGGTAAAAACGCATGAACATGCATTTCAGAGAGAAGTAAACATGAATTAGCAAAAATGAAGAAGAGTGACAATATCAAAGGATGTGGAGCACTCCACGCTAGAGGAGTATAAATTGGTTTGACCACTTGAGAAACTATTTAGCATCATGTAGTAAACCTGAAACTATAAATACCCTATCACCTAGGAATTCTACTCTTACATGTATGCCTTAAGCTAAGGTTTCTCAATCTCAGTGTGATTGATATCTTGGATGAGATAATTCCTTGCTGTCGGGGGCTGTCCTGTGCATTGTAGGATGTTTAGCAGCATCCCTGACCTCTACCCATCAGGTTCCAGTATTGAAAACTAAAAATGTCTAGGACGTTTGCTGAATGTTCCTGTCATTGTAAAAAAAAAAAATCAATGAGAACCAGTGCCCTAGCAGAGCTCTATAAGAATGTTTGTAGCAGCATAGTACAAAATAGCAAAAAGTATAAACACACAACAACAAAAAGAGGCTGGAAACAACATCAGTCCCCAACAAAAGAATGGAAAACTATATTGTGGTAAATGATTGCAATGAAACATCTCACTGTTCTAGAAATTAACTTCTTCCAACAATATAAACGATTCTCATAAATGTAGAGGAAAAAAAACATATATAGTATCAGTGTTTCCATAAAATTTAAGACATACAAAATTAAATAGTATTATTATCTAGGGGTAACTACATCGGTTGTGTGGTAGGTTGTATTTCCCCAAAATGACTACAGTGATATTTCTGGTCCCACTTGCTCTTCCAGATCTCTTCAACCCACCCCTCCCCATCAAGAGGTGGAGTCAGTGTTTCCTCCCTTTGAGCCCAAGTGACTGCTTCAACTAATAGACACTACAGTGACTTCTAAGGCTAAGTCACAAAAGGCAATACAGTTTCCACCTGGCTTTCTCTATCAGGATGCTCACCCTTGGAACTTGGCCACCATGTTGTGAGCAAGCCTAGGCTGCATGGAGAGGCCAAGTGGAAAGAAAAAAGACTCCAGGCCTCAGCCCAGCTCCAACAGCCAGCAGGTAAGTAAGCCATTTTGAGAAGTGGATCCAATAGCTCTCAGTTGAGCTACTATGAAGCAGAGATCAATTTTCTTTACAGAATCCTGCACGAGCTGCCAACTTATGAGGAGAAAAAGATTGCTATTGTTTTTCATCACTCTTTTGGGGTGGTTTGTTAAACAGCAATAGAAATATGGAATAGATGGTAAAAACAAACCTTAATAAACAGCAACATAAAATTATAACATAAAATTTAGAATCACAGCTACTGATGGGGAGTTATTTACTGGTGGGGAATGCAATTAATTAGGGGCAGGTGATAAACCAGTGGCCATAGAACATTCTCGCCTATGGACTGAGCCTACTCTGGTAGACTAGTGAAACTGCAGACCTTTTTTTACTTCTAAGCATCTGCTATGCTGAGGATGAGCAGTTCTTTTCAGCATTGGAGAACCAAAGAAAAACTCAAGCCCCAGAGAGAAAGGAAGTGCCCTGATCACATGGTACAGCCAGGCCCCACCTGCCTGCTGTCCCTTCAGTGCAGGACCAAGCTTTTCTGAAGAGCTAGACACAGATTGTGCAGTGAATGCTCTCCTTGGGCAATGCTCTTCTGCCTGTTCAATCAACACTCACAGTTATCTGTTGACATTTTGGAAACAAAACCAAGAACCCTTATAAGGACAAAGTGAGCATTGTGTCTCTGAGCCATTAAAAATATTCAGAACTGGTCCTGAGCAGTGGTGTGAACACTGAACATTTATCTTCCAGTGAGGTCTTTGTGTGCAGACTTGGCTCTTAGTGAGACTGTGGTGTTGAAAAACTCTGACATTGGTGCTCCCTGCACAAGCTTCGCTTACTCCTGTTGAGAATTCTATGTTATGTGGATCCAGTGTTCAGCAGGCAGTGAAGGTGGTGAACACAGGACCTCAAGGAGAATCCTGCTCAATTGTGGGGACTCCAGAAGAGCTAGTCTGGGAGGGGTGTGGTTTGAACTAGGCAGTGGAAGTGAGAATATGGAACCTATCACTCACTTCTGATCTATAAATGAGCAGAGGGATGCCCTTCAAACAGGAAATGGCGACCGGAGGATCTCCACCACAGAGAGAGCAGATCTAAAAAGAAAGAAATCCCTAGAGGTAGTTTTCTATAGAAAGTGCTTTGAAAACTCCCTCAAAAGTGTATCGCTGTTATTTGTTGTTTTTTTTTTTATGGTAGAATCTGGGTCTATTTTTTCTAAAGCAGAAAGCCTCAAAGTCAAATGCTTGTAAGATATAAAATATGAGTGAATAGAGAGTGGTGGGGACTGTGGCAAAGGGACTGAGGACAGGCTACCACTACCCAGCTCCAGCCCATTGCCGAGATGAGAAAAGCCTGGCCTTGATGTATTCAATCTTCTGATTGTGAAGAGAAGCCAGAAATCAGATACTTATGTAAAACTTCACAATTTAAAAAATAATATGCCAGCTAAACCAAGCATGTAAAATGAGTAACTTTTGGATGTGTAAAAGATAAAACTATCTCCCTGTGTTGTAAAGAGGATGAACTGTGATAGAATAGAACCTACAATAATTAGAGAGTATATATCAGAAAAACCTAAAACCTATAAATATAATACAAAATAGGTCAGAGTCTATTACTAACTGCATTTTCCAAAGATAGCTGTAATAATATTTCCCATCCCACATGCTGTTTTTATCATGTAACCTTGACAGTTCAAGCGATGGGGTGACTTTTCCTCTCCTTGAACCTGAAAAGAACTTTATGATTTCCTGAAGTAATAGTTATGGCGAAATGATATCATGTGACTTCTGAAGCAAGGTCACAAAAACGCCATGCATTCCTGCCTTGCTCTCTGGAGGGGCTCTCTTCTGCAATCCAAACTCCACGCTGGGGGAAGCCCAAGAACCTGCAGAGAGACCCATGTTGAGGGAAAATGAAGCGCCCCGCCCACACACCCAGCTGGGTGCCTAACAAACGACTAGCTCCAACTTGCCAGTGATGTGAGCAAGCCATCTCGAAAGTGGGTCCTCCAGGGCCCATGTGAGCAGCCCCAGTTGAGACCATGCAGAGCAAAGACAAACTGTCTCTGCTTAGGCCTGCCCAAACTGCAGATTCATAAGCAAAATAAATTCGTAAATAATTGCTTTAAGTCACTAAGCTTTGGGTAGTTTTTACATAGCAATAGATAACCAGAAAAGAGTCAAAAATTAAACTTTGAGGTAGGGACACTTCTAGAAGGGTAAAGAAAGAGACCTAAGGTCAATTCAAGACTTTCTATAGCACAGAAGCAAAGCTTTTTAGGTTAAAGAAAAAAAATTTTTTTTCCAGATTTCCAAGTGGGACAGAAGCCACTGAGATGAGTATTAGAGGGCAATGAATGATCTGAGTCCTACTTCAGTCCCAGAATCCAGCTGAGCAAGGCCCTTCCATACTGAGTGTGGTAGTCATCCAAGTTCTTCTCAAGTTTGAAGACTGAGCATTTTTAGTTGTCATCCAGCCTTGTGTTCCTCAAAGTGAGATTCTTACACCACCTCCTACGACCAGCTTTCTTAGAATGGGGCTTGGGAACTGCATTTTCAACCACTTTCCGGATAATGCTTTTATGCCAGTTTAGAAACATATGCCACCCACCACTCATGTAACCCTTTCAGACATTTTCTTGGAGTTTATTTCTTAGAAAAAATGATCATGGTTTACCATTCAAGCAGCCCATGGCTTTGTAAAGGGGAAAAGCTGGTATTTCGTTCCTTAGCCAACAGAAGCCCTATATCCATGACAACTGGATTTGCTGGGCTTGGCATCAACTTAAAGAGATGGGGAAAGGGACATCGAAGACAGATGGTGAGTGAAAATCTTAAGTGAAATAAAGTCCGAGATGGTTGTGCAGACTGGAGCCTCTTCTGGCTGGCAGAGACCTTTCCTATTCCCCACACAGGCCCTCCTAGAACCTCACTCTCTGGGCATACACCATCCTTGATCCAAGTCACTTGCTTAGCACCAACCCTACCCAAGACCCCACCGAAATCTGCCTCCCCTTCAGTAATTAAAAGAATTTAGGCTACAAGAACTTAAGATAAAAGTTAGAAAGTGTATGATTTTAGTAAAAATAACTGTTGTTAAAATAGTTTTCTTTGATGCAAGAGGAAATGCTCGCCAGCAAATTAGGACACTGAATCTAACATGTAAAAACCTATTATGTGCAGGGCACTTTGCTAGGCACTCACTATAGGGGAAAGTAATTGAACTCTTTGGATCAGACAAAAGCCATAAAAAAAAAAATGTTAGTTTTAAGAACATATAAATAGCATTATCCTGTTTCTACAAAAATTGTACATGTAGATATATATATTGGTATATTTATTAGATAATCTGGAAGAATAAACACCAAACTGATCATTGTGGTTGTAACTTGGGATAGGAGATAGTGTCAAATTATGATGAAATTTCACTTTCTAGAATAAATTTCTCTGAAAAGTATCTTCTTTCTTTTTCTTTTTTCTTTTTTGGCAATGACAATATATTAAGGAAATGTATAAAAATATTAACAAGAAATGTAATAAGAAAAAATATAAGGATTATTTTTAAATGCACACAACATTTTTACTTTAAAAACTATCTTTATGGAAATGTAATTTGCATATAAAAATGTACCTATTAAATGTATATTTTCATTTGTTGTGTTTTGATAAAAATATACATTCTTACAGTCACCATTTTGATCAGGACATAGAACATTTACATCATCCAAAAAAATACTTCTTGCCCCTTACCCCGGCAACTATTAATCTTATATCACTACAGATTATTTTGCCTATTCTAGATTTCTCATAAATTAGAATAATATATTCGTTTGTGTCTAGCTTCTTTCAGCATGTTTCTGAGATCCATTCATGTTGTTATGGTATCAGTAGTTCGTTCTCTTTTATTATAAATCGTATTCTATTGTTAAATATGTAACGATTTGTTGATCAATTCATCAGTTGATGGACATGTGGGTTGTTTCTAGTCTTGGGCCCTTGTGCATAGAATAAAGTTGTTGTGAACATCTGTGTACAAGTCTTTGTGTGGGAATATGTTTTCATTTCTCTTGGATAAATAAATACCTAGGAGGGAAATTCCTGGACTCTCAGGTAAATGTATGTTTAATTTTATTTTAAAAATAGGTTCTTCCATTTTGTGCAGCAATTCGTCTCACAATTTAGTCCAATAAATAATTATGGATGTATGTAAAGATTTATCTACCTAGATTTTTATCACTACATTGTTTATACATTTGCTACAATATAATTGCAGTCATGTTATGGAGTATCATGTGGCAATTGAAATGGCTATTTCAAGCTTCTAGTTCAGGTTAAGAATTTAGCATAGATATTTTTCTTCTGAGACACCACCATTAAAATAATAATAAAGGGATTTAAATGGCATAAACTCATAATAATAAAGAAAACAGGGAAAGGGACAACAGTAGACAGAGATTTCACCAAATTTTGTGGAAATGAAAGAAGTTGGGTGACCACTGACAAACACAGCAGGTGAACTAGGCTACAGTCAATGAGGGCTCAATTCTGTTGATGGACAGACTAAGAGGCCTCAGCCTGGAAATGAAAAGGATCCCAGATAGCGGGTATGCAAATAGGGCTGAAAATCATTGAAGTTCTATACATACAGCAGCTGACACCGCTGATTGCCCAGATTAGACAGGCGCCAATCACTTTCTCTAGGTCAAAGAGTGGAAGGCTCATTTCTAAAAAACTTGTATAGGCTGCCTAGGGGGGAATTAGGGTGGCTAATATGGAATTTGGAAATCCAGAATAGAGCCCTTTGCATTCCTGCCTTTAGGGACCTTTAAGAACAAAACAAAATGAAAGAAAGAAAGAGAGAGAGAGAGAGAGAGAGAGAGAGAGAGAGAGAGAGAGAGAGAGAGAGAGAGAGAGAGAGAGAGAGAGAAAGGAAGGAAGGAAGGAAGGAAGGAAGGAAGGAAGGAAGGAAGGAAGGAAGGAAGGAAGGAAGGAAGGAGAGAGAGAGAGAAAGAAAGTAGAGTGAAAGAGTGAAAGAGGGAGGGAGGAAGGGAGGGAGGGAGGGAGGGAGGAAGGGGAAAGAGGAAACCTTGCTTCCCACGAACTTTTCCTAGGGAGAAGCCTCAGAGTGGATCTGCCTATGCTCTTTAAAGTTCCCATCAGCCTCCTTCCTGCCTCAATCTTAACTGGAAATGAAAAACTAGAGCAAACAGATTGGGAGGAAAGTCAGCAATAGGAAAAAGTAAGAAAAAATAAACCAACAGGCAAATGTGATTCTAGAGGAAATAGAGATAATTCATGGAACAGAAGAGGATAAACAAACGAACAAAAACTTTGAAAAAACTCAAAGACAACTGGGAAAACATATCATAGTAGTAAAACAAGAAAGGGATACTATGAAAAAGAACCAATCAGAGACCAAGAAAGAGCTCTTTAAAATTAAAAATGTTTGTCAAAATAATAATAATAATAATAATAATAATAATAATAATAATAATAACGATAGGATTAGATGATGAAGTTTAAGAAATTGCCCAAATATAGATTTTAAAATATTTTAAAACAAATGTAAAATATGATAGAAAAGACAAAAAATATAAAGGAGTGATCTAGAGGTTTGAGATCAAAATAAGAGAAATTCTAAAAAGAGAAAAAGTTAAATCGAAAGGAAGTTATAAAAGAAAAATAGTAACTAATTTTCTGAAATGAAGAAGGGCATACGTCTTTAATCGCTAGGGCCCAATGAATGTCCAGCACAATGAACAACAACAACAAAATATCCACACCTAGACATAATCACAGAAAACTTTCAGAACACCAAGAATAAAAGAGTGAACACTAAAGGATTCCAGAGAGAAAAAAACAGGTTCTACTTTAGGGATTTGATGTTTAACCTAGAATTATATACACTGCCAATGTATCAGTCAAGTGAAAAGCAAAATAAAGGCACTTGTGATATAAAAGTACTCTAAGTTTTACCTCTTGTATAGTTTGTCCTAGGGAGTTACCTGAGAATATACTCCAGCCAAATGAGAGTGTAAACTATAAAAAGGAAGCTGTTGGGGTCTTGAGTGACTCTAATCATTGAAAGCAGAGAAGGGAAATTGCAGTATGGCAATCGTGCTGCAGACCCAGAAAAAATAAGAGCAGAAAGATAAATAACTATAGAAAAGTTTCTTATTTTGTCTTGTTTTTGGAGAGGAGATGAAAAAAAGTAAAAAAGAATCATAGAAAAATAGCATGATTAAAAGTTTGGGAAACTTGATATGAGAATAAGATAAAGAAAATTGCTGAAATACTAAAAAAAGAAAATGCTAAATTTGGTCCAGAAATATTCTCTATTGAGTAGGTACATTGGTCCCAAAAATTCATTTTTACTTTATAATTTAAAAAACCCCCAAAACTCTTAAAGAGTAATCCCTTAAGTTTCTCCTGAGCACAGGCAAACTGTTTTAAGGGGGAATGCTCAGGGTGGTTATGCCCGATTTGAAGTGCCCACCTCATTCCGTATCCACCTCTGAAAGAGTCAGACGAGCAACTGGCCCAGGACAGCCGCAACTGATGTCAGGGTCAGGATCCCTAGGACTTCTGCACAGCTTCAAAAAAAAATTTATAAAAACCTCACCTACCTACAGTAACAGCCTTCCCCATGCCAGTGCTGGTGGTGGCCGGTAGTCCCCCACAATCCTCCACAGGTGCAGGTCCTTCTACAACACACGATCTGAACTGGAAGAGTATGTATCCATCTCCTGGGTCCAGAGAGGATCAGCTAGGGAGGTACTTGGCTCTGTCCAAATACGAAAGTCTCTGGTCGTCAGAGCAAATTCATCTGTAACTAATAAAATACAGTGGACATTTCACTACAACGTAGTCCATATTAGGATAAAGATACATAGAATAGAGCTGTACATTAAAGCTAAAATTCTCTTACGTTCATTTTGTTCATCTGCTCATTTCATACATGAGAAACCAAGACCCAGAGACGCTAAATCACTTGCCCGATTTGGAAATCGAAACCGAGATTTCCAGTCTTTTGTCTATACCAGAATTTTAAAAGAAGGATAATTAGGCTGTCTCAGATAATTAGGTACTTCGGGTAACAGGTAACAATCTCAATTTTAAGCCAAAGGAAAAAATTATTAGAAAATTGCTGGAATCCAAGGGCAGGAAGTACAGTTGGTGTGGGACCAAAGCAGGGTAAAGAAAGCCAGCAGGAGCACAGGCAGCTTCTCTCCCTCTGCCTCTCTCTCTGCAGCTGACTGGCAAACATGGCTCCCAGGGTCAACCTCTGAGTGTGTGGGACAATCTTCAGAGATGGGAGGATGGGTCCTGCTGGACAGATAGATACAGGGCCTTGGGCCAGCATAAACCCCAGGTTAGGCAAGGTGAAATTCAGAAAGCGTGAGCAAGGGCAGGGCAAGAAAGAAAAGGGTGGGTGACGTTCTGACCAGTGCAGAGTGCTTCTGGGCTATGCATCCTGCTGGGATTATTAGTGTTCTCACGTTAAAGGCAAAGGACTGAGACTCAGGGCAGTTAAGTAGCAGAGTTCATAACTAGGTCTCTTTTTCCTATTAGTGTAGGATTCTTTCCTTTATGTCTCTTCTCTATTATGTAAAATCATCCTCTTGGCATCAGGGGCTCTGGAACAAACCTCACCTTTCCCGTTTGCCATTGTTTGAGAAGAGCTACAGTTATGTGATGCTTAGTCATTGCTACTCAAAGCTATTAGGCCCACGGTCTTCTATCTGGGTCCTTGAATCAGCTGAGACGTGACTTCTTGCCTTAGTGGCTCCATCCATTTCCTGGCATTTGGTCTCCATTGCGGAGTGTGCTAGAGCCAGCTCATACTGCCTCCCAAGGGCCAATAGTATATTTTTTTGAATTGTGCAAGCTGGTTGACCTCAAGTTGATATCAACGATTGTGGGAGAATTTTAAAGCCTGGAAAATGACAAATGCTACCAATCAGGGCTCTCCTCCACTCCCCGTCTATTGTTAAATATTTACTAGTACATCACTGTCTCCATCTGCCCGCTTCCTGCCTGGAAGACTATTGAAGGTGTTCATATGAAAGCTCACACTTAATTTTTAGTTCTACACATCCTTAAAATATATTTACTAGATTGGTTTTTGTAAATATGCAAACTTGAATGCTTCATATCAATTTCAGTGGTAACTCTAGGTGAAAAGCCTAAGAGAACAAAGGGAATCAACCCCCCACTTAACTACAATGCTTAAACTCCCTTATTTTTCATACTCACTGTTATGCCCTTACCTCAGACCCTTATCTTCCATGGAGTCTACAGATGGAGTCTCCTATCTGATTTCCCTACCTCTTGGCCTCCCACTGTCCACCCTCCATATCTCTGTCTGGTCCATCTTTTGAAAACCCTGCCTCTGGTCATATCCCTCATCAGAGGCTCCACACTGTCTCTCAACACAGTTCAAATTTCTGACCTGACTATCAGTCCCTCACTTGCAATTCTGTTATTAGGTAAGCTTTGTGTGCAGCCACTCTGGCCAGCCCAGGGCAGAAGTCAGGGCTCCACAGTGGCTGAAGCCACTTTCACTAAGAGGCCTCTCCATGCCACCCACCCCCATGTGGGAGCTCTGTCTGTCTAGAATCAGGTGTGGCTACCAGAAGATCCAACCCCTGGAGAACTAGGACAGCCTCTTTTTAAATGGGGGGGGGGAGGGGGAAGGGAGCGGGTACTTTCTTATTTAGATATGATCCTAAAATTACAAAAAAATTGCAAGTATAGTATAAAGAAATCTCATATACCTTTTACCCAGATTCACTCATCCTTTACATTTTGCTCCATCTCTTTCACTATGTGCATTATTCTGTTTTTATTCTGGATCATTTAAAAGCAAATTAGAGATACTGCGCCCCTTTACACCTAACTATTTCTAAGAAAAGGGATGTTCTCTTATATAAACACTGTACAATTATCAACTTCAGTACAAACTTCATGTTACTAGAATACTATTTTCTAAACTACAGTTTAACTTGTTTCATCAATTGTCCCAATAATGTACCTTACATCTATTTTTTCCCCAGTGCAGAATCCAATCAAATATTAGTCATATATTGCATTTAGTTGGCATGTCCCACGGTCTCCTTTAATTTGGAACAGTTCCTCGGCCTTTCTCTAACTTTTTGACCTTGATACTTTAGACCAGTTATTTGGTAGAGTGTCCCTGAACTTGAGTTCACCTGGTGTTACAGGATTAGATTTAGGTAGGCATTTTGGGCAGTCAAGAAAATCACGGGAGATGATGTTATATTCTTCTCAGTGTATTTAACCGGGGGGGGTCCATGATGCCGGTCTGTCCCAGTAGCAGTAACCTAAGCTCTGATCGCTGTGGTCAGTAAACAGCCTCTTTGTGAAAGGCTGCCCTCTACTGACTATTTTCAACATTGCAGTTGTTATGCCTCTGCTCATATGGTTGACCATGGGCCAGAAGCCCAAAAATACAGATGCTGATAATTTACTGGTTGTGAAAATGTGGGAAAGTTACTCAGTCTTATTGAACCACAATTTACTCATCTGTAATATTACCATGGCAGTCTTTGCCCTGTTTCCCTCACAGAGGAGATTGAGTGTGAAAGGGTCCCATAAGGTGGTCAGATAGTGTTATTTTAAATTTTCTGTACTATGCTATGACTCTTCAGTAGGCCCAGCCCTGGAGGTCCTTGAGAGCCAAAACTGCTCCTCAGGACTAATGTCCACCAGTGGGTCCTGTCTGTGGCCGCTATGACAGAGTTGCCCCCGTACCCTAGACTTCTGTTAACAACAGGTTCCTGTGAGTCGTGTCCTGAAGGAGCTCGAGAAGTGGGCAGCTCGACCTTTAGTGTTTCTGCCCTGTGAGTCCATCTGGGGGGTTAGCACATTCTGTGCATCAGCTGTTACACCCGCATCCCCTGGAGTTGCTTCCATACTGCTGCTCCCAGGCTAGGGACACTGAACATGCCCCTTTCACAGAGGCTGAGCATGACCTCGAGCCCTCAGACTCACCAAACCTGAGCAAACCTGTGCTTTCAGCATATTTAGGCCCTGGGCTTTCACCTAGGCTAACCCTCAGGGAATGGTGCAAACTCTATTCTTATCCAGACCTAGTCCCTCTCCTCATTTTCTCTGCATCCTTTCCAGAAACTACCTGCCTGCCTACCTTCTTTCTGACTTCTAATAAATATTTATTGAGCACCAACAAAATGAGAGGTTCTGCATTGTGAGATCAGGATGCACACTTGCCCCACAGAGCTTATAGCGTTTTGGGTGATGGAAACGAGCAGAGCAGCAATTACATTACAAATAAGATTCCTGTGCCTCCTGAAGCAGTCTTTTCATGTCCTCCCTGACTCAGTCACACTTATTACCTCCCATCTGGCCCAGAGCCTCCTCATTATGGCTTCAGATTTATTGAGTGCTCTTCCAGCATGCCACAAAGATAGACTTTTGTAGGCCCCAAGGCAAAGCTCAGAGAAGAATTATGAAAAATAAGTAGATCAAGAAAGATAGGAAAGAAATATTTTTTAGAATGAAATCAGTTATTTCTTTTCTTACATTTATTTTTCTGAGCAGAGACATCTTTAGTAGTGAACTGGAGCCATTCTCTGGAGCATCTGTGGGGTCTTTATGTTTGGGGGATCTTGGATGTCTTGAGAACCAGTGACTCAATAAATAGAATTCTGAGTCTGTTCAGAGGAAAGAGTATCACCCAGACAAATGCTCAGTACACACTACATGCTGACTTAGAAGTGCTCTTCACTTTGTAAAGCTAGTGCCCAGATTAGGCTGTGGGAAGTCAGGCCAGAAGGCACTGGAAGGGTGAGAGAGCAACCCTGGCCCACAGTGAATGGCTAGCTTGCTGAGCTTCCTCTCATCTACATGACTGGAGCACAGTGACTTCTCACCTGTGTGAGAGATACCATTGCCTAATACATTTCCCCTGCAGGCTGCTTCTGAATGGAAAATGAAATAATACATGGAAAGGGCTTGTGCCATTTGTGTAGTGATGCCCTATAAACCAACAGATGTATAGGAAACATGTTTTGGCCAGAAACATGAATAAGGAGTCATTTTATAATGTAATTTTATGGTGGTTTACTAGGAAGCAACCATGCTTGCCTCCAACTGGTTAGGTGCAGGTTAGAACAGAGTGCAGATTAGCAGTCATAATCAAGGCCTGGGTTGGGTTTACACTGGTTCAGTTCACACCTCTCCTGCTTCCTCATTCATGTGTACATTTCACCCACAAAGGATACTGGGGACTAACAGTGAACCGGGCATTTACAAATTCATCATTACTTCTCAGAGAGCAAGTGGGTGAATAATTAGGTTCTCTTGCTATGCAAAGGGTTGAATGCTATTTGGGAAAGTAGAATAGAAAATTCCATGAGGATAATAAGGACTATGCTGTCTTGTTCACCACTTTGTACCCAGTACCTAGTGCCACATAAAAAACGAGCTACAGTGGAAACCCACCATGACATAGTTTATTCTGTTATCATAGCATAACCTCTGCTTGGGAATTGACAGGAAAATAGAGTTTACATTTTCTTGTGACCACATCCCCCAAGCAATACTTTGAAATTATGCTGCAATTTCTGGCTTTGCTTTAATTGGTGAGTAATTCATAAAATCCTTTAGAAATTAAAACTCTATTTAAACAAGCAAATGATGGTAATATTGAAAGTATTTAAGCTGTTGCCCATTGAATTTTTGATTGACAATGTCAAAACAACCATCACAGCTTAATCCAAGATATTCGGGAATGCAACAAAAAATGAAGACAGAACAAAACAAAATCCCCTAAACTATCTTAACTATAATTATAAAAACAGGTGCTAACTTGTATTTTGAAGTTCTGAAACTGCCTTCAGGGGCAAGAGAGCAAACAGTCCATTAAGAAACCAAAAAAAGAAAGAAAGAAAGAAAGAAAGAAAGAAAGAAAGAAAGAAAGAAAGAAAGAAAGAAAGAAAGAAAGAAAGAAAGAAAGAAAGAAAGAAAGAAAGAAAGAAAGAAAGAAAGAAGGAAAGAAGGAAAGAAAGAAAGCAGCTATAATAATAGAACTAGTTTGTCCTGAGTCTAGGAGGACAATACCTTCCTGGATTGTTCCACAACATTTACTCTTCGGCCATCTGTTTCCCTAGTCCATCCACATCCTGTTAAACCAACACGGTCCTGTAACAGGAATCTCTGCTGCGACATTATGGTATTGCTTCAGCTTCCTGTTCTGTTTCTGCAGGAGTTTTATTTAGCTGTATATATGAATGTGTACTTGTGTATATGAGGGCAGGAATGAGTTCCAGGGCATCAAAGCAGGGGAAGAAAAAGGTGACTACCAGGGGAGGCCAGCATGGTCTGAACTTACCTTCCGGTTCTTGGGGCAGAGAGCTAAGCATTCCTAGAGTATCTATTTCATGTTTTTAAAAATTTGTTAATTACAACTGACATATGATATTATATTCAGTTGTACAACATAGTGATTAGCGATTTATATAAGTTACAAAGTGATCACCCCAATAACAAGTTAATACCCAAAATAGATAAGGCACTCATACAACCTAACTCCGAAAAAAATTCCAAAAAATACAATTGAAAAATGGGCAGAGAACCTAAATAGACATTTCTCCAAAGAGGATATACAGATGGGCAATGGAAATATGAAAAGATGCTCAACATCACTAATTGCTAGGGAAATGCAAATTAAAACCATGATGAGATACAACCTCACAGCTGTCAGAATGGCTATCATCAATAAATCAACAGACAAGTGTTGGTGAGGATGTGGAAAAAAGAGAATCCTTGTGCACTGTTGGTGGGACTGAAAATTGGTATAGCCACATGGAAAATATAGTATGGCGTCTCCTCAAAAAATTATAAATAGAACTACCAAATATCGAGCAATTCCACTTCTGAGTATTTATCCAAAGAAATCTAAAATACTACTTTGAAAAGATACAGTCACACCTATGTTCACTGTAGTATTATTTACAATAGCCAAGATATGGAAGCAATCTAAGTGTCCATAGATAGACAAATAGATAAAGAAGATATGGCACATATATACAAAGGAATATTACTCAGACATAAGAAACGAATGAAATCTTGCCATTTGTGACAACATTGATGAACTGGAGGGTATTATGCTAAATGAAATAAGTCAGACATAGAAAGACAAGTTACCATATGATTTCACTTATATGTGGAATAAAAAAAAAAACAGAAACAAATTCATACAGAGAACAAGTTGATGGCTGCCAAATTGGTGGGCGGGACAAGTGGTTTGGGGAGGATGGGTGAGAAAGGTGAAGAGATTAAGAAATACAAATTACCAATTATATAAAACAGTCACAGAGATATAAAGTACAGCATAGGGAATATAATTAATAACATTCCATGTTTTTTTAAACTACCATTCATTGAGTACTGTGCTAAATACTTTATATACATTATCATATTATCTCACTAGATTAACCTCACAGCTGCCTAGTGAAATGAGTTTTTCTTTGTTTGTATTTCTTTATCACTTTACAGGTGAGAAAATAAGTCTCAAGAAAGGTTGAGTGGCTTGGGCTTTCACATGATTTAGAAATAGCAGAGGTGGAATTTGAACTCAGGCACACTCTAAGCCTATGCCCTTAGCCATTATGTTCTCCAGCTTTTCCTTGGTCCCCTACATCCTCTCTGGCAGCATAGCCATTTTTATTCTTCTTTTATTTTCCTTCCCTTTCTCTGAGTTGCTTCCCAGTTCAAGGTAGACATCTGTCCATAAGTTCCCTATTACATTCTTCATTCTGTCTTTTAAAGTCCTCTGCATCTTGAACCTATTTCACTCTTAAGCTGCATCCTCCAGCACTCTTAAGCCCAGGTGCTCTTCTGTAGCTAACCAGTTCTGTTTTCCCTCTACACCCCAGCCCAGCACCTCTACAGTGCTTGGTTTTGCAGCACTTTCTGGCCAAGGAGTTCTCCTGTCCCACTCCCTCCATTTCATCACTCTATCTGCTTACCTTCCCCTAAACCTCCCTAGCCCTCTTGCTCTGTCAGAACTAGTGCAGCCTTGCTTCCTCTGGGAAGCTGCCCAGTCCACATCAGGCCTGAGACTCCTCCCTGCTTTAGGGTAAAGCACTGCTTCTCTGAGCTCCTGGTTTGACCATTAACCGTGTGCCACTTTTGGACATCCTTAATACTACCGACTCTGTTATTCAAATCATGTACTATTGCTTTGTCTCCACAATTAGATTATAAGCTCTTTGATTGCCAAGTGTCTCTTTTTAAACTTTGTGATATTTCTCTTAACTCCTACTTTAGTTCTTTGTACACAAAAGTGGTTCGATAAATATCTGTTGGTTTCTGTGTGATTATATTCGTGCCAGGTTGATACCAGAACTCTTAGGTAGGGTCAAACTAAAGCACAAATATCATAAAGCTGATGTTAAAACTTCAGTACCGACCAGCTCCTCTCCTGCCTACGAGCTAAAGACCATGATCTACCCCTGTCATACAAAACCCCGAGTTCAGGACTGATCTTGAGGAGTCATTCCCGGGCTAACAGTCTACTGTTGTACTTACATGTCTCCAGAGCCAGATTGCCTGGGGTTGTATCCCAGTTCTGCTCCTTCCTGGCTGTGATCTGAGCAAGCTACTCAACCACTTGGGGCCCCAGTTTCCTCATCTGTAAAACGGGGATAATATTAATCATTCATCCACTATTTATTGAAGGCCTATTATATGTCAGGCATTGTTCTAGGTGCTGGGCATAAAACAAATCTTTACCATCAAGAAGCTTGCATTCTAGTGGAGTGACAAAGACAAGTAGTTAAGTAAACATATAGGATATCAGAATGATAAGTGCTGTGCAGGAGGTAAAAAGGGTGGATGAGAAAATGTGGTTTTAAATAACATGGTAAGGTGACATTGGAACACAGACCTGTAAGACTCTGTGATGACTAAATGATGACTAAATGAACATAAGCTCTTAAAACAGTGTTTGATACATAATAAGTGCTGAATAATTGTTAGATATTAGATATTATCAATGTATATGAGATTTCTTTTCTAAACAGAAAAATACTAACGTCTGTTATAATAATCTTTAAACAAAAAAAAAAAAAGCACCAATCAAATTACTGTTACAATGATATGCTCTCTGAGTTGTCTATATTGGATGACTTTGCTAACCGATTCATACTTTGGGAGCCAGCAACAGATTTTGAATTAAGACCATCATGTTGGCCCTAAGGTTGACTCTCTAATGAACAAAGGCTCAAGTCTAAGAGGGAGATAGTTTGGGGCAGGAAGCACCCTCCCAGGTCATTCCTCCCACTCTGTCTGTTACCATGGTCCAGCTTGCTTTTAATTATTAAAATATTTGGACATACAGTTATTTGCTTCCTACTCTTAGCTCTTTTCTGCATCTTTTTTGATAGGAAAAAGCTTATTACTCAAGGGTGGATGAAAACCTTAATCCTACAATATAACCTGCATTTAAAAAAAATGGACATTTGCAACTTATAAAGGAAATTCAGAGAGAAGCTGAGCAGTTAGTCCTTAGAAACTATTTCCTGATGCTTGGTGTATCTTTTCACTTACCACAAACACTGTGACTTCCCTAAGTCTTTAAAGAGAGAACCCCAAGCCCAGAATACACTCACACAAATACAGCTAAAGATGATACTCAAATACCCAGAATCCAATAGGGCCTCTTCAGAAATCGGTGAGAGTACTGCTGGGCCTGACTGAACCTTCAAGTCATCATTTGCCTCTGAGAGGTTTTTCTCCAACACTGAGGAGCCTGAACTGGGTGATTCTGCCATCCTTCCCTGAGACTCCTTCAGTGACCTACCTAAGTTGGAATCCTTTGCAGTTCAGAGATAAGAGGTGGGGATCTCTCGAAGGGGGCCAGGAACAGAGCCCCACCTGATCTCATCTAGGAGATGACTGATAAGGGCAGGACTAGGAGAGAGCTCTGTGAATTGTGGGTGGGTACCTAGAATTTCTCTTGAGAGGCAGCCCTCAGGGTACAGAGTGTCACAGAATGCTGATAAATGACTACGTCTACAGTACACACCAAGTGTCTGTCTGCACTGATGACCACCACCCCAAAGACTACAGGGCCTAGCTTTCAAGATGTAGACACTGGGTAGCAAAATGTTAAGGCCTTCTAAAAAGTGTTCGAATATTTCAGAATCACATTCTGGCACATCTGGCAGACAGATGCCCTTGCATAAGAGATCTAATAATAATCACCACCAAATAAGAATTAGCATTTACTGAGCACTTGTGATGTGCCACGTATTATGTTAAGCACTTCACATACCTTATAATTCCCATGACAACTCAGAATTACATACTATTATTGAACTCATTTTTTTTTTTTTTACCATTGTTATGGTTGCTTACATAAGAACCAATCAGATCCCTCAGAGAGTTTAAATATCTCACCTGGGCTCACCTAGCTGGTGTCAGAGCTGGGGTTTAAACTAGGCGGTCTGCTTTCAGAGAAATGTGTGTTTAAATACTGTTGTCTGCAAAGGAGCAGCTTCTAACCCAACTTGGAGGTGGGACAGAGGGAGGCTTTTGGGAATGCATGTGCTTGAGAAGGGTGGTAATGGAGGAAGAGTTTGCTGAGACAACAAGCGGGGAAGGGTCAGGACATTATGGCCAAGGGCACTGAGGTTTAGAGAACAAAGAGGATTCATATCCTTGCAATATTTTGGTATGGCTGAGAAAGGTAGATGTGTGTCGTTGACAAAGACAAGGCCAAAGGAACAGGCAAGGACCTGCTCATGAAGAGCTTCTTATGTCCTGCCACAGAGTTTGAGTTTTTTCCTAAAAGTGAGAGAAAGTCATTAGTAATAGACACCTGTGATTGCCTACCCATCAACCAGTCACCACTCACTCCTGCCTCCTTGACTAACAGAACCCCCTTCTTTTTCAAATTAAATGTGTTGGGGTGATATTGGTTAATAACATTATATAAATTTCAAGTGTACAACTTTATATTACAATATCTGTATACTCCGTTGTGTCCTCATTACCCAAAGTCTATCTCCTCTGTCACCATATATTTGACCCCCTTTACCTTCTTCGTCCTCCCCTCTCCCTTCTTCCCCCTCTGATAACCAACATTCTGTTGCCTACATCTATGAGTTTGTTGCTTTTTGTTTTATATCCCACATATGAGTGAAATCATATGGTTCTTATCCATTTGCCTTACTTCGCTTAGCATGATACTCTTAAGATTCATCCATGTTGTCACAAAAGGCAGTATTTCATCTTTTTATGGTTGTAAAATATTCCATTGTATATATACCACATCTTCTTTATCCAATCACCCATTGAGAGATACTTAGGTGTTTCCATGTCTTGGTTATTGTGAGTAATAAATGTTTTCAAAATTTTCAGGTAGATATCCAGAAGAGAGATTGCTGGGCCATATGATAGCTCTATTCTTAATTTTTTGAGAAGCCTCCATACTGTTTTCTATAGTGGCTGCACCAATTTAAGGTCCCACCAGGAGTGTGTGAGGCAGATCCTCTTTGTTGATGAGGAAATCTACCCTCCACGTGGTCCTGTGCTCCTCAAAGGGTATGTAATTTAGGAGGAGGCACCCACGAGTCCCTAGGACAAGTCTGCTGGGACCCAAGGAAAGCGTTCCTCCCTGATATAGATACGCAGGAGAAAGTGTCTCTTTTGGTGCTGGGTGCAGTGGTATCTGGATGCAGTAGCCATCGTGCATCCCGGGAAGGATCTGTCCTGGGAATGGCAGAGCAGAAGGAAGTAAGAACTTAGGCTCCTGGTCCTGGAACCACTGAGTTCACCTACTGGGCTCCCCCTTTGGCAAGTTTTTTGTTGGGTGAGATTATAACTGTCTTTTTGGCTATGTCACCTGCATCAGGGCTATTTCTTAAGAGTCAAAAGCATCCTAACCAATTTATTATCAAAACTTTTAAAGCAGGGCATCACATAATGAGATTAGCATGTTATAAAGATTCCTCCAAGAGTATAGGAAAGTGGCTTAGGGAAAGATGCTGGTGGAATACCAGTTAAGATACAGTTGTCTCATCTTTGGAGGCGTCCACCTTTTCCCTTTCACCCTGAAAGGATTACTAATTTTTTTGGAAATGTTGAAAGAAAAAATTGCATAAAATGTGAAATCAAGTTAGTGTTGTTACCCAAAAGTATTGATTGTGTTTCTGCTCTGTATTGTTGCCATCAACAGTGAGAAGACCTGGTCCCAAACAGCCTCAATATGGGTGCGCAGTGATGATGACCAATAAAGAAACAAGGAGTTTGTTTAACATATCTACAAAAGTGTCTCATTCTTCACTCGTTCATCATTCCTGTCTAGAATGTAAAGTAGAATCTGAGAGAGACTTTGTCCTATTTGCTCTATTCCAGCAGACATTTAACAAATGTTTGTTGAATGAACCAATGAACCCTGGGCTGTCACCCCAGGCTCTACTCACATGGCCTGGCCCACTCCACCCTCTCCCTCCTACATACACTCTACCTAAGATGCCATGTACTAGTCTTGTGAACTGTCCCTGACGGTATGTTTAGGGCTCCCAATGATTAAAATTGTATGGACACAAACGACTTTTCTCTCCACATTTTTCCTTGGAATTCCCAATGCTGCTGCCTCAGTGAAATGATGCTGGGCAGCAGTATGTGCAGGTGAGTAGGAGCTCATCTCCAGCCAGCTGGCAGGTGGAGGCTGACTCCAACCATGGGGGACAGAGAGATGTGCAGGGCCCATCTGAGAGAGCTGAGCCACGCTGGACAACTTCCAACATGGAGGCCAAGGAACGTTATACTCTCCAGGCCTCCGATGACAACCCTTACTGTCAGGAGAAACACTGACCAGGAGTCTGGCAGCTCTTCTTTCCCCTGTTCTTAGCTACACCACCCCTCTGCCTTTTGTTCTTCCACCTCCTCCCCGCAAAGGTCCTCTTCTTTTCTTTGTGGCCCTTCTTCCCTCCTACTCTGTTTCCTAGCTTTATCTTTCCCAGGCTTCCTGTCACACTAACCCTTTGTCTCCTCTCGCCATTCCTCAAAAGACATTTTGATGTTTTGTGTGTCTGTGTGTGTGTGCATATGTGTGTGTGCATGTGTGTGCATGCCCTCTGCAAGTCCAAAGCTGCCTGCTTTCCTCTGCCTCACTTCTTCATTCTCATCAAAAAATGCACTTAATCCGGATTTAAAGTTTCCTTCTGGGCACTTTGTCTGTGTGTCCAGGTGTCCTGAGGGGCAGTCCCTCTCCATTGGAAGACTCAGTCATACTGAGGAAGATTCTATGACTGAGGCAGTTTCGTCAGGGTTGGCTGCAAGCCGCATACCTGGGTTTTGTTCCATGCCATACCTTTCCTCTGCCCTCTAGAAATCCATCAAAATCCACATATACTGACTGAGATGCCTCTGTGGGTTTAGTCAGCTCTGGAATGGATTTCCTGGGTTACATATAAGTGGATGACATTTTCTCAACACCCAAGGTCAAGTTACACATATCCCAAACCCCAATCAATAATACAAAATAAAATCCTTGAGCGATAAATCAAGTCAATCTCAGGGCTCTAGTCTCATTTTCAGGGCTGTCAACTCTGAGCCTCCAGCTTAGCCAGTGGCTTCCCCAGCACACACATCAGCCTGCATTGTACTTACCATGGGCAGCCTGGCCTTCACAACTCATCCTGCCCCTCTCTACTTTGCTTTTAGGAGCTAGGTAGCAGCCTCCCTTAGCATATTTTCCCTCCTACTTATAGGGAGTTGGTGCATTTTGCAGATTTTAGCTCTTCCCTGTTAGAGACGAGTAACCAAGGCATTTGAAAGTTAAGGTCTCTTCGGAGAGAGAACCAGAGGTCACCCCAGCAGAAGACAGTAATACTACTTTTGTGGAAAGCAAACAAGTTATGCTCCCTGCCTTTCTGCATTCTCTGCCTGCCCCTCCTGGTGGGGATTAAAGATGTTCCTTCACCCCAAGCTCAGCTTCCTTCCTTCCCCAGGGCCAAAGTTTTCTAGTCAGCAACCACTGGATGAGCATTTCTGACGGCCCTCAGGCCACAGGGAGCAGAGGGGAGAGCATCATTTAAAGGGCATGCAACACAAGAGCGACTTGTTCTGTTCTTTCCTTGCCCCATTTCTGTTCTGGACAATTCAGCTAATCTGATCTCCCTAAATCCGTGCCTACTTCAGGATCCAGCTGAAGCCCGTTTCTGCCCTTGTTTGCCCACATGCCAGCCCTCCTCTGCTGCCCCACCATAGTTCTAGTGCAGAGGAAACTTCTCTAGTGTTTGGCTGGCTTTATCTTTCAATGCTTCAAAAAGAATGAGAAGGAAATTCTTTCTCCAATTCTTGACACAGAGAAGGAGCCCAGTAAATGAGTTGAATTTGGAGAAGAATGAAAGGAAAGAAGGGGGAGAGAGAGAGCAAGAGAGAGGGAGGGAAAATTCTGCTCTCTGAAATGGCCTGCCATCTGAGGATTCTAGACCCAGAGCATCTAAAAGGTCTTAAGCAAGGTGTCTGGGGTGGTTGAAGAGTAGGTGGGGAGAGGTAGAGCAGAAGTGGGGAGTTGGCAGGCACTCCAGTGAGAAGGCGGGCCAAGGTCTGGGGCTCACAGCTTCCTCTGCCAGCCTTGGACACTCCATGTCGGCCCCTCAGAGGTTTTCCCCAGGCCCTGGGAATGCCAGAAGGCCCCATCGCTTGTCTT
The DNA here is from genome assembly GCA_004027375.1 of Macroglossus sobrinus. Classification (NCBI taxonomy): domain Eukaryota; kingdom Metazoa; phylum Chordata; class Mammalia; order Chiroptera; family Pteropodidae; genus Macroglossus; species Macroglossus sobrinus. The sequence goes on along the minus strand of PVKZ01000486.1, from coordinate 486,649 downwards.
CACTCATGCTGTTTCTTCCACCAGAGCTGCTCTTTCCTTTCTTCCGTACTTTTCTCACTGCTATTCCGTAATGACCAGGCACCCTTTTCCTGCTAGGCCTTTCCACCTATCCCATCCCTATCCTAGGGGCCAGGGGGCTCTTTCTTCTCTACCAGCCTTTGCTCACATTCCTAGTCTAGCACTTGACAGACTATGTTTGTTTATATGTCTCTCCCTCTGAAAGCTTCATTCATGCTTCATTTGTTGAGGGCATACTTCGTGCCAGGAAGTGATCTGGCAGTGATCAAAAGAGGCCTAGTTCCTTGGTGCTGCCAGGTAGTTCATAGTCCTGAGGGAGAAGGAGACTTAAGGAGTAGTTATAAGATTGTGGATATTTTGAAAAGTAGTTAGGGTGCTATGGGAGTATATGAGGGAGGCATGCTTTAATCTGGGGTTGGGGGTGAGACACTCAGGGAAGGTTTCCCCAAAGCTGGAATATTTAAGCTGAAACCTGAAGAACGAAGAAGTAATGGCCAGAGAGAAGTAGGGGTGTGTGTGTTGGGGGGGGTTGTATGAATGAGTGTGTGAGTATGGGGGAGGGGGCAGGCAGGGTAAGGGTCCCAGTTCAGGCTGAACATGTGCATATGCAAGAGAGACATTGTGCCAGGTGACAGGAACCCAAGCAGAGACAAGTAGCCAGAAAAGATCACAGAACACCAGGAAGGCCATGTTCAGTGCCAGCTCCAGGAAGGGAGGGTCTGTGACTTATTTGTTTTTGTATTCCTGAGGCTCTGCAGAGTAACAGGTGCTCAAGAAATGTTTATTGAACAAATAAAGGAATGAAAACACATTAACCAGAGAAATGGAATCTAAACAGGACATGAGAATCTGAAAAATGAAACAAAACTGCCTCTCAAGCCCAGCTGTGCCACCACAAGGAGCATTTCAACTTTAGCTGGGAACCCAGGAAGCACCTCATCCATCTGGCTGGCACAAGGACACGTTTGAAATGAGCACATATGCCCTGATTTGAGTTGGTCAGATTTAGCAAGACAAGTATGCCATTTATCCAAAGCAGGTCTATCTGGAGCCAGTGGAAGGGAATCTAAGTGACATCTGCCAGGCTGGGACTTTATAAGGCAGGGGAGTCTGGCAGACAGAGACCCAGCCAGGGCCTGTCTTGATGCCACTCATCTGAGAGGGGCTTTCTCCGCTACTCCCATCATCCTGAAGACTTCAGAGAATCAAAGCATTTTAGAGCTAGAGAGGACCCTAGGGATCATACGACCAGCCCCCAGTTTTACAAATGAAGACACTGAATCCAGAGAGGTCGAATGACTTACACTAAGTTAGTAGCAGGACAGGCCAGGTGTCAGGTCTCTTAATTCGATGTTCATGTTCAGTCCTCTTATAAGCCCATCTAAAGGGAAGAAAGGAGGTAGAGGAGAGAAGAAGAAAAGGGAGGGAAGAAGGAGAGAAACTACACTGGGGCCATTTCACGGGAACTAAAACAGCAGAACTCCAAGCCAAGGGCAATTAAGAAACACCGTGCCTTATAAAATACTAACTTGAGTTAAGGCGACAGCTGAAAGGCAATGGTGCAAACACAATGTTCATCTTTCTCAGCTGAGGACTCAGTCTCTGGGAGAAGAATTTCCATCTTCTAGCTTCAGGGTGCCATTGGCTTCAGTTGGGACCACACAGGCTGTTCCATTCTTAACCAGTAACTAGGAGCTGGGATCAGGGACAAAACGGCCAATGTCTGAGTCCTTGCTCTTGCATTTTCTCCCAATATCACTTCTCACCTTCTTTTCAGCAATAAAACTCCTGATTTTTAGCTGGCACATGGCTGCCTGGAATAATGATTACATTTCCCAGCTCCTCGTGGCTAAGAGTTGCCTCTGTGACTAAATTCTGATCAATGGTATATAGGGAGAGGGATCAAGTGTGGCCTCAGGAACTCAACTAAAAGCAGTGGTTCTCCATCTGTAGAGATTTGGCCCCCCAGTGACATCTGGCAACATTTGGGGACATTTTTGTTTGTCATACCTGGGAAGGAGGAAGTTACACTGGTGCGTAGAGGCCAAGGATACTGCCAAATACCTACAATGCACAGGACAGCCCCTACAACGATGAATTATCTGACCCAAAATGCCGAAAGCAACAAGACTGAGAAGCCCTGTCTTAAAGGGTGGGGGCATGCTTATTTTGCTCCTTCCTCTATACCAAGGGTCCCCAACCCCCAGGCTGCAGACCAATACAGGTCTGTGGCCTGCTAGGAACCAGGACGCACAGCAGGAGGTGAGCAGCAGGTGGGCCAGCAAGTGAAGCTTCATCTGTATGTGCAGCAGCTCCCCAGCATGAGTATCACTGCCTCAGTTCCACCTCAGATCATCAGGCATTAGATTCTCATAGGCACACTGGTCCCCGCTGCTCTGTACAACTGACTAGAATGTGGACATGAAGGCCAGAATCTCAGCTGCCACCTTTGACCATAAGGTAGAGGTCACAGGAGTTTGGATCCCTGATGATTGTGAAGCTGCCATATCAGCTGTGGACAACTCACTTCCAGACTTTGTTATCTAAAACAAAATAAAGTTCTAGTTCATTTCAGCTTTTGTTGCTTTGGGTTTGCTGTCATTTATAGCTGAACCTAATGATACACCTTCCGCCCTCTTGCTCCTTCTCCATTTCCTTCAACTCCAGTGAGCTTCTGCCCTCTGCTCTTGCTCCTAGTCTCTCCTCCCTTTCTACCCCTTTGTTGTTCTCAGGCTTTACCTCCAGATTTACTCAAGAGCTATATTCTCCCATTCTCAGTTTGATCTACTTTGAATTCTGATACTGATCCAAGATCCATCTTGTTGCAGCTCTGAGACAAACAGGTCCCATGCCTCCAAATTCCCAGCCAATCAGGCTCTAATTAGTCCTAAGAAGAGGCTATCTCAATTGAGTTCTGAACATTTTTTTGTAACCAAGTTTGCAACATGGAGCCACGTTCTCCTAGACCAGGGTTTTTGTTATTGTTTTTGTTAGTTTCTTTGTTTGTTTTTTACTTTTATACTGTTCAGTGCAAGACAGTGTATAACATCATGACAAAGAAAATCCTTTTAAAACATCAGCTTAAAAAATTATAAACTCTTGATTATTGACTGAAAGGAACTAGTCCACAAATTACCAGTATAAAGGGGATTTACTCAGGCTGGGTCTGCCCCATCTGGTCCTCAGATAAAATGTTTTTCATGTGATTCCCCTGAAATTTCTTTGCTGACCCTGAGTCACTGAAGATGAATGATTTGTCCAGGTTGTCCCAATAGAGTCAATAGCAGCCTTAAAAGCCTTCAGAATGGATCCTTTGGGACTCTAATCCTTGAAAATAAAGATTCTTTGTTGAGTCCTTGTGGTTCTTTTGGGAGGTGCTAAGGGACACAGTTTTCTCATCTTTTTCTTCTTCTGGAGACTGTCCACATTACTTGGCTCAGGCATACGTTTAATCTCTAAAGCCAACAATGGCCAACAATGGCCTGCAGGTGTTATCTCTACACTGGTACTATGTGGGTGCCAGTTCAGCAGAGTGGAGACTTGACCAATGGAAATGGCCTCTGGCCCTTACTCCATACAGGTACTACCAGCTGGGTATCAGCCCTGCTCTTATTGTAGCTGAAGAATTAATCTATCTATCTGTATATCTATGCATTGATTCAGCACATGCATGAGTCATGTTCAGGGCTCTAGTATGGAATCTGTTATGACAATTCTCTGGAGGTCTTTCCATTTATCTTTATTGTTTACTAAAGGCTTAAAAATGACAATACCTTGTCTACCTAGTAGAATTTCCCAGAGAAACAGAGGGGAAGGGCTCTCTTTATCTTTCTATACCTTCTCATTGCTACTGATAGAGAATTTGATATTAACTAGCCCTTTCCTTTCCAGGATTTTAAAGTCTGCTACTGGGAGTTAAGAAAAAAAGTCATAGTGACCCCACCACCACACAAATGACTTTACAGTTATACAATCACATTATCAGGGATCTAAAAGTAAATCATTTGTACTCATGGGCAGATATTCCAGAACTATGAGGGGAATTTCAGCCAGCATATTTGCTACTACTTGAGATTGTCTATTTTACATCTTGAAGATATAATAAAGATGTATCACTTCAAGGGGAAAGTGGGCAAGGGCCAAAGAATAGTAAAACAAGAAGCATCCCAGTCAACTTCCATGTCCTACATATGCACTGGGGTACATTCTGAATCTAGTCCCAATTTCTGGGTCATGATGTGAGGATGGAAGCTTCCAACTCAAGCAAAGTAATTAAGTGTGAGAACAAAGTTGAATCCTTTCCATCGTCTTTCTTTCAGAGTACTTGTTGATTGAAGTGGAAGGGGAAGAGTATGGCTACCATATGAAGAGCGGGTAGAAACTAACGTTGTAGATTCTGTGGAAGCCAACCTCCAAATAAACCTCAACATTTCTCATCCACCGGTATTCATACCCATGTGTAGTCCCCTCCCACATTGTATTAGAGTTGGTTTGTGTGACCAATAGAATATGGTAGAAGCGATGGTATAGGACTTCTGAAGCTAGGCCATCAAAGACATGTGGCTTCTGCCTTGCTCTCTCTCTTAGATCATTCACTCTAGGGATGAAGTGCAGTCCTGTGGCAAGGAACTGAGGCCTCCTGCCAAAAGTCAGGTGAGTGGGTGATCTTAGAAGCACATCTTCCAGCCCCAGTTAAACCCTCAGATAATTACAACCCCAAATAACCTTATGAGAGACCCTGAATATGAACCACTCAGCTGGGCTGCTTCCCAACCAACAGAAACTATGAGATAATAAATTTTTATTGTTTTAAGCTGCTAAGGTCTACAGTAATTTCTTAACACAACAGTAACTGTTATATCCCTTCCTGTCATGTCAGTGTATATTAGCAGCTCAGTTAATCCTCATGACAATCCTGTGAAATAGAAATTATTTTCTCCTTCTTAGGGGTCTGAAAATAGGTTCAGAGGATAAAGTAATTTCCCAGGGTCATATGACTGCCTCCAAAACTCATTAAACCACTCTGGCCCACTCAGTCATGCCTCTCTGAGACCTCTCTCCTCCTCCGAGTGACGTACAGAGATGAGCCAGGCTGTCCTGCAGTGGTTTCAGCTTTAATGACAAGATTATATTGTCCTAAGGTGGAGAGTGGATGAGAGTTTGAAATTACCACTGCCTACAAAAATTGTATTCTTACACACCCTGTAAAGCAGCTTTGAGAACTTGGTAGAGTCGACATAAAACAAATGGCATTCTAAAGGAATGGCAAATAAATGGAAGAATTAAAAAATAGTCAATGTTTCTAGTCAGAATCAGAAAGCTGATGACAAATAACAAGACTTCCATTGAGACGATGGGTTGTTTGTGTCATTTGTGGATCTATAACAGACACACCATGAGGAAACAGCTTGGACCCTAGGTATGGTCAGCATCTGAGATTTTATGTCCCTTAGTCTGACTCAGAAGGTAGAACACAGCCTAGAGGAATTCTTCTGCCTGCTCTGGAATGGGCTCCACCTAGGTTCTGTTGGACATCATTTACAATATAACTTTTCTTTCCCAGTTCTTCACACGGTGGGAAGTAAAAGGGCATAGTTTTCTCTGAGGTCATTTTTTTGGGGACCAATAAACTGGACTAATTCTGAGCTATGTGATGGAGTTTTGAGATATATTTCTTAAGGACTTAAATTAATTCTAATAATAGAAGCCCAAGTGGACTAATGAGAGTCTGGATACCTAAGCCCTAAATCAGTGCTGCTCAAACTTTAATGCCAACAAATGACCTGGGGGGATCTCATTAAAGTGCAGATTCTGATTCAGCAGGTCTGGGGTGAGGCCTGAGATCCTGCATTTCTAACCAGCTCCCAGGTGATGTTAATTCTCCTGAGGCATGGCCAGTACTTGAGGAAGAAAGGCAGGAAGCACTGATTCTCAAACTTGACTGCTTCTGAGAATCACCTGGGAAGTTCAAAATTACTGATGACAGTGCTTCACTCCCAGAGTTCTGATTTAAGTGGCCTTGGGGGCATCTTGGGCATCAGGATCCTAGTGCTTGGCAGAGTTTGAGGACCACTGGTCTAACAAGTCTGTTCCCAGTTCCTCACTGGTTCTCTCCTGGTATCTTTTCTGAAGAGAGGCAGCTGCACTGCTGGGTAACTATGAACTTGGGGATGGGAGCCTGAAACAGTTGTGCTGCTCTCCTTATGGTTTGTCTTCCCATCTGGGGACAGGGGAAATGATTTTGCCTCCTTTATTAGAGCATTATTATGAGGTTGAAGCGAGTTCACATGTACTATGCAAAGAACTCAGAATAGTGCCTGGTATAATGCGTTATTACTTCCTTATTATTATTCTCAACTACTAATGAATTAAGATTACTTAAGCTTTACTAGATAGCTGTCTATTATGGGGCCCAGGAATGGGGGAACGCCTTTGTTTGGTGAGAACCTGGAAGGAAGAGATGTGTGTCTAGTGGGTGGAATTCAAGACCCACTCCCTAACACTGCATCACTGAAATCAGAATTAGGACTCTGAAGATCAACTTCTATAAAGCCATAAGGCAACTTCTATGGAGTGGTCACTGTATACAGAATATTATGCTAAGCCTTGGGGAGAGCTGACTAGAACTAGAAAGCAAGGATGTTTAGCTTTTAAGAGCATCTGGTCTAATGCAGAAGATAAGCTATGAAGTAGCTTCCTTATTGCTTATAAAACTTTAATATCTAAAGGAGTGTGCTGTGAGCTAGGCAGAAGAAGGCAGGGTCCCTTCCCCCCAGGATGCTTATAGTCTGGGGGAGGAGACAGAAACCCAAATAGAAAATTATAAAACTTCCAAAGTGCTTTGGAAAACCAAGAAGAAGAGCCCCTCTCTACCACCAGACTAGGGTGGAGAAGCATGTCTCAGAAAATTCTTGGAGGTGGTGGCACGGGCTGATCAATTCCAGGCCCCATAGCCTTGCATTCAAAGTGCTTGAGATTTTTGCCCCATTGACACCCTCAGCTGTATCTCCTGACAAGTCGAATCCATTTCCTGTATCTATCCATGTTCTCCTGTCTTTGCCCAAGGCTACAAGGTATAAGGGTGCAAGGAAAGTGTCTATCTTCTTTACCACAGAGAACTAGGGGAAAGCCTGACATTTATATGTGCTTGATGCTTAAATGAGTAAATGTGCTTCCTTCAAGCTCAAAGCCTGTTCTGTTTTGAAGACTCAGGTCAGGCTCAGCCTTGGTACAGCCATCTCGACAGCAGATGGTGACTGCCACCTATGGGATGACTCTATATCCTTCCTGAGCCCTGTGAAACTGAGAAGCCTGGTCAGTAGCTCCAGTCCACCAGCCACAAGGGCTGAAATTGTTGCTGCCTGCCTCAGACATGATATATCTGCTTTTGCTTCAGTTTCCCTTTGTGGCTAGACCCCTTCTCTGAATGCCAACCTACTAGTCTGAGATTTCAACCAGTTCATGCCAAGCCTTTCCATTTGAGGGCTGGATCATGTGTTCTGTTTATTCTCAGCTATGACTTCCATCCTCTTGTGAATAAGATGATGGCACAGAACCATGGAACTGATCCAAGCCTGACTTTGTCACCAGTGCCCAAGTGACCTTCTCCACAGCACCACTGCAACCAAGGTGAAGGTATCTGGACCCTTTCAGAAACTGTGCATTGGACTGCTCAGCCTCTACCATTATCCCAGCCTCTCCTATTTTCTTCGTATCCCCTAGTCTGTGTGCTAACCTCTAATGGCATTCCTTTTGTGAAAGTTAGCACTAGGTTTGAGAGCCCTTTTTCCAATGTGGCCTTCCTCCTTAACTACCCCTCTCAGAATGTGATCTCTCTTTCTCTCTCAATCTTTCTCTCTCCCCTGCAACTCCTTGGAAGTTCCTAACCACTGCACCTACCTCACTTGGAGACCTTTTTACCTTGCGTCACAGTTACACACCTGCCATCATTTCTTTTAGGCTGTACAAGGCACATATCTTTTTCCTTTGTATGTTAACTAGACCCTCGATCATTGTTTGCTGAAGAGATGAAGGCATAGGAAAACATCAAGTTAAAATTAAATGGAGTGTAGAGTCTCTCTGACCCTTGGCCCCCATTCCATTCAGCTTGTATGCCTTACCCTAAATTAATCATTCTAAAGCACAACCGTTCTCATTCCAAAAGAAACTAGCAGCTCTCCATTGCTTATTGCATTAAATCTATTTTCTTCATCCTGAATCCAGCCTGCCCCCACCCCCTTTGCCACATCTGGCCTCAATCTTTCCTGCCCAACCTTATCTCCCTCATCCCCAGATGTACTTCTATAAGGACCCATCTGTCCCTCTTTTCTATCTTAATTTCTACATTTCTTCATCCTAAAAAATTTTATTTCCTTTTCCTTATTCTCATATTGCTACCTAGTATAGTTTGGTTATTAGCTTGGGTGAAACTCGTTGCTAAGATTTTTTAAGATGGAAAAGGCCATTATTTAAATACTGTGAGTAGATTTTGTCTGGCAAGGGACAGACATAAGTTCTTTAGGTATGAACTGCACCTTCCTTTTGGAAAACTATGTGGTTGGAGGTAGATGAAAATAAGTATCCATTCAAGGTTCTTGGGATAAGAACTGTGAGGAAATCATGAAGTTGAAAGTAGATGTTTTCAATCTGAAAAGCTGAGTGTTCTGTTTGGTAGTAGATATGTCTATAATCCAGTAGGATGAGGTAGAGAGGTAGAGAATGTTTCTTGGGTTGCAACAAATTTAGCCAATGCTGTAGCTGAATTTTGCTTTGTTCCTGCAGGATGTGAGATTTCTTTATTAAAAGAAATGCTTGCTTGTTAATAATAACAGCAAAAAGTTGTTACACACTAACCATGTGCCAGGACTGAGATAAAATTTTGCAAGGATTAATTTCTGTAACCCTCACAGCAATTTTAGGATTTTTCAGAGGAGGAAAAGAAGACTCTGAGAAATTAAGGATAATGTCTTACAAATAAAAGACAAAGCCAAGGTGTGAACACCAGGAGTTGACTCCACAGCCTGTACTCCTGACCTTTGCTACCAGAGTCTGTTTTTTTTTAAAAAAATCTCATCCTTTTAAAATTTATTTTGGGAGTATGTTTTATAATTACTATAATAGTAAGTAATCATTTGTTAGTGCAAATTCCAAAATCATTTTACTGGTAGGGTTATCCAATCTTAGCACTTTTTCATATGCTAGCTTGCATTATTTGCTTATTGCTTCATATTCATAGGTCATATTTCTCCCAAGGAATTTGAAGTTTCCTCGAATTGTGTCTTAAACTTCCACTCTATCTTGCACAGTAGGCTCAACTGTATCCTCCCTAAATACTCCCTGAATTGAATTAAACTGGTACTCCAATTACCTTCTCCCTCTGGAACAAAGCAAGCTAGTGGAAATATATAACAGTACAATAGATTTCTAGACCTTTGTATGGGGAAGGCTGAAGCTGCTTCCAAGCACTGCAAATAGAAAAACACAATAACTTAACAGCTAATTCCACTGCACAAACATGAAAAGTATTATTGCAACTCCCAGAGGTGTATAATGGATTTGAACTTTAAAACACCAAAACAAAGTAGTGTTTAATTTAGGGTTTTGCTGTCCAGGGAACTCAAATTGCAGCAGGGTGGAGATCAGCTCGCTCATCGGTGGTTATAGTCCATGCTTTGGCCCCCTCTTTTGGCAGGAAGTGGTAATTTTTTTACTTGCGGGAATTCTTGGTTCATGTTGTATAATGGCTGCTGTTTACTGTATGCAGTGCCTGAGAAGATTTAGCTCTCAGGTTTAACAAAGGCAAAGACAAAACCTACTAGCTCTTTCTCCTCAGATGGAAACTAAATATATGTGTTCATTCCTTTTACATGCTAACATTGCTGTCTCTGAAGCCAGACTCACTATAAGATGCTTATTAACTGTCTGAGAACACATGCGGTCCTTGTTCTTCTGTGGCTTTCCCAATCTTCTAATTGTAGGGCGTAAAAAGTACAACCCTGATTGCTCACAGACTTTGTCACACAAGGCTGCTTTTCCCACACTGTCTGCTGACCCTATGTCTTGGTAATGTTTTCCATGACAGAGGCAAGTGGTTTGATCTCAACTAGTGACAGAAATCAAATACTTAAAATTCTTGGATTCATTAAGTGGAATTAAGGGTACACATCTTTCCTTAGCACAAGGTTTCTTGCCCAATTTTCCTTCCCAAAGCTTTTATGAGTTTGAATTGTTACTTATGTCAATGATTCATCACTGGAGAGTTGGCACTGCTGTCCCCAGGCAGAATTTCTCTTTATGGTATTCCTACAGGGGCATTGAGCATCTCTCTTCCCCTAGTCTACCATGTGCAATTTCAAAGATCAGTGAAGACTCTAAGATGCCACCAGTGCCTGGCACATTGCTGAGTTCAACAGAAATTTGTTTAAATAAATATGATTCAAAGTCATATCTTATTTAAGAGCTGATTTTGTATATGTGACAATTCCGCCATGCATGTAAAGACATGAGTTTTATTTTCTTAATCTTAAAGGGAGCATAACAATGTTAAACATAAAATGCATGTTGTCAAGGAATTTTATATTCTGGTGGAAAGAAACAAAGTTTTGGCACAGTCAGGACTCTGCCACTTACTGTTTGGAGAGGCAATCCACCAAGGGCCCCTCCCATCCTTGCGCATTCTTGCAGCGGGCAACCTTGACAGATGAGAGAATGTCTCCCTCTGGAACAAAGAGCAGGCTTGCTTACTGCTTGTTGTAAAACGGTGGGTTCCTCAGGCTTAGCATTTCTCACCTGTAATGTAACTCATTTTATGTGCAAGCGTACATCTGGACCCATCTGCATTGTTTTTGTGAGAACTGGGGTTCAGGGCACCAACACAAACATGTTGACACTCTGGCTACTGCTTTTGTTGCAATAGTCTTTTATCTCTGATCCAGTAGTCTTGCGTGTTGTCAGCATTCTTGAAACTGAAAAGCTGACAGGTAAGCCTGCAAGGAGAGTAAAATCTCAAAATTTTCACAGTTCTTGACACTAGCTAGTCCCTACACAATGCATTCAACCTCTTTTAGCGGCAGTTACCCTTCCTATAAAGGGGATAATAGTACCTGCTCACAGTATTGTGGGGTTAAATTAAGTAACAATGTAAAGAAACCTACCACACTAGAATCTTCCTGGAAGCCCCCTTCCCCTCTTTAGAACACTGACAGAGACTACTCTGCTTTGATGCCTGATGATGCTGGACAGGGAGGAACGGCGTAGACCACAGGGTGGGCTGTGGCTGATCTTGGTTGGGTGCGGAAGGCTTGCAGACCCGCCTGAAGAATGCGCACAGCGGCAGCTCTGCAATTTCTAGGCAGGCGGGGCTCGAAAAGTGGAGCCGGAAGCTAGGGTTTTTGTCTTGCGGCAGTGGTTGCATAGCAACCACGCTGTTGTTTTTTTTTTTAATTTAGATTGTCTATTTCAATTGGCTTCGGGGTCGTGCGGATGAGGATTACTGGGGCACTGAAGCGCCCCCCACCCCCAACACTCCCTGATTTGTAGCGACTTCGCCATTCGGAGCAGCCTCGGCTCCGCTGCCCGCCACTCGCGGGAAACCCCGCGGCAGCGCTCGGGCGCGCGCCCTCCGCCCACACCCGCCCACGCATGCTCCGGGCGCCCCCACGCGCGCAGTCACCCTCCCCGCCGCCGCCCACGCAGCCGCGTGCTTCGCGAGCGCGGGCTCAGGGCGGCTGCGTGGCGCCCGCGGGGGCGGCTCCCGGCGTTTGGACGAGCTCTCGGAGGATGCTGCGGCGCGGGGCGCGTCGCCCCCCTCAGTCCACCAGAGCCCGGATGCCTCAGAAATTCGGCTCTGGGTCTGTGGGGAGCGAAATGCAACCAAAACCCCGTTTTGCCGAACCCCGCGCAAATAAACACGCACAAGCACGCACACAGACATCACCGCGGCCCGCGCTCGCAGCGGCGGCGGCGGGTCTTGGCCGCGGGCGGCCAGGGAGGAGCCCGGGACCCACGAGGGGCCGCCGCTCGGGATCGGCCGCTAAAAGGCGCGACGTAAGTGCCCGGCGTTACCGTCCCCGCTCAACGGCGCAACGGCCAGCCTGGGGCCTGCGGCGCCGGGGCCGGAGAGACCCGGTAGGCGGGGTGCGCGGGCAGGAAGGGAGCCGGGGAGGAAGGGCGCGGGCGTGATTTGTCCTGCGCCGCCGGGTACGGCGGCTTGGGAGGGCCGGAGACCGGGCTTGGCTGCCTTCTGACGGACGCGCCGGAACGCGGCCTTCCTTCTTGTGCAAGGCTCCTCGACCTGGTTGAGAGGCGGTCGTCGGGGAAAGACAGGTACCTGCGGCCCATGTTTGGTATCAGCTGCTCTGACGGTGCCCTGGCCGCGGCGATGCAGACGGCCAAGCAGGTTGGGAAGGGTGCGGGGTCGTTGCCTCTGGCTTAATATAGCAGATGCGCAGGGACTCCAACAGGTGGCTCCGTGGCGCAATGGATAGCGCATTGGACTTCTAGAGGCTGAAGGCATTCAAAGGTTCCGGGTTCGAGTCCCGGCGGAGTCGCGGTTTTTTCCTTAAGTACTTTAATTCCTATCCAACCTTTTTCTTCTTTCTCTCCTTTTCCTAAATGGTGTTAACACGCTTCCCAATCCCTCTCTCTCTTTCCGCTGCTTTCGGCTTCTGCGGCCCTTTCACCTGTAGGTAAGCTCCCCTGGCCTCTCCCCGCCCTTCTGCTCCATCACCAGTTGTCCCGATTTGGTGGCTCGGAGCCTGTGCCCAAGATGACTAGGAACTTGATCCAGGAACTGGGAAGTGAGGCCTCGGGCGGCCGCGGAGCGAGGCCTCGCGCCTTTGGCTTAAAGGAGAGCGCGGTGAGGCCCGGGCCTGGGTGCGCCAGGAGAGCAGCCCACACGCCCGGCGGGTAACACCGCCTCGCCCGGAGCAGGACAGTGGCTCCCAGGAACCGGCGAGGGAAGGACGACAAACGCGTCTACACCCTGTGGTGCGCTTGCCGGCCGACTGTCTGTCGGGCCCAGAAGGCTTCAAAATTGTCACCAGAATTCCCAGTGGGATCCTGACAGAAATGCAGATTTCTGGGCGTCACTCTAATTCAGTCGATCAGGGTGGGGCCCAGGAATCTATATTTTGATAAGAATGCCCTCTCCTCTTCCCCAAGATTCCAGTGCAGAGGTCCGAGGACCACCCTGCCTGTCAGCTCTTCCAGGCAGAGATGACCATCTTGTACCTCTTCTGAGACCTCATAGCTTTGCACAGGATTAAGGTTCCACCTCACTAAACACGAATCAATTAATGAATGAATGGCATTTTAAAAATTCATTGTAATCTTAATTCGTGCAAAAAATACAAAATACAAAATACAAAATTGGCCCCCCCCCAAGAAAAAGTATAGGAAAAAGTAAACCATCCTTGTTGTTCCTATGTCCCAGGCTTGCAATTCTCTCCATAAGGCCATTAGTGAAAATGATATCTTGCCAATTTCAGATTTTATGCACATATGTAAGCATTTTTATATCTTGTCACGCAGTGTATATGTTTATTGATGTTAGTGACATAGATACACAATGCTACACTGGCTCTTTCACGTAAGGCAAATAGTGCTGCTTTGTTCCATTGTACATCTATATCATAATTTAATAGCACCCAGTAGTTGGACATTACAAACAATGATCCAGTGAACATCCTTGTTCTTACATTATGGTACACAAATGCAAGTATATCTGTAAGATAGATTCCTAGGAAGTTGAATTGTGGGGTCAAAGGTTTGTGCATTCGTTGGTAGATACTGCCAATTGCTCTCATGGACATTATACCCATTTTACTCTCACCAGCAATGTGTGAGAGTGCCCATTTCCCCATAGTCCACATGTAATCAAACAGGTGAAGATTTTTAGTTGTAGTTTCAATTCATGTCTTTTTTTAGGAGTGAAGGTGAGCATCATTTCATATATAGAATAATTTGTATTTTCTTATTGTGAATTATTTGTTCTTGAGTTTTGCTTATTTTTCTGTTGCATCATTGGTCATTTTCTTACTGGTTTGAACAAAATCCCTACATATTAGGAAAACCAGACCTTTATATTTCTTATCATTCTTTCCTGGGTTATTTGTCTTCTGATTTTGTTTATGATATTTTTTTTTTGTCTTACAGAAATTCATATATTTGGATTTATCAATCTTTTATGGCTTCTAAGGTTGGAGTTATACTGCACTCAGATTGTTAAATAATTTCATCATGTTTTATTTTAGTGTTTTTATGGTTTTTAGACCTAAATCTTTACTTCATTTGGGATATATTTTTGTATAAGTAGTGAAGTGGAAGGTTTATTCAAAAATCACAGGTAATGAACAGTCCTCATTTTCTACACTAATTTGAAATGCCTTCTTAATCATTTTCTAAATTCTCATATGTATGTGGGTTTCTTGATCTTCTCTTCTTTTCCATTGACCTGTATGTCTTAATTCTGATCCACCAGAATATCTAGTAGGGCCAGTCTTCTCTCATTACTCTTTTTAAAAGTTTTTTTTTTTTTTACCACCTATTCTTGAATTATTTTTCCCATATAATGTTAATAATTAGAACTTATTTAGCATTTGTTACATACTAGGCACTATTCTAAGTGCTTTATGTATTTTAATGCATTCAATCCTCCAGCTACCCTACCAGGTAGATATTACCCCTTCAGAAAGAGTTATCTGAGATACAGACAATTAAGTAATTTGTCCAAGCTAATTATAAGCAGCGTACCAGGATGGGAACCCAGAAAAGCTGGGTCTGTGGGTAAAACCATTTTCTATATTGTCTTTTCACATGAGCTTTAGTTTCAGTTAGTCTGGCTCTAATCTTAGGAGGTATTTGTGTTGTAGTCATGTTATTTATATATTAATATATTAATATAGGAGGAACTGGACTAATTATGATGTCAAGCCTTCCTATTTAAGAGTAGCAGGGAAAAAATATTTTTTTTAAGTATACCAGCTCCTTTCCATTTGCTCATCCCTTCTGTGCTCTTTGGGAGTGTGTTAAAATTTTCTCTCTCTCTCTCTTTCTCTTTCTTTATTACTAGTTTATTTTTTTAAATTTGGTTCTTTTGTTCCATTTTATTTTCTAAGTTGTTATGGTTTGTGTATATTAAAGCTTTTGATATTTTAAATAATTTTATGTTTAGCCATCTTATTGAACTATCTAACCATTTCGAATAGTTTTTGAGTTCAAAATCACGATGAGATTCACACATTAGGATGGCTATAATAATAAAAAAAGACAGACAATGGTAAGTGTTGACGATGATTTAGAGAGCTTAGAATCCTCATACGTTGCCAATGGGGATGTAAAATGGTACATTTTCTTTGGAAAACAGTTTAGCAGTTCCTCAAAAAGTTAAAAATAGAGTACTTTATGACCCAGCAATTGCATTTTCTAAGTAAATACATATCCAAGAGAATTGAAAACAGATATCCACATTTGTGCATGATTGTTCATAGCAGTATTATTATTAATAGCCAAAAAGTAGAAACAATCCAAATATCCACCAGTTGATGAATGGATAAACAAAATGTGAGATATTCAAATAATGGAACATTATTGTATTAATTCAATAAAAAGGAATGAATGCTGTTCATGTTGCAACATGGATAACCATTGAAAACATTATGCCAGTATTCTTGTGGAAGGAACCAGTCACAAAAGACCACATATTGTACATTTCCATTTACAGTTGACCCTTGAACAGTGCAGGGGTTAAGGGCACAATTGAAAATTTGTGTATTACTTTTGACTCCCGCAAAACTTAAGGCGACCCCAAGCAGTACCAAAATTCGTGGATGCTCAAGTCTCCTATATAAAATAGTATAGCTCAATGCATACAGTCAGCCCTCCACATCAATTATCACCCAACAATACAGGTATTTATTGGGGAAAAAAATCCACGTATAGGTGGACATGCATAGTTTAAAGCTGTGTTGGTCAAGTTCAACTGTATATTAAATATCCAAAATAAGCAAATTCATAGACACAAAGTAAATTAGTGGTTGCCAGCTGCTGGGTGTAAGGGGAATGTGAAGTGATGGCTAGTGGGTGTAGTTTTTTTCTGGGAGGTGATGACAGTATTCTGGACTTGTGATAATTGCATAACTCAGAATACACAGAATTGCCCACTGAATTGTACACTTTTTAAAAGGATGATATGTGAATTATATCTCAATTTTTAAAAAGGAAAAGTAGTTTTTCAGTTCTTTGTTGTGTTTTCTGAAAATATATCTTCAAGAGAGGCTGAATGATCATTTTACTTTCTTCTAATTTTTATGCCTCATATTGTTTCTCTTATAGTAGCATAAGCTAGTACTTCCAGAAAATGTTTTTTATGAAAATGGTGATAGTAAACTAACTTCTCCCATTTTTTACCATTAGGGGAATGCTTCTTCACTAAGTATCATAGTAACTTTGAGGGTGGGCACGTGCACATATGCACCCATACATGTATTTATCACATTAAGAAAATATCCCTGTTTATCAACAATCTATGGAGATTTTTCTCCTTTGATCCAGTAATACTGTGCAATATGTTAACATATTTTCTAATATCCAGCCTTTCTTATATTCTTGAAGTGAATCCCACTTGTTTATGATGTACATTTATTTTAATATTTTAACATTTTGCGATTTGTGTATGTTTTGAGAGATTGATATTATTTACCATAAATGCAGTATTGTTTAGAATGGCCTCAAACTAGATATCTATCAATATGGATCTGTTTGAAGAGAGTGTGGCAGAGTCATATAATTAAGGACAATGTACACCTTTTAAAAATGAGGAAAATTTATATATACTACTATGGAAAATGTCTAAGATTAATTAAAAAGCTAATAAGCAAATAAAATGATATGATTCCAACTGTGTTACATAATGCTGATAATAATAGTAATAACATCTATTACTATGATTGTTCATTGAAAATTTCTGGAAAGGTATACAGTTAACAGTGTTAGGGCAAGAGGGGCAGTTGTATGAAGGGTGGGGACCTCCTGTTTTACTGTATACCTCTTTATAATGTCTGAGTCTTTTTCATAATAAGCCTACCTTATCCTTGTAATAACAAAATTAATTTTTTGAAAGCTAAAGGAAAAAACCCTAATGCTAATAAAGAAGGAAAAAAAAACATTTCATGCCTTTTCTTTGGTCACTTGCACATAGGCAGCCCTGATATTGCTTATCCATTTAAGATTTTCCTAACTTGGTTTAACATTTATTGGCCCTTTACTCTTTACTATATGCTGGATCTAAGCCATAAATATACCTTTTAGTAGCTCCTCCTCCTAAGAGTGCAGAAGCATGTTAACAAGATATTTCTTTACAGAGTGATTCCAGCCGGCACTGTGTCCTGAAGGGCTTGTACACCTTGTTAAGGAGTGTGGACTTTACCCTAAAGGCAATGGAAAACCACTGAGTAGCTTTTAGGTGGAAACAGTTTGATTAAATATGTCTTGTATTATCCCTCTGGCACAGTGTGGATCCCCAGCTGGAAAAGCACAAGACTGGCAGCCAGAGTACCAGTTCAAGACAGTTGGAGTCATTTGGAGAAAACGATGAGGGCTGGAACTAGAGAGGTGGTTTGGAGAGATGGATAAGTGTACAAACTGGAGACATACCAAGGGAGGCTGAATTGATGAGATTTGAAAAATTAAGGGACATATGGAGGAGAGGGAAGGGACGGTCAGAAAAGCCTCCCATTTCTAATCAAGACAGATGAGTGGATGCTAAAATATTCACTGTGAGAAAGAAGGAGAAAGAAGTGAGTTTAGGGGAAAACTACATATTTGCATGTAAGTTTAAGGTCTCTGGAATATCTGGAGAAGATGTGCAGTTTGCAGTTGGATATGTAATGCCAAACACATAACAAGCTCTCAATAAATATTGAATAGAAGAATTGAAGGTAGGCATGTAGAAAGAGAGGGAGGGAAAAGGAGAGGAGGTCTGGAGCTCAGGAGACCAGTCTAGGCTTGAGATTTAAAATTCATTATTCTACACATGGGACTTAAAACTCTGGACATAGATCATGCAGGGAGAGTGTAGAATGAGGAGAGATGATGGTTGAGGAAAGAAACTCAGAGCACAGTCATTTGAAGGACTGGCAAAGAATGTCTTCAGAGAGACCAAGAGGATGCCTAGAAAGGTAGGAAGAAAACAGGAAGTGTTACCTCTAAGAATCAATGGAGCAGGTTTCTTCTAGAGAAAGGAGTCAAGGAAAAGGGAAACATCTCTCATTTTTCTAAACACCTGCTTTATGCCAGCAACTTTAACAGTTGCCATCTAATTATCTTCCAAATTCTGAGAAGTATGAATTACCCTCATTTTATAGATGAGAAAATTATGATGCAAAGATCTTATGCGGAGGGAGTAAGGTGAAAGGATTAGTTTAGCAATGATGGAAAAATAACCTGCGTTTTTGAGGCAGGTAGAAAGAGGGCAGAGATAAAAGCATGAAGGTGAAGAAGAGAAAATTGAAGGTGCTCATGTTCGAGGACTTATTTTCTTTATGCTCTTTTACAGCTCTGCCTTATATACCCAGGATTCCAGGAAGGTATTGACAAAGTGGGAGCTACCTCAAAGGATGGAGATGTTTCCGTCTTATTGCTGCTTGTGGCCAATACAAACTCTAAAGAACAGTGTCCAGGAGTGGTTTCATTCCAGCTTCCTCCTGCTCTGAGGTTTTCAATATCTATTAGCATTTAAAAATATATTATAACCTCATTCATCTTCAATTTGACACCTGCTTTTTGAGTACTGGCTTTGTGCAAAGAACCGTATTAGGAGGAAATACAAAGCTGAGTGAGATCAATTGGAGTTCATCCTAGTGAAAGACAGCTGTGGATTGGTGGTTCCGTAAATTAAGGTTAGTTTGTTTATGAGTGACAGGAAACTCAAAACTACAGCAGATTTGGCATATAGAGGATTCTTTTCTCATGTGCAAGTCCAGGGAATGGCAGCTACTTGATCATAAGAGATTCAGGCGCCTTATTCTTTCTTCCTTATAATGTAGCTTCCACCTCATGTTCCAAGATGATTGCTTCTGTCTCTGCCATCAGGTCATTGGAGTTGGGCAGGGGAATAAAGGGATAAAGAGCCCCATTTTAAGCTTACCCTACTTTGAAAGACATTTTGCAGAAGTTGCGTATACCACTTTCATGCATATCCTATGGAAAGATGGGACTCGTAGCTTTCCCCACCGGCCCCAGGTGGCCACATTGATTTTTTAAAAAGTTCAGTTCCTGCTGGTGATGCTGAAACAGGCATGCAGATAGCTAGAATGCAAGGCTAAAAGAAAAGTGTGACAAAAAGAATATTTACTAGCTTTGTGACCATAGGCAGTTTACTTAACCTTTTTGTACCTCAGTTTCTTCACTTATTAAATGAAGATAGTAGCACCTACCTCATAGGTTTACCTAGTTACCTAAATTATTATTGTTGTGTGTGTATAGATATGTATTTCATGTGTACATACATAACAGTTATATAAAAAAAGTTACTTGTAAGATCTTAGAACAGTGTCTGGCATTTAGTGACATAGGTGTTTGTTAAATACAAATAAAAACAAGCACAGTTAAATGATAATTTCAAGGGTATACAAATCAGCAGAGAAAAATCCCCAAAAAAGGTTTTATGAAGAAATGAAGACTGTCAGCTCTGTGATGCTCAGGGACAGCGTTATTCCTTCCCTGGGCACCCCTAGCACCTAGCACAGTGCCTCACACAATGTAGATAGGTGCTCAAAATACTGATTTCTGAATAGGCTTGAAAGGTCAGTAGTAGTTTGTTAGGTGAGATGGAGGCAAGGAAAATATATTAGGTGGAGTTAACTATACGGACAAAAACATACATGGTGAAAACACACTGTATCTGGCACAGTAGCTGCTGTGCATGGAATTTGGTATATGTTGACTGACCAAATAAATACTCAATGTCAACTAGTTTGGTTTGGCTGAAATGTATCAGTTGGGTCCAAGCAGAAAAACATCACTCTAGAGAATTTAACTGAGAGGATTTTTACACAGGTGATGAAAATGCTGAAAGTATAGGCAACTGAGAGGTTACAACAGTAACCAACAACTATCACCCTAGTGCCAGAGGGACAATGAGAAGAGATGGTGTTACCAAAACCCAGAAGCCTAGGCTACTAGGTGGGGGCTGCCTGGTGGGAGGTGGGAAATGGCAGAGCCACAACCCAATCCAAGACAGGGAGAGAAATAACCTTCTCTTCTGCCCTCCAGTCTTAGCTCATTGTCTCACTGGGAAGGCAGTTGGCAAAGGACTCTAGGAAGTGTAGTTATCTGCATTCCAGAGCAGAGAATCAGGCAAATAACCAGCACATATGAAGTTTGAGGCCTGAGCAGGGGAGTGGTGAATATAAGCCTGTGATGGTGTCATTTTATAGAGGGTCTTGAGTGTCAGATCTTGAATGTAGGGGTTTTTGCATGTTTTGTTAGGCAGAGGTGGACCATAGCAGGTAAAAATGAAGAAGAGCTTCATTAAAACTATTTTGGAAAGAGTTCCCCAATGCAGGGAGGATGGAGAACAGGGAAATAGTAGCTTTTCTTTCAGTACTTGTTATGTGCCAGGTATAGTGCTTAAGCACCTATTTAACTATCTCAGTAAGATGTGTCTGTTTCTGGGTATGCTGAGTTTGAGATGACTTCATGACACTTGGATGGGCGTGTTGTATAGTTAATTGGAAATGTGCATCTGGAGCAGATATGTAGGGATGTATACTAGGTCTTTTGCAGAGAGGTGAGAGAAAAAGCTGAAGGAGAGGGAGGAAAAGATACTCAGAAGATAGAACAGGCATTATGGGAAACCAACAATTTGTGGTCAGAGTAAGAAAATCAGTGAAGGAAAAAAAAAGTGGATAAACAGACAAGTTTATCTTTCTGCAGAAGCCATGAGAAGCTAGTGCTTCAGGAAGGAAAGGTCAGCAGTGTCTAATATTTCCCGATTTAAAAAAAAAAAGAAAAAGAGCCATTGAATATAGCAGTTGGGATGCATGTAAGAATAGTTTCTCTAGACATTTGGAGTCACAAAGAGTTAAGACAGCCTTAGTCAGATGGCCTATACTGGTTGAGTGAAGTAGGAGACAGTAATCTGTTGAAGGTAAGAGTGGGTGTTAGGGGACCTCTGGAAGAATGAGCATGCCATTTATCTCCTGTGAGCTCTTTGGGTGAAGGGGCTGTGTCTTCTTCACTGGTGTATACTGGCATACCCTGGTACTTACATAATGTATAAAACTCGATTTTGTGGTGATTGGCTGACTGGTAGAATGAACTTGTTGGGAAGTAATCACAATTGAATAATAGTGTAGTAGCAGTGAAAGCCCAGTGGTCAGTTGCTTCATGGTACTTTTCCAAAAAACTCAAGTCATCTGGACAGATAAGGAATAGCGGGTGTTCCCCTTGCTGGGATTGACAGGTGAGAATAACAGAGGAAAAAAGAGAATGAGATGCAGAGGGAGAAAGGGAATTTTTGAAACGTCATGACCAATTGGGTCCAGATTGTTTGGGGAGGAAAATGAATTCTGATGAGGATAGAAGATTGGAAGATTGAGTGTCTGAAATGTTTGAAATCATGAGTTCAGTCTTTGGGGCTGGGGTGAGCCCAGTCAACAGTGGGAAAGTACCACTCACATGCACCCTGACTGCAGGACTTCTCAGTTAAGCTGTGATGGAACAACCCATCTCCCCCATCCATTATGCCCTACCTTTAATCAAAAAAGCCTGGCTCAGGAAAGCCCCAAGTCCAATTTCCTACCTTGTTTGGGTGAGAGGATGACAGGCCTGACCTCTAATAAGGCAAGTGTGACTGCTCATGGTTTCTGACCTATTTTATACAGCAATCTTGTTCAGTTGTAAAAAATGCAGCCCTAAGAATATCTTGGACTCACTTCAATCAGGTAATTCCTGTTTACCTTAGGTGGGGTAACTAGGAAGGAGGCAGGTGGGGAGAACTTCCTAAATACTAATGTGTTGAGCCCATTTAGCCATGCTAGAGCCTTCAGTGCCAGTGTTTGTAGGTCATGATTTTATAGCAATTTTTATGCTATACTGTTAAACTGAAGAAAAATTTCAATTGTCATCATACTTTTAAAGAGAACATTATCAGGTGCCAGGAATATTAGGGAAGTGTCTTGGACCTTCCAGATTGGCTTAGCTGCCAGCTGAATACCACCAAATGACCTTATTTGATATTGTGAAGAGCACAAATCACTCAGCCAAGCCTTGACCCACTGAATCATGAGTTATAATACAATGGTGGTTTGTTTTGAGTCATTGAGTTTTGGGGTAATTTGCTATGACAGTTATAACTGGAATGAACATATGTACCACCCCATAACCTGGGCCTAAAAATAAGTTTTTGTTTTTCTCATGGTTGGTGTTCAGTGAGTACTTATGGATAACCCCTTCCATTTCAGAAGCTCTCTCGATGTTACCTAATTTCACATTTCATAGTTTTGTGATTTTTTTAAAATAAAAGTGATTTGCTTATGACAGTTACAGGTCATGCTTTTAACCCTGCTTCTTGGAAGCTTTTAAAACTGGAAACATTTCTTCACTTTTAAATGGTGTAACAATAAGATGAATTTTACATTTTAATTAGTCAGATACTTGAAGTAGTTAACTTAGAAAGCATTATTTTATTTTAACCTTTACTCAAAACTTTCAATAAAGTGTACTTTATTCCAAATATTTGTCACTGCTCGAGACTAAACTGAACGAGTACCTGCACATATCCCAGAAATATTATTAAAATGTTTTATATAGTTTTATTCTAATTTGCTGTTTCTAAGAGCGGAATCCCATGAATTTATCCCATTTACTCAAGGATTATTAAACTTTTCTATACAGACTTCTCTGACCCTCAACCTCACCCCTTTTCTTTTTCTTTAAAACCCTGCCATTTATCTTCTAAACTTCCCATCTTACATCCTTGTTATGGGGACCCATGATCAGGTATCATAAGGATAATGGTGTTTCTCTAAAGTAGTTGTTTTTATCTTAAGGCAGAACACTGAACACAGAACTGATTTTTGTGTTAGATGCTAGAAATTATGCTACAAACAGTTTCACAGAATTGTTTATTAACTTCAGTCTGGCTTCAGCTAATTTCTTCCATTCTCACTTTTTCCTTTCTCCAACTTCCTCACTTAAAACAAAAAACTAGCTGTGTTGTAGGCATTTTTTAATAAGCTGTCTTAACATTTTGGAACAAAATGGGCTATTTTAGAAATCTTTCAAGATCTTAAGGTATTTTGAAGGCCTGTTTTCATCAGCTTTAACCCCAAAATTTTCTAGGTAGCCTTCATTATCTTTTAAGTCCTTTTTATAGCTTCATGTAGCTCTGGTCACATACTAACATACATTTACTCTAAGAACACTTGTACCACTTTTTTAGTTTCAACTATGACTTTTATATCAGCTGCAAGCAGATCCCTGTATCTGTAATTTCTAGACTTAAGTTTACAGCTCGTAAAAGGGCATTTCTTATCTATCATCTTTCCCCTACACACATACCTCTACATCTTAATTGAAATATTATCAATTACAATATTGTTATATATATCTTTAAAACATTATTTTAAAGATTTTTAAATATTAACAAACTTTATACTTTCCAAATGTCTTTTAATTCAATTTTCTTTTAAATAACCAAGCATTGAAAACTTTATAAAAATGTTAATTATCTTAAATTGGTTTAGGTTCTTTTCCTTTCTGCCCTCAAAGGGTCTAAGCATGGGTGGGTCTTTTATACACACAACTATTTTTATTCCAAGGGGCACATGATTTTCAAATGAACTTTTTCCAAAAAGAGATTCCTATTTACAAATAGGGTCAGTTTATTTTATGTGATGGTTAGTTTTCAAAAACATCTTTAGTAAATAAAAGGGTTATGTGATGGTTAGTTTTCAAAAACATCTTTAGTAAATAAAAGGGAGATGTAAAATACTGTGTTTTGCTTTGTGAATCTTAATTGCGAAATTTCTTCTTCTTTCGAAACTTCTTTCCTGCTGCATTTGCTGCTTTTTCAGCCATGATCTCTGAGTACTTTCTTCGGTTATATCTAAAAAGAAAAACCAAACTTTTAAATTCTAAAGTATGACATACCAGACATTAGAAGTTAATGTAACCTTTTGGTGAGGGGGAAGTCATTTCTAAATCTTTTTTTTTTTTTTTTTTTTTGCATTTTAACCATCTATTCATCACATCTGAATTAAGTTCTGTGTGTGAGAAGCCACACTAGGAGTTGGAGACATGAGTGAACCAGAAAGCCAAAGTCCATGCCCTCAAAGAGCTTAATTTATTAAGAAAAAATGGCAACTGTAGAGGGAAGCTCTTGAAAACCCTTCACTAGAGACCCATGCCCTATATCCAGCTACCAGAGAATATCAAATGCTTTAAATACTTCAGTGGAATAGAAATGTAAAATAAGGACTAAGCAGAACAAAAAGATTACACTCATCTGAAAACACACAATATATTTCTTCGAACCTTAAGAAATATACCACAGACCAATAGTTTTCAAAACATGTTCCAGGAATGAGACCCTTTCAAGGGGTTCATTAGGTGAAAACTATTTCACAAGACTACTTAAGACATTGTTGCTTTTGTCATGCTCATTCTCTCATGAGTGTACAGTGTACACTGAAGGTTTCCAGAGGCTACACAATGTGTGTTACCATAGCAGGCTGATGCAGAAGCAGATATGAGGCTCCAACTGTCTTTAAGCCAGACATTAAAGAGATTTATACTAAATTATTTTTGTTTTGTTCACAAAATTATGTTAATATGTAATGAGTTTATGATTTTTAAACGAATTACTAAATATAAAGTTTCTTAATTTCCACTATGGTAAATATTGATAAATGTAACCCACAAAAGTTCTTTGGGTCTTCAATAATTTTTAAGTTTAAAGGCATCCACAGACTAGAGAACTGCTGCTATAGACTATATTTTCCTGGGCTTTGGGCTTTAGAAACATAGAAGCACAATTTATTGTAGAAAAATAATAATATTGTAGTTAGAAGCTTCAATAAAGGACTGTCAGTACAATTATGGAAAGCTAAAAAATTCTCTAAAGCATACAAAATCTCCTTTGTTCTAAAGCATGTTCCCTGTGTTACATAAATGTTATCACATTACTAAAGTGAAGATAAGCTAAAAATCTCTTTAAAACAAAGTATTTAAGCCATTTACAACTTTACAGCTCACTCAAAACCTAAAACCACAACTTACACACTTTCTAAGAAACCCAAAGACTAAAAATAAAAAACCCTAAAAACCGCATACAACACAAAAGCATATTTTCTTTTGTCAGGACATTACTACTAATGAACACCTGATGCATTAAATATATTTGGTTCAGTTCCCTATCCCAAAGTGGTCAAAGGACAGAAAACCTCTTGAGATGGTTGGAGAGAGGATTAAAACTTTCATGGAGAGAGGGACTAGTAGAGTGTTTCACATATTGTGGCATGTAAATTTAGGTGATTAACAATGCTCATTTAAAGTAAG
Organism: Macroglossus sobrinus; assembly: GCA_004027375.1. Classification (NCBI taxonomy): domain Eukaryota; kingdom Metazoa; phylum Chordata; class Mammalia; order Chiroptera; family Pteropodidae; genus Macroglossus; species Macroglossus sobrinus. The sequence goes on along the minus strand of PVKZ01000486.1, from coordinate 461,071 downwards.
GTATAGAAAAATATAACACCCACTTACAGTATCTATAAAGTTTCCTTTTAAAGTAGGCAGTATACAGATAACAAAAACATTGTGAAAATTGTATTCAATGACTGAAGTACAGGAAACAATCGATAAGACAACCTCTAAACTGTAATTTTATGACTTTCATTCTAATTTCTAGTTTACTGTCTCAACTTTCTTATTCTACGATTATTTTTTAGTGTTTCAACATTTAACCTTATATAGATACAAACTGACCTACCGTAATCTTGATGACAATCTCAAAATCACAGCAATGTTGACAGTGCTTATTTCTAAAATTTCTACCATTACCAAGACTCATTAAATAGCTTACATAACATTCTGAGTAAACTTTGTTTTCCTTGCCTATTATCTACATTATTTTTAAAATCCCTGATAAATATTTTCACTTTTGCAATCAAACCCATCTGGAACCTTGGCAAGAGGTTTCTGAGATATGCTTTTATATATCCTATAATGTAGCTGCTTCAAGGACATTTGAATATACTCAGATTGCTCCCATTTTTAAAAAAATCCTCTAATTCCATATCTACTAACCCTGCCTCTCCCTCCCTCTTCACAACTGAACTTCAGTTATGTTCTTCATATTCAACTCATTCTCCAGTCTGGTTTCCTCCCCATCACTCCCTTAACTCCTTCTGCCAAAATTACTGTGACTTCAATGTAACTAAATCCAAAGGAAGTTTTTAATTCTTGTTTCATTTGATGTTGAACAGCATTTATCCTGTTAACCACTCTGTCTGGCTTATATCTACTTAAAACATTTTCCTTCCTTGACTTCTATGACATTGTGCCCTTCTGGTTTTCTTAATACCCCTTGGCTATTCTTTCCCAGTCTTCTTTGCAGGCTCATTCTTCTCTAGCTAGTAAATTTTTTTTCAAGCTTCTTTCTAAAGCAGTGGTTCTAAACTGGGAATGGTTGTGCCTCGCAGGGGACATTGGAAATGTCTGAAGACATTTCGGATTGTCTTGAATGGGGTGAAGGAGAGGGTGCTAGTGCCATATAATGGGTAGAAGCCAAGGATGCTGTTAAACATCCTACAATGCACTTGGAAGTCCCCCCAATAAATAATTATCCCATCCACAATGTAAATAGTGCTGCTGTAGAGAAACTGTGCTATAAAGCATTTAAAAATTGTCTGAAATTTAAAGTTTATGCATATTCTAAAGGAGTGCATACAATTATGAAGTGAAACATAAACTCCTTTACCTTCTGAACTCAGAATCAGCCAACAGTTCTTCTACAATAGTTTTCTTCCTTTGTTTCTTAGGAATTCGTGAATGGTAGAAGTCAGCTGGATTGTCAACAATGGTTCCAATCTAGGAACAAATGATTGAAATAAGTCATGCTATATCTGAATACAACATTGCTTTCAAATTTCAGGGTATATCTAACAAAGTATATTTATAGAAAGAAATGAAAAACACAAGCTTACATTACACCAATATCAAAGTTAATTTTGCCATTTTTTAAACGCAAAAATATATCACCTATTCAATTAGTGTTAAGTCATACTAATATATTTCTTTACTAATGATATTTCTTTACTAGAATTTGTAATAAATCCAAAATTCCTATTATATATTTAGTGCTAGACAGTACATAAATTCTTGCTGAACAGTGTAACTAGAGAGAAAAAGTGGGACAGATATTATAAACTTGTTTTAGCTTCCCAATTTTATGAAACTGACACATCAATTCTACATACCTATTTGGTCTCCTAGGTTATCATCAATACTGCTAGCTTTGAACCTTACTGACCACTCTGCATTAGTTTCATATATTCATCTGAATAAAATTTATCAAGCATCTACTATGTGTTAAGCACTGTCCTAGGTGTTAAGGAAACAATATCTGATCCCTGGCAGTGAGGAGCCCATAGTCTTAAGGAAGATCTATTAGGTAACTAAAAAATTAAAGCACAACAGTATTATGCTGAACAAAACACTAAAAAGGCTCTGAAAACTAAGTGACCAATCCTAAGGGAGGTAAAGACAGTTTCACAAAGAATGACATTTTAGCTTGAATTTAAATCGGTAAAATTTCACCAAGCAAACTGCAGAGCCAAGCACAGGCAAACTCAGTGCCAAGACCAGTCTGTGCATATTCTGAGAAGACTGAGTAGTTGAATGTGTTCAAACTTAAGAGGCTATGTGACTAAGGAAGGGCTGGTGAACTGGTTTGAGTGCAGACTGTGAAGGGCTACATTAAGGGATATAGACTCTACCCTACAGGTCACAAAGACTCATTCCAGATACCACTGAATGATACCTGTGATATTGACCTGAGGGGTATCATAAACAGATTGCCTTTTTTTGGTGGTGGTTTTAAAAAATAGATGACTGGCTACAATGTGGAGGGAAAGAACTATTATAATAATCCAGATGAGTAACATGAAAGGTAGTCAAGAACAACAAAATGAACTTCAAAGAGCTACCACAGGATGACTCCACTGGACTTTCATCTGAAAACACTTTGAAAACCAACTTTTAACTTATTTTCAGAACTTGCCTTGAAAAGAAGAGGAGCTTGGTGCAAATGATTCCCTTTTCCCCTCGATCCTGCAAGGATTCTTGCTCTTAGGTTAGTAGTGTTCATATATGGAACAGCCATCTTACAGGTTTTATAACTTTTAGAGAGCTGACCTAGGAACCCAGTTACCATTTGCAACACTGTCTCTATACGGAAAGCCATTACTAGTTGGTGGCTGTCAGAATTGAGTTCTGGCCATTAGTATTTGCCCTGAGCAGATGCGCATTGTAAATGTTTCTCTATTTTAATATTAAAGAGAAAGATCATATTATAGTGCTTTCCAAACTAAAATCCATAGATCATCATCAGTATTATTGTTTGCTTCATACCTGGAAGTACTTAGGGAAGCCATCCCTATCATTTTTCTTGTAAAACCTTTTTGGGTCCATGCTAGCCCTCATCTTCAGTGCTTTGAGATCATTTTTTAGTTCATCCGTCAATTCTGGAGCTTTCATACCAAACCAGCCATCACCTGCTGTTTTTTGTCGCTCTTTCTGAAATTGATTTCAAAAACAAAATTCTAATTTTAATAAACAGTGTATAAATTATACCTCATTTCCCCCAAAATTCTACATACAGAAAATTTCATTAATTAAAAACAAACAAGGTTACTTTACAGAATGTATTACTCTCCAGATTCATCTTTCATAAAAGGAATTAAATCACAAAAAATTACATAAAGCATTATCAGTTTCATAAATGGAGGCTCCTTAAAATTTAATTTTTGTCTTTTAGTAAGAACTGCTGACTTGGTGGGAGAATAACCCACAGCTTTAATTTTTCTTATCTAAAAGAGCCTATATGAGATAATATACAAAAACATTTTCACTTTTATTCAATCACCTGTGTATCTCTAAGTCACTCACTCCAATAGTCAAATTTCTATTTCTTTGGAAAAAAAGTATTTTTTTTAAAACTAGCAAGTGATATGCTTAATTTTATTTTTTGTTACATTCATACAACAAATATTATGAAATGTCTACCGTGTTCCAAGGTGCTTCATAATAGTGACAAGCTATTACTGGAGCACCTTCCTCAAATTTCCTCCCAGTTCTCTTTATAACTTCTTTATGCTTATTAGTTGAAATGCCAAATGGATGCAATCCCCTATGTTATATAAATAAAATAGCAGATTGAGTAGACCAGAGTTTTTAGCTGGCTACATTAAATTCCCTATAACAGCCTGTAACAGAGTTCCTAGCCTTTAATGAACAGTACCCAGAAGCCCAGAGGTTTGGACAGTGACCTTGCATAGTGGCTGTCACTGATTTTTAGGGGGAAAAAAAAAGCTGCATCTATGTGTACCACTTGGTGCACTTTCACTTCGTGAAAATCTATATAAAATGTGTTTATGGGCCCATGACAATTTTTTCTGGATATACATACATATGTACATGTGTATTTTTCACACTTTACCCAACATCAAGTTTGCTTCATTTTAAAAAGGGATACCGGACAGGGAGCAACAGCATGCACACCACTGTGGTGATTTGGTGATTCATAACACAATTTCCAGTGTCCCAGTCACTCCATCCTTAGAACATGCGTGATCACACTAGATGAGACTGGACTGGCACAGACTACAATAATGCTTTATAAGCTGAACACATACCGTCGAACACATCTAAACTGTCTAAGCAATAAGAATCATACTTACTCTGCGTTTTTTTTGAAGTTGATACTTTGATTCACGGTATGGTGGAACACAGTCTTTTTTTTCAAAATCAGAAGTAATGATAGCTTTCTGCAGAAACTATAAAAATATTAAATTGGTTTTAAAAGAATATCAGAATGTCATATAACTTCAACATTTTTTCTCTTATAAAGGAAATACTTCTCAGACTGAAAACTACTCCAAATATATTAATCTTTATGCATATACTACTACAAAGTTGTTCCTGTCCTTAAATTTGTAAATTGTTATCACAATAAAACCTTTTTAGGAGGCAAACTGCAGGATTATTTTAGGAAATCTGCACACATCAGATTTATTTAAATGTGTCAATTTGTACTTGTTAGTGCAAACCAACAAATACAAATTTGTTGCACCGAACAAGTGGAATATAGACAATAGGAACAATGCCACAATAGCTCTTGAAACCTCTGAAAAAAAAACCTGACTAGTTTTTAATAAGTTCTTTAATGTTGGTGGAACAGCTTCTTGTGATCTGAAGAAATTGGCTAGACTATTAAGTACAGTGATACATATTTCAATTAAAAAACACTTTTTATGCTATACCAATGATATCACCTATCTAGACAAATCTGCTTTTTGCAACTCAATGTATCTTGGATGATCTTTCAATGTCAATTCATACACAGATCAACAACTTATAAATATATCACAGTTTTTCTTCTGACCTTTAGTTTAACAGTCTCTATTACACGTTTTTTCCCATTAAACATTGTAATCACCTCTGCATACTTGTGATTATTTCTATAAAAGATTCCAAAAATGACTTGTTTAAATTTTGATATACTGCTAAACTGTCTTGTATTAATATAAACAGATAATCAGTGCACTTTTCTTTACATTGCCACCAACAGTAGTGGTTATCTTTTTGTATACTGTCAGTGATGCCTCCTGGCTATTTTCATTTGCTGATCACCTTTTTATGTACTTATTAGCTATGGTCACATCAATAGTATGACACTATTTAGTTATCCTAGGCAAGTAACAACAACAAAAATCCAGAAGTCATTTAGTAAAAGATTAACAGATCTGACCACATAAAATTTTAAATAACAATTAAATCATGATTAATAATGAATCTGATCAATACCAGGTACTGTGGCACAGAGGAGGTTTGGGGAAGGACTAGTTTCAAAGAATGTTTTCCAAAGGCAATTATCTACGATCTCTGCATTGGACTGACAAAGGGCAGGGTATGTTCAGGGAACTACAGTAGTTTTCCATGGCAAGAACACAGTGGTCAGAGCTGGAGAAACACAAGTTGAAGACTGAGGAATCACTGAAGGACTTAAGAGAATATCATGGTCAAATTTGTGTTTTTAGAAAGAGAAATCTAGCAAGAATATGAAGAGCAGCTTGAAGAACAAAGAGTAAGGTTGTTACTGCAGTAGAAGAAGAACAAAGGCCTACATGAGTCAGTGACAGTGGAGTGAAAAGAAAGGAACAGAGTAGAAACAATGTAAGAAGCATCTAACTAACCTAGGCTTAGTGACTGACTACAAAAGGGAGAGATTTTGGCAGTCATTAACCAGGATAGAGAAGATGAGCTGGTTCAGGCAGGCAACAGAAGTAGGGCAATTAGTGAAGTCAAGTGCCTGAGCACAACTGAACAGGTAACAGCCATCTGAATTTAAAGACCTGCAGAAATACCTGAGAGGCACCAAGGCTAAATACAGAATACAGAAGTGGGAAGAAGCTATGCAAAGTGGCAGCTAAAGCCGAGAGTTTATATGAGGTTACTTACTCTATAATTTCCTTCCAAAATTAAATGTACAATTTTATGTCTATATGCACATGTGCACTTCTTTCTGGAGAGCGAGGGAGGCACGCACAGCTTTCAGATTCTCAACAGGGTTCAGAACAGTTAAGAAAAGTACAGCAAGAAAAGAGAAAATGCAGCCCCTGGGAATCATAAGCAGTGAGTATACGAAGAGTAACACTGATCCTGTGTTACTTTATTTTTTAAGTGTAGTCACCTTTTAACACTAGGACTTTATAAAAAAAAAAAAAAATGAGTCTCTTGCCAAGGACTAACCATTTCTACAAGTATTTGGCTAGTTCTACAAAAACCTATGAGACACTTCATGTAACTTACCTCATTTTTCTTTTTCTCCTGGATCTGTGTTAGGGTTTTCTTGTTCGAATGTAGTTTGTCTGCATTAAAATTAATATACAAACCACCCAACTGCTTGATACTGAGACCAGGGTCTATGCTGCTGCTTGTCAATTTTAGACTGAAAGAAAAATGGTCACTTAAAGATCAATTAATTACAATGAAAACAACTGAGACTATTTTTTTTAAATCATTTTTTTCTTCTCTACCATTTAACTGTCAACAATGGAGTTCTGAAAAAGATGAACAAATACATATTTTAAATCTGATAAAGTCATTAAGAAAAAAATTCTGGGATGAATAATGAAACAAAAAATATTTGGGGGTACATATCCAAGTTTATTCTCTAGATTTTCTTTAAGAGGATTAAGACCACATAATATGCCAACAGATTTCATAAAAGGATTTTTATAAAGAAGAGATACATCTGGCAATTCAGCTCAACTTCATATATAGGTAGTGAGTTAATAAATGTACTTACCTACATCTCTAAAACCAATGAGAAAGACAGGTTCTTCTACTGCGAACTTTCAAGTTATCCAAACTTAGAATATTTTTCTGAGTAACCGAAGGCATTTGGTAGTGTCTCTAAATCAGGTGAGTTTTAAATAGCAATAACCATCCTTATTTCCCATTGGAGCTTTTTAAAAATGTCATACACGAGACCTCTACCAAACTAGAATCTTCTGCAGTTGGCCTGGGCTCCTGCTATATTGATGAGAATTTCTACTTCATATTACTGAAAGCTCCTTTTTATAAGTACACTTGGATATACAGTCACTTTCTTTCCTAATTATTCACGTAAACTAAGCAGCTGAAAGTTTTGATAAATCAACCTCTATTGGAAAGTGAAATCATTCTGTTGTAGTACGTTGGCAGTGATTATTAATGTAAATTACAATTATTAGGTAGAAGTGTGACCTTTAAAAAGTAAGCACGCTGGAGTCTAGCCTCAGAGATTGATTTCATTGGTTTAAAGTGAAGACTGGGCATCTGTTAATGCATAGTTCCTTACCAAGATGCCTGTTATTTCCAGTGGATACACTGTTACCAAGGCCTTGAACTTGGGAAAAACAAATTTATAATGGAAAAAGCAACTAAAGAAATAGCCCCAAACATTAACGATTTTCAAAGGGGAATAAATAAGATTTTAGGAGATTATTTTTCTCAGGCTTCTATTTTTTAATTTCTCTACAATCAACATATAGTACTAAAATAAGTTATTTTCCTTCCCTTTTATACTGCTCTTGATAGTCATGCAGGAAAACTCCAACAGATGATTTCTAATACATCACCAAAAGGAACACTTTAAGCTATCATTGGTGGGAAAAAATACTTAAAAAGGCATCCAGAGACAAGGAAAATGCTGGAAACAAGAGCTTTCCCATAAAGAACCTGAGGTAAAAATTTTCTCAGTTCCCATGCGATTATATTTTATAGTAAATTAGCCACTTGAAAAATGTTATCAAAAACTTTTTAAAAGAAAGGTAAAACTTACAGTTTAGACTTTGTGCCATTAAGTAAGTCATCTTCATCACTAAACTCATCATCTTTATTTTTGTCATGGTCTGATGGTTCTTCTTCACTTTTTTCATCCTCCTCTTCCTCTTCTTCAATGGCAACCTCACTGGCTTTGTCTTCCTCACCCAAGTAAAAATTTTTATCAGCGCTCAATCCAGGAGTTGTGTCAATTACAAACAATGCATCGTCACTTAACATATTTTCTGTGTCTCCATTTAATGATTCATTTTGACCACTATTTTCAACAAAACATACAGTCTCCTCTTCAATCTCACCATTTTCAGACTGCTGGCTTTCATCACTGCTGCTAAGTAATAAAATAGCATCACCTGTATCCTGAGATTTGGTAAGCTCAGACTTGTATAGTTTGGCATCACATTCAAAATCTACATTCATTTCTTTGTTCATGTTGTCACTGACAGCTATAACAGTGCACTCTTCATTACTACCACCACCACCACTAGATGTCAAGTCATTTGTTTTTATGGTGCTTTTGCTCTCTTCAGTCCATCTGTCAATTTCCACAACTGCAAATGTTTGAGCTAATGATTTCATTATAGCCTCACAGTTCAGATTTGAGGGCTTTGATGTGGTTTTGTTACTTTGGGGGGTTGAATGCCTTTGAGAAACTAACTGCTGAAGGCTAGTATCCTGAAGTTCAGAAAGACTTGTCAACTCAGAATTTTTCTCTTTAATTTCTTTTCCCTCATCTATCACTCCTTCAGCTTCTTCAGTTAAGCTCTTATGATTCTGCTTTATTTCTTTGAGAGGTGCAACACTGGCCCATTTTTCCTCTTGGATATTAAAATGTTGGCCTTTTTGCACTGTTAGTTTTTTTCCTGAATTTCCATGGAAAGAATCATCATCAAAATCATTACAGATTTCGTTATTAGAGAAATCTGGCTCATTTATCTGAGAAAGAAATCTTGCTTGTATACAAGATGAAGTTTGTCTGGTATTTGAATTCATAGGTGTATTTATCATCAGCTTTTCATTTTCTGGTATAATCTTAGTATCTTTCTCCTCTGTTAGTGCCTGTAATTTCCTCTGCATACTCCTTGTTGTTCTCCTAGTTGCAAATCCAGAAAATGTAGAAATATCTGAGCATGATGACTCAGCATCAGAAACAGCTTCTGCATGTAATTCTTGCCTTGGATCTGTTAGGGATTTAGCCTTAGTCTTAATTCTTCTGGTTCTTGTAGTTATTACTGTAGGAGACACAATTCTAGATATACCTGAAACATGTGATTCTGCTTCGGAGAATTCTTCTTCAGTATGAGACTCATTTATTGGAGTTATTTTTAGTTTTTTCCTAACACTGGATACTGGGGTGCATGCAACTAAGATTTTCCTTCTCCTAGTTATTCTTAAAATGGGATCTTGGAGCTCAGACACAGAACTACAGGACTCTGCTTCAGAGGTCTCTCCATCTGTAGATTGTTTATTCATTTGTGGTAATGAGCCTGTAGTTCTGCTCCTCTTCTTTCCAGTTTTAGGAGTTCTAGGGATTGGACTTTGTTTCTTAGTGCTTTGTGATTCAGCTGTACTGGAGCCATCAGATGGAGATTCCTTCTTGCCTTTTAGATGTTCTTGAATTCTTTTAGCAGAATTCTGTAAGCCAGAGAAAACACACTATTAATTTAAGTGGGGCTGGGACAAGAGCAAAGTGAATGAGACACTCCCTTCAGGAGCAAATTTTAACAGATCACTAAAACACTCAGTCAACAAGATGAACACAAACCCCAACACCACCACCCCCAACTTTAATAAAATCAATATCTTAAAATACTGGATCTGACCCTGTACTTGCAGGGTCCTGCCTCATCACCACTGGGTTTGCCCCAGCATTTGCAGGGCCTTGCTTCACTTGCCTTACCCAAGTCTTGGTTATGACTTTAGCAAGAAAATAAAAAATAAAAAAAATTAGAAAATAGTAATTGAAAAGAGAAAATTTTCTTCACTTAAAGAAGTCAAATATGCTAGGTGGACCTACATCATTACTACACACGCAAGGCAAAGAGGGAAGGAGAATATTAACTGAGCAAAGATGTAGTTAGGCACACACACTGACAGAATCAGCCGCTCCCGTTACCTTTACATACATTAAGTGAATTAACGTTCCACCCCCTTCATCAATGAAATCAGACGCAGTGGACGACCAAGGCCACAGAGAACCAGAAGGCATCACCTCAGACCTTCCCAGGCCAAAAGGAGGTGCTACGGGGCCACCGCCAGTCTCACTACGTGAAAACGGTGCCCTTCTGTCCAAACCAGCCGGCCACTTGGTGGCCGGAATTAATCCTTAAGATGGTGTGAACAGTAAAGTTAAAAGGTCCAGCTGGGTATCTGCATTACCGAGCTGAACTACCCAAAGCAAGGTACTTAAGTGTGGAAATTACTGTTCTACACTAAAGACCGCCTTAAATGACTAGTGAGGGCTGAAGAGCAAGCGACAGGCTTATGACTCAACCTAGTACTCAGAACCGCGCGGCAAGCTCGGGCTCTTTTCGCCGCTCCTATAACCTCCTAGAGCACCGAACCGAGGAGAGTCGAGAAGGAATGAAAGAGTCTTGCTATTTCCTACCTTCTGTCCAGAGCTTTCAGCCGACGTAGCTTGGCTATTGGCCTGAGGCCGCGCAGACCGTGTGACCACCATCTTCTCGGCTTGCGGCCACCGCACCCTGCCTCACTTCCGGCGCCCAGTAAGTGCGTCAGAGAACTGCCAGAATTCGCGAGAATTTCTTACGTGCTTCCACCCCTCTTATGTAGGCAGCGGCCATCAGACACGGTTATCAGCAAGCATAGGGCTTTTAGCGTTCACTCCAGTGCGGTAGGAGACGCAGACCAACCTTTTGCAGGGAAGGACGTTAGTGGAGGTGAGGAAACTCATAGAGGGCCTTCGCTCCGTTTCACACGAATTGGGAAGTTGCATGGCGACCCCATGCCATCTTTGGCGATTCTAAAAGTCTTGATGTATAGCTAGGGGTGAGGTGGAGGGAGACCTTTGCATAATAAATTTTTGTTTTTAACATGTACTCTTGTGTTACTTGGAAAGTTAAATATTAACAGAATAAAATTTAAAGACTTAGGGTATTATGTTAAATACCCCAGGAACTCAGAGACCAGTTAGGAAGCTATATAAATCTAAAGGTAAGGTAGTGGCTAAGAATTGGGAGTAAGCAGAAAAGAAGAAATGTTAAAGAAATTATGAAGGAAAGCGATAATTTTTTTTTGCAGTGAGAAAGAATGACGAATCAGGATAAGCTTTTGGATTTAGGATAAAGGGTAGAAAGCTAGAATGTTTGAGGGGAATGGAAAAAGTTGATGGATTAAAGAAATTTGCACACCGATGTTCATAACAGCATTATTCACAATGGCTAGGACATGAAAGCAACCAAAGTGTCCTACAATAGATTGGCTGAAGAAGCTGTGGTACATATATGCAATGGAATATTAGCCATAAGAAGAGATGAAATACTGCCATTTGTGACAACGTGACGGGAACTCAAGATAATCATGCTAAGTGAAATAAGCCAGACAGAAAAAGTTGAAAATCACATGATATCACTTAGATGTGGGATATAAACCTAAAAGCAACAAAAGAAAGGGACAAACAAATCATGGACATGGACTAGTGGTTACCAGGGTAGGGGGTGAGGGAGGAGGGGGGAGGTAGATGGGGTGAAGGGAATCAAATATAGGAGGTTAAGGGGAGGGTGGGGTGGGTAAAGGGGATCAAGTATATGGTAGCTGAAGGAAACAGGACTTTGGGTGGTAAACAATAGAATATACAAATGTTAAATTATAATGTACACCTGAAAATTAGGTGAGAAAGGATGAGTGCCTCACTACGTGTATTATTTTCTTCTTTATAGCAGAAAACTAAATTTTTTAGTCACAAAGCACAGATTTTTTGGGGGTGGGCGGGCACACCGCCACCCAACTAAATAGCTTCTTTCATTGTTCCCCTTGCAGCCAGATGATGCTAAATTTTAGCCAACTAGATATAAATTGAATGTTCTATAGTTCTTTAGGAGGCATCTTCAAGGAGAGGAGGTCCTCCCTGCCTTCTTTAACTTCATTTTACTCCCTGGAAAGTTGTGCTCTCTGGCGTCATGAGGACGAGGGCCACACTTCAGGGATGGCAGAGGAGTGAGAAAGGAAAAAAAAAAAAAAGCATCCCAGACAACTGGTGGAGCTACCTTATCAGTCCTAAATAGCCTACTTTTAGATTTAGAGAAACACCTGTCTTTTTTTAAGCTACTGTTATTTGGGGATTTTTATTTGCTGCCAAACCTAATCCCAATTGAATAGAATAAAAAAATAGAGATGGAGGGTTTAGCCACAGAATAATGCTCCTTCATTTGAGACTGGAGGGAAGAGCTGATATTTGAAGCAAAGAGGGGAATGTGAATGCAGGGATGTGAAAGTGGAGAAGAGAAAAGAGGAAAAGGGGAATTTGGATAGGCAACCTCAATCTTTCTAAGTAGAGTGGTGAGGAGCAAAAAGAAGAAATTCTGGTAGGGCTAAGTAGCAGTGAGACTAAGAGGAAGAACAGAGAGAGAACAGGCTAGATTTGAAGACAGGGCAAAATGGTATAGAGTAAGATTCCCCAACTCCGGGGTTGCAGATTGACACCCGTCCATAACCTGTTAGGAATCTGCCGCACAGCAAGAGGTGAGCACAAGTGAGCGATTGAGTGAAGCTTCATCTGTATTTGCAGCCGCTCTCCAGCGCTAGCTAGCGTTACCTCCTCAGCTCCACCTCAGATCATCAGGCATTAAGATTCTCATAGGAGCACCTGTCCCTGGTGCTGAAAAGGTTGGGGACCACTGGTATAGAGGAAAGAAAGTGAACCTATTGGAGGTCAAAGCAGCAGAGGATATCAGTATCTATCATAGTAATAGTACTGAGATCTTACCATATGCTTTACATGTGTTGTTAAGTGCTTTACATATATTAACTCATTTAATCTCTACAAAAGCTTTAACATGAGCAAATGCATGAAAATAGAAATTAAGATCACAGAAGTGGGTTTAGTAAATTGGGTTTAGTAAATTGTGTAATATTCACTTCCAAGCATGGGCCCTTTAAAGTAAAACAAACAAAAATCATAGTCTAAAAAGGTCAAGAAACAAACTTAAAATACCAAAACTAAAATGTCAGTGCATATTCACAATCTGAGAAGACTGAGCTGGTCTATCAACAGGTCTGCTAATCGTAGGCAAACCTGCAATGTTTTTGTTTTATGTGGGCTTACCAGTTCTGTCCTATTTCCCTATTAGTACCTTCTTTGCCTATCCTCTTTACCTAAAGTAGATTTAGAGCAAATACAGTATACTCACTTTTAGGTAAGTAGAGTGTAAAAATAGTTATTACTCAAGTCTAAAGGGAGACTATTCCTTGATAGTCTATATTTTACTAATTAAAATCTTAAACTGACGGGTTGAATGTCTCTCTGGAATTTTAGGCATTAACTAAAAGATGAGGGTTTAGTGCACGAGCCTTTAGTGCACTCTACATTATTACATATAAAGCATTACTTTTAAATTAAGTGACCTGTGAGAAAGTCCCCAATAATCCCATCTCCTGGTTTCAAACCCTTGAGTGGGGCTGTACATAGTGACTTAATTATAATGAATCACAAAAGTGATGATGTCACTGTTAAGATTAGGTTACAAAAAAGGCTGGCTTCAATCTTGCACTCTCTCACTGTTGTTGTGGGAAGCTATCTGAATGTTACAAGCTGCCTTATGGAGAAGGCCATGTGGCAACAAAGTGAGAAAGGCCTCAGTTGACACTTTGATTGCAAAAAAGAAAAATCTGTTCTAACTTTTTGCTATTTTTTACTGGGTTTATTACTAAGTTGTAAGAGTCTTTTACACATTCTGGATACAAGATTCTAATCGGATATATGATTTATAAATATTTTCTCCCATTCCGTGAATTGTCTTTTTACTTTCCGATGACGTCCTTTGAACTGCAATCTAAAACAAAATTTGATTATGGCTTATTTTTCATCAGAAATATGGATTAGAAATATTTCCTAGTTGAAGGCTTGCAATTTCATTTTCTTTTGGTGAAGAACAGATTTAAATTTTAAATCCAGTTATCAATGTTTTTATATGATTAAGTTTTGTTATTAAAAAATTTTGCTGCCAGTTTTAATTTTCCTACTTTCTTCTAATTCTATACATAGCAAAATAAGTTGAAATTTTCAACTAAAAATAAAAAAAATAAGTGGATAAAAAGACATTTCTAGGAAAGGAAATTCAGATTTTCATTAGCAAAAGTATATATGCTATAAATCAGTGGAATATTATCTTCAAATTGCTGATGGAAAGTATTTGGAAACTTAGAATTTTATATTGTCTAATGATCATTTAAGATTGAGAACAAAATAAAAATAATTTCAGACAAACAAGACCTAAAAGTTTACTGCCCAAAGACCTTTGGTAATTACTAAAGACATACTTAAGCAAGAAAAAAGTGGACATAAATGGAGTATGATGCAAGAATCAACAGTCAGTAAAGAAATGGGGAAAAAAAGGCTGAGTCAAATAAGTAACACATATTATAAAATATGAACCTTCTTAAAATAAGACCAACACACCCATGGAAATGTATAACATTTTATACATTTATTCATTGCTGAGGAATACATATTAAGTTTTGTTTGACTTTTCTGGTGGTAAAACTACATAAAGTTATACCCTGATATATTTAGGAGATTTGGGCAAGTTTTAGTCTTTTATAAAACATGTCTTTTCCAACCTTACCTACTCTTGTCTCAGCAGAAGTCATTCCTCTCTAATAAAAATTTCTTGAAGTGTTTTCACTGAATTTTTAAAGTTATATATAAACTATTCATCATTCAATAACAGCATATTTACAAACGAGGCAAACAAGGACCTCTGGGAAGAATGCCCACCCAGACCTCTTCTTCTGATCCTACCCTAAGGCAAATTCCTTCGGGAGAGTTTTCTAAAATTGGGTAATTCCCAGCCCCACTTCCTTCCACATGTCCCTAATCCCTTTTCATCACTGCTGTCATTAATAGATGCAGCCTTTTATTGCTCTGGTTCATGTAGAGATCTCTCCCTCAACACCAAACATACTATATGCTCCCTGAAGATAGGGTTTTTCATTTCTGTGTCTATCTTGCACAGTGCCTGTTACAGAGTAGGCATTTGATAAATCTGTTGAATGAATGCATAAATAGCTTTATGGCTTGGACATTTAAAAATTCATAATTTATTTTCAAATCATATTCAGTTTGAGTTAAATAGTTCAAAATTGATATACTGTTTCAGAATGCTTCCAACAATTGAAACAAATCAAATAAAAATACAACTTACACTTTAAATTCATAATGTAGAATTAAAAACTATTGTAACTATTAATAATGCTTTATATTGTAATGTATTTTATAGACCACTACAGACACATAAAGGTAGAATTATGTGGTAGGGAAAAGTTATGTTACATATTTTTTCAGAAAAAAACCCTGACATATCCCATCACCAATTTTATGGGAAAACAACAGGTACAACAAGTTCTAGTACATTAAGAAGTACTTTAAAAAAATAGGTTTGGAATCATAAGTTGGTACATTTAAGTATAAAAACACAAATGGTTTTAATCTCATTAAAACAACTTCAAATTTCTCTAAATGTACAATTGGCAGAAAGATGAACTGTCAGTCAACTTGTAAGAAATATATCAGTCACTTATATTCCCTAATATTGAAAATGCTAGGTGGAAAAATTAGAAGTAAATCTTTTCTGAAACGAGATATAATTAAATGAGCTTCAACCTTTTATCACTGAAAAAAAAATTGAGATTCTATTTCAGTTACTACTTGGCTCTGGTAAAGAAAAGTCTAATCCATTCATTCAAAATAAAAAAACTTTACTTTCCATTTCACACGTAGCTGTCTAAAGATTTTTTTTGAGAATGGAAATATTATTAGCTATATTTGTGATTCAAGTTCTAGCATGGGTCCTCCCTAAATGAATGCTAGCATACTGGCACAAGTGGTCTTCAGAATTTATACCATGTGAACATATTTTATAAGACACCTCAGTTCTTCTGGTGACCACAGTTTTTTTTTGGATGGGAATTCAAGATAGACTTATCACAGAACAAACTGCAAGTTACAGTACATTGCTTTAAAGTAAGGCTCCAGTGTAGTTTGGAAATGTAATAATATGCTGCAGTTTCTTTTCATGCTTACTGAAAAAAAAAAAAAACCCAATCATATAAATTCTTTCTATCTTGGGTCACTGGATACACAACTCCCCAGAAAACCTCTCTGATATAAACACTATTGATAACTTAACTTTCAGCCTTAAGCAATTATTTGGTACTATCACTGTTCTTTATTTTATGGCTTTTAAAATATTAAGTCCTTAAATATTTGAAAAGTATTTACTATTTTCTGATGGCTCACAGGAAAGATGTGAACATCAACTTGGAAAATTATAAAGTTTTTAAAAAAATCATTTTTTTAAAAAAAGGAACAGAAATTAAAGGTAAAGAAGTGAAACAACACACTCACTAAAAAAAATCCATACATGATCCCCTTTACAAAACTAATCTATAATCTTGCTTCTTTGTCAGGAGTGCGGCGGGGGAGGGAACTCCTCTGAAGTTTGGGTACATTAGCAACCTAAGTTTTTCTTTCCATTTTAAAAATAACCCTTCAATCGGTTTTGTAAGTCCAGGGTTTTAAAAACAATAAGTGTGATACTAAAATTCTCTTAAAATGTCTTAACCAACTCACTGGATAGGCCTAAAGAAAAATGAGCATTTGTTTAAAGACATGAAAAATGCTGTACATTTCCAAATTAAAGTTCACTATATACATTTAATAGCATTACATCCAATTAATACAAAGACTACATAAAGCTCAAAATCTAAAGTTTTAGCAGGTAAATCAGCTGATTTCACATTATAATTCTAATGATCAAATTATCCAATCACTAAACTACAAAACCTTATTCACAATAGTTTATTTAATTTGAATATGGAACCACAGTTCTTTTCCCTAAGTTGAAAAAAGTTGGGCAAATTAGTTTCATATATTAGCCTATATATGTAGTTTAATTTATAAACCATATATTCAAATACATAGTTTAAAAGTATTGGTTGAGATACAAGAGATTTTTGAAGAACTTTTCAAAATAGAATTAAGGAGACCTATAGTATATATTGAAGGTCACAACTTATTTGCTGTTATCTGGTTCTTAAACAAATGAGGAATTATATCAAATAATCCATAGTCTCTTCTAGCTCTAAAGTTTCATTATATCAGTTTGCTTTTAAATAATTAAGACCATATTTCAAATAAAGTTGTCTAAATAGACAATGCTTGCTCTAAATTAAAGACTTTTTTCACCCCTCTTCTGTCCCTTGCAGTTAGTTTTAGTGGGGAACAAATATCACATACTTAACTGATTCTTAATCCCTGTGCCCTCTCCTATCTCCAATGCCCAGCACATGGTAAGTGCTCCATACTCACTGAATATTCTTGAATGAGTAGCTAAATATTAAGGATGGATCAAGAATTAAAAAGAATCTGGAGGTGATAAGAGTTGTAAAACCCCCAAACAATAATTTCAAAGCTTCTAATCTTTTTTAGATTTACTTTGGTTTGTCTTTGTAAAGAACAGCAAGAGAAAATATGGAACAAGAATACAAGGTTATATCATTATAGGTAAATTACAAACAAGGATATTAAGCAAACTTAAATAAAAAATTTGTTTCTATTCATATATTGAAGAAATGAATTTTATTTATACTTCTAAGTAGATTCCAGATACTCCATTACTCTGAGATATAATCATCTTATCAACAGGAAAAATATCTTCCAGTATTTCAGTTTTAACAATTGTAATTAAGTTGCTTAGTTATACTATAGAGTAAAGAAGCAATTAATGAATTTTTTGGAAATAAAAAATATGTATATACATTACCCTGATGCCTAGGCCAAAATATAACTAACAACAAAATTTCTTGATTTCTATCGGTCATAAAAATAAAGAAAAAATATATTGCAAGTATTTTCTTTATAGACAATTTCAATTAGGAAACAAGAGTTTAATGAAAACAATACAGTGGTTTCATGTGAGTGAGCTGATATGAGGCAAGAAAAGTATTCAAAACTTGATAGATAACATTGTGAAATATAACTAGAGATATCTGCCTCAATGACACTGTGGTGATTAGATTTTTACACATCTCAATTTTTTAATCTTATACTCATGGAAAATACAATTCAGTAGGTTATGATCCTAAATCATAGTTAAGAACCCCTTCTTTTAGCTTGTAAGATGTAGCCTTTTGATTTGATAATTCCTCTGCTTTTAACAATGACTGAGTATCGGAGTAGCCACAGTGGTACCCACTCATGTGCCTGAATATCAGGGATGCTTTCCTGAAGAGCTTCTTGAAAACTTGCTTCAGAAAGCAGTTCTTAAAACAAAGAAACAAACAAACAATAAATAAGAACCTAGGGTTAAATTGGAATATAAAAGCATTTTACTATTTAAGAAAGCATGTAAACATAACAAAAGAAACACCTCAAAACAATATATAAAATATGCTTATCCTTAATGTGTGCTGTGAAACTGAACCAGAATATCAGAACCACCTAGGCAGTTCTTCAGAAAGTATCTATACCTGTACCCCAGCTTATTTAATTCATAACATTTGGTGAATGGAGACTGGATATTTGTTTTTTTTTTTTTTTGAAGATCTCCAGATGATTCTTATGTACTGCTAGAGAAAATACAGAAAAGTACAAAAAAGAAAAAAACTCACCCATTTATCCTATTGACCAGAGACAGACCATTTCCATTGCCATGAATTTCCAATTTTTTTTCTTTCAATATCTCAAAAACTAGGAATCATACTGTAGTTACAGCCTAATTTACTTACTTTTTCCACTTATATTATGAATATTTCCCATGTAAGTAAATATTCTGTGAAAGCATCACTTTTAATAATTTTCACAATATCACATTCTATAGATATCATAATTTATATGTTTATTTTTGGCTAAAAAATCAGGTTTTTCCTAACATTTTTCTAATAAAAATGTTATGATGGATGTCATTAAAATGCATACTTGTCTATGGAATGACAAGGTCAAATTACAAGTACATTTTGAACACTTGATACATAGTATATTGACAGTATCTTTATAGAAAGGTTATCCTTTATGCATCCACCAGCAGTTGATGTTACAGTGCCAATTTTACCATATCCTCGGGAATACTACCAATCATTTAAAAAATCTTTTTCAATGGTTATCTTTTAATTTGCATATCTTTGATTAAATCATTATTTTCTAATTCCACATTCACATCTCAGCCCTCTGCTACTGCTCTGATGTACCACTCCTTTCAGCACTTCGTCTCTAGTCACATTAGTCTCATAGCTGTATCTTGAAATCCTCAAGCACATTCACTCATTGGGGGCTTTGCGTCAGTTGCTCTCTCTTCCCTGAACACCCACATGGCTCTTTCCTTCTTGCAGGCCTCTGATTAATGTCACCTTAGCAAGGAGACCTCCCAGACCTAGATACCCTAGATAAAACAAAATCCCTAACCTGGGCATTCTTCCTCCTTCAGCCAACTTTTCTCCATGGCATATACCACTATTTATCACACATAATGTTTATATATTATTGTTTTATCTTCTCCCATTAGAATATCAATTCCATGAGGGTTGGGATTTGTCTGATTTGGTTATGTATCTCTAGTATTTAGAAGCAATGATGCCTGGCACATAGTAGGTGTCTGTGGACTAAATCACACAATATGGAAAGATTCCACTGGGGTCAGAATCAACCACACAGATAAAGTGACTGTCTATACAGTGTGATTTGGGAGCACTAAAGGGCCCATTTGCCCCCAGATGAATTGCTGTGATAATTAAATAGCATCAATAGTAAACTCTTAGTAAATGTTAGCTATTATCATGTGCTAGGTACTTTTCTCAGTACTTTACATGTACTTACTCATTGAATCCACATGTTAACTCTTTGAGATTGGTAACTTCCCTTACAGGGGAACACTGAGGAG
This sequence comes from Macroglossus sobrinus, assembly GCA_004027375.1. Taxonomy (NCBI): domain Eukaryota; kingdom Metazoa; phylum Chordata; class Mammalia; order Chiroptera; family Pteropodidae; genus Macroglossus; species Macroglossus sobrinus. The sequence goes on along the minus strand of PVKZ01000486.1, from coordinate 441,089 downwards.
GAAAGGTTAGATAACTGGCTCTGTTGTCAGTTTGGCTCACATAAACTCATAAAAATTCTCTATAGCTTTGGATGTTTCTTATGACAACAGCATAAAATCAGCAAACTATGCTATTTATTAATGACATACTTTTAATTCAACTGTTAATTCTTTAGAATCAGTAAACACAACAAATCTTTTAAGAAAAGAATTACTTCATTTATAGATCAGAGTGTATGAAGATTCATTAATGGTATTTACAGGATCAGCCTATAATTTCTAATCAAAGGGTTTTAAATTAAAATTTAAAAAATCCAAGTGTCAAATTATGTCAGTAAAACAAAAACATGCAAAAAGGATTAAATTTCTCTTCTCATGTATATATCTAATATATTTTGCCATAACAATGATATTTTGGCACATAATCCACATGCCAACATTTGATAAGATAAAAAATACTAGACACCTTAGTCTTTTCCTATTTCCTTTCCTACCGGAAAAAGAAAGGATAGAGTATTTTTCAAGTGGAGCTAGAATGAGATACAGGCCCAGCTACTGGTAACAACTGCTGCTGGTAATAATTACTGTTGGAAGAGTCCTTGACACAAAGTAAACATAAATTGATATAATATCTGCCAAAGTAAACATGAACTGATAGAAAGTTAAAATTTGAATGGTTAATATTACAGAATGAATCAGCAATAGCAATTCTTTGTTCAAACTTTGCCCTATGCCAGCTGGGTGACTTTGATTAGTTTCTTAAACTCTGAGGCTCTATTTTCCTCATCAATAAAATGCCTAGTTTTGGCTGTTGTAAGGATTACAGATAATTTCTCTGAGGCATTTAGCATGATGCCTGGCATTTGATGAACAATAACTACTAACACTCCTCTTCTTCTTAAAAAAAAACAGTGAAAAATAAGAATAGGGCAGACAGCCAATATAAATAGTATAAAGTCTTAAGAGGTCATCCATAAGCATCTTGAAATTAAACAGAATCAAACCACCAATAAAACACCATGGAAGTAAAAGCTGAATGTTTTTTCTCCTGGAATCATCTATAGAATATAATTTCCTCCAATATTTATTAAACTAGAACTTCAATAAAAATGTCATGGAGAAGGGAGATCTTGGCCAAATGGGGAAGGAAACAAACTGGCATGTGAGGGAACAGCAGTGCAGTTCAAAAATGTCATGGAGATTTATAAATTTACAAGATATTTATCACTTATAACTATACCAAAATGTTGTTTTATAGAGCTCATATATTTACTAAGTAAAATGCCTCCTCTGCATCCTACAAAACAGTGAAAAAATGAGAATAGAGTAGACTGCTAATAAATAGTATGAAGTGTAAAACACTCTCTTCTCAGCTTTCCTAGTTCTCTTGTAAAATGCTGATAGAAAAATTATTCTACAGAAGGCAGACAAACCATTCTCATTAATCAAATAATGTTTCTAATTAGCACCAAACAAATGTCTTGATAGTAATGATTAATAAAATAACTAATCCATTACCTATTCTAAGACACTTAAGTTTCAAGTTAAATTTTATCTGTCTCTTTTTCCAGATATTTATCCTCTTAAATTAAGTGGCTCTTTGGTACAATCTTTGACAAGATTATATATACTATTTAGAATATCTTAAAAGATGTTTTCTGTGTAGCTTAGTACTTATAAACCTCAATGGACTTATGTTTGGGAAATGATCCCTTCACTTTTTTTCTAATTGGTACAAAGACAAAACTGAAGCTTTCTGAAACCAAAATAAAGGCATATATGTTTTGAACTAACAATTAAGAATAGTTCTAGGTAACAGCACTGTACATTTATCATTGTACATAATTCAAAATTAAATTTTAACAAGTAGCATTTGTAAGATAAAAGCTCATGATCAAATTCTGTAAATGAAAATCTGTCTCACCTTTTGGATCATTATGAGTCAATAGCTGTATGTCAAATTGTTTAGCAAATGCAGTCAAATCTGGTGGCATCACACAGCAGGAGGCAAGATTGACTTGATTACTATTTGGTTTTACCTAGAATTGAAAAAAAAAATCATGACATCTTCACTAAATTAAGTACTACAAAAAGTTGAAGCAATACAAGGACTCAATTTTAGAAAATATATCACTTTCTATAGTGCTTAAAATTTATAAAATACTTTTACATGAATTTGTTTATTAATGTATGCTTTTCTAGCTCATGTAAGTGGTAACAGGGAAAGGAAAAGAGCTCTAGGAGAGGAGAAAGCCATATAGTACTATACTATTAAAAAGTCTCCTGATAGAACCTGCAATCAACTATGTCTGCTTTGGAAACAAACCTGATTCTAAGTTTGATGGTTCTGGATACCGAGGGATTATGCCTTTAAGGTAGAGGATCAAATACAAATGATAAACATATTTAATGTTAAAGTATAAAATATGGTAATCAGACACTATTTGAAAAATAATTAGATAATTTTTAATAGCTCCTTTGGTTAAATTATAGGTACATTTGGATCACCCAAGTCTCTTCAGCAGGATCTTAGTCACATTCTGGCTACCACCAAGTCAAAGGGAGAAAGGATGACACTTTCTCTATCTAGGGTTTTCCTGTCTTTATGAAAATGAAAGCTCTAAAATGGACAAGGCTGGGGATAAAGTAAAGGGAATAAAGAAAAATACAGAGAGTAAGGGTAAAATACTAGTGAGCTACTTCCCTAACAATTTGTAAGTTATAAGGCCAGATAGTGGTGGTGATTAATTTATGGTGTCCATTCCGTATCAAGTTGGTATGAACTAAGTCTTATATAACAGTTAGCAAAATATGTTATATATGATATTCCCTTACTTCAAAAATTAGAACCATGGCCTAATAATACCTAAAAAAAAAATGTAGTATTTTAATCACATAAATAAAACTGAAGGAAACAGCCTTAATTCATGTTTAATTCAAGTTTCAACACACATATTCTAGTATTTTTGTCACTCATTTTAAATGAGAATAAGTTCAATCAGACATATATTTGAGAAAAAGAAATCAAATGCTGTATATAAAGCCTGCCTACAAACTCCCACATTTGGAACAGTCACCCCACAGTGAGTGTCCACCACGGGCATGATGCTCAACACTACACAGCAAAGACTGTAAAAGACAGGCCTCTCTGGAGTGCTCATGATCAAGCTGTCCTTTACCTGGGCCCACTGATACAGCTGTTCCAACTGTGTTTTGTCTAGATCAGAGGTACCTATAGCAACAATCTTTTTACTCTGAACTAAGTTTTCTAATTCCTCCCAGTAAGGCTGTAAATGCTCCAAGGAGAGATTAACTCCATCTTCAATTGGTGGTGAAGCAATGATCACAGAATCCAGCTGTGCAACTCCAAGGACTGAACAGGCTGATGTGAAGGAAAACACAAAGAGGATAAATGTTTGTTACATAATAAAGTATTTCTAATGTCTTTCAAGCATCCCACTGAATTCTATCCATATAGTTTATTAGTTTTCTATATAACAATTATTTCATTCAGTTTCATAATTTACCTATCATTTAGAATATTTACATTTTTTAATAAAGTATAAATGGTCATTTATCTACTTGGTCTGTGTGGGTTTCTTTGACCTGCCTCTGGTGAACTCGCAGCTACTACAGGCTCCTCTGTTTCTTAAGGCCTCTCTGTTTCTTAGGCCCAAGGATATTTTGGTAGCTTATCTTCATAATATTTTCTTCTCTAATTCTACTATCTCATATGGATGATCACAAGAATTCTGACCTAGTATTCTATAATTGGTAGTCATAGCAAAGAATAAGCTTGAGACTCCAAAAAACTGAATTTATGGTCTTTAATCTATAGAGGTAGATAATTTAATTTCTATAAAAATAATTTAAGAGCTTATTTTTAATTATTATTGCTCACTCTACATTTATATTAAAGAGCTAATTATTTAACTGTTCAACATACATAAATACTCGAAAAATGTTTTCAAAAAAATATTGAATAACTGTAACATCACAATAACCTAAACCAGGTACTGAAAATAGATAAAAAATGCTTTGCTTGTTTGTTGTTTTTTGGTACTTCATTTATAGTATCAAAAAGACTAAGAATGTGATTAAGGAGAATTTTTAAATTCCAAATATAGAGTTAACATTTAATTATATTATATTTTTTACATCCCCCTTATATATCAAAATATGACCCTATATAAGTTGATATGATTCTACAGAAATTTTAAGAAGTTAGGCTAGAACTTTAAAAGGTAAAGATGGAATGAGCACATTTTCTTTATTACGTGGACCTAAACACAAAATATAATTAATATACCTACACTAATTTAAAGTCCACTATGAAGGAGGGAGGTAGATGGGATAAAAGGGGTCAAATATGTGGTGACATTAAAGAATTTAAAAATAAATAAATATTTCTACTATGAAGATAAAAAATTAAATTTTGCTTACCCATGTCAACTGCATTTCTAGTTGATGATGAAGAGTTTGACCCTACAATGAACAGTTTTGCTGGGTAATAAAGAGAACAAAACTGATTATGGCATTCTACTATATAGTATTAAAAATGGTAACAATACTAAGATGACAGTTAATCCTGAATAAATTATTTTTTCTTTCCTAGTCATATAACTTTAGTTTTAATTTTAAGACATAAAAGAATATTTCCATTGTAATTTTTAAATTATATGATAGTTGCCAATAAATGTTTGTCCAAAAAAAAATCAAAGATTAATTTCCCATTTGTTAGAAGGCATATCAGATAAATACAGAAACAAATTATGCAAAATGTACATTTTTATGAATTAAACATTAAGGAGCATATTACTTTCTCCAATAACCAAAAACCTACATATAGGCTAAATTAAAATTCCTTGTAATGAAAACAGAAAAAAAATCCACTCACTAGCTGTATAACAACTTTCAAGTTATTTAATGTCACTTGTACAATGAGGATAATTAACCTACCCTGTAGAATTATTTTGATAATTATAAGAAATATAACCAAAAAGCGCCAAGTACAGTGCCTGGGACAAAGCAAGACTCAACAAATGGTAGTTATTATTATTACAGTCAAAAGACAATGCTCTGTCTCATCTTTCATGTCCATCTCAATAAAAATAATAGCCACAACACAACCACAAATGGTAATAAATAGCTACCTAGCACTTTGTGTCAAGTGCTTCTTTTGTTATTTCATCTAACTTACAAAGAAGCCCGTGAAACAAATGCATCCCCATTTTTATAGATGAGGAAACTGAGGCTCAGAGAGGCTAAATCACTTGTTAGCCCAAGATTATACCAGTCTGCACACCTGGGAATTTCAATCTTGTCAAGTTCAAGCTTTTAATGACTGTGCTATGCTGACTATAAATGGAGAGTAAGAACACAGCATCTTTTCATTTGAGTTTAGCATAGTCTCTGGAAACTTTTCACTTGATACACTGTCGAATGAGTATAATATGTATTCTATTTCTCTTCATGCAACTTGTTGCCCAGACTTCTTTCTATACTCCCAGGTAATCTCAGCATTGTTTGACTGTTCCACCAAAGAAGGAGGACTTATGTCTGTTTTGGGGAGACACTGTTCTTAAGATTTTCCTTTATTCTTTCCCTTTCCTCTACCTTAATCTTCCTACTGCTCTGAAGTCTGACACATAAATAAAACCATTGTGAAGAAGAGCAAAGTGAAGTTCTATTATGATTCCACTGAAGTATTCAACACTGACTTCTTATAACTCTATGAGCTGACATTAAAATTACATTACAAAAGGATCTTTATGTTCCCCACACTTAGTGACTGAGTTGCTCATTGCCAGAAGCAAAGAAAGGCTTACTCCTGTGCCTGACAAAACCTTGCTGTCACTTCTACTGTATAACATAATGAATTGTAAAGGCTAGATTTTACCAGAAACTTTCATTTCTTCTCTTTCATCAGGATTTATCTTTTCTACTGCATGAGATACGGTACATTCCAAGACATCTGGAAACTCCTATAATAAACACAAAATGTTTACAATAAATTTAAAATTAATGTTTCTGATTAGCTATATATTTTCTATTGTCTAGAATGCCTTTAGAAGCAGAGAATCCATAATATAACAGATATATTCTTTATCTGAGGTCTGAATGGGCTTTATAAGTTTTGTAAAGCCCTGAAATAAAGGTAAAACACTTGTGTGTGTCCATTTTCTGGGACAAAGTATCTCATTTTGATCAGTTCCTAGAGAGATGCATGATCAAAAAACTCAACAAATGGGGGGTGAGAGGCATGTAAGGAGTGAGGACCACTACTAGTACAGTAGATAATTTTATCTAGAAAAGAAACCAATGAAAAACAATATTATCCATTCTGGATAATGACATGATGAAACTTTCTACATTAATCACAAACATTTTAAACTAAAACATTTTTTTTCTGAGTGCAATAAAAAAAAGGCCATTCCAATGCATAATGAATTATTTACGAGAAAAATGATAAAGTGTTAGCACATATATATCAGAAACACATTAACTCATATTTACAAGATTAAAACAAAGTAAACAGTGAGGTCCTTCTCACAATTCTTGAGCATATTACAATGTCTGGCTCATATAAAGAGTTCAGTAAGCGTTACTAAGTCATGCATAAATAGAGTAAATGGTCATTTCAGAGAGAGTCTGATAGTAGATGTTAATAAATGTCTACAAAGTAGCTATCAAGTTATAAACTTACAGTATGCCCAAGAATGTCAAGTACATGACTTCTTCCATACTTTTAACATAGTCTATATAATTTGTTATGTGCCTTAGGCTGAGCTGGATCTCAAAGAGTATTTTACAAACAGGAATTCTGTATATTAACATTTATGATAACAGACATCTACTGACATTTAATGAAACACAGTTCCTTACTGTTTCACCAGAAACTGACATTTTAAAAATTATTTCTAGTGACTATATTACTGGGGTGATATTCTACCAAAGTAATCTATCAACCCAAAGTGTTTGATAGATATTCCTTCACTGGACCAAATATAAGCTGGAACAAAATACATTGTGAAGAAACTGGTGGGAATTACGCAAAGAGAATCCTAGTATCTTGTCTAGTTGAAGAGCTGACGACACAATCCAGATTTTCTATTTTATGCTTAAGCCTACTGAGTCAGACTGCCATCTCAGCATATCAGCCACAGGGAGTTTTATGCAAACTGCCTATTTGACTTTCCTATCAAAACTAAGGAAATTACTTTCCTGCTTACTTCTCTTCCTTTGTGGACCACATAACGTCCTCACACACATTACTCACCCTGACCAGATCAGGGCTGATCTGGGAGCTCCACTCGTTCAAGGTCTTCTGGATACAATCTCGAAGCTTCAAAAGAAATGCAGTTTGAAACTATTACTCAAACTCTGTACATTTTTCTGTACTTCTACGATAAAAATCTATTATCTTAAGCTGGAAAAAGATGTCAATAGGAAATACCATACAAACCAAAATTAATTCTGCAAGGTTTTCATTTTCCTCAACAAAGATCAATTTAGATCTGTTTTTTACCCTACTCTTAATTCTCAAATGTTGATGACCTACAGCAGTAATCTAATTACTTTTAAAGTATTTTTGTACTAATAAAAATTTAACTTTTGAGATATAAAAGCATTCATAAAGAAACAAAAAAAATCAAGAATAAAGTTTATAAATAAACATGGCATCAAGCCTAGGCAGCCTGACTAGAATTAATATTAACTCCAGTGCTATATTTCTCAAAGACAAATGATTCTCTAAACGAGGCAGAGGAATTCCTACATCAGATTCAGCTATGGTGTTTATTAAATATTTAAATTCCTGAGCCCTATCCTAGACCTGCTTATTCATTCTACAAGGGAGAACTTCTATTTTAACAAATATCTCAAGTAATCAATATGTATTCTAAAATCTGAGAACCACCATAGTCACATCTTACAGAAGTCAACTTGCATAATGTCAGTCCATTATGTCATTTCCTAACACTTAGGTTCACCTCCAACCTGTCTTCCGTGTTCCCTTATGTAAACAAACAAAAAATTTTACACTAACATTATAGTATATTGTAAATTCATTAAAGTGTTTACTCATCTTTCATCTCTTCTGTCAGTATATTTCAAACTTATTTATGACAGTGGTCCAAAGTAAGACATACATTCACACAGTGAGGGAGGGCTTACATACATGTAACAGAACAAAAATTTTATAAAATGATATTCATGTTCACTATATGCCAGGCACTCTAACAACTTCTATTCTGTTAATTAGAAAAAAATATACTGCTCCATGACTCATTAAACTGATCCAGGACTATTAATGGGCACTACTAGGAGTTTGAAATCACTGCCTTATAAATATCCAAGGACAGGCACAGTGCTTTGCATTCTGTGGACAATGAAAAAGAAAAAAAAAAAAAGAGCAACTAGAAGCAAGTCCCTGAATTGCAAAAGTACTTTCCTAATAGCAACAACAGAGACTAAACTTCTGAACTATCTAATCTATGACTGTGTATGATAAAAACTGAAACAAACACTTCAGTGCTTATATCTTAGTACAGATAATTACAAGGGACAACTGGTTTATCAATTTTAGAGCTCAGAGTCACCTATGTTAAGATTTATAACCCCTACAATAATTTATGTGCCATCCACAATAACCCACGTGAATTCAATTTACAAGGTCTATATATTTACGAAAAATATGTTTATAATGAAATTTAAGATAAAAATTAGTTAATAATGATTCCAGACAGAATTACAAGTGAACATTTGTTTAAAAATTAGTAAAAGTTGAGGCAGCAGGACCAACTGGAAGTTAACAATTTTATCAGGAGTGCTTTGACCCAAATCATGAGAGAATGTGAATAAATCTTCTAGAAAGATGGCTCATTTGCATACTTAAGGCTTTCCTGGTAAATTCCTCAATTTAGGAAGATAAATATGTTTTTGGAGTAGTTTTCCCCTTCTTGAAATCATTTCTTTCATTAATCTCAGAGCCTGCAAAATGTCAGGACAAATATTAGAATGGTTCAATGCTACGATATGAGAAATTCATTGACTATATCACATAGTGTTTTTTTTTTAAACTTTTATACGTATCTGTATTGAATGAACACTAACCTTGTATTTTTTTGTTCTTGGCTCTCTTCACTCCTATCGCATACACACAATATCACTGAAGATAAGTATCATAATATAGTGTATCATTAAATCTGGAATTGTATAAGAGTTTTAAAAACACCACATGATTCAACTGGTTCAATACCCATACAACAAAGAACCGGGCAAAACAGTCCTATAATAGCCCATTAAAAAAAAAAAAGATTTTATTTCATAAAATTCTAGTGAAACAACATATCTGGACAGAAATCATAGAATAAAAGTAAACAAACATTAGAAGTAGAAGATACCTTTTAGAAAATTTCATTCAACTCTCTACTAAATGTGTAAATTTTCTCAATGACTGATTTATTCAGTTTCTTTATTCATAATGAGGTTAAACTGTTTCAAGTAGCATATCCTTATTTGAAGCCCTGGTTGTTACAAAGTTCTTTGTTACATGGAAACAAAGTATGCCTCTCCTATTCTACTCAAGAGGTCATATTTTCCCTATAATATGTTGCCATATCTTCAAGTGTTCCTCAAATGTTTTCTAAATTCTTTAGTTTTGTCCCCCTTATGCTGCACCCAACATCAAACACACATAACAAAATTAGTCTTTTGAACAAAGTTTTTTGGACTGTGGGGTGTGACTTATTACTGCATTAAGAAATCAAGCTCCAAAAAAATTTAAAATAGGATAGGTAAAGTCAGAAGATACAGTATATAGCAAAGGTTAATATCCTTTCATGAAACCTTTGAAATATATAAAACTATGAATTGGATTGCAAGGCATATGCATTTCTCACTGTGCAGTAAAAAATTTAACTTTCAATGACACAACTTTAGAGTGTGTTGTAGTGAGATAAGAGAAAATTTCACCCAATATCAATATACATGCAAAATGGTGTACTGAACCAGTCGCACTGGAGGAAATTAAAGGTTTAGAGCTACAGAAATATTTATCTTTGAGAGAAATAATCCCAGTGGGGTGGCTTGAACAAAACAAAAGACATACAGATTAAGCTAGAACCTGGACATAGAATATACTATAGATTCTAATTCCTATTAAAATTACAACCAAGAGTTCTCATCTCCTGATGGATGGTCACTCCCAACATCAGACTTGGGCACAGGTCCAGCACATATTCAGAGGGATGCCATGTACTGCTGCACAGTATATCACCATTTCACATTAAAAAAAAAAAAAAGCAGAACCTGCCTAGGAACACAGGTGACAACATCATATTATGACACAATTTAGGACATTTTTTCTTTTTATCAAGATTTGTTTTATCTTTCTGATTGAACTAGAAAATAGGTGAGATAAAATGCTTGTATGGTGAGCGTTTTCAAAACTATCTTTTAATGCTCACAACGACCTGATGAAGGTATTATTATACAACTTTAAAGTTACAGACTCAGGGAGAGTAACTTTCTGAAAGTCACAGAGCTCCTAAACTCAAGGTTTGTTTTATTTATTGTTTTTTTTTTTAATATTAAAATTGTCCCACACTACCAATATGCCTCAGCAATTAATTGTGCAGAGTCAATGACTGACTGTCTCTGCTCAGGAATGATCAGCTACGTCAGAACAGATATGTGAAAGTGTATGATTCCAGATTCACCTCTGCCACTTCAAACTACCGATTAGTCTTTAGGCTAATGAAAGGCGGATGAAAAAGATATACTTTATTCCAAAGAATTTAGTCATTCGCCTCACAGCAATAAACTACTGTCAACATCCTAAAAGCTAAGTGGATCATTACTACTCCATCTGAATCCTCGAAAAACTAGTCTCTGAACTATTTTTCACCTGGTCCCGTGCGGGGAAGAGACTTCTAGCCAGGGAGACCGATCCGAAACGTCCGAGAGTTTGGATGGCAGCCATAAGCACGGATGCAGGCGTCACTCGGTGCGAAGTTGCACCTGCCAAGTTTTCTGAAGACCCGCTGACCCCAACAGCAGCTTCGGGTGTGATGTCGCGCCGACCGCAACCCAGCTTCCTCCCGCCAGCGGAGCCCAGGGGCGCGGGGGCCCGCCCGCCCGCCCGCCCTGGCCTCTCGCCGCCGCCCGGCCGGGTCCGCGGCCTGGCTCCGAAGCCCCGCGTCTTGGCAGGCAACGCCCGCCCGCCCTCACCTCCTCGCTGTGCGTGGACGGGCACTTCTTCCGCAGCCGGCCCCAATTCAGCAGGTTCCCCGTCTGCAGGTGCAGGGTGCGGGCCCGCGCCAGGAGCGCCCCAGCCGTGCGGCTGTCGGTGTCCATGGCAGCGGCCGCCGGCGGGGGCCCGGCGGCGAGACGCGGCCGCAGGCGGGCAAGGAGGCCGCTGGCCCCGCAGACGAGCTGCCCGGCGCCGGGGAGCCGAGCGCGAGGCTGCCCGCCCCGCGCGGCGGGACCTCGGCCTGCGCTCGGGCCCGAGGGAGGCCGGGGGGCGGCGAGGCGGTGGCCCGGGACGGGCGCGCTGGCGGCTGCGGCTGCGGCTGCTGCGGCTCCTGCTGCTGCGGCCGCCGCGGGAGAGCCAACTGGCTCCCGGCTGAGGGGGAGCCGTTTCCTGGAAGACAATGACTAAGCAGAAATCGCGGCGGAGAAAGTGCTTCGTAACCGTTAGTCGCCCCGCGGCGGAGCCGGGCGGGGCGGGGCGCGGCGGCGAAGGACTGCGGATCGCCGGCCCGCGGGTGACTGGCCCTCAGCCTGCCGCGGGCGTGGCGCCGCGAGGCGGGAGGGCGCGCGGGCGCGCGGAGCGGGGCGGGAGGAGGGGGCGGGGCCGGCGCTCGGAGGGGCGCCCCCTGCCGGTCGGAGCGCTGCGCGCGGGCCCGCGCCACCTCCACCTAGTGCCGCCGGCTGCGCTCGGTCTCGCTTCCCAGCCAATGCGCGGTCACGCTCGTGGTTTCCGTACACACCTCTTGAAAAAAAAAAAAAAACAATAGAAGTATTTACCAAGGCTTCGAAATACCAGCTCGTTTCCGTTCTCTGGAGCAGGTGTTAACGCATAAGCGCCCCTTCTTTCTTTGTTATCTTAGTATCTTTTCCTTCTCAAGGGCTTTCCCCCAAAACTGCTCATATTTCTTCATGTCCATTAATTAAAAGCCTATTGATTTATACGACTTGCTTACTGGGTAGTGTGTGAAGTCAAAGAATAAGAATTCATCTTTGCCCTTGAGAAGCTTAAACTGTAGTTCCAGAGACAAGGCGTATGCATATGAAACAGTGAGTAATAATACAGGAGTATCGCAGGGCAGTTTCCAGATGAGTTTAAATTAAAGAGAACACTTAAACTGGAGAGATCAGAGATTTTATCATCCATTCCCTTAGAGGTGGTTGTGATTTTTTTTTTACTCCTATTAAATATATGGTGGACTTGGTATGCACCTCAAAATGAACATCTGTTGAGATTCAGGAAACTTTTATTGAAAGTAATCAGATATATTAAAAGGCAAATTGCTATTAAAAAGGGAGATGAAGTGCAGTTGGTAAGAACTAGGGGTGGAGTGGAAAAGAAGCTCCTTCTGGGAGGTTAGATATTGAGCCTGATCTTGAGTAAATATTTGCTGGCCAAATGAAGGTGAGGAAGAATTCATTGAGGAGAAGGGTAATCCCAGAAGCAGGGACAAACATGAGCTATTTTAATTAACATAAATATTTGATTGTTGAATTTGCTGAATCTGCTGTGGCATCAGTTCTTGTCTTTTTGTATATTCTCTTGCAAATACTTTTTGTATATTCTCATGCAAATACTTCCTTGCTAGGCATTTATATAGCATGTTAGTCACTGACTTTACCAGGTACTGGCTGTTTTAACTTAGGTCACTTAGTCTCTCTGTGTTTTACTTTCTCCAGTCTGGGCAGACAATAGTTTAATCCATATGAAATTACTGATAACTGATCATTTCTGATCTACAGAAATGGCTAATTCCCATGATTTTACCTAATATAGTATCTACCACATTGGGTATGTGTGAGGAGTCAATGAGAGAACTTAAGTCCTAGTACAGTCTTTGGCCCATAGTAAATGCTCAGTAAGTGAGTGATTCTGTTAGAAATGCCTCTGCTCTTTCCCCTTCCAATACAATCCCGTTCTCACAATATTGGCATATTTACAATGAATTCACAGCAACATTGTGTGATGTTTTTAAAATTTACGTTAGTAAACTCATCTACTCTTCACAGCACTTTGGATTAATAAATTTCCAAATTTTGTTGAAAATCTCACTATTTATAAGTTTGAGGGCCCCAATCAAAAACCTAGATGCTTCATCTTCAAACGTCTTACTCTTCCATACTACAACTTACGCTATGTCACAGAAAGTGTATTTATTGTGGTGATTTGAATTCTTAAATGTGTGTGTGTGCATGATTTATATGCTTTTCATGTTTGTACAGTTTTATTTTACTATATATTATAATTAATGATATTCATGCCATGGAACCATAGTTTGGGGAGAGGGAAACTTAATCTAGACTTATTTGGTAACAAAAACAGGAAAGGTAAAATTAGAATAACTTTATTATGTACAGTTATTTTGAGTGAGTCTTTTTTCTCCTGTCTGTGGAAGAGGAGTACTATTGCTGACATTTCCATCTTGGAACAGTGTAAAATTTGATTTTAGACGCTTTAAAATTCTTCTGGAAATGTTTACAAATAAGAAGAGTCACTAATATCGATTGCTCTTTTTTTTCATTCTCCTTGACCTTTCTAGGATCTGATACTACTGTTCATGCTTTCTTTTAAAAACCACTCTTCTCACTTGGCTTCTAATACACTACATCAGAGTTAGCTCAAAATATTTGTTCACAGAACACTTAAAAATTATAATATACTGTTGGAAGCCCAAAGGGGCTAATGAGCTGTAAGTTTAGATTAAAGCAGACAGCTAAAATAGTCTTGTGGATGAATTAATCATTACAAGAAGTGATCATATTTTCATTCATAGTCTGTTTTTACTTTATACAAGAACAAACAAAATTTAAGAGTTAAAAGTCATTTTACTTTATTAAGGAGCCATCTAGTGCATTTTATTCTTAAAGTAAAATGGATTTAAATTCTCAAATTTTGGTTTAATTCTTGAAATTAGCATAATTGCTATGTTTGTGTCACCATATTTAGAAGCCACTTAATTAGGTCACAGCTACTCTAGAAATGAGGATTTTTAAAAGAATTTATCCAACAATATTCTAAAATCCAAATCCTTTGGGAGTAATACAATTGTCACTGTATTTGTCCTATGATTTGGAAGAACAGAACTTGATTTGGAATATAACATGGGTAAATGCAGAGGAGTGGAAATAACCACAACATTTTCTAAAGATAGGAAAGGGAGCACCTTCTTTGAATGGGGGTACCCCCTGAAAGTGAAGAAAATGAGGGTGTGATTAATGAAGGACCATTATCATCAAGCTGAAGCTTTTGGGTTTGGTTTAAGAAGCCTCTTGACTTGGAGTAAAGCAAAGCGGAGTATTGACTGCCAGCAATAAGTAAGAAAAATCCATATTTAAAAATGATATTTCTATATTCAGTAGACATTTCACATGTGTCTAATGCTTGTCAGGTGCTGAACTAGGCACCACAAATTCACAAGGAGCAAAGTGAAACTTTATTTCTATTTTCATGTAATTTATAGTCCAGTGGAGGAGGCCAATTTTAGTTGTATAATTACAGGTAAATATAAAATTTGATTATAGTTGACACTATGAAAAAGGGGTACAAATATAATAAGTCTGTAGGTGGTATGTGAAATTGCTGAGAGACCAATGAGAAGACTGGTGGTCACCCAGATGTAGGTTAGTGAGAACCTAGCGAGCCAAGGTTGTGAAGATGCATCAGAGCAGAATACATGTGCCTTCATTTTGCCCTAGTTAGTAGAAAAGGGAGAAATCAGGTTACCATGGTGGGGTTAGAAAAACTGATAAGATTTACTCAAAGCAAGCAAATTAGAAAATAGGGCACAGAGAAAAAGTCAGGGAGCTAAAATATAGCAAGTAACCTTTTCATGTTATTTTTCCCTACTGGTAAGAGCACAGCAAAACTGATGAAATCCTAGCACATTCTGCCCTTCATTTATCATATCCAGTTTTTAGGTGTGTGCAGTGGGCTGAAGGCACTTTATGAAAATTATCCATTACTTAGCAGATTGACGATTATAGGATGTATCCAAAGGAAAGGTCAATTTGTTTATATAGACAGTATTCCTGATAACACAAATCCAGAGGGAAGTGCTCAACACATATTTGTTGAATGAATGAATGAATGAATGAATGGATGGATGAGTGCTATTCCTGGTAGTTTGTTTCAGAGCAGTAATGAGTGTCCCTTCATTATTCTCTGAGGTCACAATCATCCAGATTAATCATCTTCACTCAGCCACTGCTAAACTATTGCTACAGTTGGAGCCTAGGGGGAGAAAAGAACTCCAAGCAATGTTCTCTTCCCCATCCTCCGACCATGGCCTCACCTCCCCCTGCCCCTTTACACTGTGGAGTCTAGTAGAAGAGGGGAAGCGAGAACACCCTTTCTAAGAAAGCAGGCAGTATGGACAATCCCAAATGGGTTATGCCTGCTAGAAAAAGGAAGTGAAATCAACCATTCACAGGCCTTATCACACACAGGACCACAAAATTCCTGGAAAATAAATGATATGAGTAGCATTTATTTAATCATTCAGGAAGTCTTATTGATATCTAATGTATCATCAAAGGACTGTTCAAGAAATTTGAACCGGCTTTTAAAGACAGAGCTATTTCTTTTCGTATGGAAGACATACAACAAATAAAACTTAAAAATGATTTTAGTGAATATTTAAGGTTATGAAGAAAATAAAAGAATAATGTGATGAAGTGTATGAGAGCTTGGCAAGTTTGATAACAATGTCTATAATCTGTTTATTGCTTTGCCCAGGCATTGTGCACTTGAATTTCACCATTAACAGCCTCAACTCTTAAGCTTTTCTATTACTAGGAAGAGAAGATCTAGCACTGAGTCACTTCTACCAAGGAAAGTGAGCAGATTTTAAATGAGGCTGTGTAGAGTTCTTTTTCAGAAAGCGACACTTTTCTTAGAGTCCCTCTGGCTCACCTTCACAAAGCAGATTGGACCCATTTTCAAGATACCGAACAATTTGACAAAAATTCTGGGTGTCAAGCTCCTGAAATTCTAATATTTCACCCTAAAACATATT
The DNA here is from genome assembly GCA_004027375.1 of Macroglossus sobrinus. Classification (NCBI taxonomy): domain Eukaryota; kingdom Metazoa; phylum Chordata; class Mammalia; order Chiroptera; family Pteropodidae; genus Macroglossus; species Macroglossus sobrinus. The sequence continues at coordinate 424,845 of PVKZ01000486.1, read as the reverse complement.
TAATTGTACCTCAGTAAAATGACCATCCATCTTCTGGAAAATCCAACCATGATGGTATCTGAAAATGGGGATTAAATGAAATTCTTTACTTAGGAGTTATTCAAAAACAGTTTGAATTCCAGTTCTCTTTCTTCCCTGAGAAGTGTAGACTCTGGATCCAGACTGCTGAGAGTTAAATGAGTTTAAATTCATAAAGCTCTTAGAACAGTGCCTGGCATATTGTAAATGTTTCATGAGTGTTAGTTATGTATTCATATGTGTGTATGTTTGATATAAATGTAAATATACTATTTATGTAATTTATTTTAAACTTAATATATTATTTTTAAAACAGAAAATATAGTACACAGATGTATATCTCATCCATATTAAAAAGAACCTAATACTCTATTATTTGAACATACTATAATTTATTCTCTACATTGATAGCCAGATAGGCTATTTTCAGATTTTTGCTAGAATAAACAATGCGGCCATAACATTTTTAGTATTTGCCTCTTTACATGAGGAAACAGTTTTCTCAAATAGGTAACTAAGTGTAGTATCACTGTCTTGAATGGTGTGAAAATTTTCTACTTTAATAGCTACCACCGAACCAATTTACACTCAAATTTAAATTGCAAGGGCTACATATTTTCACCCATAATCACCAATACTAGGTATTATCTGTCTTTTCAGATATTGTCAATCTGATAGATAATAAGCGGTATTTCACTTGATAACCAATAAGATTTTATTGTGTTATGATATGTTACAATTATAATCCATATAATTTTTCATATTTATAAATTAATATTGTACACAAGCATTTTCCTACGTTATTATGCTAAATTATTTTCTAGTTTTTATTAATGCACAGCTAAGAACATTGCTAATTCTTGTCATATTCTTTTGTCCTTAAAACATGTTTAATTGTGGCAGCTATCACATATCTACTGACAGTATATAACCCCTAGAGACAAACAAGCTTTTAGCAAATGTTTTTAAAAAAATCCACAAGCCAAGTTATTTCTCCCTAGGTCTCTGTTTCTGTAACAACTCCAATGGAGCATGTAAGACAACATTGCATGAAGCACTGAAGACTGCTGCCCAATTACTGAGATGGTGCTTTGCAGTGGGGCACAGACCACAGTGTCTCACAGCCATAGGAATTTGATGCTGTTATTTAATAACGTGCTTTGTGGTGGAAATCTTAAATTGGCACTCAATCCCCAAATTCTTTCTAGAGGGCCTTTCTTTATGGCAAATTAAAAGCCTGGAAACTAAAATACTGTAATTCTCAGAATCTCTCGCAGCCCTCATTGTAGGTACAAATTAGATTACATCAATTCAATGTATTAGTTTTAGATTGCAAAGATACGATGTCTTCCTATGTCTTCGGCTGTTAAGTGATGGTCCAATGTCCTATCCCCAGCTTTGCAGGTGTCAGTGGCCACTTACACCACTTTCTGATCCCTGGATCACAGAGATGGCGGTAAGTTCTTAAACTAGCAATTTCAGTGGCAACTTCCTAATTGCTCACTCTTCTTTTTGTGGCACAGGAGCAGCTCTCCTGGAAGGACAGTTGGCAGCATTTTTTGGGGAGTTATTTCTAGAGGACCAGTCCAGAGTTTCTTTGTCCAACCTTCAATTCCCCAAGCACTTAACTCCCTATATTAAATACCTTGTGCTTAAAATAGAGTGATTTCTGTTTCTTGCAATTGAACCCTGACTGATACCATTTCTGTTCTTATAACCCCATATTTGAAATATACTACTACACTGAAGATAAAATATACATTTTTTTCTCATCTCTGACGAACATCAGTTTGTAATTTTTAAATGTACACTGATACAAGTGTTTACAATTGGACAAAATGCTAATTTTAGTTTGCAGTTTATATACACAAAAGAGCACCTATAAGTATGATACACATATTTAAAATTTATTTTTATATAAAAAATTAAAAAGTTCTAGGAAGATTATAATAGGAAAAATTTCATAATTGTGATGTACATTTTTTAAGAGTATAGTCGTAGACAGACGAGTGATAGATGATAACTAGCCACAGAAACATTATAATAGAATGGTTAAAAGGTAAGAACATTGTGTCAGACAACCTTAGTTCAAACTCTGGCTCCAACACTTGTCAGCAGCATGTGTTTGGCTAAGCTTTTTATTATTTCTCAACCTTGGTTTGCTCATCTATAAAATAGGGACGATCCTAGCACTTAGCTCATACAATTGTTATGTAAATGAGATAACATATGTAAAAACCTTAGCATAATGTATGGCATAAATAGCTCAATAAATGTTAGTTGTCATAGGAATAGATGTCCAAAGATATATTAACTTTTGTGTGTGATTTACTCAGGAAATACAAGACAAGTAGCACTATTAAAACTTTCTGGCAAGGAAACTATACTTACTGGTTTCTAGTTTTATTTACTTCTATATATTATTTCATATCATCTATGGTATGTTGGCTGCTTTCCTCAGAGATTCGTCCAAAATCCCTGAGGAAATACTAGATGATCCAAAGTATCCAAAACTTGCTAATACTTGCTAATTCTTTACAAGTTACATTTAAAATCTGACTAGTATTGAGGCAACTTCAGGCTTTCATTAAGTTGCTGGATATTGGTTTGAGTACCTGTGGACTTTAGAGCCAAGTCTAAGCTAAGCTGTCAGTGCACAGTGGAAAGTGCTAACCTAGATTCTGTCTTCACTGTCCCTAATAATGACCCCATCCCAAGATGAACTTGGACTAAAGTCAGAATGGCATGTTTACTGTTAAATGAAGAATTATCATTGAAAAAACAGAAGGAGTTGGAGAAAACCTTGAGCGGTTGGGGAGTCAGGAGACCCGGGGCAAGAACAGGGGCAGGAGCTCAGGCAGGAAGCAGCAAAGGGACCTCAGGCGAGGTGGGAACTCTGGTGTCAGAATCTCTTTTGTGAAGTGAAGGAACTGAATTGGATGATATTATTTCCCGGTGACTGGCCCATTTGCCAAAAAGAAGGACTTTTCTGAATAACTGGCAACTGAGAAAGCAAAGCTTTATTATCATACGGGTTGAAATTCAGAGATAAAAGAAAGGAACAATATTATAATATTTAAAGATATAATGAGAAATTTGTCCTTATTAGAAGATATTGAGTTGATGTGGGAGTGCTCTGTTGGTCTTCTGCCATCACTGTCCCTCCTGCTGGACAAAAAGGTGAGAAATACATAGAACAGGCTCAGACTCAACCTGCACTTTGTGACAAGCTCGGGTGAGCCCAGTGCCCAATGACCTTAGTTGACCTATACATTGTAAGTGAGAATAAATGTTGCTTTATGCCTTTAAATTCCGGGGCTGTTTATTATTAATCATTTTTGTGGCAACCCTAGCCATTTTCTACTGCAGTGTTTTATTTTCTTGCTAATTGGTAAGAACTAAGGACATAATTGTCTTGCTAGTCTTATGTCATCCCCCCATTTGGCATTTTCTTTTTAGTTTTGGTTACTGTGTTCATTGATTTATAGAAGCTTTTTATTTCTTTATGGATGTTTCTGATACTCTTTTCCTTTATGGTGGCAGATTTTGTTGTTATACTTAGAAAGGCCTTCCTACCTCAGGATAACGTAAACATCTTCCTCGATTTTCTCTTAGTACTTTTATTATTCCAGTTGTTACACTAAACCTTTATTCCACTTGGAATTTATTTTGATAAAGGATATAAAATAGGTATCATCTAATTTGCATACCTACTTGGTTCCGTTTCCAGTCTTTCAATTCTCTTCCATTGATCTGCCTTCTAGCCAGTGGCACACTATCATGTTATTTTATTCTATATCATTTGTTGTGTTCTCACAGTATGATTTTACTTTTACCATTTGAGACGCATATACAAGTGTTAAAAATAGAAAGCGAAGAAAGAAAATAGTAGTCACAAAATTCAGGAAAGTGATCACTTCTGAAAGTGCGGGTGGGGTAGTGAATTGGGAGGTGCACACGGCTGGCCTCTGGGGTGCTGCCAACATCTTATTTTCTGATAATTCTGTAAATTGCACCAATATGTTTTACTTACCTTTTCTGTAAAGATGACATGTCTCACAATTTAAAGGTACTCAGAGTACCTTTAAAGTATGTGTGTAAAGAGGATTTTAAGAATAGCTGGAGGGATGGATCTTTATACTTGGAAATGTTATGCTGGAATGGTTCACAGTTCATGGAAGTAGAAGGTCTGTGAGGGTGTTGTTTGTTCCAAACCTCCAAACCTCCTCTTCCATTACACATTCAGACTTTCAGGTCAGACCCCAGATGTCCTCCATGTCCCTTCAGCCCGCTTCTCCCATTGCACACATTCCAACTTAGATAGGTGCGGCCTCCACCCCTCTGCCCAGCCTCACCTCTGTAGCTTTCTCTGATCTGTTTCAACCATCTTTACTACACAATGAAATGCTGTGAATATCACTAAGTATCAACAGCTGAGCTATCATTACCAAGTGTTTCTCACACATGACTTCTGATCCAGTAAGTCTTCTTATCAGCCACTTTCAGGGAGTCTCACTGCCTGTTGGGTAAAGTCCAAATTCTGTACAGGCAGCGCTCCTGGCTCCAGACAGCCTTTTGCCTCTGCCTTTGACTTCCGCTTTGACTCCACATTTAGGGCAATTAGACTTTGTGCCTTTTCTCCTCTGCACCATCTTTCCAGCCTCCCTGGCTTTGCTCTCCCACCTCAACATCCCAAACAGCCCAATCTTTAAGGCCTATCTCACATACTGTCTTCTTCACAAAGCCACTCTGCATCTTTTCTGCTCCATTCTCTCACACCCTCATGGAATGTGATTAGCGAACAGTCTTGTCTGGTTTACCCCCACTCCCACCTGTTTAATGCCCTATGTTCTTTTCTCCTCAGAGTCCCATCTGGGAATGCTCATGACCTCCATGAATGCCCAGCAGGGTTTAGGGTCCTCAGACCTCCTCCAGTCCTGTCCCAGGTAAATCCTCTGCTCCAGTCAGAATCTCCTCTTCTCTGTGCCTTGTCACACTCGGTGGTAGCCATGTCGTGCCTTCAGTCCCTTCTCTCCTTCCATCCTAGCTGCCTTTTCTTTTATTTGCTTGTTGAAACCCAGCTGGTCCTTTTACACTGCGTTTAGATGGTACTTTTCTTTATGAAACCTTTCCTCATTACTCAGGTTAAACTTTCTATTTCCTACCTCTGAACTTTTGTGACATTTAATTTCTTTTGACATTCATCACAAATGTCCTTACATTCTCATTTCTGTATTACTTATCTAGCCAATTAATTATCAGTTCCTGGAGCTGATATGCTCTTTCTTAGATGTCTTCTATTTTAAAGACTCCCATGGTTTTGATTGTTTTGTCTCAGCACCATAAATTACTTGGTGAAGATGCTTTGACTGAATAACTACTTGTGTACCTAATTCAATGCTGAGTAAGCATAGGGTTTCCTGGCTTAGGCAATTCTATCTTACCATCTTCATATTTCACATTTTCACTTGCAAAATGGTGAATTTTATTCCATGAAAGAATGGGACAAAGCTAAGTTAGGCATAAGCTCTATACTTTCCAATGTTATGTATTTTTGCTATTGCTTAAAATAAATTCACTTCCTAATTCAGTTGGAACAGAGGAAGCCAGTGTCTCTGGGGTGTGGCTGCATTGCCCCATCTAGTCCATGGTAAAAGTTAGATTTTGGATTCTACTAGATAGCTTTTGGGAAAAAACAAAAACAAAAACAAAACATTTAACACACAGTTTCAGTAAATTCTACTTCTTAAAGGCCATAAAAGCTGAGGGTTAAAACAAGCTCTGTACCCACAGGGGAAATAGGCAGTGCCTTTCCCTTTAGAAGTTAAAGCTGAGGCACAACCCCAGACCTGTGCCATGTGCACCCTGAGACCTCTGCCCTCGTCTCCCTGCTGGGCATCTCTACACGGAGGGCACAGCTAAAGCTGGCTCCTCATTTCCCTTCCCAACTTCTTTATCTCACTTGGCAGCACCACCTTCCAGCAGTTCCCTGGGAACTGTGAAAGCCAGCTGAGCTCTCCTGTCCTCATTTATTGCTCCTTCTGAAAACCTCCATAGTTTATCATCTGTTCCCTCAGTCCCCTCTGTTCAACCATTGCAGAAGCCTCCTCCTGCTGTGTATTTCTACAGTCCCACCTCAGAGATTTTTCGAACCTGCAAATGAGGACCTTTCACTTCTGTTTAAAACCTGCTTCTGTTGTCTCTGAATGAGATGACCCTCCTTTCCTGTCTGCCTGTTGACAAACTTATCCTTGGAAACCCCACATGGGTGTCAGCACTGGACCTTGAGCATTGGCTCATTTACTTTTGTATTGCTGGATCCAGTGTGCTGCCCAGCATCTAATAGCAGATGCTCAGTTCATGCGTTTTGACTCAAATGTGCAAATAAACCATTGCAGGCTGGTGATTCAGCAGAAAGATGGAATATAGTGTCTTCTCATTTACGTAGGCATCTTGGGGGCATCCAAGCTGCTAGGAGCTACTGCATGATTTTGCCCTGCACTGTCTCTCTCTGTATTTGACAGGGTAATTCTCCTTTCATGTGCCATCTACTTCCCATCAGCCACGTTGTCTGCATCAGTAAACATATTTCCCCTTTTGTCCATGTGGTAAATGGAGAGGTCACTGAGTTTGGAGTAAATACACCTAGAAACTCATCTGGCTCTGCTAGTGACTAGCTGTGTGACCTTGGACAAGTCAAGTATTTTTTTCTGTCTTAGGTTTTCCTTCAGTACAATGGCAGAAACAGTGGGTTAGACTAAAAATGAATGGTTTTAGAAGTGCTCAGCGGTAGCGGGGCAACAGCTGGAACTCGGGCCAGGATCCTGCCTCTGACCAGAGAAGCTCTGTCTTGGTGAGTTTTGTTTAAACTTCTTGACAGTATTTAGTTTGAACAAAGCATTCTTCAATCAAAACCTGTTTTAAAATCCCTGACTTTGATAAATTTTAAAGTGGTTTTCCTACTTCTATTATCTCAGGAGCAACAGTCTCTCATTTGTTAATAAGAATAGGTTTTGTGGGTCTCTTGAGAAGCATTATTACCTTTTGACACAATTTCTCCCTTTATTTTTCTTAAAACTGAAATCTAATCATAGGGTCAGCTGGTTCTCCAAACTTAGATGACTTATACAATCCTGGCTTGTTTGTATTTTTATTGTCTTTCTAACTTTCTCTCTCAGTTCATGCTGAGATTTGCTAGCTGGTTATAAAACACAACTATGCAGTGAGGTCATCTTGGAGATGAGCTCATTGGCCCTACTAGATCAGAGGCAGGCCCAAACTTGTTTTCTGTAAATTCAGTGGGAAGAGAACCAGTGGACATTGCCAGGATTCATTTTAACACTCCTGCTGGAAAAGCATTTGTTAAAAAATTTTAGAATGCAAACTAAAATCCAGTGTATTTGAGTACAAAAGAAAAAAAAAGGCACTTGTTGGGAAACTACCACATGCAGGGTGCTATGCTGGGGGTGGTGGTGGGGAGTCAAAACCAAGATGATACTATGTCTTGTGCTACCTGAGTGCTTGGAGCTGACCATGTGGGCTCAACATTCTTCCACAGGGAACTGAGGTCTCAGCCAGACAGTCACTGGTTTCTCTGGTTGGGTCAAGATAACCTGGAACGTGTCTTGCTGTGAACCTTGAACTAGTTATGCAAGTGGCCTCAATTTTAAGAGAAATATTATGTATTTGATTTGTAGAAGTCTACTGAAAATAAAAACAGAAATTTTCTCTCAGTGCCAAAGAATGAAGAAATTAAACTGCACAGAACCATCTGTGCAGTGGAATTTCCAAAGCACAAAAGAGCAATTTGCTTTTTAAAAGAATTTTGAGTCTAAAGAGCTCGTGTAGCAGAAGCAATCACGAGCCGCACTGGTTTGCAATGCCCCCCGTATGCAGAGGGGACAGAATGTCTGCAGATGTTGGCTGAGGAGAAATGCATGGGAGGACACATCTCTGCCTGTCCTGGAGCTCTTTCATCCTGAGTGTTAGTGGAGGAGACATTCACAAGAGCTGCTAACATTAACAGTGTTTTAACAGCCTGTTATTCAAACCTGTTCAGGTAGGCTATAATTTACAGATTAGATACTTTGAAGCAGGGATATGAGAAAAATTTGCACAACAAAGTCTGTGCTCCCTTTTGCCCCTGCTTCCTGAACATCCCAGACTCCTTCCTAGCACGTGGATCCTTTGCTTCCTCTCTCCCCAACCCCAGACCCCTTCAAATTCTTCCCCTTTTTTATTGAGTCTTCTTCCTAGGTAACTCCAGTGGTCACTCATTTCTCAATTTTTGGAAATACTACAACATTTGTAATTTGTAGTAAAAAGGTAAAGGCAGTATTATATGATATTCTTCCATATTGGGTTGTGGGGTATAAGATTTACTTCTACCAATTTCTTTGTCATGCCAGTGGAGCTCTCTAAGCCTTCACAAATGACAGTTCCCGCATATGGGATTATTATGAGGATTAGTGAAGGAAATAATACGTAAAGTGTTTGGCACAGTGTCTGGCATGCACCACGCCCTCACAGGCCCATCCCGAGCAGAAGGGCCCCAGAAGCCTCCCTTTGTCTCTGGGTCCTCTCCTAGTGGTATCCCAGAAGTGACTTTGGGGCCAGAGATGGTCTTGTTATGCACCACATATGGCAGACACAAACATAGGGAAATTGGATAGGGACTAACATTACAAACTGCAGTGATAATGAAGCTAGTCATCTAGTGTCTATGTCCCTTGTGATGGGGAGGATCTCCTCTGGGCTACAGAATAGAATGTGCTAGAGTAGCTTAATCACTGGCTTATTTATTAACCAAGTCAAGGAGGGTTTGGCTGAGGACTCTAACTTACATTTGAGTGTTAGTCTTTATTCATCCTATCTCCTGACTCATCTCGATCCTTTGGTTTTATTTAATACAAGGAACTGAAGATAATCCAGATGGAACAAAAGATTTATTGGCCCAGAGCTGGCAGAAGCACCTGGGGGACCCGCCTCTCCGTTCCAGGTGCCATCGTTATCAAACATCCCGCCAGCGCTCCAACTTCCTGGTACTTACTCCTCCACAAAGCAGGCTGCAGGGACTTTTCATGGGATTAAAAATTAACTATTCTGAAGGTCCCACTATGAGTAAGCAAAAGCTCACTAGGACAGAGGCACTCTAGGCTCAGTGACTTGACTTTGGGCAGCCTGATCTCAGGGCTGTGCTGCCAGGGCAGAAAGAAACTGCAGATCTGAGCCGTGGGGATTCCTGGGCTTTGGGTCTGCCACTGTGGTCAGGAGCAGGCCGGTCTTTGCATGGGGATTTTCATTCTTACATTTCTGAATTCTCAGTTCCTTAATTCAAAGTAGCTGGAACTATGAGGGCGTAAGTGGTTGGCATGAAAAGAGCTGAATTCTGGGCTCTGGGATCAGGATTTGGTCCTGACCATGACTGATGGGGAAATTCTTTAAAAAATATCAGCCCTATTCCTCTGTGCCAGACATTTCGAGGCTGTTCACAGTTGCTGACATTTGCTAAGTACTCTGTGCTTGACAGGTCCTGTGCTGTGTGTTTGACAGGAGTCGTTTGAGTTAATCTTCATAACAACCCTTTGAGGTAGGCACTACAGCCCCAATCTGCAGAGTAAAAGCTGAGATGCAGAAAGGCTGGAAACTGGCATAAAGTCCAATAATTAGAAAGCAGCATAACTGAGATTTGAACCCAGGTCTGCTCCATGTCCAAGCCTGTGCATCTAGTAGAACAGAGAAAAAATATTAACAACTTTCTTCTTTCCTCCCTAGCTCAGTAAAATTAGTGGGAATGCATGTGTTCCCTTCTTCCTTGTAAGGTAGTCAGCAGCCTCCCAAATCCAGAACCTTGGAAAGGGGGTGAGGATTTACCTCCAGAGTAGCCTCAGGGAGGGAGGCTTGGGCTGGTGACATAACCCAGCACTGTGGGGCCAGTTATTTCCTGGACTAGGTAGAAATAAAGTCTGAGCAAAACTCGCACTGTGACAAATGGGGTGTGAGGAGGCACGTGTCCTTCTTCTCAAAGGAAAAGATGAGTTCAGTTTAGATTTATTTGTTTGTGAAAAGCACCAACTGCAAGGGCCTTGGTGAGATTTTTGCCCTGTGGCCCAGGCTGAGAATGTTCGCTGCAGAGAAGTTTGTCTTAAGCAGGAGAATTTGAGTTGGGCTGTATCCAGGACTGAGGTCAAGGTTGGGTAGAGCCCAACAAATGTGCTTTTCAGATTGGTTAGCTTCTCTCCTATCTGTCTCCTCTCTCAGGATCTTAGCCAGCATCTGACCCAGCTCTTTGTTTCACAGGCACCAGGACACAGGCCTGAGAGGTGAAAGGATTTGCCCAAAGTCACAGAGGTTTGGGGGTAGATTCAGAGCTAGAATTCCAGGCCCCTGGTGTGCTTTCCTTAGCCCTGCCAGGCCTTGTGACTCCATTTTGTTCCCGGTAAGTTGACTCTCTGAGAACTTTGTGTGGGAGGTCTGTAGTCACAGTTACCCTGTTGGCATTTAACTCCTTTTTTGCATTGAAGTTTCTCTTCTGGGAAGAGACAATTTAGTAAGTGCAGTTATTTGTTGGGGTTTTGCCACCATCTTTCCTTCCCCCAGGAACTGTGAGGAGCTTACAAATGAGCCATGAGGCCTGGCTTGAGGATGCCTGAAGGGTTAGGCTGGGCCTGCAGGTTCCTCATTCAGCAGATGTTTATGGAGCTTTATGTCCAGAGCTGGAGGCTACTGTGGTAATACTATCACCCTTGTCAGCAAAAGAGCTACCAGTCTGGTGGGGGCCACACAGGTAATCAGGTAGCCATTCTCCAGAGGAGTAAAGTTTCAGAGGGTCATGGAGGGTGTTCCTGGAGCAGAACTGATGGTATCTCACCCAGGGAGGACTCTCTGCAATGGGTAATCACACAGCTGGGAATGAAGAATGACCCAAATGGCAGGGTGGATTCCAGGTTAGAGAGAGGTAATAGTTTGGGACCACACTTAGTTCAGTTCCTGGAGCAAGAACTAGGAAGGAAAGAAATGAGGCTGGAGAGAAAAGCAAGGCCAGGCCTTGTGAATCTTGATGAAAACATTTTCACGAGAGTAGTGGGGCATGAGACTTTAGTTCCATCTCTTGCTTGTAACCTAAACGTGTGTGAGAGAAAAAGCCTTTGAACTTTATGGTGACTTTCCACAAAAAAAAAGATGTTTTTCTGAGAACTCTGGAGGCAGAATAAGTCAGGACCTCCACACCAGGGATAATAACTAATTCTGGTGCTCCCTACTGGCCACCAAAACAGATTTTTGCCTTTGGACATGGTTTGGTTCCTAACACTGGGGCCAGGAAAGCTCCCATGCATCCTGCTGCTCTGTGCTTTATTTCCTGCCACCAGTCACAACATACACTGGATGACATTTTTGTGGCTCATGCTGTCACCAAAATGTAGAGAAGACCTCAATCTTTAAAAGCCAAATGCCCTATCTTGTGTACTTTTTTCCTAAATGAAACTATCTCCTATGTTACTATGTTACTACTATGAAGGTAATGTGTTTCTTATTAAAAAAAATTTAAATTCCAGAAGTGTATTCAATAGAAAGTGGAATTTTCTGCCTCCTCTCATAATCCTATTTCCCCTCAAGAAAACCATTATCCTTCCAAAGTTGAAAAGAAATGCATATATATGTATGCCCAGACATTTTCTATTGCAGTATCTCAAATAAAAACAGACTCGCAAGCCCCTCAAAATGTCCTCCAGTACTTTCTGGAAGTCCTCAAAAGGGTGCTTCACCTGTGTATGCAAACCTGTCACTCGTTGTGGCTCCATATAACAACTTCTGTGTTCCCTTTCTTCTATGCTTCTTTTGTATCCACTGCTCACAAAAGTTTGGAGAATTTCATAGAAGCCAAACACAAAGTCCATGGCATGGGCGTTATCTCCAAAGTTTCTGATCTTTGGTAGTTTCTGATCCTGGGCATGTTGAGTGTCAGGCAGAGGTGGGGAAAGAGTGATCTGCTCACCGTGTGCCAACCACCCTGGGTCAGCAGGGGCCCCAAGACTGCTTAGATCCTGAGTCTTGAGACATCTCTGCTGAATGGTCCCATCAGCATCTGTTGCTAATGCTTCTTGTAGGAACTTCAAATTCAATATGGGGATCAAGTGGAAGGAGAGATGCTCTTTTCTTTCTAATTGTTCTCTTCCTGTTTTTTTTTTTTTTTGGACCCTGCCCATCCTCACAAAGAAAATTACTTCTCTCCTGTCCTCTGTCTTCAAAGAGTTTATATTAATTCGTAGTTTATATTAATTTATAGATTACCGCTAGTAATTGTTTTATTTATCTATATTGAAAATACTTGTATCAGTTTATCTTTAACATTGGTTAGTCTTAAAAAATGTTTTGAAATTAATTTAGTCACATCTGCCTAATATTTTCATTCTTATCCCTTTGTTTTCTGTTCTGCTTATAAAGAACTATCTCACCCCAAGATTACAATAGTATTCTTTTCTAGTAATGTAGAAGTTGCATATTTAAGTTAAATGCTTTCATCCGTCTAGAATTTGTTCTTGTGAATGTTGTGTGGTAAGTGGAATTTCTTTAAAATTCCCCATAGTGTTTTATGTAGAAGCTAAAAACTAAAAGAAGAGATGGACAGAGCCACACAGCCGCCTCTTGATGCCCCAGCTGGGGAAAGCTTGTTTGCTGAAAACACAGACGATTGTGCTGTTGGCCAGCTTGGAGTTTCATCTGCTTCCTGCTGAAAATGAATTTCAAACTTGTGTCTTCAGCACCACTCTTTCCTGTGTGATTTTAGTCTAGGCTTCAAAGATTTAGTGACATGTTCAGGGCTGTATTTTACTGTGTGGGTCCAATCCGAAGAATCACTGAAGATAGTGAGGATTGAGTTTTAGAGCGGGTCAGTACTCTTCTCTCCACAAGGCCGGGCCCTACCCTGGCGGAGTGGGCAAAAAACCCTGAGTTCTAAGCTGCCCTAAGAACCTCGATGCCTCCTGGCTTAACTTCAATGACATCCATCCATTCACCTATCCATTCATTCAGCAAATATTAGTTGAATGCCTACTATGTGCCAGGCACTTTCTAGGAGTATAAGTGTGTCATTTTTCAATAGCAACCAATTCTCCAATTCTCTAACACCAATGGGGTATCCAACAATTCAACTCAATTCTGACAGAGTCAGGAGTTAGCGTAGACCCCAAAGGTTAAGAAACCAGTTCCACAAAACTATTGCACTTTAGATGCCATCCACAAATGGGGTCCCACACTTCTGCCTAGCTGACTACAAAATTGGGGGCTCCTACAATGCCCCCACAGATCTGATAATTCACAGAACTCAGGAATTTATGCTAACGATCACAGGTTATTATAAAGAACATAAATGAACTGGCAGATGAAGAGGTATGTAGGGCGAGGCCCAGAAAGTTCTCAAGTGCAAGAGTTTCTGGCCCAGTGGGATCCGGTTCACCATATTCCCAGCATGTGGATGAGTTCAACAAACTGGAAGCTCCTGAACCCCATTCTTTAGAGTTTTTATGTAAGGTTGCATCATATAGGAATAACTGATGAAATCATCAGCTGTTGGTGATTGAACTTAATTTTTAGCCATTCTCTCCTCCCAGGAGATTGAAGATGGGGCTGAAAATTCCAACTCCCTAATCACATGACAACCATTCCCTACCCTGAAGCTCTTTGGGACCCCACTACTAGTCACCTCATTAGAATAAACTCAGCTATGGTCAAAAAAGAGATTCATTATGAATAACAAAAGACACTCCTATTACTCAGGAAATTCTAAGGGTTTTTAGAGTTCTGTGCCAGGAACCAAAGACAAAGACCGAATCTCTATATTTTTATTGTACTACAATAAGATATCCACAATAAACCCTTGTGGAGCATATAGTCTGGTGAGAGAATATCACAATAAAAATAGACATGTTATATATGTTGAAACGTGATAAATGCTGCAGGAAAATAAAAAGCAGAGCAAAGTAAGGGGTCAGAAGTGGAGTAGGCAGGATTGGCAAATATGCTACAATTGTAAATGTGTTTCAGGTGAGAACTAATTTAGTTTCAGACAAAAATTCAAGTATTATGGTTGATGCAGATAGAATTATGTAAAAGAGAGACCTGGAGAGCATAATACAAGCATATGGTTGAAATAAATTGCCCTGGTTCACTGTTCCTCTTTTAATAATGAGTCGAGTTCTATTTTGGTTGATTAGCAACAGATGACAAGGGTAATGCCAGCACTAACTCTGAATCAGGTTTAGAGTTAATCTGAGGCAGGATTAAAATATTGACCAAAATTCAGCGTAGTAATGTGACATTGCAGTCATGTGGTCTGCTGGGTGAATTGAGGACAACTAGAATATTAGATCAGTGTGGAAGAAGTCCCATTAGAAGTGGGGTCTGTGAGCCCAACCCTGAAGACCTAGAATCAACATATTGATCTGTTCTTTTCCCTTGCACAGAGCAGGATGTTGACATTCTTGAGACATTGCGCTCATTCATTTCATAGGAATAAGCTTCAGACAACCCTGGGGCTCAACAAAACACATGAATTCCTCAGATAGTCCTTGAAGTGACTGTTATACCAACCATGTAAAGTGACTTAGAACTGAGGGTGGCTTTAGAAGGCATTTGGTCATCTATTCAACTCCTCATTTTATAGATGAAGAAATTGCCCCAAACCAGTGCAGAGAGTTCATGGAAATCAGGTCTCTTGACTTCTTATATGGTGTTTCTCCCACCATATTATTCTCTTAGGTTTAGAATTGAAGTTACTATATATTTATTTTGTGACTGACTATTTAGGAGTGACTTTTCTCTTTGCTCAGAACTCTGCAACCTCATGGGGTGAGTCCCAGAAGCCCTGTTTCTACTATGTAAATCTGCTTCCAGTATAATGGATCGTTTGGATACATTCAGTTCTCTTTCTGGGATTTTGGACTTAGTTCTGGAGTTGGAATTTGAGTCATGTAAGCTGCCTAAGCTGCAAAGAGAGAGTCTTAAAATTCCCTTATTGAGGGCCCATATGCTGTCTTGTTCTAGTTCTTGGCTGTCATCCTTCCAATAAAACCCTTGTTTTATTGATGCTGACTCAGATTTTTTTTGTGTTATTTGCAATTAAGGAAGTCTTAATTGAGAAACTTAGAAGTTGAGAAAGACAAAGCACATCAGTTACTTCCAGATTTGAGTGTTAGTTAAGACCTTGATTTAAAAGTTATGGTGTTTTTGATGAAGGTTATTACATCATTACCATGTAGGCAATGGTTATGTCATTAAAACTTAAGAGCTACTCGAAGACTCACTGTGAGGAGCTTGTCCTCAAGAAGCTTAAGTTCTATTATGTTCTGCTAAGAGTCTTGACTTGTATATTAATAATGGTAATGTAAGACAGTGTGAAAAGTGCTTGAATTGAGTGTTCCAGAGGACAAACCCTTTCAGAAGGAGCCTTAGTTCCTTTATCTGTAAAGTAGGAATGATAATACCATCATCATAATATGAGGAAGAGTAAATTATATTAATTTGAAATAAAATAGAATAAAATTAAAATGAGATAAAATAAAACGAGGTAACATGTGGGTGTTAAGAGAGAGTCTGGGGTTCAAATCCTGCTCTGCCTCTCATTAGCTCTTTGAGCTTGGCAAGTCACTCAATCTCCCAGAGCTTAGGAGGCCTCATCTAAAAAGTAGGGATAAAAAACTACTTAACAGAATTATTTTGAAAGCTTCTGGCTTACAATAAGAACTTGACAAATAATAGTGTTCCTCCCATTTCTATTATGTCTCTTAAGCCTTCTTTGTTTGTCATGGATGGGTTATAGCATCACAGCCTTTGTCACATGATTATTACAGCTTGAGGAAGTCACAGTTCATAAACTGAGATGACAATATGAGAATGGGGAGAACTCAGCCCAACCATCTGAAATACAATCTCTGAGAAGAACCAGCCAGGTGCACATAAAGCTTTTTGTATGGCTATGATGAAGGGCATCTCAGCTAGGTGTGTGTGTGTGTGTGTGTGTGTGTGTGTGTGTGTGTGTGTGTGTGTTTAAATATTGATTTCCTGAAACTCACTTTGCCATTTGATGTCTGAAAACTAGTTGTATGTTTCTGAGTAGTGTCTCCAAGCCGAGGGCACTTGTAAAGGTAGGAGTGTGGCGGAGGGGCTTCTTGATTTTTGGTTTTGACTTTACTGGCATTGGTATAAATGTCAGGAGACATTCTAGGTCAGTAGACCCCACAAGACCAATAAGTAGAGTTTTTGTTGTAATTTTTGTTTACACTAGGCGAAAATTCTTGACCATAAGTTTGAGAAACAGCTGTGTCTTCTGGATGAGGCAGCACGTTCAGGTATCATAGGTAGGGTGTGGTAGAAAGAAAATGTGATGGAAAGACTATGGGCATTGGGGCAGACAGATCCGGGTGAATCCCAACTCTACTACTTACCAGTTATATGACCTTGCATCTCTCTGAGCCTGAGGTTAATCCTCTTAATTAAAGTTGTGATAATAATATCTAGAAATAAATGACATGAAAAGAATTTCATGTATATGAAAGTACCTGGCATACATGTCCTTACCTTTGACAAAATAGCTGTAAAATGACATAAACTCGTTGAAGACTACTTAAAGGTCTATTTTTATTAAAACAAATCAATTCCTACATTTTAAAGTTTTCTTGAGATTTCAGGTATAATTTTCCTAGATCAGAATGAATGGTAACAGTGCCCACCAGCTGGGTCAGTTCTAAGCCCCAGGCATCATGGAAAGCAGAGAGACAGTCATTTTTGGATCATCTGACTTCTTGGCCTTCGCATGAAGACAGCCAACCACTCAACTCCTCATGTTAAAGAATTGTAGTGACTTTATTATTTTAGTTCTTTAGAGTAGAATAGCATCTTGATGGTCATCTCTTCAAGCTTTAATCATGGTATTGAAAGTTGATTACAAATGACCACTTCTCTAGGAACTCATTATTATAAATATTTTTGATACCTATGTTGAAACTTACTGTTCAATTCATAACATCAGGTTGATGTTTCTTAAATTTTTTATAGTATTGACTACATACCCACAAGTGTCATTTGATCACATGCACACACAAATGATATTTAATCATTTATGGCCTGGAAAATAATGGACAAATTGACGTAGAAATGCCAACATGTTTGAGTAAGGTTCTTGTAGCTGATTTAAATGGAATCATCTCTTAATAGCCGTTTAAAGCACCTGAACATGACTATTTTTCCACTTTCTTCTCTAGTTCCTCAGTGGTATCCCACCAGAAAGTCAATGAGACTCAATGCTAGCAAATACCAGTCAGATTTTAGCTGGTGAAGAGGCAGTCCTGCTAAGTGTAAGCCAAAAAAATGATCCGAGTGGTGTTTGGGAAACAAATGCCCCAGTTTAGAGGCTGGTTACTGTGTGGCCGCAGAGCTGAGTCATTAGCTTTTTGGCCGGGGGTTGAAAGTGAGGCTCAGCCCACCCATAAGGAGGCCTCTTGCTTATTTCATACCTACTCATCTGTGTGGCTGCTTGGAGCAGGAGCCAGAATAAAGGAAGCGGAGACATGGTTCTTGCCCTCTGGGATGGTAGAATATGAAACAAAATGTAACTGATTGTATCATTGTCAAACTTGGGAAGAGATGTGACTTTTGCTGTGGAAGAAGCATGGGAAGAGGGGACAGGTCTGGGTTCTGAAGGCTTCTGAAGCCTGGGGTGGCATAGATGGTGAGCATCGAGGAGCACTGAGGTAGCAGAAATCCAGCTCAGTTGATTAGGCATGTCTAAGAAATGAATGGACATGCTTTTGCTTGGAATGTCATTGTGGTAGCCATTACAAAATATTTATTGATGTATTTACCACCATTGGCTGCAAAAGACTAGGTTACATTAATCAGAACAGGTTCAGTTTTCTGAGATGATATAATTGGCATTTCAGGGATAAAGAGGTGACAGGGCCTGCACTCAATTCCCCAGAGGTTTTTGTTAACCAAATGAATTCAGGTTCTGTCCTGTCAGGAGCTCCTGTAGCTTTGACTAGGCTAGACATGGATCTGCTCCAGGCTCCACCCTGAGGGAGCCTGTGTCCTCCAGAATCCAGGTGTCCACCAGTGGACCTGGGCCCCCAAGGCTTTCATGCTTTCACAATCTGCATACCTTGTTGTCTTGAGTTCTGGCTACAAAAGGTCCAAAGCAGGAAGTCCAGGAACACTCAGGCATGAGCTTTCCAGTAGCCTCTCTTCTCAGGGGACTGTCTCTTTCAGAGCCAACTCTGAGCTTTGCAATCCCTGGGCAACAGAAGGTTACTGGGGGATTATCGAAGGATTAGGGGCTTTGCTGAGTGAGCGTGTATGGGGTACTTTCTGCCAGAGTGATTTTTCTGAAACAGATCTGATCATGCCACTCCTCTAGGGCTCCAACCATATTTGGAAAAGTGTCACACAATCACCATTTGCATTAAACTCACACAGTGAAGGGAGTGGTTATTAAAATACAAATTTCTGGGTCTACTCCTTGACCTGTTGAATCTGAATTTCTGCACAGAGGGTTCAGGAACTTACTGTTAAAACAAGCTCCCCCACTGCTTCTTAGGTACACTAAACTTTGAGTACCAAAGTACATTACAGAATAAAGTCCAAAGTGCTTAGTCTGGAGTACACGACCCACCAGGCTGTGGATCTGCCCAGCTCCATCTTTTCATCCCCCTGCGAGCACCTGCCCACCCTGCACCCCTCCCCCAACTTCTAGCCAAACTGATGCACCACAGAGAATTAAGATCTCTGATCATCACACTGCTCCCACTGCGAGGAACACCCTCCCTCCCATTCTCCCTTTCTCCCCTTCCCCTTGTTATTCTTTTATTTTCCTTAACTATGAGCTTAGTCATCATCTTACCTCTCAGTAGTGTGCACACTGAATCATAACCACTTGGGTACTTGTCTTTCTCCCCATTAGACTATGAGTATCATGAGAATTGGGACTGTGTCTTGTCCTTGGTTTCCCAGTGTGTACTATGCTTCCTGGCCCTTCCTAGAGGCTCCAACATAGTTGGGAATGAATAAAATTCTCAAGTTAGAGCTAACAGAGCCTTGATCCACTTGGGTTGAGTACATTTCCTTAACAAAGCTCAAATAGTGGCTGTGGCAATTGTTTTTAAATTCTGGCGTCTCAAGGACAATAAAGAGATTAAAAAAGAAGAAATAAACCCAGGCTAGGAGATTAACCATGTATGCTTTGCTAGAGATTGCTAAGCAAATTGTAATTTGCAACAAATTACAAGTGGAGGTACAACCACAATGTGGCCCTGTCCTAAGTACAAAACCACATTCATGGGGCTAGAGTTAGATGGCAGGGTGTTGGATGGATGGGCTACAACTGGGCATTGGGGAACCCAGGGACTGAAACTAAGATAGAGGTCTTATCTCAGGACCACCAGGGAGAAAACAGTCAGAGGTCTGGGTCAGCCCTGGCAGGCACTCCAAAGATCAAGTAACCTCCCCAAGTTCCAAAGGCAGCCACTGGGGTAGAGGCCATGAACACCACTATCATCAAAATTCAGGATCTGGACAAAAACAGCCAAGAACTGTGAAGGCTAGAAAAGGCAGGGCTAGCACTACTCTCTAGGAGCTCTTGGGGTGATGTGACAGGCATCCATGATGTTTTACAGTGAAGGTCTTGCTTTGGGTCATCCTGTAAAGATTAATGTAGGCTCTGGGTGTGTGTTCATGGAGACAGGACACCTACAGGAAGGTAGACATCTGGGCATGGTAGGCAGGAACTCCTTGATAAAATTCTTACCAGCCTCGGTTCTCTATCTTCTTTTTAAAAATAAACAACAGAAATTTATTTCTCACAGTTCTGGAAGCTGGAAGTCTGAGATCAGAGTGTCAGCAAGAATGACTTTTAGGGAGGTCCTTTTCTGGGTTGCAAGACTGCTGACTTCTCATTGTGTCCTTACATGGCCAAGAATAAAGAGAGGAAGCAAGCACTCTTGTTTCATCCTTTCTCTTTGACTCTGCTACCACCATGGCTTTTGTGGTTTTAAAAATGCCACAATCATATATGGATATAAAACTGAAAGCAACAAACAAATGTGACAAACAGATACTCATGGACATGTACCAGTGGATTACAGGTCATCAGAGGGAAGTGGGGAGGGGAAAGATGAATGGGGTACAGGGAGTCAAGTATTTGATGATGGAAGAAAATTTAATTTGGGTGGTGAACACACATCGCAATATGCATATAATGTATTGTTGAATTATACACTTGAAACCTGTTTGATTTTATTAACCAATGTTACCCCCAATTATTTTAATAAAAACGGCCACAATCTCTCTTCCTGCTCTGGCCAACTACAAGTGACCCCTTTTTAATCAATTGCCACCCAAAATGAAGTCAGATCAAGAAATAGTGAGTCTATCAGTTGCCATGTTTGACACTTTAGTAATTCTTAAAGCTGTGAGACTTTTTCCTTTTGTAGCTGACTCTGATGAAAGATGCAAGTTCCATCCGCCACCTGTTTTACCTCTGTATGCCTTTTTCATCCTTGGCCTGGTAGGAAGTTTATGTCTGACCTCCCTGCATTACCTGAGTCTGTTCCTCAACCTCCAGAGGGTGTTGGGCCCAGAATATTTATTCCAAATGTCTCACCACTCATGCTTTTTTAAACTTTCTTAAGTTTTTTTTTTTTTTTGTATTTTTATTTCCAGTTAGGTCAGTACCTGAAATTCTTTTCACCTCATCAAAAGGTTGAATGAAACTATATTTGTTCATTGGATTTCCCATGGACCCATGCTATTGCGGAGTATTGTGAAGGCAAAATGTCCCTGTGTTCCCCAGCCTCTATCCTGGGCCCTGTATTAATGACCTCAAGTGTGTGCCAGCCTTCAGAGTGTAAGCCACACACTTATCTCTCTGTACACAATTTCAGCTTCTTTTCAACCCCCTTCTCTTTCCTACATTGCTGTTTGAATACCAAAGTGTATCTCCCATTAGTATTTTAAGCCCTGTAATATATCCTATTCCTTCTTTCTAGCTCTTTGGTGGTAATTGTAGAAATACTGTGATTTTGAAAACATAGTCTGACAAGTATATACGTGTAGTTTTGGCCTTTGCTTGATACCAGTCTGTTTCTCTGAAGTTCTTTTTAATTAAAAGGGAGGGAAGTGTGAACGTGGGCTGAAGATAGGACTGGGGCCGTTGAGACGAGCCTGATCCTGGCTCTGACATCAAGTCTCTCTTTGGCCTTGGGGAAGTTCCTTAAATCTTCACCGTTTTACTGGCTCTAAGGAAGAGTACAGCCAGTTTCTTGAAGATATGCTAAATATTATTGAAAATTATAATTATAGAAAACATTTTTTTTTCAGGTATCTCCTCAGCCCAATCTTTCGGCAAATTCTATATTCCTTTCTGCAAGGTCCAGAGTCAGAAATCCTAGTTTCCCTCTGCTTGAGCACCTTCAGATAGCTGGCCCATTTTTCATTGAAATAGAAATATCAGATATGGATATTCATTAATCATAGCTATTTTTTTAAAAAACTAAATTCCTGAACAAATTCAAGTAGAGTATGGTTATAAAAGCCAAGGCTTTTTGCCAAAGAAAGATTCTGTGAGTGAGTGAGTGTGTGTGTGTGTGTGTGTGTGTCTCCCCACTGTCGGCCTTGTGTTACGTAACACCTGATCCTTGATTCCTGGATGTTATTTGGTGAGTAGCTGGTTGGATTTGGGGCTTAACATATTTTGGAAGATGTTTGTAGCCTTGCTGGGAACTAGATGACTCTATAGAGTTTCAATCCCGCTGATAAATAGTCTCTTCTCCTGGGCCATCTGACAGAGCCCAGCTGGTTTTCAGGTCCAGTGATCTTGCTTACTCTGACTTCTAGAGAAGAGTTCTGAATGGTCAGTGGAGAGCTGGTTCCTGAGCTCAGGACAGCTCATCCTAGGCTCATAGGAAGGGTTTGTGGTACCCCAGAGGGAATCTGCACTTCTATACAGGGGTTTCCAAACTTGCTCCACTGAAGAACTTTAAGATCCTAAGCAGTTGCTTGAATTTATTTGGAAAAAGCATATGTGCTTTCACCTGGGATGGAGGGCTCAGTCTACCTCCCTAAGCCAAGCTCCTTCTTTGGGGCTGGCCCAGGGCCCATCGCTGCTACTATGTGGGGCCTAGGAACTTGTTACATGCTGGCTTCAGTCTACAAGGGCTTAATTTTGACTGTTGGGTGAAGCAAAAATGGTATTTCAGTCACATTACTTAAGTCAGCCAAGCTAGGTGCTGTAACCAGAGGCATACACTAATTTGGCCACCTACTGATCTAAGGGTGTGTGTATGCTGCGTTGCTGGCATCTCTGCCTCTCTCTGTCTCTCTGTCTTTGTCTTCTTGTCTGTCTTTCTGTCTCTGTATCTCTCTATCTCTCTGTCTCTCTGTCTCTCTGTCTCTCTCTCGGACACAGAGTCCTTCTATCTTATAGTTATGCCAGCCTGAGCCCTTGAGATTGTTTCCATGGTTGAAGCTGGATTACCAAAAAACTGAGTTCCAGCTGGCAGAGCAGAGCAAGAGAGTGTAGAGGGGCATTGCTGCTCTGACATTGTATGCAATACTTCTACCTCATTTGTCGTAGTGGACTTAATAACAAAGATACACCTCACTACAAGACTTGAGGGATGTATTCCCTACCTAGGCAACTATGCATCAAGCCATTACTCTGTTATTGTGAAAGAAAAAGAAAATGAATTTTGGTGCACAGCCATCAGCGTTTCCACATTCAACCTTTTAAAATTATTCAGATACTTTATGAGTCCTGCATTCCAAGCCTGCCCTCTGGACCAGCTTCATGGATGTGAGGCCTGTGCAGCTACACAAGCTTCCACCCTCACAATTGATGCAATGCTCTGCTTTTGCCATCTTGAAATGCTAAATTTTTTAATGGTGCCCACATTTTCATTTTGTACCGGGCCTCGAAAATTATGTAGCCAGTTCTGCTTGCCATTTCTAAATAATATTTTCATTCTACACAATTCAGTATTTATTGAAAATCCATTTTGTAGTAAAACACCATAAAAATCATGTGATGGGTGCAAAAGTAAAATTCAATATCGGAGGTCTTATGATTCAGTAGGGAGATAAGAGAAGTGGAGTAAGTTGTCATCCAAAAGGAATGCCCACACAGTGCTGTGAATATTCATGAGAATGAAAGGCAGTCTCCATTGGGTGATGGTGTTGGCAGGTGGCAGTTGGTGGTATAGCTCTGGATAGGATACTTTAATTAAACTATTTCAGTCATACCAAAAAATACAAAGAGTAATCTTAAAAATCTCTATGTACCTACCACCTAGCTTTGTTACTTCTGAACATATTGCCATGTTTCCTCTAGAAATTTTAAATAAATTTTATTATTACACATAGAGTTGAGCCTTCTTTGTGTCTCTCCTGGATGTGGTTCCCCTTCCTCCTCACCTAGAAGCAATCACTTCCTGAAATCAGTGTGTATACTCCTCATGCATGTCATAGTATTCGTTATTGTGATTACAGGTATCTATAAATAATCTTTAGTACTTATACATGTTTTAAATTTTATTAAAATGGCATTATACTTTATTCATTCATTAATTCAACAAATACTTATTGAGTAGCTACTAGGGCCAGGCAGTTTTAGGCACTGTGGGGAGGGGGTTATGCTGCCTAACTTTACGAGCTTGTGTGCTAAAGTCTGTCACCAAGTGTCTCAAAATTGGAGATGCTCTCCCCATCTCCACAAGGGCGAGCCATGCCATTCCATAACAGTGTGTGCCAGCCAGCTCTCCAGTCATCTGTGAGGGCAGTCAAATTAGAGCAGCAATGTTGCAGGCTACCCCCATGCTACCCATGACCTGGATAGACCACCTCTAGATGCCTACTCGATCCAAGGACAACATACCATTTCTCCACTCAATCTTGCTAAAGTTAACCAGGTGGCAAGACAACATTCTCACTTTGCCATGGTGCATGATGGGACTAGATTTGCTGGCACTGAGTCTAGCTCTCCATGGGTGAAAGACTGTTGGGCAAGTTTGGATGCATCTATTCAAACCACCCATGAACTTGCAAGTCCAAATAGCTTAATTAGCTGCATAATTAGCTGCTAATTAATGAGATGTTCAGGACCCAGACCAAAATTGCCAATCCAGTGGAAGGCTCTTCTGATAGGCAAGTTACTATCTCTGGTTCTGCTGCCAGTTTTAGTCTGACCCAGTAGCTAATCAATGCCTGGTTTTCCTCTGAGAAGGGTGTGGAGTACACCTGAAACAGTATAGGTTCACTGATAACCCCTTTCTGCTGTTTTTCCATGATCCAAATGTGTAATTTCTGGTCAGTCTATCTATGTTTTAAATAATTTGTAAGTGCTCAGTTTCTACACAAATTTATCACCTACTAAGAATTTAAAATTACATTCTCTGTTTAGCTCTTAATGCTAGGATCCATATTTAGATTTTTTTTTATGCCACAGCACAGCACCTGGTCTTCCTAGGTGGTCTCCCATCCAAGTACTAACCAGGCCTGACCCTGCTTAGCTTCCAAGATCAGAAAAGATCAGGCATGTTCAGGCATGGCCATAGACCATATTTAGTTTTATAAGCTTTTTTCTGTATTTAGCTTTGCTCTTTTTTTTTTAATCATGAATTTTATTTTCATTTGTTGATAAGAAATGTAAGAGTGGAATGTTAATAAATTTCAATTTAGTTATGTAGTGCCAATAATTTAAAAATGAAAAAATAGATTGGTTAACAACAACAACAAAAAGTAAAGAATTTAAACAAAAATTTCTGCGCTCATAGAGTTTGTTTTCTAGAGAGGCAGAGAAACAATAAGCAAGAAAAGTAAGTAAAAACATATAGTATGTTAGATAATAACTACTGAGAAAATAAGTAAAAACAGATAAGGCGGTATGATTTTAGAATGGGTTTAGGGCAGTTGAAATTTTAGATCTAGAGGCCAGGGAAGGCCTTGCTATCCCTATCCTTCCACCATTAGATATTTTTGCTAATTATTATGTTTCAAAACATATATTTCTAACTCATTTACTTTCATTGCTACATAACATCCATTGCATAAATAAGCCACAATTCATTTTTCATTTCATTGCTGAATATTCAGAGGTCTTTCTTTTTTAAAAAATATTTTGTTATTAGAAACAAGACTACCAGGAGCATATTTGAACATGTCCCCATGTGCACATGTGCAAATTTCTCTAAGACATATTAGACAGGATAGACCACATGTTAGGCCACAAAACAAATCTCAATAAATTTAAGAAGACTGAAATCAACTGCAAGAAAAAAACTGGAAAATGTACAAACACAAAGAAGCTAAACAACATACTAATAAACAATGAACGGGTTAACAATAAGATCAAGGAAGAAATAAAAAGATACCTAGAGACAAATGAAAATGGAAACATGACTCAAAATCTATGGGGCACAGTGAAAGCAGCCCTAAGGGGAAATTCATAGAAATACAGGCCTACCTCAACAAACAAGAAAAATTTCAAATAAACACTATAATTTTACACTTAAAAGAACTGGAAAAGAATAGCAAACAAAACCCAAAGTGAATAGAAGGAAGGAATTAATAAAGATCAGAGTGAAAACTAATGAAATAGAGCCTAGAAAAACAATACAAAAGATTAATTAAACCAAGAGCTGGTTCTTTGAAAGGATAAACCAAACTGAAAAACCGTTAACCAGACTCATCAAGACAAAAAGAGAGGACTCAAATAAATAAAATCAGAAATGAAAGAGAAGAAGTAACTATGGACCTCACAGAAACACAAAGGATTATAAAAAAATACTACAAACAATCTGGATGAAATAAATGCAGTCCTAGAAACATATAATATCCCAAGACTGAGTAAAGAAGAAACAGAAAATCTGAACTGCCAATTTACCACCAATGAGATCGAATCAGTAATTGAAAAACTTCCAAAAAAGAAAAGTCCTGGACCAGATGGCTTAATGGGTGCATTTTACCAAACATTAAAAAAAATTAACACCTATTCTCAAATTATTCTAAAAAGTTCAAGAGGTCGGAAAGCTTTCTAACTCTTTTAATGAGGCCACCATTGCCCTGATTCTAAAACCAAAGACTTTACAAAAAAAGAAAACTATAGGCCAATATCCCTGATGATCATTGATGCAAAAATCCTCAACAAAATATTAGCAAACTGAATTCAGCAATACATTAAAAATATCATACACCATGATCAAGTTGGATTTATTCCTGGGATGCAAGGTTGGTACATTATCTGCAAATCAATTAATGTGATACACCACATTAACAAATGGAAAGATAAAAATCATATGATCATATTCATAGATGCAGAAAAAAACGTTCGACAAAATCCAGCATCCATTTATGATAAAAACTCAGCAAAGTGAGAATAGAGGGAACATACCTCAACATAATAAAGGCCATGTATGACAAACCTACAACTAACATTATATTCCATGGGGAAAAGCTAAAAGTGTTTTCTTTAAGATCAGGAACAAGACAAGGATGCCCAATTTTACTACTTCTATCCAACATAATATTGGAAGCCCTAGCTACAGCAATCAGACAAGAAAGAGAAACAAAAGGCATCTAAATTAGAAAGGAAATCTATGGCCATGTTATTCTGAATAAGCCTGATCCCATATGATCTCTGAAGCTAAGCAGGGTCAGGCCTGGTTAGTATTTGGATGAGAGACCACCTAGGAAGACCAGGTACTGTAGGTATAAAAAATAAAAAAATAAGGGATTGTAAACTGTTAGCCATATGCATGTCCTCTTTGGAGAAATGTCTGTTCAGGTCCTTTGCCCCTTTCTAAACTTGTTTGTTTCTCTGCTGTTAAATAGTATGTGTTCTTTATATATTTTGGGTATTAACCCCTTATTAGATGTGTAATTTGTGACTATATTCTCCCAGTTGGCAGGTTGTCTTTCATTTTGTTGATGGTTTCTTCGCTGTGTAGAGGTTTTTAGTTTGATGGAGTCCCATTTGTTTCTTTTGTTTCTCTTCTTGCCTTTGCCCATAGAGACATATCCAAAAAGATGTTGCTAAGACTAATGCTAAATAGTTTACAACCTATGTTTTCTTCTAGAAGTTTTGTGGTTTCAGATCTTAAATTTAAGTCTTTAATCCATTTGAATTTATTTTTGTATATACTGTAGGAAGTTGGTTTAATTTTTTTTTGCATATGTCTGTCCTGTTTTCCCAGCATCTCTTATCCAAGAGGCTGTCTTTACCGTCTTTTTACATTATACATTGTATATTCTTGTCTCCTTTGTCAGATTGATGGACCATATAGGTGTGGGTTTCTTTCTGGGCTATTTTGTTACATTGAGATATTCTGGGCAATTTGGGTTGTATATAGATATTTTAATGTAGTAAAACAGCTCAGGAATGTATATATATATATATATATATATATCTGTTTTTATGCCATTACCACACTATTTTGATGATTATAGTTTTGTTGTGTAGTTTGAAATTAGGGAGTGTGATACCTCATTCTTTCTTTTTTATTTCTGGAGATGCCCTTGGCTATTCAGGGCCTTTTGTGGTTCTATATAAATTTTAGGATTAGTTGTTCTAGTTCTGAGAAGAAGGCTATTGCTATTTTGTAGGAACTGCACTGAATCTGTATATTACTTTGGGTGGTTAGGACGTTTTAACAATATTATTTCTTCCAATTGATGAGCATGGTAAATCCTTCCATTTATTTGTATCCTTTTCAATGTTTTTAGTGTCTTACATTATTCAGGGTTCAGGGCTTTCACTAGTTTAAATTTATTCCTACGTATTTTATGCTTTTTGATGCAACTGTAAATAGGATTGTTTTAATTTCTCCTTCTGATAGTTTCTTATTGGTGTAGAGAAATGCAACAGATCTCTGTATATTGATTCTGTGTCCTGAAAATTAGTGAATTCACTGATCAGTTGTGATATTTTTTCAGTGGAGTCTTTAGGGTATCCTATATGTAGTGTCACATCATCTGCAAATAGTAGCTGTACTTCTTTTCTGATTTTGAGGCCACCGATTTCTTGTTTTCTGCTGTGCCTAGGACTCCCTGTACTGTGTTAAATAGAAGTGGTGATTGTGGATGTACTTGTCTTGTTCGTGATCTTAGAGGAAAGTCAGCTTTTCACAATTGATGTTAGCTATGGGTTTGTCATTTATAGCCTTTATTATGTGAAGGTGTGTCCTCTATACCCACTTGGTTGAGAGTTTCTATCAGGAAAGGATGGGTTTTGTCACATTGATTGGTTTATGGATGTTGAACCATCTTTGTATTCCTGCCATAGGTCTCACTTGGTCATAGAGTATAATCCTATAATGTATTGTTGAATCCAATGTGCCGGTATTTTGTTGAGAAATGTTGCATGCATGTTCATCACGAAAATTGGCCTGTAGGTTTCTTTTTTTTTCAAAGATGTTTGTTTGGTGTCAGTATCAGGATAATGCTCGTTTTGTAAAATGAGTTTGGAAGAGTTTCTCTTTAATTTTTTGAAATAGTTTAAGAAGGATAGGTATTAATTCTTTAAATTTTTGGTAGAATTCACCTGTGAAACCATTTGATTCTGGACTTTTATTTGTAGGGAGTTTTTTGATGACTGCTTCAATTTCATTGGTAGTAATTGGTCTGTTTAGATGTTCTGTGTCTTCTTGTTTTAGTCTTAGAAGGTTATATGCTTCTAGAAATTTATCCATTTCTTATAGATTGTTGAATTTGTTGGCCTATAATTGTTCTAAGTATTTATTAATAATTCATTGTATTTCTGTTCTTCTTTGTTCTTCTTTTTTCTGTTCCTTTAAGTATAAGGTTAGATTGTTTCTGAGACATTTCTTGTTTCTTGAGGTAAGCCCATATTGCTATGAATTTCCCTCTTCAGACTGCTTTCAGTATGTCCCGTAGGTTTTGGGTCATTGTGTTTTCATTTGTCTCAAGGTATCTTTTGATTTCTTTCTTGATCTTCTTGTTAATCTATTCATTATTTAGTAGCATCTTATTTGGCATCCATTTGTTTGTGTTTGTTTATTTGTTTTCCTTGTATTGCTTTCTAGTTTCATACCATTGTAATTGGAGAAGACTCTTGATATGATTTCAGTCTTCTTAAATTTATTGAGACTGTTTTTGTGGCCTAACATGTAGTCTTTTCTGGAAAATGTTCCATGTGTGTTTGATAAGAATGTATATTCTGTTGCTTTGGGGTGAAATGCTCTAAAAATATTACTTAAGTCTATTTGGTCTAGTTTGTCATTGAATACTGCTGTTTTCTAGTTGCTTTTCTGTCTGGAAGATCAGTTCATTGATATCAATAGAGTGTTAAAGTCCCCCATTGTGAGTGTATTATGGTCCCTCTCTTCCTGTATGTCAGTCAATAGTTGCTTTATTTAGGTCCTTCTACATTGGGTGGTGGACAGAGGGGATGGGGGATTGGGGTCCTGGGAGAAAGGGGTGGTGAGTTAAAGAAGTACAAATTAGTAGTTGATAGATGGTCATGGGGATGGGGAGCATGGCATAGGGAATGCAGTCAGCATTAATGGCTAAGTGTAGAGCCAGAGGAGAGAAAGAACAATCAGAGGGATCATTTCATAAACTATATAGAAGTCTAACCAATGTACTGTATACCTGAAACTAAAAATAAAATTAAAACATTAAAAAGAAGTTATGGTACATATATACAGTGGACTATTACTCAGCTATAAAAATGAAATCTTACCATTTATGATGACATGGATAGACCTCGAGGGTATTTTATGCTGAAATAAGTTGGACAGAAAACGCAAATACCATATGATTTCTCTTACATGCGGAATCTAAGGAACAAAAGAATTTACTAAATGAAAACAGACTCACAGATACAGAGAACAAACTAGTGATTGCCAGAGAGAAGGGGGTCAGAGGGGCTGGATGAAGAAAGAGAAGGGATTAAGGAATACAAATTAGTAGCTTCAAAACAGTCACTGGATGTAGAGTACAGCATAGGGAATAAAAACATGTTTTTGTCATTAGAAACAAGGTTACGAGGAGCATACTTTAACATGTCCCCGTTTGCACATGAGCAGTTTCTCTATGACAGACTAGACCTAGGGGGAGACTTTCTGGGGAGGTGGACATACATGTCTTTAACTCTGTTATATGTTGTCAAACTCCTGTCCAAACTGCAATATCTGTCATATCCATGTACACTGTCTGCAGACAAGGGCTCAAAGGCAGGCCTGAAGCTACCACTTTTAGAAGGGCCTGTTTGCAAGGTTGGCGCTTGTGTGGTGTCTGGAAACTGAGATTTTTGGAGTGTTCTCACTATTCTTTAACTGATAAGGGGAAAGCGTTCTATACCTAGACTGTTTGTGCAAACACTGGTCTATGGTATGGGACTTTAGAACATGAGAGTTAGATTGTGCTTATGTGACACAGTAAGATCCATGGGTGCTGAATCTCTAATGGGCTTCCTGGGGCAAAAACATATGTGTTGCTGTATTTTCACTGCTTGGAAATGAATGAACTCTGTGTTATCCCTCACAAGAGGGAGAATACATAAGAGAGACTGTCTGTGGATCCCCCCAGACTTCACCCATGTCTTTTTCCCCTGTGACCTATCTGTGCATTCCTCCTACATTGCTATAATAAATCTTAGCCATGAGTACAACTATATACTGAATCCTGTAAGTGCTCCTAGCCCATCTCTGAACATAGGGGTTGTCCTGGGGACCCCCATCACATACTCTCACCAATAGTGAGAGCTCCCATTGCCCCTACCCTTTCCAGATTTGGTATTTCTTACAGACTAAATTTTTATGCCCCCTGAAATTTGTATGTTGAAGTCCAACCCCAACATGATGGCCTTTGGGAATTGATTAGGTCATGAGGTTGCAGACTCATGAATGGGATGAGTACCCTTAAAAGAGAGAAGAAGCCAAAGACCTAGCTTGCTTGCTTTCCACCATGTGATGATACAAGGAAAAGTCAGTATGCCACCCAGAAGAAGGCTTTCACCGGAACCTGACCATGCTGGCATTCTGCTCTCCAACTTCTAGCCTCCAAAACTGTGAAAAATATATTTCTGTTGTTTAAAAGCTCCCCAGTCTATAGTACTTTGTTATAGCAGCCTACGTGGACTAAAACAGTATTGTTTGACTTTCTAATTTTTGCCAACCTGAGAAGTATGAATGTATATCCATTGTTATTTAGATTTCCATTGCCTTAACTGAGGAAACCTAATGAGGTTGACCAACTTTTCATATATTTAGTGGCCATTTGAGTTTCTGTACCTATCCATGTTCTTTGCTAATTTTTCTGAGATTGTCTTATCTTATTGAATTATAGAAGTTCTTGATATCCAATACTAATTCTTCATTCATTTTGCACACTGATAATGATTCCTCCCTGCCTGTGATCTGTCTTTACTTTTTATAGTACTCTTTGTTCTATGGAACAAAAACCTGTTTTCTGTTTTGTTTTTGAAAATTGTTCTATGTTTTGTTTAATATATTCAAATGAGTGAATCTTTTTTCCTACAGGGTGTGTGTGTGTGTGTGTGTGTACATGTGTGTTTGTCTTGTATGTCTTTTGAGAGACTTTGTGAAGTATTGACTAAGACGATGGGGTCTGGAGCCAGATGATTTAGGTTTAAAGCCCAGCCTCACCACTTGCTGTTTAACTTAGGTTAAGTTAACCTCTTTGGACTTCCATTCGCTCATCTGTAAAATGGAGATAATCACAGCTCTTGCCTATTAGATAGTTGTAACACTATGTGCTTAAACATGTAAAGTGCTTAAAATAGTACCTGGCACATAGTTGGTGCTCAGTAAGTTTTGGCAACCAATATTATTGTTTAAGAAAAAATTTCTTATCCCTACATGATAGATAGTATTTTATGTTTTCTCCCTAAATTTTTCAAGTTTGGCTTTTCAAAAAATGGTCAGTACCTCTTCCTTTTCCTTTTCTGTTCTCTTTCTTTCCTAAACAAATTATTTTTAAGGCCACTAAGTGGGGCAGAACAGGATGGATGTTCATGTGGGTCTAAGCAGGAAGTCTCAGTGGCCCTGAGCAGGGTATGAGAGACTTTGTGAGGTCAGGGCATCCATGTAAGAAGGTGGACTTTTGTGGAGAATAAGACCCTAGGCAGGGCAAGGAGGGTACCTACATAGTGGGAATGGGCCAGTGTGTGTAGTCAAAGACTGAGTAGGACTGACAGTAAGAAAAGTGTGACATCAGAACCTTAGTTGTGTGAGGTGGGATCTATGTGTAGATGGGAGATGGATTACATGAATGAGGATCGAACAAACAAGTAAATATGTATGTAAATATGTGAGAGCCAGCCTGTCAGAGAAGGGAATTAAAAATATGGAATGGGAGAAAATTAAAGTGAATCTTGTGTTAGAATTAGATTAGAATTGGAGATATCGTTGTGAACTTATAATTGTCAATACATACATTGATATATATGTAGAAATAAATATATAGGTAAATGGATATATGTATGTATTTATGTATCTATCATCTATCTATCTATCTATGTATGTATCTATCTATCTATCTCTCTATCTATCTATCAACTATTTATCTATCATCTATCTACTTATCTACTCACATATACATACATATATAAGCTCCATCTACTGAGAGAGTCTGATATTGGCTTCTAAACAGCATATTCCCTGAAAGGAACCAGGGATCCTTGAGAAATGGTTGATTCCAGGTGAGGAGATGGCAAGATGAACCTGAAATGTTTTGTTCTGCCAGAAAGCAAGGATGTACTTAAAGAATGAAATAGAATGTGTAAAAAGGACACAGAAGCCAGCTTGATGGATTTCCATAGGCTAAATCAGGGGGAAAATAAGCATTACAATAAATAATATAATAAGGAATTAAATCCATTGAATGAAATAGGAAGCCATGAATTCATGCAGATGGAAAGAAGTAATTATCTTCAACATTTGAAGAGGAATGGCATAATTTACGTAGTCTCAAAGATAGTCTCTGCAAAATACCTATTAATTACAAAAGAAAACAGTAATTTTTTAGTGGTGAAGCATGATAGATGCCTCTATGATCAAGAAATCAAAGTTAACATTATTAGTAATTGGTCAAATAAAAATCCTGTGCCATCTAACAGGATGCAATGGGAAGAAAACAGCATCGGAAGAAAACAGCATCATTTTTGAGATATTCCTGCCAAAAATACATAACCTGAATCTTATTATAAGGAAACATCAAACAAGCTTACATTAAAGACTATTACTACAAAATTATTGGCCTATAAATTTTCCAAAGACCGAGGAGCTATTTCAAACTGAAGAACCAAAAAGACATGCCAGCTAAATCTAACACGTGGTTTAGAATTGAATCCTTTTATAATAAAGGACGTTATTGAGATAGCTGTTGAGACTTGAGTGGAACCTGAGGATTAGATGATGTGATGTATCCATGTCAATTTACTGATGTTAATGGCTATATTGAGATCATGTAGAAAAATACACTTTTTTTTTGTAAGAAATATACAAACTTTTCAGGGATATGAGAAATCAGGTTGGCAGCTTTCTCTCAAATGATTCAAGAAAACATTTTTTCTACTACACTTGTAACTTCTACAAAATTGTGATTGTTTTGAAATTTAAAAATAATTAAATGGCTTTTCATTTTTTTAAAAAAAGAATACTTTGATCCATTTTGAATTTATTCTTGTGTGGTATGGGACAGAGAACAAACTTCCAGTACCCCTCTTGACAACCACTTTGGACAAAATGTGGTAGCAGATCTGCACTGTGAACATCAGGAGTTGCAAACTGTTCATCTCAGGGGGACTGCTGAGGTACTGAATTGCCATACCGAGGAAACCAAGCCCAGATAATTTGGACCCAGTGGGCTGGGTCCTTCTGGTGCCTGAAGCAGCTCTCCCACAGAGGTGATGCTGCCATATTTCTAGGGGAAAACTTGTTTCTTTATTTCTAGGTCCACCAGGCCTGCTGGTATTGAACTTCCTCATTGGCGGCCCCAGCCCAAGTACCCAGGGTGTCACAGAGACCCTTTCTTTCAAGCCCGGAGCTTTGCTGACCTGGTGCCTGCACCCCTTTCCTCTTCCTCTTTTTCTCCTAAGCCATAGTAGGAGGGACAAATGAAGCTCTCAATGAGCTTTTTACTCACAGTGAAAGAAGAGATTCTCTTTTTACCCCAATCATTCCAAAACCTTGAGCTCCCCAAAGAAAACCGGGAAGCAAGTCATATTCTTGGAACATCAGGTTTGTCTTATTTTCTGAAATAAGTCTCTTCATTTTCTCCTCTTCTTCTTTGTAAATCTTCCTTATTAAACCAGATTGGGAGATCTTTTAGTAGCCTAGCATGTAGTCAGGAGATTCGTGCCAAGCTTCCAACTTGAACACTCCTCTAACCCAAGCATGCCTCCTCATCCTCAATTTTTTTCCTACCTATGTTTTGTGACTACTATTCTTTAAAGCATGGCATTGCTGTCACTTTGCTTGCTCTTTGCTGCTGTCTTTAGCTTATTGGAAGAATCACTTTCTTAGACCTACCTCATTTCTGTGCATTTTTTTTTGGCTGGGTTTTCATAGCATGCAGTTTGGCAAGTATTCGTTGAGTGTTTTCTGTGTGTCAGGAGCTAGGGAAAACAACAAAAAAACTCATAGACCTTGCCGTTGGAGAGCTCGGGTGTAGTGGAGACAAACAGTTAAACTAAACTTTCCTCCTCAAGGCTGGGTGAGATATTATCTATATCTGACTCTTTCTAGTCCATGATGCCTTTCTAAAACCCTCACAACCCACCACAAATAACAGCTTGTCCCTGCTCTCTGCTGAGTCTTCTTTCATGTGATTTTATAGTTGCTAATTTAAATTCTAAAACCAGCAAGGATGCAACAGCATGATGTTGAGTTATCAACAGCACACTATTTCAACCTCTAGTTAAAATAGTTTTATGGTTTTGGTCATTGGTAAATGTAAGAAAAAGCAGAAACCAGATTAAGCTCTGAGGCTACCGGTTTTGTAATCTCTACAGTTATTTACAAAGCAGTCAACCAGTAGTTGTGCAGGATTTAAAGTTGTGTATAGCACTCTGCCCTCTGTCTGTCTCTGGAGAAGCAGAGGACTTTCCTTGCTCAGGAAAAAATGTCACTATCCTGTGTTCACTTTCTTCCATGTCCCTTTCTCAGTAACAGTTGTTGGATCTCAGCTTCTTTCTCTTCCTCTTCTTTCCCCTCCCCCCACCCCTGTCCCCAGGTTCTGGAGCATAGCCATGGTGTTTTGAGAAGCATTGCTCTAGAAAGTGTTTAAACTAGGGAGCCCATTTGTGGATAATGGAGAGGAGCCTGCCTTGGCAAAGAAGTCTGTTTTCTCTTCTTGTCCGTAAGTCTTCTGAAATGGTTTGGT
The DNA here is from genome assembly GCA_004027375.1 of Macroglossus sobrinus. Classification (NCBI taxonomy): domain Eukaryota; kingdom Metazoa; phylum Chordata; class Mammalia; order Chiroptera; family Pteropodidae; genus Macroglossus; species Macroglossus sobrinus. The sequence continues at coordinate 389,421 of PVKZ01000486.1, read as the reverse complement.
TCGAAACTGTTATTTTCTGATTTTTGGTGAACTTTTATGTGAATGATTAGATGTCCGGTGAACCTCTGCCTCCCAGCATCACTACAGAAGATGCACATGTCAGCACTGAGGAAATGGCACAGCACGGTCTAAATGAGGCCTTGACATCTTTCAACAGTTACAAAGACATGTTGGATCTTATATCCAAAGATCCACTCTCAGTTGTCCTTGCCTTTTCTTCTCCTGTCTTAATTATACCTATGAGGTAGGCATTCAACTAAGCTGGAGAAACAGACATGAAACCTACATTCAAATAATACTCACCTGACAATGGACAATGTTCATATGCATTGCCAGTTGGGTGTTTTATTCAAATCCTATAAATCAGACTTGACGTGAAACATCAAAACTAGTCCATTTACTTCCACCCAGTGTTGCAGAATCTTGCCATGACTGGCACTCCTGTGGCAATAACTCTTTCAGAAGCTCATAAAATGACAGGAAGCTGCACTGGTATCAAGAATGTCTAAAACCAGATGGTGCACATCAGTGAGATCAGTGAATTCAGATAGTTTGTGATAAGTATGTTCACATTTTATTTTCTCCTTAAAAATAAGACATACACACATACACACAGAGAAAAGCATATCCACTTGAAATGGGAGTGTTATTGAGGTCAAAGTTACTAATAGGATAGACCAGGATTTCTACTTCTTGGTTTGGATGAAAAGAGTTTTGTATCCTTTTGGCTGGGTCAGTTTTTGCCATCAGGCATCCCAGGTAAGCCAGTCAGTTTTGGTTTCTTTCTGAAAAAGTTTCTTTTGGAGTTTTCTGCTACAGAGGCCTTACTTATGCTGTCTAGTCAGATCAGAAGACCACATGGCAAAAGCTGCTGCGCTTCCAGCTGCCTGGGGTTCCTTTCTGGCTGCAGCAAATGACCAGTGTGGAGGAGATCAAATCTGCGGAAGGAGAACAGATGGACTTGTCATCCCAGTTTTCTAAAGAGATGGTTCAACAGCTTTCAGATTTTAAAAGTTAAATAGCCATTAATCAATAGCTGAAGGAAGCTCAGCCAAGGACATTGTGATTCTGCCAGCTCACCAAGGTTACGGGCTTTACTTGTTTCCTTAGCTGTGAAAAGTCTGGATCCCATGACTCCTCACATCCCTCTGGCTCCACAGTGCAGATGTCATAGAAACACACCCTCTACATATGGACAGGCTTACAGCTTAGAAGGAAGCTACATCCTCTGTGTGGTTTCCAAAGGCTGTCATGGTCTGTTTTGTTTTTGTTTGTTTGTTTGTTTGTTTGTTTTTTTACCCATCTTAAAAGCCAAGAAGTCATAATTTAGGTCATCTTTGAGATGCAGAATTCACTTTGCTACTTCTTAAAGAGGTGACTCCAGGAAATTATGACACTTTGACTGGTGGATGGGAGAGTGGGGAGATAACTGGAGCTGGTTTTGGGGACAGCAGGCTCCAGATCAAAGCTTGGGCACTGAGTCCAACTCTTGTCTTTTGTCAAGGTGACCTTACCAACTGGAAAGATATGGTCTAAGTATAAGAAAGAGTGGCTGGAAAGTCTTAGCAACACGACTGATCTCTAGCTTGCTCTCAAATGGGGTGGTGAAGCCTGCTGTACTTCCTGAAGCTGCATGTGCTTGTTTGTTTAGAGGAAGTTGTGAATGTCTTCTAGAATTCATTGAAATAAACTTTTTCTTGTTTGTAGGATCCTTTAAGGAAAATTATTTTGAAGTTATTGTGAACAAGAATTACTATTTGTTTTATGACATTTGTTTATATACAATGCTGTACAGAGGATTTTTATAAAACTTTGTAAAGGTAGTATGTTATAAAGTCAGGGTTATATATAGAATCATAAATTTATTATAAAAAATATACCAATTTAAAAAATGTGTTACAATAGGTTTTCTAATATTTGTATACTAAGATATGACAAACAAAATAGAAAATAGTCACATCCTATAGAAAGGGAGAAAGTTTGGAAATAACTGCTGTGGATCATAGATCATCAGTACCCTTACTTGGTCCAGAGAGGACCTGATGTTAGCCCTTTTAGAGAGAATATGCCAGGTGCAAGTGGAGAGACCACTGGTAGTTCTAGGTTAATACTACTCAATTATTTATTCTGAGTAATGAAAAGGATTCATAACTGCAAGTGGCTTTCAAAGAATAATTTTTTACAGGTGTAAACAGCAAGTACAAGATCTATATATGATAAAATCTTAGCAAAGCTAACTTTCCTTGAACAGGTGCTTTTACTTATGGGCCCTCTGGAAAGATGGGAGGCAAAGTCAGCCTTGTCAAGTAACCAATAGGTCTCTACTGGTCAAAAGAAAGGGGAAATATTCATCATAAGCATAACCTTGGAGAGGAGTGTTTCAATCACTAACAGTGTTTGTTCTTTCTCACTATTAAGAAGCCGATGGGAAGAATGAGAATTTTATGGGAAACGAGATTTTACACATCAAATGCTTTGATTTTATTTGATTTATTTTCCAGGTAAGTATGGAGAGAATAGATGAGTTAATTTGTCCCTTTAAAATCTCAGGCTTAAGGAACCGCAGAAGACCCCAAAAAGCTAAAGCAATCTTGTGAAAGAACAAAGTTGGATGTATCATGCTAACTGATATCAAACTATACTACAAGGTTATAGTATAAAAACAGACACATAGATCAATGGAACAGAATAGAGACCCAGAAATAAACCCACGCTTATATGGTCAATTAATCTATGACAAAGGAGGCAAAAATATACAATAGGATAAAGACAGTCTCTTCAATAAATGGTGGTGGAAAAACTGGACAGATATGTGTGAAAAAATAAAATGACCACTTTCTCATACCATGTACAAAAAAAAACTCAAAATGGATTAAAGATTTAAATGTAAGGCCTGAAACAATAAAACCTCTAGAAGAAAACATAGACAGTAAACTCTCTGACACTGACTGCTCTTAGTAATATTTTGTTTTGGACAGGTCTCCTTGGGCATGGAAAACAAAAGAAAAAATAAACAAGTGGGACTATATCAAACTAAAAACTTTTTGCACAGCAAAGGAAACCAGCAACAAAACAAAAGGACAACCTATTGATGGGGGAACATATTTGCCAATGATGCATCCAATAAGGGGTTAATATCCAAAACATATAAAGAACACATACAACTTAACACCAAAAAGACAAACAATCCAATTTGAAAATGGGCAGAGGACCTAAGTAGACATTTCTACAAAGAGGACATAAACCTGGCAAATAGACATGAGAAGATGCCCAACATCACTAATCAACAGAGAAATGCAAATTAAGACAATGAGATACCACCTCATACCAGTCAGAATGGCTATCATTAAATAAACAAACAACAAATGTTGGCAAGGATGGGGGGAAAAGGAAACCCTCGCACTCTACTGGTGGCACTGCAAATTGGTGTAGCCAATATGGAAAATGGTATGGAGGTTCCTCAAAAAATTAAAAATAGAACTATCATATAACCCAGCAATTCTACTTCCGGGTATTCATCTGAAGAAATCAAAACACTAATTTGAAAAGATATATACATCCTTATGTTCACTGTAGCATTATTTACAATAGCCAAGATGTGGAAGTGTCCTAAGTGTCCACCAATAGGATGACTGGATAAAGAAGAGGCGATATATATAAATATAATGGAATATTACTCAGCCATAAAAAAGAATAAAATCTTACCATTTATAACAATATGGATAGACTTAGAGGGCATTATGCTAAGTGAAATAAGTCAGACAGAGAAAGACAAATACCATATGATTTCACTTATATGTGGAATCTAAAAAACAAAATAAATGAACAAAATAGAAACATGAAGCTACAGAAAACAAACTGATGGTTGCAAGATGGGAGGGACATTGGGGAGCTGGGTGAAAAGGGTGAAGGAAATTAAGAAGTACAAATTGGCAGTTATAAAATAGTCATGGGATGTAAAGTACAGCATAGGGAATATAGTCAGTAATATTGTATTAATTATGTATACTGTTAGATGGGTACTAGACTTATCAGGGGATCACTTCATAAATTACATAAATGTCTAACCACTAGGCTGTACACCTGAAACTAACATAATATTGAACGTCAACTTTAATTAAAAAATTACAAAATAAAAAGTAAAACTAAGAAAAAAAAATAAAATCTCAGGATTAAGCCAAGGCACCTGGATCCTGGTGCCTGCTCCAGTATACCGTCCCCACCCTCTTCTCTCTCTCTCTCTCTCTCTCTCTCTCTCTCTCTCTCTCTCTCTCTCTCTCTCTCTCTCTCTCTCTCTAAATGACTTTGATTTAATCATCAGAAGCAAACTAAATGGAAAGCTTACAATGGAGAAGAATTACATGTCAGTGCCTTTTGCATGCTGAGCTGGGACTGGAATGGCCCCTCAACCTGACCCCTTCCAAACAAAGACATTCAGTGTCCCTGGCAGCCCAGCTCAGGAAAGGAGGAGATTCTGTTGGCTGTGTGTTGAGGTCGCCTTGCCCAGGACTCATTCCTGGCCAGCATCAGGGGCCCCGCCTTGCTGGCTCTGGTCTCTCTGTCTCTGTCTGTCTGTCTGTCTGCCTGCCTCTCTTTCTCTCTCGGGAACTGGGATGGGGTGGGAGTGCTCTGTACATGGGGCTGGGGTGTCATGCTGGGGGACCCTGGAAGCACCTATGCCAAGAGTTATCACAGTCTAGGATATATACCTTCTATTGCTTCTTCCTTTACATCTTGATATTTTTATAAAGAACAAAGAGCTCTCTACCTAAAATAGATAATAATCCTTGCTCTAACCAAATGTGTCCACCATTGAAATAAAATGCCAGTTAATTCTCTTCCTTTAAAACTCAAACATATGACCAGTCATGGATATCAAGTATCCCAACAATAAAGACCTTTTAATATTTTCTCCTATCTTCCTTGCTTCTTGTTTCCAAAATCCAAGGGTTTTTTTTTCACTCTAAGCAAAAACACGTGGAAAAATTATTTTCAAAAAAGTTTTCCCATACCATCCAAATGGTTTCCTAATTATAAAAGGAACCCACACAACTATAAATTGAAAAGTCCTTTAGCACAGAACTGGAGGGGAATGGCAGAGATGGAGAGGATGTGTTACCAGTGGGACTCTCTGCAGGAGACTTATGCAGGCCTTGGGACCCCTCAGGCCCAGCGGACTAGTCCTTGAGCTGGGTATCTGCCTGAAGCAGGGGACTGGGAATGAGTGGCAGGTACCTTCGCTTGTCGGCTGGCTCCAGCAGCTCGGGGGTGCAGAGGGAGGTCGTGAGTTTCAGTCTGCTGTTTAGCAAAGTTCACAAATACCTAGAGGCATGAAAAGAGCAAGAGTAGATAGATGTTTCCAGAACAATGGCGCCTTCCACCCACCCACCTCCTTTGCTTTCTCCTTTCCACAGTTAATATACAGCCCTGCTGGAGCAGCTTGTGTACTGCAGGAGGGGAGGCTGGCCTAACCAGGAAGCCTGGTCACCAGTGTCTTGAGCAGGGATTGTTTCTTCAAATTTTGAGCTAAACCAAAGAAATTCCTGTGGGAGGATTCAGAGGACGTGGGGCACCAGAGCTTAGAGTATACAAGAGAGGCAGATCTCAGCTAGCAGCATCCTCCTAAACCTCTGAAGGGGAAACAAAAAACAAAACAGGAGTCCTATCTCATCTCTTCTCTGTTCTTTATTCGATGTGCAGTGTGGCCAGGACCTCTGCCTACTGAGAAGAACTGGTGAGCCATCTGTTCAAAGGTAAATGGACACTTTTGCCTATTTCCACTGCTCTATTGAACAGTCTTTAAGAATATTTATTTAAAACAAATAAACACAAAACAAAAAAAAAAATAACCCCAGAAACAACTCAAAAGTCCAAATGGATGAATAGATAAATAAAATGTGGTATATACATACAATGAAATATTACTCAGCCTTTAAAGAAGGATAGCTGGCATGTGCTACAAGAAGATAAACCTTGAGGACATTGTCAGGTGAAATGAGCTAGAAAAAAAAAGGACAAAATACTGTATAATTTTACTTATATGTGGTATGTGGAGTAGTCAACAGAAAGTGGAATAGTGTTACCAGTGGCTGAGCTGGGGGTGGGTCTGAAGGGCTATTATTTAATGGATATAGAATTTCAATTTGGGAAAATAAACAATTTCTGGAGAATTTCTGGTAATAGTTGCACAACAATGTGAATGCACTTAATACCACTGAATTGTACACTTAAAATAGGTAATTATGAAATATATTTTTTACCACAATAAAAAAGTGATCACATTAAAAAACTTGACACATGACACATGCGTTTATCAAAACTCTCCGAATTGTACACCTTAAGTGGATCTATTTTATTGTATGTAAATTAAGCATCAGTAAAGTTGATCTGAAAAAGAAAAAGCCACCACAACAAACCAGGAAGGATGAAATAAGGTCATAGTTTAGTAGGGAAGGATGATGTAAAGTCAATGAAGTTCGCTGATACTAAAATAGTATTAGAAAACAATTTCTGGTACACTGTGTTTTACCCTAATGGACGGATGGGCTAAAGTGTTAAAACTGGGGCATGTCACGCCTCCCTCTCATGTGGATTTCAGCCCAGGTCGGGAGGTCCGGCCCAGCCTCTGCACAGCCCTGCTCTGCATGTAGCACCCCTCGGTGACTTGCCTGGTCCAGCGTGGTCTGAGTGACCGAGTACTCCTCAATGAGCAGACTGTCCTTGTGGGAGACGAGCAGCCGGAAGATCCTGGCCAGGGAGGAGGAGGAGACCTGGAACTGGAGCATGTTGTAGTGCCTCTCCCTCTGCACGCTGCCGGGAAAGTTCCCCTCGAAGAACTGCTCCACGGGGTTCAGGTCAGGGAGCAAGTCGTCCTTTGGGGACTTGATTTTCATTGTGACAATGTAGCCATCTCCAAACCTAGGGGACACCCACAGTGGTGTGGTACAGGCCTGTTAGTAGTTGGGTCTAAGGCAATCCTAAAATAAGGAATAGACTCATCAACAATATTGGGGCTTAAAGGCCCACATGATAGATCTTCTGTGCATGTTTAAAACAAGGAGGACCAAAATCCACAGTAGTTTCTGGAGAGAGAGTTCGATCCTAGTTTTTAGAGGTCTAAATGTGTGTATGGTGAAGTGGATCACCAGACCTATGTCACGGCTTCCTGTGTCCAACTCCTGGAGGCATGGATGTTTCCTGCTTCTTTCCTTCTCATGTACTCACTGAATTCAAAGGTGGTTTTAGGTCCCTGCAGAGATCTATGATCCCTATGCCTGCCCATGAAGGCTCACGGGGCCAGTGCTCACTCAGTGGTAGAAAGGTTGCCTGGGCCTTTAAGGGACTGGCCAGGTGGGAGTAAAGGTGTGGAAAGGGAACACTTTCCTGTGGAAACATCCAGAATACATGGAGCTGCCAGGGTCAGGGCCATCTGTGCTTCCCTTCTCCACTTATAGGTGAGCGGGTCACTGGTATGGGGATAAAGAACAGTCCACTAGAGAGAGTGTGCACAGCCAGCTGGCTTCCTCACACCCTTATGTCCCAGTAAAACTGTGTCAGTTATAACTGATTTCAATGTTATAACATGATCAAGGATTATTCCCCTCTATAATAAAATGCCTTTACCTTTCAGCTCCAGAACTCTCTCTCTCTGCATGGGAAACAGTCCCCTCTCACCTGCTCTACCACAGGGATGTTGGGGAGTGAGAGGGAAAGGAGGGCCCCACCAGGAAGGTAACAAAGGCGCCCTGCCATCTCCTTACTTGTACTTGAGGTGTTGAATTGTGCCCAGACACTGAAATGTGCCCTTCACCATGATGGCCAGCCGGGTACACAGGGCCTCACATTCTTCCATACTGTGGGGCAAGAGAGAGGAGGTGAGGTGCGGGGAGGACTCCTGCTTGCCCAACCGCCCACTCCAGCACCTGGGAATTGCTTGCCTGTGGGACGTAAGGACCACTGCCCTCCCTTCTCTAATGATGCTCACGATGGTGTTCCATAGCATGCGGCGTGCTTGGGGGTCCATGCCTGTGGTGGGCTCATCCTGTGGGGAGGCAGAGAGGGCAGGGCCGGGCTTAGAGTCAGCCTTCCCTGCTTACTGCCCCCACTCCCCACCCCCATCCCCCATCCCCCACCTTGGCTGAATTCCTCTGAGCACAGCCTTTGGCTGACAATACATGAAGTCACTTCCCAGTGAGACAAGACCCGGAGTACCCAGATGCAGAGTATGGAAGTTAGGCAGTGAATTAGGAGAGTAAAGATAGGTCATGCACAACTCTAGACCCATTTCATCCCAGGAATGGGTTAAGGTTGATTAAAGCAATGGTAGAATTACCGTAAAAACCAACAAAAAAACCCCCCAACTTTGTTCTTGTTTGCAAGGAGGCAGGGAGAGAGCCCAGGTGACTTTTCTTGCTCCCTTCAAGTCCATGCCCATGTAGACCCCAGACTACATGGGCATGGGGGTCTCAGGCCTGGGCCTGGTCTGGCTCTGGTGAGTGTCATATGAGCCTTTGATATGTTCACAGAGATAGCTTAAATGACTTTTTCTGGTTCCCTCTGAGTCCTGTGACCCATGGCCTCATAAACCTCTGACCTCATGAGCACAGGGGCCTAGGGCTCTGACTGAGAGTCACATGAGCCTTTGATACAGGTCAATTCTCCTATCCACTCTGGATCCCAAACAGACCTCCTCAGGCAGTAGTAATTTCTGAGCAGACACTGACATTCCAACGTTCTACAGAGGGGCTGAGCTTCCCTGCTGTGAGCCTGTGGCTCCACAAGGGACATCCTAGAAACTCAGAGTAAAAATGTGCTGTGACACCAGCTTTCCCCAAGAGCTATGAACCAAACTCTTTGCTGATTTGCTCAAAATGAGAAGTATAGGGAACAGTTGAGACGAAAACAGACTGCTGTATTTTCTAAATCTGATGACCCGACCACAGAGATGCACCAGTTGGTACCAGCCCTCAGGCATGCCTGTCCCCATGGTGGCCCTCACCAGCAGCACCAGTGGTGGGCAGCCGATCAGGGCAATGGCTGTGGAGAGTTTCCTCTTGTTGCCCCCACTGTAGGTGCCTGCCAGGCGGTCCGCATAGAGAGAGAGGCCCAGGCTCTTAATACTCCAGTTTGCCACCTAGGGAAGAGAAAGAAATCTCATTTGGGAAAGACAAACAAACAAACACTCCAAACCTCGTCCAATTTAAAGCTGTGAGCTTCCAGATCTATGATGACACCTCTATGATGACAGAAGCTAGGCCAGAACAGTGCCACCTGCTGACTCATGTTCTCCGGCACACGCTTTGGCAGCCAGGCATCTCCTTTCCACTCTGTGCCTTAGATTCCAGTGTGCCTTGGTCAGACCACTGAGGAATGAACTTTAGCCTTATTAAGAGCAAGACAGAGCTTCTTACCCAGTGTCTCAGACTATGGCTAGGAGGGGAAGAGGAAGAGTCTAGGGTCTGTTTGAGAAGATAGTGGCCTGTTGATTCCACCCCTCAACTGGGGTCTTGTACATCAGACGTATACCTATTGAGTAGCCACTACGAGCCAGGCACTGTACTAGACCCTGGAGGATAATAGTGAATATAGCTAATGACCTTGTACTCACAGATGAGGGTGGTGTGACAGACAATTGAAATAAACAGAATAATGACAGATTAAAACAGTGCTTTGAGGGAATGCAATAGAGAAGTCTGATATAAAATAACAGGTGTGTGTGTGTGTGTGTGTGTGTGTGTGTGTGTGTGTGTGCACGCGTACTCACAGGACTGAAACTAAGGAAGTCACTGGAGAAAAACCCACCATGCTTCTGCCTTTTGCACTTGTACCTCTGCTTGGAATGTCCTGCCTGATACTCACATGGCCCACTCTCTCAGTGCTGTTAGGTCTTCACTCAGAAGTCACTTCCTCTGTGAAGTTTTCCCTGGGCCACCCTACTTAAAAGTGCAAACCTACCCCCTAAATTCTTTGTTGCTTTATTTTTTCCCTAAGAACTTTTCACTCACAAATGTACTGTGTATTTTGCTTACTTATCTATTTACTGTCTGTCCCTCCCACTAGACTGTAAGCTCCATTTTTGACTTCTTATTTGGAATAGTTTCCAACTTATAGAAATGTGTAATACTAAGAATCATACAAAGAATACTCACAACCCCTTTGCTTTTGCTTTTTCTCTTTCCCTCTCTTACACACACACACACACACACACTTTTTTCAGACCCATTGGAGAGTAAGATACATCATGGACCTTTACTCCTAAATACTTCAGTGTCTACTTCCTAAGAATAAGGATATTCTTGTACTGTAACCACAGTACAATGATCAATGTCAGTAAACTTAACATTGTTACTATACTTTAATAACTTTAAACTGTTCTAATCGAACCCAATCTACCATTCTAATCTAATCTAACTATTCATAGTTCAGTTTTGTCCGTTGGCCCAAAGATGTCCTTTATTGCATTATTTTCTCCCCAGTACAGGGAACAGTCTAGTGCCCAGTATGCAGTCACCATGTCTATCTAGCCCCTGTGATCAGGAACATTTCTATAGACTTTCTTTGCCTTTCTTTGTCTATCTTTGTCTTTTATGATCTTGATTCTATTAAAGAATATAGCCCTTGTATTTTTTAAATAGAATGTTCCTTTAAAATTTTTTTTCTTTTTTTATTACAGTTGACATTCAATATTATTTTATATTAGTTTGAGGTGTATAACATAGTGGTTAGACATTTATATAATTTACAAAGTAATCCCCCTGATAAGTTTAGTACACACTTGGCACCATAGTTATTATAATTTATCAACTGTACTTTACTCCCTATGACTATTTTGTAACTGCCAATTTGTACTTCTTAATTTCCTTCACCTTCTTCACCCACCTCCCCAACCCTTCTCTCATCTTATAACCATCAGTTTGTTCTCGGCATTTACAAGTCTGTTTCTATTTTTTGTTCATTTATTTTATTCTTTAGATTCCACATATTAGCAAAATCATATGGTATTTGTCTTTCTCTCTCTGACTTATTTTACTTAGCACAATATCCTTTACGTCCATCTATATTATCACAAATGGTAACATTTCTTCTTTGTTTTTTAATGCGTGAGTTAACTTAGAGTTTATCCGATGTTTCCTTATAATAAGATTTGGGTTTAGGCATTCTCAACCAGAATATTACACAGTGAAGTTGTGTTCTTCTCAGAGTATTGATTCCAGGGGCATGAGATCTCAATTTGCCTCTCAGTGTTGTTAATTTTATCCACTCAGTTAAGGTGTTGTCTAATTTCTCCACTGTAAAAGAATTATGCTTCCCCTTCACAACCAGTAAGTAATCTGTGGGAGATATTTTTAAACCACACAAATACCTTGCTTCTTACAAAAATTTCCCCCTCAAATTTAGCAACCATGGATGATTTTTGAGCAATTCAATTTTTACTATGATCACTACAAAATGATTTTCCAACTCTATAACTTCCTCCACATAACCAATTGTCTCTCAGTATTTGAGTGTAAGCAAGAACCTTCCCTTCTCTCTTGTTTATTAATTTATCTATTTAATGGAATTGACTTATGAATTCCTATTTCACCTGGTGCTTTATAATTTATCATAGTATTTAATTATTTTGATGTTCAAATCGTCCCACATATGGCCATGGGGAGCCCCTTCAAGATGGCATCTGTGTACTTGTGACATGCCTCTACTTTTTTTCTAAGCAGTTCTTTTCTTTCTGGCGTAATATGATGTTCCAGGCTTATTTAATGTGCTCATTGTTACCGGGGAATTTTTTCTGCTTAGCCCTTTTAGAGGACAGTTATACACATAGAGAAACATGCACATATACACATGTACATGCATACATGAAATATACAGGAGTGCATATACATGGATGAAAAAACTCATGCATATAAATATTTTGTGAGTTTACAGTGGTATTTCCAATTCCAATCCATCCCCATAGGGTTCTTTCCTGCTTTCCTTTTTTCCATATTGGTATGTCCCTTCTTCCACAATGAGAACTCTGGCTTCTAACAATATTAACACATTCATTCACTTACTTATTCCTATAACACATCTAAAATAGTTTCAGATGGTTTGCCCATAAAGCCATTAAAAAAATAAATAGGCCTATAAGAGCTCAGAATTTGTAATTCTTTCCCTCTGCTCCACTTGCTTAAGACTGAGGATATACAGTCAAGTACTGTGTCTTCAGTTATTATTTGTATTAATTCTTTTCCTCCCTTTATGTATGATAATAATATTTATTTGAAATAAAATTGGATTAATTTGTTTTGGTTTGCTTTCAGTGTTAGGATTTTCTTTTTGTTTTCATTTTACTCCCTTCCCATTCTTATTTAGTTTTACTTTTTGAATATGTAAAATATTAACATGCTTCCAAAAGTCAAAACTTTACAAAAAGATATCCTCATAGAAATGTTATTCCTTCCCATTTCCTTTTCACCCAGTGTCCTTCTTGTTGGTGATCAAATTCATTGTTTTCTGGTTTATCCTTTCTATTTGTAAAGATAAGTAGACATATATATGCTTTCTTATTTTTCTAAGTTTCTTAAATGAAAAGCATTATGCATGTGCTTTTTTACACTTTGCTTTTTTAACTAAAAGAAAAACCTCTTGAAAATAGCTCCATATCAGTTCACAGAGATTTTCCTTGTTCTTTTTTCTTTCTTTCTTTCTTTTTTTTTTTTTACAGTTGCACAAGACTTTATTGTATGTATGTACCATAAGTTATTCAACCAACATCTTATGCCTAAACATTTAGGTAATTTCCAATATTTTGCAACTATAAATGCAATGAATAACTTCATATGTATGCATTTTGTATTGTGGGAGGCATATCTTCAATGTAAATTCCCAGAAGTGAGATTGCTGAGTGGAAGGACAAAGATATACATTGTTTTGTTAGATATGAAGACAGGGATATTTTGTACTGTTTTGTTCATTGCTTTACCCCGGTCTTCTAGAACAGTACTTGGCACACAGTAGACACCCAAGTAAGCATTTGTTGAATGAATGGATAGGTAGCATTCTACAGTTTTCCCATCTCTAAAAAATTGTACTCTCATGAAACATCCTTATGGTTTACCAAATTCCTGAGAGGTTATAACAAACCATTTTTTACCCTCTCGATTTCCTCTGCTGGTACACCTCGAAGCCGGGCATAAAGGTAAAGATGTTCTCGCCCTGTGAGCAGGTCATCAATTGCATCAAATTGAGGACAGTAGCCCATACTTTGATGAACTTCAGAAATATTGGTTAAAATACTGCAACAAGAAAAAGCAATTAGCAAGTTTTCTTCATAGAGGGGTGACCAGAGAGCTGAAGCTGGAGGAGCTTCTGCCAGTAGGATAAGGAGGCTGCCTCTTCTCTTCTCCCACTTTGCTTCAGAAATGTGCACAACACTGAGGAATCAAAGCAGGGGCGCTTTGGTTAAAAATGATAAACTTCAGGAGTTCTGAGCTTTGAGTCTAGTCATATCCTCCCAAGGTTCTCTGTCTAGGATAAATTGAATACCTGTTACCCAAGTTAGCTTTGGTTTTGGATTAGAGCACCTCAAGTGTCAGTTTAAAAACAAAGGGAAACAGTTTTAAAAAATTGACTAGTGTTTCTGATTCTTTTTGGAAAGACATTTGAGAAGTAGCTAGAGAATATACATGCCTCCCAGTGAAAGTAAATTTCTCCATTTGTATTTATTAGCAGAGATATAGTCAATGAAAATGGAACCAAACAGATCGCCACTCAGAGCAAAACAACTTCAGTTATGGCTGGGCCAATTAAAAACCCCAAAGAACAAGGAGGGTACTTTGCCAAATTCACAGGAGCTACCAAACCAGAGAACCTCAGCCCTGTGTCTTAAACTATAGTTTCTTTCTAGCTTCCATCTTGGTTTTAACTTCTGGGCATCAGACTGTGTCTTAATTGGACAATAACTTGATGTCTCATGGCAAATCCTATTACATCCCTCTGCCCTCCAACCCATGCCCCCAAGATTTCTTTTGTTACCACTATGAAGTCATTTGCTAGGTTGAAAGCTAAGCTGGATCTGCAGATAAGATAAACCTAGCCACGGCCTGGCTCTACTTCTGCCAATCTCTCTGCTCTAGAACCAACAGGGTGGCTAGGGAAGGCAGGGAAACCAAATTAATTTGTCTGATCCACTGAAGCATGCTCAGGACTCTCTGTGCCCAGTGGACATTGGGTCATGTTGGGGATGGCTCTTAGGTGAAGGAAGGAGGTCCCAGTCAGGCAGATGCTGAGCTGACATAAGCAGCACTTAACTCCACTTATAAACCATGGCAGAGAGTTCCTCTGGGCACAACAAATGTGTGTGAATTCTGCCGTTCAAAAAGCAGTAAATGGATTGAGGCAAACAAGTTCTCCATCCTGTGTCCATAGAGAACCAGTCTGTTTATTCACATCTTATTACACAGAGAAGCAAGCATCCCCTGGAATCCAAGGGCACAGGCAATTTCCCCTTTACAAAGGCTCCTTGGCCTGGCTAAGCAAAGCATTAGCACAGAAATAACCAATGGAGATTATGGCCCCCAATAATCCTTGAACCTGCCCCCACTTAGAAACTCAACCCAGAGAAAGGATGCTTTACCATAGGGATTCTTGTCCTACAGTGTCACAAATGTGCTTCAAGGCTCAGTAAATTCCCTGAATGTGTGCAGGCAGGTAATGGGGGACAATGGTACTTTTTATAGGAAGAAGGTGCAGGTTTATCAGTTGTTCAAAGGAGTCCATGACCCCCACAAAAGTAAGAACTACTGATGTAGTGCTTCCCAGAACTTTCTGAGAATCCATTCTAACAGAGCAATTTCCTAATAATTACAATTCAATTCAATTTTCCAGAGGGTCTATATCTTGGACTTTTTGGACTGTATTCACTGGGAGGTCTACTCCTCTGAACAGAGCTTTCGGGCTCTCAGAGTCACCCTCAAATACAGGTTCTGATGCTTCCCCCTCCCTATGCCAAGACATGGCCCAGGATCTGTGAGAGACACCCTGAGCCAGGATGAGCAAGGCACTCACCTCTTGCCTGCTACAGTGGCATCACCTGATGTTACTGTGGTGTCCCCAGTGAGCATCTTGAAAGTGGTTGTTTTGCCAGCTCCGTTAATTCCCAGGAGGCCAAAGCACTGAGGGAAAACACAAAGAATTGGCTTTACCTTAGAGCTCAAGAGAATCCGGTGTGTCAGGTCCTAGGGCAAGGGTGTAGGTGGGGGTAAGCATTTTAGATCTATGCTGCCATTACGGTGGCCACTAACCCCATGTGGCACAGGGCAGCAGAATATGCCATGGCAAATATGCCACTTTGGCATAAGCATAATTTTGAGCTGAAAGCAACTGAGAAGAAGCAAATATAAGAAAAGCTCTTTGCCCTCCCCCTATTTGCCAAAGAGCAGGACATAAGCTTACAAGGTGTTCCTCCTCCTCTCCCTACCAGGAAAGACAGAAGTTAATCACTGGAGACAACTTTAGAAACTTATCAGCCTGGAGACTGCACCAGAGGAATCTACATAACAAATGTTACCAACTAGCTTTTATTTACCATTACTTTCCCATCTGTTTGCCTCCCTACAACTTGCCACCTTAGAAACTCAAAGTCACTTTCTCTCATCTTGACACCTCTCTAAAAATACATTGTTCCTTTGCTAAGATGCTATATAAGCTGCAAGTTCTAATCAACACTTTGAGTCATTTGTCTCATGTATGCGCCATGCACATGCTAACAAACTTCTCTTTGTTTTTCTCTTGTTCATCTGTTTTGTCAACAATTTATAGAGCCTGAAAACCTAGGAGGGTAGTAGGAAAGAGAAATTTTACCTCCCCTACAGCAGCACTGAGCACTAAAAATGCATCTAGTCTGATTGACATGTGCTGTAAATGTAAAATGCATACTGGATTTTGAAGATTTGGAACAAAACACAACAAAAGAACACAAAATATCTCATTAATAATGTTTTATATGAATTACATTTTGAAGTGATAGTATTTCAGATATGTTGGATAAGTGATTAAGATTAATTGCTCCTATTTTTACCTTTTTCATGTGGCTACTAGAAAATTTAAAATGACCCACGGTTCCTTGCATCTTATTTCTATTTGATAGCTCAGCTTTAAAAAGGAGAAGAGACATGCACAGGAGCAGATTTTCCAAAGCTCTTTCAATGTGATCTGTGGAGTACCCACCTCTCCAGGACGAACTCCCACACACAGTCTGTCCACTGCTGGGCTGGAGGTGCCTGAATAGATCTGCAGGATCAGAGAAACTAAACTGAAGACTGAGAGAGAATGAGAGCTGGGAGGGCAAGAGAGAGCAAAGGATGGTTTAGGCAAAAACTACCAATATGAAGGGGTTAGAGATTAACATGGACATCCAGGGAGGTGCTGTAAGGACCAAGAAATCTCAAAGCTGACCCACTGTGCAGAAATGGACCAGAGAAAGATTAATGAGGTTCGGTAGTAGTGCCTCTGGCTGAGGCCCTTTGTCAGTACCCACGATGAACACTAGGGAAAACACATTGGAATTCAAGGTTCTTGGAAGACACGTTAAATACGAAAATGACAAACTCACATAGAATTAGAAAAATGAATTGCTTGTATAAGCATATTGCTTAGTCTAAAGAAGGCAAAATTACAACATCGTTCCCTCTCTGGGTCCAACTGGCACCTCCAACTAACTCACCTACACCTATTCCCTTACCTTGGTTAGTTCATTTAGACTTAAGATATCAGTTTTACTTCCTCCACTAATAATTCTTTGTCTTTCTTCAGCCACATCATCATCTTCATCAACGATGGGCTCCTTCGTGGGCTCGGCATTCCTAGAGGAAGGAAAGGGGACAGGATTGGGTTGGTGTACAGCATCCTCAGCACTGTCCCCTTTCTCTTCTTCTCATTCCCTCACTGCTTCCCCAGGCTGGCTTTCCATCCCCTAAGACTTGAACTCTCAAAAGGACTCCCAACAGGAGAAGCATCAGGCATTAGGCAGAGAAGGCAAATGCCCGAGTCCAGAGTCACCCCCGGGCTCCAGTCCCCATCATCTCATCCACTCCTCACAACCTCATGAGTAGGGAGGAGGACTTGTATCCAGTAATTCAGTTCCCTGTGGACTGAAACTAAAAACAAGTCTTCTCAATCTTTATTTATAAGTAATCAGACTCAGCCAGAGAAAATGAAAAGACAAGAGACAAGCAATGTCTAGGAAAGCTTATTCTGAGGGCCCAGTGATTTACAGTTCAGTCCTCTGGGCCGGGCCCAGTACAAGTCAGCCTGGGGCTGCCTTCTAGAAACCTGAGTGCTCACGTCAGAGCCTGGGAGGAATGGAACTGCTAGGCAGGTCATGGTTGGCAGCCACTTCCTGCCCACGGGGTAGGTGGGGTCAAAATCACTCTTCTTCTTCCTCCATACTGCTCATGGCTCCATTCATCTCATGTCTCTCCCGTTATTACTCCCTTCCCTTGCCCAGTCCCCACTCTCAAATCTCTAAGTAGCAAAGGAGCCTGCTTTGTCTATTTTCTCATGAACGCTCACAGCTACTTTCTTGTACTTCGGATCCCCTTTAACCATTATTGTTTGTGATGCTATCATCCAATTTAAAATGAGTGTCTGTTAATTAAATGAGAGGGATTAAATATTAGTGATTGAAACTAATAACAGTACCTTTTAAATACTTTAAAGTTTATTTTTTTTTCACAAATTCTCTTGTGCCTATTTTAATGTGATCTTCTTGCATTATTCAGAGCAAGCCAGGCTTGAGAATGTAAAAACTATCATGGTGTGGGGCTAATGAGGAAAAAGAAGCCAAGTCCCCAGACCTTGGCACCCTCAGTAGAGCGGCATGGCATACCATTGGGTAAGGAAGAAGTGATGCTGGGCGAGGAGGGTCAGGAGGAAGTATATCACTCCTTCTGCTGCCATGGCAACCAGGTTCTTCCCAATCAAGTCCCACTGGAACGGATTTGAAGAGTGTTCCTCACCTGGGGACGGAAGCCATCGGAGAGAGACAGGAATTAAGTCCTCTTGGCTGCCTCAGCTGCCCTTAAAGGCCTAGTTACAACATAGCCCAGCTAGACAAGGGATTAAGCAAGAGTTAAATGCAAATCTCGTTTTGGCTCCTCAAGCCAGAGTAGGGAAGACACCTCCTGTGGCTCCTCAGCCAAAAAAACAGGCCCCCCGCACCCTCTTCTACATGGCAGGACAACCCAGACTAACCAGCAGCTCCCCATTCCCACCCCAGCCCAGGCTGCAGGTCTGGCCTAAGATCTCGAGCGGCAGCCCTCCCAGTCTCGGAAGATCCAGGGGCACACTTGACTGCTACCCACCAAACCGAGCATAGACATCTGTCACAGCCTGACTCAGCGCCAGGTCAATGAGGCCCCGGCCCAGGCAGAAGTGGGGAAAGATAATGAGCAGCTTTCTCAGCATGGCATTGAACCCGAGCAGCGTCTGAAACACGGAAAAGCAGGATGGTCAAGTGTTGGGGTCAAACCCACCTGCCCCCTCCTAAGCAAAGTGGGGCCTGGATGCCCTCACTGGGCAGGACTAGGGAAAGGCCTTCCGACAGAGGGAGCTTAGCTGCCAGAATGGCCACAGGAGAGATCTGTGAAGCAGATAGGGAAGTTTTGAAATACTCAACAGGAGTTGCCCCTAGCCAGGTGGCCCCTTGGGGAACTCTCACAGGCAGACTCACTTTGAAATTACACAGGAGCCCTCCAAGACATTTGTTAGAGGAGATGCAGCAGCTGTGGGAATATGGCCTGAGCTCTCTTTTCTTTGGTACAGGTGTGAGACATCAATGGGGACTGAGGCTCTTTCATCTGCTCTACCTTAGCCTCCCTTATACCAAAGGGAAGAGGGGTCTGGAGCATCTATTGGCTCTGCTTCTCAGCTCCCACAGGACAGCTACAGATTTGTGTGGCTATCACCAGCAGAAAAGAGGATGAAGACTCTGGTGTCTGTGTTGAGCTGGGGTACTTGTTTTCAGGTGATCAGACTCTGCTTGCTGCCTTAGCCTCAGAGTGTCAGGCAGAGCCTCCCTAAAGAAGGCAGAGGGGACACCAAGGGGGTGAGGCTGAAAAGGCCACTGCTGCCCACTTATCTGGCTCATCCCCACTGCAAAGCCTCCTCCCTGTCCAGCCATGTATCCCCCATCCCTCCTCCAGAAGACACTCTGATCTTTTGCTTCTGGGCCTTTGTACTTGCAGCTTCTGTTGACCAGAGCAGAGACGAATGCCCTCTTGCTTTCTGCCCTGACAGGTTCCTGCCATTCTTTAGAAAACTGGCTCCAGTAACCTCTTTTCTCATAAACCTTTCCAGATTACCATGGTAAAAACTCCTCTCTTTTAACACTTCCCGTATTGCCAAGGTTAATTATTTTTTACCTGCCTACTTTCTCCATGAATCAGTGGTCCCTAATGGACACGAACTAGATCCTTATTGTTTTGGTGTCCTTCCTACATATCTTGTACAATGATTAGTTCATGATAGGCACATCATTATTTATTAAATGAGTTAATAAAATTCTACTTATTCCAGGCCAGGTTCAAATTGAATTTCCTTCTGGCTCCTGAAGATTCTCCTGGCTCCTATAGCCCAGGTCTTTGTACCCACTCTGTTCTGTAGTGTTTCATGTGTCTTGCTTCTTTGCTGTTATGGCGTATGAAATGTCATGTACTGTGGTTTATATCAGAGGTCCCCAAGCCCTGGGCTGAGGACTGGTTCTGGTCTGTGGCCTGTTAGGAACTGGGCCACACAGAAGGAAGTGAGTAGCAGATGAGCGAGCAAAACTTCATCTGTATTTGCAGCTGCTCCCCAGTGCTAGCATCACTGCCTCAGCTCTACCTCAGATCATCGAGCATTAGATTGTCATAAGAGCACCGGTCCCTGGTGCCAAAAAGGTTGGGAACCACTGGTTTGTATTAGTTCCTAATTTGATATGCTGGTCATTTCCTGACTGGAATGGGAGGTCTGGGAAGGCCAGATGAATGGGTCACATTTATTGATATCAGCACATCCATCATGCGGTGTTTACCTAGTCAACACCTCTTAACTAAGTAGGGACAGCAGCTACTGGGACCTGGGGAGCCTTCTGTGGGGTACTGGGTATTTCTGCAGTAACTATCGGATCACATATGTGAAAGTAACCAGCTTTTATGCAGGGGATGAGGGTGCACTCAGTAAATGTTGGCTAAATGAGTGTAGCCTGCAGGAGGGAGATGTTTTGAGTTGCTTTAAGCCTACTTTTAATTATTCTGAAGTAACATATTCTTTTAAGACTTAGCAGGCTGTGAGCCTATGAGCCTCTGATAAAGACAGCTCTAAAAAGCAGCACTTTTAGTCTACTAGGATGCTCTGGCCATCGGGAGGGTGTGGGTGGGCATCTGTGTTCTCATCCATCTCCTTCTCAGGTCCAACTGTGACAATGATAAATTTTTATCAGTCATGGGACAGACTGGGTTTTGTTTCTTTCTGAGCAGCCAGAGAAAGCCTGATGAGGCCGGGGGAGAGTCATTTTTAGGAGGCCATGGGACTGAGTGGTTGGTGCAGATTTGCTTTGGGTGTTCCCAGCAGTTCCAGAAGCAGGACTGGGGACAGGGGCCACAGGACAGCAGTGCAGATGCACCGGCTGGTGCCCACCCCCTCAACTGTGAAGACCTAATGAGGGAGAGGAAGGCTAGAGAGGTCACTGAGGACACAGGTGCATGCGTGAGACCGCCAGTCCTTAGGACAGCCACGGATGGGGCTCAGGCACAGCAGGCTGGAAGTAGGAGTGTATAGTGAAGATGGCCCTGTAGCCACTGCCATTGTATTTAGGATTTGGTCTGGCCAGTTCTTTCTGGGAAAAGAGTAGACTGGGAGGTGTGGATGGGACAACTGAATACTGCTACTCATAAAAGTGAGTCATTCAGCACCACAAATTCCTAATCCTGTCCTCAGGATTAATTGCCACATAGAACAGTATATGCTACTCTGTTACTACTTGCATAAAAAATAGGAACAAAGAATGTATCTATATTTGCTTATATGTCTCCAGCCTACATAAGAAACTCAAATGAGAGGTTGCCTCTGGAGAAAAGAACTAGACACCTGAGAAACAGGGGTTGAAAGGAGATTTTTATTGTGCATGTTTTTGTTCATTTTAAATTTTGAAATCACATGAATGCATCACCTACGTGTGTATGTGTCGAAAACCTAACACCCAAAGTCCCCAAGGAAACCTTCTTGAAGGAGTAAGAAAATCTAAAAGCTTAGGATGACAGAATGTCATTTATAGCTTACAGAATAAGCTAGAAAACCATGACATTCAGAGCACACACATGAACAAGGAGCTTAAAGAAAAAGAAGGGAAGGAAGGGAGGGAGGGAAGAAGCAACATTTACTTGTGCACTAAGCTCATTCAGACACAGTGCTTGCGCATCACTTGGCTCTGCTTGACTGTCACATACTCTTGGGTACCTTAGTAATCAAATAAGAAAGGCAAGAAAGTCATGCTCACCTGGTTATTCTCAAACAATTCTAAAATGAAGGTGATGGCACTACTGTTGATGCCGATGAACAGATTAGCACAAGACAAGGCCACATAGGCAGTGCTGGGGACATCAAACAGGAAAGATGCTGGGTACATCATGGGAATGACTGCCCATCTGTGTGAAATGACATAACTCAGTGTGATACAGTGCCAATTTCCATTTCATCTGCTGCACTCCTAGATATAATACATTCCCCTCACATATGAGGTAACATGTTTAAACTGGCGAGGGTCCCAGGGGGACCAAAGAGGTGTTCCATCCCTTGGTCTTTGTTCCTCATCTTTGAATGGAGATAATAATGCCTCTCCTGACCATCTCATGAGGGTTTTGAGAGTAGCAAATAAGATAGCAGCTATGAATATATAATGTAAATTATAAAGCCTCATACAACACACAAGATCGATCTCTATCCTGCAATGCTTTTTATTCTAATCTGGATCAGCAAAACTGAGCTGAGATCTCAACAAGCTCATCTTCATGTTTCACTGTCACAGTTCACTGGTTTCTGAATTCTCTATTTTCCCTATTTTCAAGAGAGACAAAGGGAGACAATTTGCTCTGCTAAGACTCTACTGGCCCACATAGGAAGAGCCAGGTATCATTATCTCATTTTTACAGATGAGGAAACTACTTGTCCACAGTTACACAGGTAGGCCTGAACATAAAGTCACCTGCTTTGCTCTATAATAATACTAGATTTAATCTCTGTAACATCCTTTGGCCCTGACTCAGGAATAGCTTTTCAGCTGGAGTCTTCTTTTGTATGCACATAACTCTTGGCTAGTTCAGATGGAGACACTGAAATGGACAGTTGGCCACAGATGAATCAAGATCACAGCTGGGTGAGGAACTAGGGAGTGACAGAGTCCCAGACTTTGGTTAGGCATAGTTTGACTGAAAGAAGATTCAGGCCAGGTGGGGTATCTTAAATGTCCCTGAGTAGATGGAGCCTCAGAAACACCTCTATGGGTAGAGTAAGAAATAGAAGCCAGACAGAAACCTAGGCAGCAGCCACAGCCCCTGCCAGGGTCTGGAAGCTAACCTTGCCACCAGAAACCCCTGTTTTTCTGTCAGAAGAGCATGCCCCTCCCCTGGTTTCCCTTTTGGTGGCTTAGCTAATGGCTCAAACAACTCACCCATACAGCATGAGCAGTGCAACAAGGGCAGGAAGATTGTTTGGAGAAGTGTAGGCTTTCTTCTGAAATCCGATGAAGATGCCCACCACCAGGGCAGCACTCACAGCATAATTCACCTTGAAGACAGAAGGGGAACGCAAAGCACTTCACTTCTCTGAACCTCTGTTTCTTGTCAAATGAAGGCCCGGCCAGGCTCCTCCAGCACACATAGTCTGATTCTATTTGTCTAAACAGTTCTTGGTGAGCAAACATATGTTAAATTGTCCCTAGTCCTCTTACCCCACTGCCCTGCGCAGGGGACCTTCAGTCTGTATCTTTTAAAAGAATAAATTATAAAATCCCACCTGATCTCTCATTTTCTTTTTTTAATTGGTCATGAAGTCTGGTTGATTCTACTTTCTAAGCATGTCCTTAGAATTCAGAAAAACTTAAGATGCAGTCCTTGGCCTCCTGAAGCTCAAATAGATGATAACTTATCATTGCTTTTTTCTCTTCTCTTCCCTTCTAACACAATTCAGGCCTTACGCCATCAGGATGAACAGGGAAAGATAAGTAGCCACATTGGGGTTAGGGGAAGAATGACAGTGGTCCTGAGCAAGAGAAGAACCTGAGAAGGTGAAGAGGGTGTCTGCAGAGCGCAGGCTGGTGGGGTGACGAGAGTATTGATTTGGCCCTGGGTGTCAGAACTGAAGCAGAGTATGGAGGGTGTCTACATGGGGGAGGAGATGGTGGGAGAGATGGGGGACTTATTACATCCAGGTGTATTGTTCAGGTAAGTCAATGATAGAAGCCAGGGGTAATAGAAGCCATTTTCTCAGAAGCCAGTTACAAATATGGAAAGACAGAGAGCCAGAATGAACCCACAGCATTGGGTTGGAATTAGGGGTTTTAGTGAGCTCATAGTGTTTGGTATAGAGATAGATAGAGAAATATAGGTGTAAATGAGTGTTTATCTATATATATTTATATACATTTTTTCTAGTTCTCTACACTGAGAAGGCCTGGGACTATTGAGACCCCAGTGGCAATGAACACATCTGGTACCCAGATCTTGGTTTTGAGAGCCACATTCCTTTGGAAGGAACCAAGGCTCTTTGGGGAAAATGGCAGCTTCCATGTAGGGCTGGGGGGAGGTGGAGGATGAGCTTGAAATGTCTTACTGTGCTACAGAGCATGAAGGTGCTCAAGGAGGATGGGGAAACAAGTCAAGAGGAGACAGAAGCCACCCTGAAGGAGCTCTCACTGGCCAAACTGAGGATAATTTGAGCATAGGGATAAATAATAATGGTATCATATTATAATCTTCTGACTAACACAGGAAACATAATTCCATATAAATATAATAAACAAACAAACAAACAAATAAATAAATAAATGGAAGGTGTAACAAAAGGATATTTGCATTGCTTCAAGGTACCTCGTCCCCAAATTCTTATAAATTGTAACTTTGCAGTGGAGAAACTTGACTGATACTATCTTAATCAAGTGACCAAAGTGACCAGCATCAGTAATAAGATAAATCGGGAGCAGAAGCTACCTGATAGAATGCAGTGAGAACAGGGCATCCCTTTGTGATGCTGCTTCCATAACATGAATCTAATCATGAGGAAACATGGGGCAAATTCAAACTGAAGGACATTCTACAAAATAACTGGTGATTTTTCAAAAATGTCAAGGTCATGAGTGTCAAGAAAAGGTTGAGGAACCATTTCTGGCTGAAGGTGAACGGACAGAACAACTAAGTGCAGTGCATGATTTTGAGCTAGATCCTTTTCTATAAAAGACATTATTTTGCAGTTGATGAAACTTGAGTGGGGTCTGAGGATTAGATGGAGGGAAAGCACCAGTGCAGGTTCTTGATGTTGACCGTTGTGTATTATGGTTGCATGGGGTGTGTCTTAGTAGGAGGTACACACCAGAGGTGCTGGTGAAGGGGCATGTTATTAGAAAGTTATTCTCAAATGACTCTGAAAAAAACTTTTGAACTGTCCTTTCAACGTTCCTGTAAGTTTGTGATTGTTTCAAAATTTTTAAAAAATAGATGACATGTATAAAAAGATAAGAATTTAAGATCTGTATGCTGACTAAATGATATAAACAGGGAGTGTATGTTCATTAATTCTGTAACAACCCCCAGGCATGTGTGATCTATTTGCCACTGACTAATTTGGGTGCTAAACTTCAATAATATAGATGCCAGAGTTAAAAGTCTAGGCCAGCCTTAAAATTCTAGAGCATCAGGAAGAATGCTAACATCATACTCACCACTTTCCATTCCTTCATTGGACTCCCAAGGGTCTACCTTGCTAGCATCACCTTCCCCCCAAGACACCACTCTGTCCTTCTATCCACATATTTCTCCTTAGGCTCAGAGATCTCTGTCTGTAGCCAAGTATGTGCTTGGGTCAGCCCCCAGAGTAAATTCTATTCTTCATCTTTTACAAAAAGTAGAGTGAAAAAACAACATATTAGCCAACATGGGCTCCTATAAGTGATGTTTTTGTTCAGAGTGAGGCTTGTAGATTCTGATCTCCTCCTCATATGTTCATGAGTGTTCTTTAATACAGACAGAAAAGAGAGGGAAGAATATAGTTGCTACCGATAATTTCTGGTTTAGAATTGTTAAGCGATGGCCGCTTAACAGGTCAGGTAAGCTAAAATAAATCATGTCTTTGAGAATCTTAATAGTTACTATCATTGTTAAAAGCCACAGTGGAGAAGGTTGTTTGTGTTGGTCTCCATCATGATGTATCTTATCATCACAGGGTGCGGGACTCATGTTAGTCTTAGAATGTTGACATGAAACAAAGGATCTTGTTACTCAAGACACCCAGAATGGACTGGAGTTGGTGTCATAATGATCCCTGCTACATTATATATAGGTCTTTGCTGTGAAATAATTTTGACCCTTTGGCCTGTCATGAAGTACTCCATCCTGACCCCTCCCTGCCTCTACCAATCCTAGCTGGGAGAGGGGTGATAATGTGCTGTTGATTTGGTAAATAATTTTTCTTCATTTTTCCTAATGTGGTAGCTAAACCAGTATAAAGAAAGTATGGTTACTTTGGGAAAGCAAAACAAGGTCAGTAGGCAGAGTTGCCAGATTTAGGAAATAAAAATATAGGATGCCCAGTTAAATTTGAATTTCATGAAAAAAAAATTAATTTTTAGTATGTCCCATGCCATATTTGGAGGTATAACATACTTACACTAAAAATTATTCAGTGTTTATATGAATTTAAAATTTAATTGGGTGTTCTATATGTATCTGGTGATTGTCACAGGGGAAGTTCCATCCTTACCCTTGTAGGGATAGGGCAGGATCTAAGAAAAGGATGCGAGATGAAGGATTGCTTGATATTACCTCTTCAGCTCCAGATTATTCCCAGGAAGGCCAGCCTCATACCTGCAGTGCGGTGGTTATTTGGTGGGTCAGAAGGCCCCTTTGGGCAGGGCATGCAGAGCCCCTACTCAGCAGTTGTTAAGCTGAGCCCCATGTCCTTCCTTAGCTCAGGGCTCCTTTCTAAAAAGATGCCAGGAGATACAAGGCCCTTGATACAGCATCTTCCAGCAGCTCTGGCAGTGCGAGAGCCCCACCCTGCTGTGTCCCTTCAGTCAGAGCAGACACAGTGCCCATCCCCCTTGGGACAATGGAGGTGAGGGTGGCACCATGACTTGACACTTACAATATCCCAGAGGAAGTTGGTCAACCAGTAGGTGATAGGACTCACTCCGCTGACAAACTGGAGGTGCTTGGCTTTATTCACTCTCTCCTGGATTAAATAAAGGACAAAGCTGGCTGGGACGAAGGACATGGCGAAAATCACACAGATGGCAACCACAGCATCCACCGAAGTTTTCAGCCTGCAGCAGGGTAGGAGACACAGGAAGAGAGAGGTGAAGAAGGAAGAACAGGTGCAAGAAAAGAGCAAAGTCAGGCTCTGGGAGGCTTCACCCAACACTAGGTAAAAGCCTCCAGAATCCCCTTCCCTAACCTGATTTTTGTTGTTTTGTTCAATTGTCTTAAACAAAGTTAAGTGGATATTTTTGGGTTTCCTGCTCCATATTAATGTTGAATATTGTTCCATGTTAATATGAAATCCAGATAAACTTTCTCTTTTTTTACATTTTGAAATTATTTGTTGATGGTATCTAGAAATGAATTTTTATATTGATGTCATAAACTGCAATGCTCTTATCAGTTCTAATAATTTGTCTACAGATTCTCTTGAATTTTCTATATAGACAGTCACTTATGGTCTATGAAGTTTATTTTTTATTGTTGTTAAAAGTAGTAAATTACCATGTTAAAACATGTTTTCAAAAAACACATCATAATGTGGGGAAATGTTCTTAATGTAAATTTAAGTGCAAAGAGAACAGGCCAGTTATACAGGACTTGGTTCTATTCCCCCTTTTCTGGATCAAGAAGAAGGCATCTGGCTAAGGGGGCATGTGGGGACTGAAATTCAACCTGACCGCACATACAACCTATGACCCCTTAGAAGAAGAAACACCTTTTACTAATTCCCACAAAAGCATGTGCTGGTGTCTGTCCTGATAAAACTACAGATAGCATGACCCACACACCTAGTAAGAGCAGAACAAATGACTGGAAGGGAAACACACAAAAATATTTAGATGAAACACCCTAAACTATTTAGGTTATAGATATAATAAGTTCTTAGAACTGTATTTTTCTAAACTTTACTTAATGAACATCTACTATTTTATAATCACATAAGACTCCCATTTCATATTTCAGATTCAAAAGACTTGGCAGGAGGTACAGAAACTTGGGCTGAGTGAGAATAAACCCAGGACAGACTATTCTTCTTCGGTCGAGGGTCCCAGAGTGTGTTCAGAGGAAGGCCCCAAGGGGCCATTGCCCAACTTGTAGCCAACAGCACTTGAGATATTCCCGGCTCTGGGTCGAAGTCGCTCACAGTGTACCGAGGAAAACAAGGACCCTTCTACGTACCAGAAGTTTGCACTAATGAAGGCATTCCCACTAAGTATGCTACAAACGTATTACAACTTGCACAAGACTGATGTTTCTACTGCCTGAAGCCACACGGTAAAAGCCTAAGCTTGCGGAAGGCAAGGATCTGTTGACATCTCCAAAGCCGGACCATCTGAGGGAAATTACTGGAATCTAAGATAATTACTGCTGGGGAGATGAAGGATTTACTGGACTTTTCCAGTTTCTGGCAGTCATTCTGCATACTGGAAAGGAGAATATTTGTGTAAGCTTCAGGAGCAACTTCTTATCAAGAGCCAAAAGGGAACAGAACCAACTAGATACGTTTACTTTCCTAAGAAACGTGAGGAGAAAGAATGGCCAAGTAGTTTGGTATACAAAGTGCTGAAAGTCTTATGTTCACATATGCCTGATTAAACAACGGTGCTATCCAGCCCAGCAGCTCACGTGAGTGAAAGAAAATCCTCTCGGGGTCTCCGAAGGGCAGAAAGGGTAACAAAAAATGCTGTGAGGTGGGGGGCCGTGGGGGCTTACACCGTAATCTCTGAGAGCTGCTCCTTGGTCAGGTTCAGGGGCTGGCTTATGACGGTGATGCCATACTCCTCGGGGTTCCTGTCCTGGGACAGGCTGGCCCGTAAGATGGCGTTGTGGGCCACGTTGAGAAAGCTGACCATAGCATGCCAACCCTTGTTGTTAAACCACACCTGGAGGGTGGAGATAGGCTTTGTTAGGCTGTACCAGACAGGACACCAAAAACCCTGTGCTAACAACAGCTGTTTAAAGAAAACATGAACTGCAGGAAAAAGAATGTGCAGAGGAGGGAGGGTTTGGCAGCTGGAAGACATTCCATGCTAGATTTCAATAGGAGAAGGGGTGGAATTTAATTAAGCTGGGAAAATAAAAATAAAGTATCCAGCTCACGTGAGTTTTTAGCTCTAGGGCAGATTTTGCAGGGCCAGTACCTTAATGTTGTCTTCAGTTTCTAGATGTTGGAGGAAAGCAGACATTTCTTTAGAGGCCTCTCTCGTAATAGGGCCCTAGAAAACCATAACAAACAAGCAAGAGGGTTTTATTTTTTTTTAACCTGTTAGCACTCATGATAATTTTTGTTTCATGGCATGTCGAAAGTCATACCCAAATCTCCAGTCTGTTTACATACCCCACTAACATTCATTATCTGGCCAAGGTCGCTTAAAAATCCAACAAGTGCTTCCCCAGTGATGGGAAGAACTGGCAGCTTTCCTCCGATGGAAATTCCTCCGTACCTGACAAGCGAATAAGAGGTCCCCAGATCAGTGCCATGAACCATGTCTGTCATGCTCCATGCTTGCCTGTAGCTCTCTAGTTTCTGTAGGAAAATATGTACTCTTGGGGAAATTGTCTAGACTAGCCAGTGACATGGCTCCACTTTATAAAGCAACTTTTAATGTTTCCTCATTGTCTCTGGATGAAATCCTGATCCCTTCTGAGCTTGATCGCGGCTTATCTCTCCAACCCCTCCTCGTGCCTTTCTTTGAGTGGCATATTCTGGCTGTGTCCAGCCACTTCCAGAACCCCCAATGGTCTGGGTTACCTTTACAGGGCTGCTAGCTTCCTGGGATTGCCTTTTCCTTTCTTGAGTATCAGGCCAACTCTGACTGACCTATTATATGTCACCTCTTCAAAAACTTCCCTGACTCTCCCCCATCCTAACAATGATCCTTTTCCTGTGCCACTTTTGTACTTTACAGGTACTTCTGGTAGCACTGGACTCACCTTAATCTAAACAGGACCAGTCCTGCTGTGCCTAGCTCTCAGCCTCTCAACTCCACCCTCCCTCAGGCGGTCCCTCACCAACTCCTGCCTTGACTCAAGCTCTAGCTCCTTGACTGAGATCCTAGCCTTGGGCCTCTCCCGCCCTAACGCATCTTCCACACTGCTGTGGAAGTCTCAAGAGACTGTGCTCAAACACAGATCTGGGTGTGTCACTCTGTGGCTTAAAATCCTTCAATGGCAGGATGAAAGTCAAACTCTTCTATAAAACAAAATTAATTTGCTGAACTTTATTTCTTAGGGACTCCAATTATCCCCTTTCCCCCAACTTTCTGCTCCAGCTGAAACCCCACACTTCTCCCTAGGGAGCAAATCTAAAAGCTCGATTTCACTTTTGCGGTCTAGAATCAAGTCAACGTTAGTTCTGCATTCATTCTAGATGCCCCTTTACTGAGGGAGCCTGGGCGATTTTCCAAAACTCTGGAACCACTTGAGTCTCTAGGAACTGGGTAAGTCTGGGGCTGGACCAGATCCTAAGACTTAAAAGGAATGGGTCACATGTCCTCTCGCTAGCATTGTAAACTATTTTATACTCTGAGCTTTTAGAATCTCCCTTGAGTGAGAATGATCTGGAATAGTCTTCGGGGAATACCACTTCCCCTCTCGGTACTCCAAGGAGACCTACTACTGAGCATCTTCTTGGTCCATTGTTTTCCTAGCCACATATCCTTCAGAATGTGTCTTGTGACTTCCCGAGCACATACAGAAACATTCCATTTACAACACTTTGAAGTGTGGCTTTTTTTTATGCACAAGTATTTAAAATAGATCAATTTGATGTTTTAAGCTATAAAAATAGCTTCTTACCTCTGTTCATTGACCCAGAATTTGCTCTTTAAGCTGAAAGGGAAAACAAATCATACAATAAATACCACAAGGATGGTAGTAGAATTAACTTTCCTTCTCAGATATTCACTGAGGTGTCTCAGTCTGCTGGGGGCATTTTTGCATTTCCAAGCAATATGGAAACCTCCCAGCCCAGGAGCCAAGCCTGAAAACATGCAGAAAAAGGACTGATGTTTTCCACTGCTGGCTCTCCAACTCACATCCCACATGCTGGGCTTTCTGTTGTCAGTTCATTTGTCAGACCATCTGAAACTAGACAACATGGCAACTACGATACCAGTGTGGCGTGTAGGGTACAGCCTTCTCCTCTTCCGCTTGCACAAATGAGGTTCTAATAATCACCTGCACACTTGGGTGAAGTTCTGACTTCCTCCCAACCCCAAATTCAGAGAGTGACTTACAGCCATACAGAGATAAAATTACAAGATATAAGATGAGAAGCTATAACTAAGAACTCCAGACCTCATAGTTCAGGCCCACAAGCTCTCATTGTCATCAAGCACAAAAGCCAAAATTCCATATTGCAAATTTGCTGCTGAGAATGAAGTTTGGGATGGTTGTTGTTTACTGCATTATGGAATAAATTCTATGTATGCACTCTGCTTTTATTTTTGTGCTTGGATGGCATTCTTCACTTTGCTAACTGCTGGGCTGGCACTGCCTTCTCGGCAGCTGCTTTCACCATCTGCAGTGTGTTCTAGCTAATTGAGTCCATTTATTCCTTGTGCATGGCTCTGGTAGGGGAAGCAACTGAAAGTGCTACTAAAATTAGACAGTTTGTTTTATTTTAAAGCCCCAGAGCATATGAAACCTGGATCAGGGGTCCCTATGATGTTTTCTCTGTAACATGCTCTTGTCAAGCTGCTTGCTCTGATAGGGGATGCTGAAACCAGTCCGACCCCAGCTGAGGTTTGTTAAGAACAGCTGCAGAGCTGAGAGAAGTAGGCACTTATACAGGAGTTCACTGGCATATTAAAGGGTAGTGATACAAACGATAATTTACAGTCAGAGTATGACTGGTACAGTTAACCTGGCCGACCTGTGGGCTCACTCAGGCAATATCCCATGACCTCTATCCTAGCTTGGTCTACTTTTTCCTTCTTCCTTTTTGCTTCTAACTTTTCCTTTTCCTTTTTTTTTTTGTTTTCCTCTAACCTTTCCCCCTTACCATCCCACCTTCCTCCCAATTTTTTCTCTCTTAACTAGTTAAAATTTGAGGTTGCATTATTAGATAAGTTCTATACTTTCTAATTTTACTTTTAATAGTGCATGGATTAAACTTTAAGATTACTTGGCCAAATAAAACAAAACAAAAAGACAAAATTAATCCTAAATTGCCTTTTACTTGTATATGTCTCAATGGCTTTTTCTGTTGGGTGAGGCCTGTGAATTAGGAACATGAAAAAAATTCCACTGCCCCGATTGTTGAGAAATCATGAGAATAAATTATCTCTGACCCTGGTCAGTATTTTCTATAGGTAGTAAGGATGAAAAGCATAAAGGATCTCTTCTCACCTGCTGCGTATAAGAGCGGGATATGTTTTTACCAAGAAGTCGGAGATATTCCTGTCTGTGAGGTCTTGTAGAATCTCAGTGCTTCGCTGTATTCTCTGAGGCAATGAGACAATAGCATCAATTACTTTGGCATTTGAGGCATTTACAGTCTGTGAAACTGCTTGTTCTCTACCAAAAGTTATTTATGGATTCAGCTGCTTGGAAATGAAGCTACTGAAAAAAGCACTGGCATCTCCCTAGATCCCACATCAATGATATGGGACTCATCCTGATCTTTCTTCAATTTGTTGACAAAATAGAATAGTTCGAGCTCCAAATTAAATCTCTAATACATCTGCATCTCTCCTTTTCCACTACCACCACCCTAGCCCAAGCCTCCATCTACACTGCACCTGGACCTGGAGAGCACTTCCAAACTGGTCTCCCCAATTCCACCCTTGGCCCTCCATAATCCATCCTCTACCCAGAAGCCAGATTGAGCTTTAAAAATGTAAATCAGAGACCTTAGTCACCTTGCTTACCATACTCCAATAAACCGTAGGCCCAGATCCTAATTCATCACCAAGGTTGATGCAGCCCCCGTGACCTGGCCCTGCCTTGCTCTCTGACCTCACCTGCTGCCAGTTTCTTCTTCCTCCCCACTGATCCCACTTATTCTCCTTGTTTCTCAAATGCACACCTCTCATTTCTGAGGTGGCTTTGCACTTGGTGTTTCCCTCTGTCTGGAATGCTCTGCTTGGACAACTTCATATGGCTAGTTTGTCATCGTTCAAGTCTTAGCCCAAATTTTATTCCTCAGAGAGGTATTTTCTATTTCTAGTCACTCTCTATCATAACATACTGTTTATTATTTTCACATCTTCCTCTGAGATTTTTTCCTAATAGATCTGTTTATTTGTTTTTGTCTGTTATACCCATTTGACATAAATTCTGTGAGAGTCAGAACTTCCTCTGACTTATTAGCTGTTGTGTCCCCAGCACCCAGAATAGTATTTGGCATATAGCTGAAACAATACATTTGTGACATATAGTGACTTAAAATTTACAAATCACTTCAAAACATATCTAGGATTGGAAGCTAGTTAATGAGTGACTTTGGAGAATTCAAAAGATCATGAACTTGGCCACCAGGTGGCAATATTACTTTAAATTTGGGAATACATAGTGTTTGGTTTAGGGTCAGTCAAAAACCTTGTGTGTAAAGGTCAATTTCGGTGCTGTTAAAGCCGCCATCATCACACACCATTCTTATTATTTTATACACTTTCCGTCTCCACTTTCCCCTTTCCCATTTTCACATCTTCAATTCACTTTCTCTACCTTGTTCTTCTCTCTCATGCTAGCAGGAGAACTAGAATCTACTGAATGCTTGCCATGTGCCAGGCACTGTGTTAAAAGCTCTACATACGTTGTAATATATCCCTTGATTCTCATACCCTTATGAAATAAAAATTATTACTTTAATTTATAGACGGAGAAAGTGAGATTCAAGGAGGTTAGCTAACTTGCACTATGTTGCAGAATCTGTAGGTGGTTGACCTAGGATTTGAACTTTCACCTGTCTGACTCCATAGCCTTCACCCTTTTCACTCCATCACCCTGTTTTTCAAGCTGCAAATGCCACCCAGAGGAACTGCTGGGCTCCCCTCGTGGAATCTAGGCTGGAAAAATTTCCGGTGCCTGGGAAGTTTATGATAAATTGTTTTCTAAAACTTCTGTTAAATAAAATATTCCTACAACTTTAATTTTATGTATTCTAGAAGTCAGGGACATAACACTTCCACCTCAGGACCTAACACCACTCAAAGAATGCTATGACAAGAAGGACCCTAGAGAAGACTGCATCCTCCACCCTGTTTTCCAGATGAGGACAATTTACTTCATCTGAACCAAGCCCATATCCTCTGGCTTAATTCCAGGCTGAATGAGAGAGTATGTTTGAGTGAGTGGGTATAAATATGAATGTGTGTGTGTGTGTGTGTGTGTGTGTGTGTGTGTGTGTGTGTGTGTGAGTGAGTGAGAGAGAGAGAGACAGAGAGACAGAGAGAGACAAAGAGAGATAGAGACAGAGAGACAGAGACAGAGACAGAGATAGAAAAGAAAGAGGAAGCAGCTCCAGATATTTGATGTTCAATTTTGCTCCCAAGAGAGGAACAAATGATAGCAAGGAAATACGGGAGTGAGATAAAATCATAGGAACTGGTTTGCCTTTTTTCAGGACTTTGACTATAGTGGCCTGTTAACTTTTTTCTCTAGGGACCAAGGACTAACCATTGAAAATAAGTTTCTATAAGCTAGATAGGCAACCTTAACGTTAGAATTCACTGAGTAAATGAATCTCCATGTAGCTACTCTTGGCCTTTCCTCCCTGCTCTAGCCAAGAACTCAACGTGCAGTGTCACAGCCTCTGTGGCCTGATGCTGGATGTATTAGAATAGAAGCAGCCTCAGCAAACCCAACAGAAGTAAGGTTTCTTCTTAGGGTATAGAGAATTGGGACAAACTCCCTGAGTTTCTTTTTTTGGAATCCCTGTGATATTGCAGTGGCTGAGTTATGATTCAAGGAAAAATACATTGCTTGAGAAATATTAAGGTATATGCTTTTGGCATATAAAAAAAGAAAGATAGGATGCTCATAAACACAGAATCATTTACAAGCCAGCAACTGTGATTGAAGCTATGAAAAAATTTAGTGGTCCCCTTGCTCGCTCTGCTCTTCTACTATATGCCGTAGTAATAGACTTTTTTATTGGGTACAAGGCCACCCAGAATAAAGATTACAGTCCCCAGTCTCCCTTGACTTTCAGTTCTGGCCAATGATATATAAATGAAAGTGCTATGTGGTAGCTTCTGGAAATCTTCCTTAAAAGGCAGTGTATTTGCACAATTTGCTCTCTCTTTTTCTTTATCCCTTCTTCCACTCTGTTTCATGGAAAGTAGATTCTGCCTTCTTGGCCAATGAGGTTGAAGCCTGTTAACCATGGAAGAGCAGCAAACAGAGCATCACGGACCACCCCTTTTTACATGAGAGGGAAACAGTGTGTGTCTTATTTTCTACACTGTTTGTTCTGGGTTGTCATCACTGAGTCAAGTCTAATTATAAATAATACAGTTTCTTTACCCACATTATGTCATTTAATTCTCACAATAACATTATGAAATAAATTATTGTTGTCCCCAATTTATAAGTGAGGAAATTAAGGTTCAGAGAGGCCAAGTAACCAACCTATGACTCTCTGATGCCAATGCTTGTGCTCTTGCCACTATGTCACACTGCCTCTCTTGGAATCATTCATTCACTGGCAAATCATTAGAGATGGCCACATAAAGACCCACTCTGTGCAAGTCAGCTGGGAGGACAGTTATTAACCCACGACAAAGTGACACTCCTCTGGCCCCTTCTGTCTTTGAGAGCCCTGGGAGAGGCTCACTGAAATACATTCTAGAGTGGGTGCTGCTCAAAGCCATGATAGTTGATGTCCCTGCAAAATATAGGTTGCTGGCTGTGTGTGTGTGTGTGTGTGTGTGTGTGTGTGTGTGTGCATGTTAGTTCACAGCACATGGCAAGCTTCGTAATTAAGATTGTTAATAAGTGTGCAAATACATATGCATTTGAATGGACACTACAACATTGTTTGTAATGGAGAAAAATTGAAAACCCACAGGCCCAAGAATAAAAGATTAGTTAAATAAATTAAAACAAATCCAAACAGTGGGACAGTATGCAGGCATTAAAAATAATGACATAGATATATATTTACTGACACAGACATATGTTCATAATGTGTTATTCAGTGAAAATAGCAAGTTTCAAGACAGCATTTTAAATAAACTCCAGTTTGAATGGAGAAAAACCCGATGTTATTGGTGATATTCTCCAAGCAACAGGATAATTTTTTTCTTCCAACTTATCTGTATTTTCTAATTTTTTTATAATAAGCATGCATGATGTATAATTTTTTCAATGTTTAAAGGTATTTTCTTAGTAGATTGACTAGAGAGTGTTTGGTGGCAAAGGAAGCTATTGGTAGGTGACTTCCTCCAAGTGGCTGGACAGGGCCCACTGGAAAGCCCCACTGAGAGGCCTGGGAGCCTCATTTAGTCCTTCACGCAGCAGTCAGTTTGAAGTGTGAGTTGGCTAGAAACTCAGGAGTCATAATACATACTTCCCAAACCCTGCGGTCGCAGGCAGATTCAGGGCCCCGGGATTGCCACGAGGGGTGGAGGTACCTGTGGGGGTGGGAGCCCCCCTGCGCCCTCCGGGCACTCGGGGAGCATGGTGAGCTTCTCTCTGGTGCTGCACTTGCAGGAAGGTGAGGGGTTCTCTGGCGTCCACTTCTGCTTCTGGAACATGTGGGTGACGTTTGGGGAAACAGAGGGTGTCTTCCAGGGGGTGGAATTGCCGCAGGGGTACTCCCTCATAGAAGACAAGAAAATGTTTCACAGTCAGCTCCAAAGTTGATAAAAATCCCTAGAAATGAGAAACAGTGCCCGACCCTCTCCTTCAGAGCCTTTCCTTCTTGTTCTCAGACACACGCATTTTCTTCTGACATGCCTGAAGGTTAGTTTCTGCTCAAGAAAAATCAAGACTAGAAATGTGTTGATTGACTAGGTCTGGAGCTGGGGAGTAATTATCTAGTGTGTGGTCAGTTTTATATCTTTATTCCTCTGGCTGCTCTAGCTGTTGAGAGATAGAACAAATAAAAGAGGAATTTGAAATTAGTCTAATTTTGCTCTTATCAACAACCCTGAAAAAGACTGAATAAGAGAATCAGATAAAATTATACTGAACTTTTAAGATTCTTGGTAGATTTCAACTGTCCTTTATAACTCCCTTCTCTGTACTTACAGCAATAATTGAAAGTTGGCTGTATTTGTAATTAATGCCATTCTAGGTCCAGGTACACACTAGCACATCCCTCACCACCCTCCTCCCCTGTTCAGATTATTTTCAATTAGGTCGTGGGAAGCATATATCAATATAGTATGGAACTTTTGATACCGGGAGTTATAGAAACATAGAGCTGTCTAGTGATGCAGGGGCTTCATGAGAAGTAGTGAACACCCTCATACACAGGTGTTGAAGGAGAGGCTGAGTGAATGCCGGCCAGGGAGACGGATTGAGATGGAGCCTATCCCAACCCCGCCATCCCGGTACCCCATCACCTAGGTTGCCCAGGGCAGCTGTTGCTGTTAGAGCAGGGGTGTGCAAGGACTTACAGAAGCCACTCTTCCTTCAGGCAGCGGTTGCCAAAGCCGGGCTTGTTCAGGAGGACGTCTGCCAGTGCTGCAAGCCGCTCACTGCCTGGCTGGTCCATGCTAGACAACATGAGAGGGGCTTACTCAGTGGACACGTGATTGGGAAAGAGGGGCAAAGCAGCCAAAGTGCAACTCAACAAACATTTATAGAATGGCTGCTGAGTGCTAGGCAAAAAATGCTGTGTGGGAGTGGTCATAAGTCTCCTGGGAAAGAACATCTAGGGATCTGATGGCATGTCATGTCTGCACCTCACAAAGACAGAGCTTCGACCACTCACCTAACATTTACTTTGTCTTTCTTTACTCCTAGTAGTCCTGGTTGACCATTCAAGGTCAGCTTTCCCAAGAGGCAGTTACCTTAATTTCCTTTCTGAGGTCAGCCCGAGAACCCCTACCACACTGGTGACTGTCCAGGGAGTGGGAAGGTCAGGGCTCCACCAGACAGCATGTGACTTAGAGCCTCACAATCCACAGAGGTGAATGATGACCTCTAAGGATGAGTCTACACACCTGAAGAAGGTATACTGCTGCCCATACATCCAGGGGTGAAGGGTCAAAGCAGGATATTCACCAAATGGAGGGACGATGATGGAAAGCATCAGAGCCAGAAACACAAAGGTCGCTGGGAGCACGATCTGTGGGAAAATAAACATGGAGAATGAGCTGTGTGTCTGTGGTGTGTGAAAGACTCACCCATGCACACATACACACACTCGCACACATGTTTATTCTTTTAAACATTTATCCTGAAGCCTCATAACCAGGCCCTGGTGGAAAGTCAGGTTTCTGGGGAACATTACGGGCAGCATATGCAAAGGCAAGATGTGTAGGAGAAAGCAGAATTGACTATAGGCCAACATTGGGCACCGAAGCAGACTGCTGTTTAACTAGAGGTGAATCAGAGTTTCTTTTTCTGAATAAACATCATAAAAAAAAAAAAAGAGGATGAGGACCTTGATATTTAGGGTCATTGCAAAAGTGAATAAAAACATGACTTTACCCTTCATTGTAAAAATAACAACAATATTAACGTGTTCATTATTATTCCATTTGCTAACTGACATGGAATACTTATAGAGAATCTTAGTGTTAACCAAGAATCAAAATAAAGGTTGGCAAGGAGGAGACAAAGCCGACAGAAATTAAACAGAGTGCTCTCGGCTGTGTTTGAGCCCACGTTCACAGAAGAGCCTGGGAGAGGATGGAGGGGCCAGGAGAGGGCTGGCCGGCCCTGGCCAGGAGCCAGCAAGCACAGGCAAAGACCCTGGGGAATACCTGGGCCAGGAAGTCCTTGTGGCTGCGGAGAGTGTGGTGGAATCGCTTGACCAGCAGTGCCTGCACGTGCTGGAAGACGAGCCGGGCTCCCGTGTTCAGGTGGCCGCTCTGCTGCTTTGACTCTGGGGAAGGCTGGCCCTGGGCAGGATCTGCGGAGCAGCCATTGATACCCTGGGGAGCCTGGGTGGCTCCCTTCCTGGGATCCAAGTAGGGGTTGCGGAGGCTGATGGTTTCTCTTTTTTGCTGAGTGCTGCCTGAGAGTGAATTAATAGTTTAGAAAAATACTCATAAGGTCTGAATCTCATACTCTGCTTTTTTCTTACTACACTGGTTTTCCCTCCTTTTAAGTCAGCAGCAAAATATCAGGCCAGGTAGGTAAATAAACTTTTAAATTTCTATTTTTTAGTGTAAATCATCTATAGATAGAATTGCCTGACATAACTTAAAAATTCTCTATGGTAGCTGAAGAGAATAGGACAGATCTAAATACATCGATAGAGAGGTCTAAAACCTATAACTAAGTTAAAAAAAATAAAGTTGCAGAACAACATGTGTAATAAGATTATATTTATGTTAGAGAGCACTATATTATATAAAAAGAAACATAATATTTTATACATATGCACACGTATGTAACTGCCAAGCTCTGAAAGATTGCTCACCAACTCTTGACAGAGGTTAATACTGCAGGTCAGAGCTGGATAAGGCGTGGGAGATGAAGTGAGAAGGGTAATTTTAGCCTTCTTTGTATTATTTGAAGTGCTGGAAAGACTAATGAACTAGAAGTTAGGAGACCTAGGTTTGAATAGACTCTTACTAGGTAAATTTGGCTGGTTCAACCTATCTGAATCTGAGTTTTCTCATCTGTTAACTGAAAATGAGAATATTTTACAGGGTTATGATAAAGATCAAATGAACCACACGTGTAAATGTGTTTTATAAACCATTACAAGTTATCTGTTATGTTGAAGCTGTAGTTTATCATCACTGTTTAATGTCCATTTTCAGAACATGTCGTTGGATAGAAAGGGAAAGCCTGGGGGACATCTGGTTGTCCCCCAGCTGCTTTCTTAATCTCCTAAAGTGCCCTAGGACAAGGCAGCTGTACAGGGAGTTTCATCATCTCAGTCATCCTTTCAGCTAGCATTCTCAGGCTACTCGGTTGTGGCGAGGGAGGAGGGTGAGGGGTGCAGGGCGGGGCGGAGAATTTCTCTAGGCTCACTGACCACAGGGAGCCAGGTCCTAGTTCTCTTGGTCTCTTTTCTCCTGATTTGGGTCCAAATTTGATGTCTGCTGTGGCTGGCCCTCCCTCTGGGCCTTGCTGCCTCCTCACGTCTATCCCTGATGCCCCACGCGGCCTCAAAACAGCTTTCCCAGGTAGAGCTAAATTGAGAAGAATCCCAGTTTGTCCCTGGCTCTGCTGCCCTCTAGCGGTCACTGGCTGTGAGCCACCTGCTTCAGAAGTGGCATTGACCCTCTTGGTACTGAGCAATGTGTGACCCCGATGGACAGCTTGGCAGACTAGATCAGAAAATTTCATCCTCTAAAACTGAGCCAACTCAAAACAAACGTGGGAGAATTAAAGTGGGGGAGGGGAAGAAAACTAAACAAAAAACAAATGCATTTAGCCATCTGAAAATGGGAGGCAGTGAGTTTGGCATTGAGGGGCCTAGATTTGAAAGCTCGAACTAGGGAACAAGACTTAGAAGGCTGTATGACTTAAGGCAAGTCATCCAACAAGTCATCCCCAGGTAAGGCAAATCTCTGCCTTACCTGCCTCATGAGATTATAGTGGCAATCAAATAAAACAGTGAATGTTAAGTGCTTTCTAAATTATAGAGGGCTACACAAGTTTGAGGTAAGACGATGGTTTGTAAATATTGAGATTAGAGTGTTGCTAATTGTTAATCAGTAATCACACAGTGTTTTAAGATTTGGCATGTACTAACTCATTTAATTTTCTCAATAACTGTAAAATGTTGATTGTATTATTATCTTCATTTTGCAGATGAAGAAACTAAAGTACAAAGAGGCTAAGTATTTACCCAAAGCCACTCTGTTAGCAAATTATAGAGCTCAGGTTTGATATTCTCTATCTCTTTGGAACATTCCATTCTATGCCAGCTGTGCAGTTTTGTGGTGTGTAACTTATTCTCCCGAGAGGGCCTAACAACTAACAAGGAGCATTCTTTGCAGATAAAAGGCCCCAACTCTGGAACCCAGAGTATCTTCTAATATAAACCAGTGTACTTTCATTCTGGTCTTGGTTAATGTAAGACTTTGACTTTGGCTGAGCTGAGAGAATTCAATTTCTGTGTCTGCAAAGCTTGAAAGAAAACCTGGGGTCCTGTGGTGAGCTTCTCCCACCTGCTCTAAAGGCCCGTCTTCATCCCCGACTCTGCCAGGGCAGCCACCTCCTCTGGCCACCGCATAACCTGCCTCAGTCATGGAGCATATTTGGGCTGGATTATTTGACCATTGGAAGTTCTGGGCATAGCTGATAAATAAGCATCTGAGATCACTTACAAAGCAAGATAAAAACCATAGTATCTCAGGAGCTGGCATCAGGCAAGAAAGAGCTTTTTGCACAGGAAAACACTGTGATATACCTCACTGGGTAGAAGGAGGTAACCAGTGGCAGGAGCCCAAGGCAGCAAAGGAGAATTGCTAAACAGCTTTGCAGAAAAGAAGAAAATGAACCAGGAGAGAAGAGATAGGGAGAGGGGTCTATCAGAGTGGGTAGATGTCTAATGCTCTATAAGAAGTGGTCTGTATGTGGCAGGCAAATTCTCCTGCATGTTTATCTCTCCATCCCCACCCTCCACAGTAGAGTCTACTGTACTCATGAATGCTTTGTGTGGCTTAGGGGTTTTGGTAGAATCACGGAAGGGGCTCACATATATGGAAGAGAGACTCTCAGAGTCCATAGGAATTATAGCCCCTGCAGTTTCAAATTTCCATAGGTTACTAAATGAGGATTCACAATAATTTTATCTTGATCTGTACGGGGTCAGGGGATCCTAGCTGGCATCTGGGTTGTATTTACTGTCACCATTATCTTTAAGGACTCTGTAGGCTATCACTCAGGCAGACAGGAGTAGATCAGAGGCCTGGTGGAGATAAGAGGAGATGAGGATGGTGGCATGGCAAGAACAAGCCACCTGGAAGTGGGATGAGAAGCTCTGCAATGAGAAGCTACCAGCCTGATCCATCCAGTGTTCCCACCCAGACCTAACTCTATTTGTTCTTTCTTTGTCTTTCAAAGGAACCAAGAATGCCAAAAACCTGTTATTTGGAGGTCATATAAATACTATAGAGGAGTGTCTGTATGTTCTGTTGTTTCATGAGTTTTACCTTAGATTTTCAAGATAGAGCTTAGGGGAGGGGTGTGTTGAGGGAACAAGCTA
This sequence comes from Macroglossus sobrinus, assembly GCA_004027375.1. NCBI lineage: Eukaryota > Metazoa > Chordata > Mammalia > Chiroptera > Pteropodidae > Macroglossus > Macroglossus sobrinus. The sequence continues at coordinate 347,640 of PVKZ01000486.1, read as the reverse complement.
CAAACTCCAGCACCATACCTGCAAACAGAAGTCCTGAATCAGAATCCTCTGTGACTTTCAGAAATATCTGTCAAGAAGGAAAAAAAGAGAAAGAATTTGGTTTAGACATTCCCACTCTCAGAAAAATCTAAGCCAAGATCAATTTTCCTGAGTATTGCTTCATAATTGGAAGAAAATACATCATGACTCTTTATCTAAGAATATAGTCTTCTATAAATACAAAAGTGTATGCTCATGGTGACCACAAGTATGTAAAATATGTATGCAAATGGACAAAGGCAGGAGGAAGTAAGCCAAAAATGAAGATAGTTGCTATGCTTGGGTGGGGACTTATGGCTTTTTGCCTTTACAAAACTTCCCTCTAGTGTGAGACTTTTGCAAAGAATTCCCTCTTCTGGTACTTGGCAGCAACCAGCTGTAATCTCTGCTTTACCTCTTCCAGGGGAGTGTCAGAAATTCCAAAGCTGCTGAGCCCCAGTTCAGCCAGTGTTTCCTCCAGCTCTCTAAAAAGGTTGGCATATGCCCTCTGCTTGAAGTTCTTATTCGGAAGGAGGAAGATCAGTTCCTGACCAATGCATTCTACCAGCTTTGCCTCTGGAACATGGTGATGAACCACATCCATCAGCTCATTCACATCACCTACGACAAAAAAAAAAAAAAAAAAAAAAGAAATGAGGTCAACTCTGTTTCCTAGAACCTGGAAAACTGTGAGCTTTCCTGGTTCCCTACTTTCTTCCACCTCCCATTTGAGGAAGGGGCATTTTGTTCCTCAGGCTTGACTCTTTTGGAGGACCGATACTCTATGATATCTGTTTTTAGCTTAATGGCCCCATGATGGACACTGAAAAGGAGATTGAACAAAAGTGCCCCGCCCCGACTAACTAGCTGTGCAACCTTGGGAGGTCATGTAATACCCCGTGTCAGTTTTTGCCTTTGTTCAATTGAATGTTCTGTTCCTTACAGGTTATGTAACATTGGGTATGCCATACCCTAGTTTCTTCACCTGTGAAAAGTGGAAATAATGGCATTGACTTAATTTTTATTTGTGAGGACTGGGTAAGTTAATATACACAAGACACTTAGAACGATGTGCTTGGTGCACTGATGAGTATTACCTGCTATTGTTAGCATGAACGTCAACTCAAGCAAGAAAGTACTTATCATTATTATTGCTCATTCTGATTCACCACAAGCCTGAGGGTTAAATCAAGTTGTTTTTATTTTCTTGGCCTGGCTCAAGCTATACGGTACTTGCCCAGGATGCTAACCTGCAACTGGCAACAAAGCTGAGTGAGAACTCCCCTTCCTAAATCGCACACCCATGCTGCTCTCACTTTTTGGAGGACCATGCCAATGCCCCTGAGACTGCACCTGCCTCCTCAAGCAAAACAAAACTTAAAGCCCAGCTCTCAGGAAATGAAGAAGGGGATTCAGAAGATGTGGAGATGCACCAAGGGGATGGAGTGTGGGGTGCACAGAATGGGGTGCGGGGAAGTGTCTAATATCAAGTATTGACCCAATATCCTTGTACAGTTGGAACTGAACTTTATGCATAAGCATGTGTTACTTTAAAATTAAAAATCTAATTTTAAAAAGTTTAAAGCATACATTTGAGAAGGCAGCTCTCTAGCCTAATATCTTAGGAAGCATGTCAAAGGTAAAGGGGTTTTGGGGACTCAGAACCTAGCTCTCGTGTGCATTTCCACAAACAGTGCTCACAGGTCAGGATCACCCAGTGGGCTCTTCCCTCTTTTTGCTTTAGAAATGACCCATGTGAAGGTATTTCATGGTTTGCAACCCAAATTCTGGACTGGAAGGCATGTTTTGTGTCAAGCCTGCAAGTTGGACTCAATTGTCTTTTGGTTCAGGGACAACTTTGCACAGAGGCTGGAGGGCTCCCTGCGTGAGGAAGCGGCTCTGCCCTAACAGCTCTCTAGGCATCATGCTCATTGTTCTCAGGAAGGAAATCTAGCCTGAAGCTCTGGATTCCCAGGAATTGTGTCTTAGATGTGTGCTTAAGCCTTTCCAGAAGTTGTCCTTTAGGGCAGCAAGGATGTCTGTGAATGAGTGTGTGGCACATGGGTGTGTACAAGGAAAAAGTCTTCCAAGTACTGAACTGGGGATTAGAATGACATTCTTCTCTGATCTGGGGCATAACCACTTATCGTGCTTCTTGCCATTCACAGCACCCCTATTCTACTAAAAAAAAAAATAAGCCTTTATTTAGAAATAAAGAAGTATTTTTAAAATCACCCCAGCCAGCAGGCTCTGTTTCTAACTTGATTTTGGTGCACCTCAGTAATTAGTATTCATTTTCAAAAATTATCAATTTCTTGACCAAGATTCCTCCTGGGAATGAACATCAGAACCCAGGGTGGAGCCCACAGCCAAGCAGGCTAAGAAAAAGGCACAGAAATGTCACCCTAAAAAAACGTGTTCAAGCTCACCACAGTAGGGAAAGAGAGTAAACATGATGCAACTCTGGGCATTTTCCCTCACATTTTAAGCATAGTACATAAATATCATTTAGTTTTCTTGTTTTACCAGATTTTAGTTTAGAAATTCCTCAGATTTAGAAAAAACAATGTGCTAAGTAGAAAACTTTTTCCTTAGATAAGCAGATACTTCCCCACTTGATCAACCTCGGTCAGTACATAGGTTTAGTTTTACTCCATTTAGGGATATGAAGCGTGTGGTATTCCATTTGCAGAGACATCCAGGGGAGGGATGGGAGATGGGCATTAATGAAGAATGGAAAGTTTCTTGCAAGCACTCTGGGTCCCCAAGGTCAGATTCTGAGTGCTTTTACAGTGACAGCCTCTCTTCTGCATCGTCCTGGAGGCAGGGGTGCCCCTATGGCTTAATACACTCCAATTCAAGGGAGAATTGCTAGGAAATTGGTAAATTGAGGGGGAAGTTAGGAGTGTGACTAGGATGTGCGATATTTCAGACTTGGCATTCACACAGCGCCATCTCTCTGGAAAAGTTCACTGTGAGAGCTGTACATCACTGTGGCTCCACCAGAGGGCTCCATCTGGCAACTTTTGAAGCCCAGCTCTCTCCGCCCACAGGAACTTGGCCTGAGCCAAGGCAGGAGGACCTCAGGAATGGAGGTTAAATTATGGACAAGTGCACGGAATGAACAAAGACTGGATTTCTCATTAAAGGGACAGAGCCCTTAGGCTCATGACTTTTAAAATCATTTTCTTGAGATGGACTTGAAACACTGAGTGTTCTCATTGGCTCCCATTAAAATGCACAACAGCAGGAGACACACCCAATACTGAGAGATGATTGCCAGACAAGAACCAAGATGTGACGTGCCCCAGTCCTCACCGTCCAAGACTTGTTCTGGAGTTATCTCATTTACATGGGCTGGACACCTGATGGAGAAATCCTTAGATGCACAGCTGCAGGTCCCCTACAACAGATGGACACGAATCACTTCAATGATAGTATCTCCCTGATGTCAGTTGCTGTCACTACCATGCCTTATTTGTTTCTCACCACCAAATGTAGTCAAAACATTTTTCTTTACGGATTTAATTTACTGTTTCATCGGAGCATTTTGAAGGTGTGGCTATTTGATTTTATCCTGTAGAGGGTGTGAATCAGGCACAGAGAGCAGTAGAACCTCAAAGGATCCTTTTGGCTTGCCATTACTTATGTGATGGTTGTGGGTCTGACTGTGTAAGACATTCTGCTCCTCCCACCCCATAGATTCATGCTGGGCTGTGGAAATCCACTCAGGGTTGTAAAACTCAGAAGCAGCCAGATACTTAAACTACAGGTCAGCAGCATAAGTAATGCTACAATATAAAAAGTGTGACACCCAAAAGTGAGCAGTGTCTGTTCTGAAGGAGCCCAGAGAACACTTATAATACTTTATTTCATTTATCTTCATTGCATGTCTCAGAAGCAGAAGGATATTGTGTGCAAACAAACAAACAAACTGTTGACAGGAAATTAAGTCATTTGCCTAGGACGACACAGCTTGTCCAACTTGCTGCCCAGATCTGAATCTGGGTCTCTTGATGTGCCTAGGGGCTCTCTGCTGGTTGGTATTTTCTAGCATTTTTCATTTTAGGTTATAATCCCCAAAGAAGCCTTTTCTTAGTCTTCATTTACCAGTGGAATTTGGGTTTAATTAGAAAACATAAACGTTGGAATGAAAAAAAGGAAGCTTAAATAACTATACTCCCTAGAACAGTGTAACCTTGTAGAATAAGACAAACAGTCTCTGTTGCACCACAAGAGTGTAGTTTAAGATTATGCAGTACAATAATCTCAGGTCATTTAAAATTAGTCGTTTCATTTGGGGCAAAGCGTCTCTGTAGGAGGGTTCGGAATGTCAGTTTATCAAAATCTACAGATGGTTGCAGGAACATAAAGGTCTATTTTGCCAGCTAGAGCCTCATTTGGGTAGAAATGTCTGAAAAGGAAGCACCATGTATACATTCCTGCTCGCCCAGAACAGGCTCTTTCCTTAGGCAGACACATACCTCGCAGCCTGTTTTCTGGCTCTGGATGTTTTTCATTTTGCGCACCAAGGTTAAGTAGAAGCCCGTGCCAAAGCAATTCTTCAGGAAGAGTGGGGTGCCCGCGCAGTAGAGCCTCCCCTGGGAAATTATGGCGATGCGGTCTCCAAGGAGGTCGGCCTCGTCCATGTGGTGAGTGGACATGATGATGGTCCTGCCTGCAAGCGCAGGAGTCAGAGGAGTCACTGGGAAGGCCCAGGCCGGGATGGATGGGAGAGGATGTACAGCAACCTCTCTATCACATGGGTTCAAAAACCAGGAGTTACAAAATAAAATGAGTATTCTGCAGCAAAGAATAATAAGGACAACAGCTAAAATTGTATAGCATTCTACAAGCGTTAAAGCATCGTCACACACAGTATCTTTTTGTCAGGCACAGGCCCTGATCAAATAAGTCACCATATATGAAATATATTTATTATTGTCAGCACCTATTGAGCTGTATATGTATAGTCTCTGGATCACTAAGCACGGCACTTACAATATTTGCAAAGCACACACGCATACATGGTATGTACATACACACCCAACATGCTCTTTACACCAGGATGGAAATGTCATGGGAAGAAAATGCTAAGGAGGATTACAGGATGGCAAATGGACTACAGGATTGAACCACACCATCACCTTTATGCACACTCAGCTCTGCCTGCTGTCCCTTCTGGATCTGCACCCTCTGGTGGTTGGACGGCTCCATGAGAGGGAAGGGAATGTCCCAGTTTGAGACATTTCTATCTACAGCAGTCTTCTAGAGCACTGAATACTGGCACGTCGCCCTCACACCTGGTCCTGAATGGTCAGCTACAGCTATGGAGTTTCTTGAGGTATTTCCAGGTAATTTAGTCAAAGGGGAATTGCACCTAGAGCTGCATCCATTGATCCAGGCAAAAGGGCTGCAAGTTGAGAGAACTTTCTAGAAAAATGGGAAGTAGGCTGCTCCATCAGTGATGCCCTGCTTATATTTGTGTAAAAATCTCCGGGGGCTTCCACTAGAACTTAAATCCACTCAAGTCACTGGTAAAGTTCCATTTGAGTGTAGTTATGGCTGTTGCTATACTGACATGCAAAATGCCGGGTGTGAGAAAGTGGGAACCACATAAAGCCTCCATGAGAGCACAGGGCACTGAGCAGTGGCTATTATTACCTAAGCGATACTTCAGGAGCAGGTCCCAGATTGAGCGTCTTGAATATGGGTCCACCCCAGAGGTAGGCTCATCCAAAACAACCACTTTGGCATCTCCCACGAAGGCAATGGCAACGGACAGCTTCCTCTGCATGCCACCTAGAAGTATGGGTGGGAGCGGGGGTCACAGGGACTGTGGAGGACAGGATGAGAAAGGCCCAGGGCTGGCAACATAAGTGGCAGGGGTGGGGGGGTAACTTAAGCCTGACAGTAGTTTGATGCTGCCTACTTAGATGTTTATACAGTATTCAAACCCTAGTCATGTACAGTCCACTTAAAAATGCAGAAAAGGCAAGCCCTGCCTCTTAGGATTAGACCTTTTGAAGGCTGTTCTCCTATTTTAGTTTGTACATTGCTGTACAAATACTGCAATGTTCCATGTGGGAAATGAACCAGAGGGATCTGCTCTTAGATGCTCAAAAGAACTTCATAGAAGTGTTCTAACTCTTAGGAGATCTCCTGTGATAAGCCTAAGAAAATACACACACACAGACACACACATACAAACACACACACACACACACACACACACACACACACACACACACACACACACACTGTCCTATGCATTGAGAAACAATAGATGTGCCATCTGTAGCCCTGTCTTTTTCTAACACCAAGCACCTGATAGATCCTGAGCTTCTTCGTTCCTCTTGTGATGGAGGCCTGTGTCTTCCAACATGGCCTCCATCTCTAGCTGGGCCTCGTCCCAGGACTTCCCTTTCAGCTGGGCATAGAACAGGATGTGTTCAGCCACTGTGAGGCTATGGGGAGGGAACAACAAGAAAGGCAGTGGGGCTCAGCAACTCCACCTCTAGCAATTTACCTTACAGAAAATAGCTAAGGATGAGCACAAAGGTTTAGCAATCAAGATGTTTGTCATGGTGTCATTTATAATACAAAAATAAAACAAACAAAAAAAAGATCCTGTTAAAATATCTAATAAGAGGGGACAGCTTAAATAGTACATTTATACATTTATGAAAAAATAGTATGTTTATACATTTATAAAAAAGTATTTTATAGAACAATATGTAATGATATGAAAAATATGTGCATGATAGGTGAAAAAAGCAATCACTTTTTTTTAAAACGGCAGGTTACAAAGTTTTTTGTAGGTTTTACTCTCCTTTATAATTTTAAAGTATATATGTATATCTACACATACACAGAAAAAGTTCTAAAAAATTATATAACAAGGTGTTAACAGTGATTATCTCTGGGTGATGAAATTACAGGTGACCTTTATTTTCTTTTTTTAAACTATATTTCCTTCTTTCCTGTCTTCAATGATTATATACAAGTTTTTAGACAAGAAATAAGAGTTTGAGAAAAAAGCAACTGAAAAGTCTCCTGATAAGTTGTTTTTTAATGCCTGGCTTAAGGGGGAAAAGAAACAATGGTCCCTGCTCTTGGTCCCTGAGAGGGAGTACTTCGGGGCTGAGCAAGAGACCCCAGGAATTGGCCACCCTGTCAGAGAGAAGGGGCATTACTCTTCTGAGCGCGGAGACCTCAGTTCCTGCGAGTGTCACAGGCACAGTCCCATGTTCTGAGGGACACCTCTCCTTGCAAGCAAGACAAAGGACCTTGAACTCGAGGAAGACCAAACAAGAGTATTGCCTCCTGCTCAGAGAACTGTCATCCCTGAGGTGGGCTCCAGTGAGCATGTGTGTTGAGGGGGCAGAGTGAGGATAAGGCTTGGGGAAGGTGTCAAATCCTTTTCCACTTACTGGTGGAACAAGATGTTGTGCTGGGGACACAGGCCGAGGCTCTGCCGTACTGCATCCAGGCTGGTTTCAATGTCCTTTCCCCCAATGAGCACGGTCCCTGATGTTGGTGGCAACAGACCCGTCAGGATGGACCTGCCAAACGCAGAAGCCAGTGGCAGAAAGGATAGGCTTTAGGAGCGCCTCGGGATGGCAGCCCCCACTCTCACAGTGATTCCTGCCCAATCAAACCCAAACTATCACTAGCTGCGGGGAACCAATAGTTTCTCATACAGGGCTTAGCACCACTGTGTATACCCAGGCCCTTATGCAGATGATCACATCTGCCTTTCTTCTCTGCTTCTACTTATTTCCTCATGCTCCCAGGCAAGCACCCAAGGGCCTCCAGGATTCCCTGCTACAGATCATTCACTTACAGCTGAAAATCTGTCCCCAACTCAGCCATCACAATTCCTGGGTCAATGCTTTGCCAGATGTTAACCAGGACAAAGCATTGAGAAAGTGTCTTAATGAGAAGCTGTTGTTGTGAGAATGAAATGAGTTTAATACTTAAGGAACAGCACAGTGCCAGCTTAAAGTAAAACTCAAAACTATTATTTTTATTAAACATTGTATTTCAACCTCCTCAGGGAAGTTGCATTTCAGCAGTCGATGAAGTAATGTTTGCCTGTGAGAAGCCCCAGGGTCCTGGATGGAGCTTCAGGCCCTCTGACCATATTAGCTAAAAAGGAGAGAAATGAGATGGATCTAGTGCTGCTCCACCCAGCTCTGTCCCTGAGTTCAGATACAATCTCGGGCTCTCCGAATTTGTACTTAGAAGCTGAAATCTCTGTTGGTGAACCACTAGAGGGAAACAGAACCAAATAGAATGGCGCCAGCCCCACATTCCATTCGCACCGACCCGCCCACAGACAACATTCCAGCGCAGGGCGTGCACTGCCATTCCTTCCTGAGGCTCTGAAAGGAGCCAAAGGACTTGAGCCCGCGTATCACACGGGTTCCCTGCTCCTCCAGAGGGCCGCCTCCTTGGAGAACCTTAGCCGTCTGTATTCTCCTTTTCAGCAGATGTCACCCAAGTCCCTTAGAAAAGCGAGGGAGCTTCCTGAGCTGAGCAGTGTATGCCTTCATCTTCCCTGAACTTGGCCTTCAGTCACCAGGCTGTTAGCCCTCTAGAGACTGCACCCTTTTTACTTCCTCTAGAACTACTGCCAACTCTCACAGGTAGAAAAATGAACGTTCTTTGAAAATAATTAGAATTGTATAGACTGAGGGCATATGGCAGTGATGACCAAGACTTTACCACCTCAATCAATGACAGTAATGCTGGAAAGGTGGGGTGGGGGTGGGAGGATGGGCTCCCAATGTCAGAGACCAGAAACCATTATGGGAGGACCTGCCTCTTGCCCCCACTGAACCACTTGGGGCCTCGGGAAGGTCACTTCAGCTCTCTGGATGTTCACTTCCCTGGTACACAAGGGGGAGGGGGGCGCAATAAATGTACTGCAGCTCCCTCTTCAACTTGTGAAGATCAAATGAAACAACATATATGAGTGAGCACTGAATACTGCAACGTGATTTACTTGTTCCTGAGACACAAATATAGAGCACATTTTTTATCACTAAAATTCAGTGGGAAAGGGTAGACTACAGCTAATAGAAAAAGGATAGTGCCATAAAATGACAGAATGAAGTGGCAATCCGCCCTCTTTTCCTGAAGACTCACAAGGTGGTGGTTTTCCCTGCTCCATTGTGACCAAGGAATGCGGTGATCTGGTTCTCGTAGAAGGTAATGTTAAGACGGTCCACAGCTGGCCTGCCGTAGGGCTCAAAAACCTTGACCAGATTCTTCACACATACCCCAGGAACCAAGCCTGGAAGCTCACGTTCAAAGAAGGAGTCTTGGAGGGAAAAAAAATCAACATAAGGTAAATATGACATCTTAATGTACAAGTTCTCCAAAATCCTTTCATTAGATTGTGTGTTTTGCCTATAATTCCACCTGCCTCCATAGCTTCAGCCTTTGTCCAGAAAACTACCGGATAAGAATGGTAATAGTAATAGAAAGTAACATTTGTTGAGCAGTTACTATGTGTCAGGTACTATTGCGGGCGCTTTATACAGATTACCTCATTTCACCTTTTAACAGCTCTATGGGATAGATACTATTATGCCTATTTCTATAGGTGAGGAAACCTAAGACACAGAGATATCAAGTGTCCAATCAAGGTCATCAGGGTCATGAGTGGCAGAGCTGGAACTTGAACCCAGAGTGCATTCACTGTCTGTCTATATGGAGAGTTGGCCCCATATAAACAGACCCATGCCTTAATTTTCAGTAGTCTGTGAGGCATTTCTTCATGGATTTCTGGTAGCCTCTCAGGCTCTTTGTCTTCTTTCCCACTTTCCTTTAGAGTCCCTCATGTCCATATGTGGAGCCATCATTCTTCTAGTCACTTTGGCTAGAATCTGCTCCTCAGATTCCAGAGTTTCTCCAATTAAGTGGGTGAGACAGTTCACTCTTCCTCATCACTGTCCCTCAGACTCAACCCTTTTAGTTTTCTTTTCCCACAGTCCTCTCCACTGCAGGCTCTCATTACCATGGTGTCCACCTTTCCCTTGCCTCCCACCTCTCCCTGCTCCAGTTCCCCTATACAGCACTACTTAAGTTGTCCTAATATTGTAGTTTTGAGTATGTACTCCCATGCAAAAAACATCTCAGTGCTTCTCTCTGTGCCTCCTGGCCTTGCCTATAAATGAAATGGGACCAGACCCAGCCTCCTGACTTCAGCCTTGGAATTCCACTCTGAGAGGAGGGTCCTCCCATAGACACTGCTGGCTGCAAACCACCTCTCTGTGGAGCTGCCGGTTGCTGACCTCAGCTTTGTGAAATGACACCTGGAGTGGGCCGGAGACACAGAGGCTGGACCTCCTCATGCAACATTGGCAAAGTCCAGAGGCCAGACTGCTTCTCTAAACCCAGAGTGAGGATAGCAAGAGCATCTTAGCATCCTCAGAGAAATGCTTATGCTTCAGAGATGGAGAACATGGGGAGAAATACAGAACTGATTCAAGAGAGAAGGTAAGGAAAGCAAGGACAGAGAAACATTTGCAAACCTCGTTCCTCAGTTCAGGAATCAGTAGGTAAGCTCCATGGTCAGGAAAGGCTTTTGATGACTTGAATGAATGGGCTTCTAGATTTGTAAGTCACAAGTGAAGTGAAGTCAGCAATACTATACTCTCTTTCCCCTGTACATAGAAGCATTTATTTTTGTCTTTCCTTATAGCTCACATCCTCTTTAAGTCCCAGTGACCCAAGTTATTGTTCTTGCTAAATCCTCGGAAGTCAGCACATTTGTACAACTCACTTGGGATTTGCCTAACAAGGTCACAAATGCATCATATACTTGGTATCTGCTTTCTCCAGGAAATATGCGTTAATGTCTGGCTGGACCATTCAGTCTACACATGTGCAGCTGGACCCTGGAGAAAGTATCAGGTTTAGTCCCTGTCAACTGAGAGAGTCAGTTTCCTGGGTGTTCCATTTTAACCCAGTCCTGACGTATTTTGCTCGGGCCCTTTGTAGCATCTCGAGGGCCCTTTTCTCTGCCTCTGTGCTATTTACTGAGGTTTTTACCATTTATTCCTTCTGGGTGTTCCAGGTCCTCCATTTCCTCTGTTATGGGTTCCGTCTTTTCCAGGGCTCTTTCTTGTCTGGTTGAACACCCTGCACCAATTAGAAGCCACTGTTAACTCTCCTGATGAGAACTATGAATCAGTAAAGGCAGGAAGGGAAGGCAGAAAGGGGGCACTAGGGTTTCCTACTGTAACTGGAAAACACAGTTCCCAAGAAAGGCCAAGTCAGCATTCCCAGGGACCAGCTTCAAGCATGACCCCACCAGCCTCTGACCTGTGGGTCTGTGAGGTTCCAAAGGTGGCCTGCAGTGCCCCCAGAAGGCAAGATTGTGTGACCTTTGCTGAGCCCAGAGGGGGTTTTGTAACGGGAGTTTCAGTGCTAGGAGAGGGCCACAATGTCAGAAATTGTGATTTTAAAAAATTTCACAAAACCAGGATTGAATTCGAAGTGGGTTAATTTCTTTTAGCTTACCAATAGTACTTATCACTCCAATCCCAAACATTTCAAAGTCCGTTCAACGTGATATATGGACAGCCAGCTTAATTTACAGATCGAGAAATGATTTACCTGAGAAATCTACTTTTGTGAACATTCAAATATTTTGGGATTAACACCAGAGTTGAGGCTGGTTGAGGTCCAGGCTTGCATAAATTGTGAAGTATAGTATAAACACACACACACACGCACGCACACACACACACACACACACACACACACACACACCACATACACATGTATGTCACACACGTATTTTCACACTCACATATACTCTCACACACCACAACCACACTTATACACAAACACACACACGTGCACACACTCACACACAGACAGTTTTTGGTAACCTTGGCATTTGGTTTTAAAGGACATTAGGACATCCTGGAAGAGGAAGAGAAGCAGGAGAGTAAACCAGCCAGAGAGGACAGCAGGGACAGGAGGGAATCACTGTCACTAGGCATTTAAAGGCTCTGGTGTCAAGCACACCCACTTGAGTAGGGTGAGTTTTTAATGCAACAGCCAGTCAGGGCCTCTCTCTGTCCATGCCATCCTCTATAGATTTGTAGGACGTGTGCTGGAGCAGAAAGTAAAAAGCCTAGTGGTCAGGGACCTGTCAGCTCCAGCACTTCCAATTATGCTTCCTGAAGGACTTTTAAATCTATTGCCTACAACTCTTTTGATCTCTTTATTAGCCATCATACTGTAATAATGTGTAATAACACAGCAGGGAGAAAAATTCTTCTAAATAGTTTAGTCATTGAAGTGAGTTCCTTGTCAGAAAATGTGGGTCCCAGTTCCAGATTTTGTCCCACGTGACCAGTGGGAAATTGGTCAGACACTGGGTGAATCTTGGGCTCTACTTCTTCATCTGTGAAAGGAGGGGTTAGGCGGAGAAAATCAGCTCTTTTCTGATTTTATAGAAATTTAGGAATCTATTTCAGTCTAGTCTGTGAGGCAGGTGAAAAATATTTGGCTTCTGTTGGCAAAAATATGCGATTCAGTTTTGAAGGAACACATTTGTCTTAAGATTTTTTTTTTTTTTTTGAGAGGCAGAGTATCTGCTGAGATTATAGAGGGAAAATATGCCCACAAGGAACATACACTCCTGTGTTGAAAATTCCCATTTATGATGGATTATAACTTTATTATAGTAGAAATTCAAAAGTTTATAAATAGACATGACAAACCAACTTAATGGAAAAGTACTAAACTGTTGAAGTGCTATTTGTTTAAATCATTAAAAAAAAAAAAGAAAGAAAAGGAAGAAAAAAGAAAAAACCCCACCCAAGCCTTTTGAAGGCCCTAGGTTAATCCCCTAGAGAAAACAAACATCTATCTTCATGCTTAAAGGATAAAACCTGGCCCCAGCCCAATGATACAAAGAGCAAAGCAGGTAGATGAGCTAGCGAACAGATTGGAAAGTATTTCCTTTGTTGCCTGAACCTCCCAGCTTCAGGAGAGTCCCCAGGTCTCAGGTCAGGAATTTCTCTGCCTTCTCACACTTCACAGAAGAATCTGTGGTTTTCCCCCACTTCTAGAACTCTCCCTCAGCCTCTTGTCCTGTTTAGTAGGAAAGGTAAATTTTATCTAAGATGCATTCTGGACAAATGCCCTTTTAGCTGTCTTCCACAACCACCATAAAGCTCAAATCTAGGAGAGCCTGGAAGAATTTGCCATGAAGATCACAGTTCTGCTCCAGCATCTGGCTGGGTCCTTACCTTCAGAGAATAAATTAGTTTACATTTTTAAAAGATGGAGAGAAATAAAAAAAACAGAAGGAGAGGCAGAAGATAAATACAGATTCCTTTGGGATTCTGTGTATCTCTTTGCTTTAAATTGAGAAGCTGCAAAAGTCATTTGAACCCTGAAATGGTTTGGCTTCCTTTTACTAGGGTAATTTAATCCACTGAGCACAAGCTGTACAGGACACAGGGGTTATCAATGCTCAGATCCTTGCCCTGACCCAGCTACTCACAAAATGTGGGTTCCCGGAGTCTGTATGGTGGTCAAACTCCCAAGAGGGAGAGGAGTAATCAGACATAAGAGCCAGATCTGCAGCCCACACATATCCCATGCGTAGCCAAAGAAGCTAGTTTTAAACATTAACGTCTTGGGAATTTAAAAAATGTTTTAATTTTTTAAAACTCACCTTCGCCGCCAAGCCAATAGGACTCTTGGAGTAGAAAAAACCAAGGAAGTGGGGTTCCATAGTCCCCTAAAAAATAAATAGAAAAATAAGCAGAAAAAAGTGTGAGTCATTCTGCCTTATCCCAGTTCTATGATATCTATAATTTACCTCTCTGAACCTTAAATGGTCACTATAGATATTTATAGTTCAGAAGCCATTAAACAGTGACCCATGGGATACCATAAGGACTATTCTTTTCAATATGTTTTAATCCAAAAGGTCATGTTTTTCAGGTGGAACCAGCAATACTACAACTGATGATCTTGTCTGACATTAGTTTTCTGAGAAAACACTTTATTAAAGAATTTAATCATGCCTTTTTTAATAATTACCAGATATTAATAATGATGATAATCATTAACATTTGTTAGATGCTCTTTCTATGTATTATTGTGCTTTCCATGCATCAAACAGTTTAATCCTCAAAACAACTCTAGAAGATAGGTGGTAGTAGTATTTGTGTGGATAAGGAAAGTGAGGCACATTGAGTTTGAATCATCTGCCCAAGGTAACAGCTAATTAAACAGAGGTACCCGAATTATATCACAGGTGATATGATTCTAATACCACTGATCTAACTACCCCACCTGCTGGAAACCTCTGGATTTAAAAAAAAAAGACTCTCAAATTTCTAGTCCAGTTCTCTTAGCCAGCTTTTCTACCTGTAAAATGTTGATTTTGTGAGAACACCGACTTTGCTTATTTAATAGTTAGCCCATGTTTCATGGCCACTGCTGGACTGTAAGCTCTGTGAGGGCAGACTTGGGTCTGTCTTTCCCTTCTCTCTTTTGCCAGAACTTGGTGCTGAGCCTAACACATAAGTGCTGCTCAGTAAATAGTTGTTGAACAAATCAAGCTTGGCTAACATAAAGCTCTTGAATTGTGTTGCGTACAAATTTCATTCTCAATCCAACTAATTTTCACTTATTATATCTCCATCTAATGGCCAAGTCAAATAGAAAAACTGAGGCTGAGAAAGGTCAAATATATTGTTCAAAGTCACTGTTAGGGGTTGAAATGTGTTCACCAGCCCCCACCCCCCAAACAAACAATATGACATGTTGAGGTCTGTGGTAGAATACAAAATATACTTCGTCTTTGTCCTCAGTTTCTGGCACAGGGTTTCTAAAACTCTTGAACTTTGCTGGGCGAGTACTGCACCAGGAGAGGGTAGGGACATTCCTGTGCTGTGCCCAATGCATCTCTTCCATTTGGCTGTTCTTGAGTAGTATTCCTTATTAGAAAGCGGTAATTGTAATTAGACCACTTTCCTGAGTTCTGTGAGTTGTTCGAGTGAATTATTGAACCGGAGGGGGGTTGTGAGAACCGCTGAATTTTCAGTCAGCAGAACAAAAGTGTGGGTAGGCTGGACACCATGTTTGCGGCTGGCATCTAAGGTGAGAGTAGTCTTATGGGACTGAACTTGTGGAGTCTGCACTAATTCTGGGTAGTTACTGTCAGAATTGAATTGAATCATTGGTCACCAGTTGATATGAGAGAATTGGTTGGTGTTGGAAAAAATGGCACATTTAGTATTAAAAAAAAAGAAAGAAAAAGACAACAGTGTCCTAACCCCAGGGACCTCAGAATTTTAGTCTTATTTGGAAATAGAGTCATTGCAGATGTGATTAGTTGAGATTAAGTCACATCAGAGTAGAATGGGCCCCTCCCTAACCCAGTATGACTGGTATTCTAACAAGACCACATGAAGATAGCCAGACACAGGGAGAATGCCATGTGAAAATGGAGGATTGGAGTGACACATCTACAATCTAAGGAACGCCAAAGATTATTGAAAAATCACCAGAAGTGAGGCAGAGGCAAGGAAGGATCCTTTCCCTACAGGTTTCAGAGGGAGCATGGCCCTGCCAACACCTTGACTTTGGACTTCTAGCCTCTGGAACTGTGAGATAATGTCTATTGTTTTAAAGCACATGGTTTGTGGTACTTTGTTATGGCAATCCTAGGAAACTGATATAGTCACACAGCTACAATCCAAACCTAGGCTTCTTGACTCAGCCCTGGGATCTTTTTCCTATTCTAGGCTTGCTGCCTATATATTTCTGCCAGTAAAGGCTGCCCTGAGATGAGCCGAGAGCTGTGAGTTCATCGCAAGCAAGGCTGTGGATGCCATAGCTCACAGTGGCTTGTAGACCACTCAGATGGAGGTGGGACTTCTCTAACTACGAGGAAAGACTAATTTGAAGGAAAATCTGGTTTCTACAAAGCGAATACAAAAGGGTGCAAGCGGCCGATTTTTATTCAAGAGTTGATGTTTTTGTACTGCAGATTAATCAGATATTTATCCACCAAAAGTCAGGCACTCTTTTGGGTACTAAGACTATAACAATGAACAAAACAGACCATGGGCCTGATCTTATGGGCCCAGATTTTACAAGGCATAGAGAGTCAATAAACAAATACATAAAGAAATATCATGTCAGATGGTGATTTTAAAAAAAAGATAGGATAAGGGTCAGGAACACTAAAAGAATGTTATTTATATAGGACTAGATATTTAGATATTTTCAGTCTGGAAAAATCCCAGCAATAGGATGACATTTGAACAGAGATCTGAACAAAGTGAGAGAACAAGTCTGTGATGTGATGTGTGTGTGTGTGTCTATGTGTAGAAACATGCACTAGGCAGTGAGAACAGCTGGTGCAAAGGTCCTGAGGAGGAAATGAACTGTCAGTAAGGAGGCTGGTACTGCTGGAGCAGAGAAACATTGGGGGACAGGAGATGAGAAAGATAATTGGAGGCCAATAATGAAGCATTTTGAAGGCCAGGACTGGAGAATGGATTTTATTCTGAACAAGAGGAAAAGCTACTGGAGGGATTTGAACAGAAGGTTGACACTATCTGAGCTAGATTCTAAAGGGATCTCTTAATACAGTGGAGAGAACAGACTGGTAGGAGGGGATAATGGAAGATGGAGGCTTGAATTGAAAAGGCTGTGTAAAGGTAGTGACAAGGGATCAGATTCTGGATCTATTTCTAGTGCACAGCCAACAGAATTCATTGAAAAATTTTTGACTCCTGGATTTCAGTTTGAAATCCACAGATTGGAAGAGTTTAGAAAGCAATTATGAGATTTAAACTAGATGAAAGAGAGAGGGCTGGAGATCTGAAGAACCCAAATACCTCTACCCTATGAAGATGAACACTTACCTGGAAACACCTGGTCAAGGTACCAGGCAAGAAAGCCATACAGAGCAGCATCGAGAAGCATCATCTTTATGGACATCAGGAAACTGAATTCATCCCCTTCCATGGGACTATTCCCAATATTGCTCCACTGCAGCCCCAGGCCTTGCTCCTCAAAGCGAGCCAGGTACTCAGTACCAAACCCAAATGCCACAGGAGACAGCAAGCTCTGCAGTGGGGCAAAGAGGGTGCATAAGATGAGCAGAGGGTTTCTTCCTCAATCCAATAGCACCTAGATGCTCAGGAGGTAGGGACAAGGGCCAAAAGAGGGTCTACAGTAAATTCAGGTGTAAAGCCACTCCAGGGAGGAATTACAGCAGTCTCATATACAGTACGAGAATTCTAGGAATGCCTCTCAGGTCTCAGAGACCCCTGCCCATCACGCAGTGAGCCTTCCCTCACCTGTTCAATGAAACAAGTTCTGTAATGAGGAAGACAAATATAACACAGCATAACACACTGAAGGACCAAAGGTCCTCATGTTTACCCTCCTTCCCCCTTTCTTCCTACCTCTTTCTCAAGATCACATAGTTCTTAGTAGAACAAAAAAGCTAACTTGAGCTGTTTTGTGAGAATCCCTTTAGAAGGGTCTCATTAGTTTCCTAGGGCAGGCTAGAGGGCCAGGCAGGGGAGGGTCACATGACCCCCTGAGTCGGTCAAAAAGGCCAGAAAAACTTCAGATTATACCAACTGTCACCTTTTCTCATCTCCAGACTGGGGTCCATCATTCTCTACAGAGAATACAAGTCAACTTAAAAGATAGTGTACAGAAATATGTCTGAAAGGGAAGTTCCCCAGCCAAGTCTTCATGGATGACCCTTGACCTGACAAGAAGCACATAAACACAAGCAGAGGGATGAGCTATACCCATTTCCTCTGCTCAAAGGCCTCCCCAATAGTCTGGTGGACCCAAGGTGAGGTTCAGAGTATCTCTCTGCAAAAAGAAGGAATTCTTTGGCTACACATTCACAAAAACCATTTAAAAAATCTCAGCCCAGCCCTGGTTCACATGGTGGTCAATATAGCTTCCTGGTGGATCTACACACCCAAAGTACTGACCATCTACCCAGATACCAAGATTGTCCAGCTATGCCCCTAGGCTGATTCAGAAGGATTTCTTGCTACTAGACCATGATGATCATTTTAGAAAATTGGATGCTGTAAATAGCAACAATTAGTTTATTATTTAACATGAAAAGTAAAAGGCAGATGCCCTGGCAGCTCTGGAGCTAAATAAGTTTGAATTATGAGAACAACTTTGACCTCAGATGTTTCCCCAATGAGAAGCAGGTGGTAGTTCTCTTTCGACTCTACCACACAAGAACTGTGGGGAGGGAGATTCTGGAAAACAAGAAAAACTTCAGGGCCCAGAAGCTCTTGAGCCTGGTTAATGAGAGGGTAGAATGGTCTATCTGAAAACAATTAGAGAAAAAGACAGGGTGTTTGGGAATCATAAACCAAGAAGTGTCTCAGGCAATCAAAAGTCAATTTCTGGACACCTCTCCAGGCAAGGGGGCCTGACTCTGGACTGGCTCATTTCTGCACCCCTTTCTGTGTGCACTGGTAGAGCATGTTAAAGACATTTGCAGAGCTGCTCCAGCTGAAGTTCTTTTGGAGAGAAACAAAAACTTTTAATTTATGGAAACATCTTTCTGGATAGAACAGTTAGTGGGGCAAGCTCCCTTCTTTATGAGTGTTCTCAAACACTAGGAAAAGAAAACTCAGTGAAATAAGCCTGATGTTTTCCTCTTGTGAATACACAAATGAGCTGAACTGGTGTTTGATGACTTCCTAGGGCAGACTAATCAAGTGGTTTGGTGAAGAGGAACTGTTAGGTCACTTCCACTTTTGCCCCTATGCTTTTAAACTTTACATTCCTTTGAGCCAAAAAGAGTCCTTCAGAGGCTGGGCCAGTCCTCTTGGAATGCTACAGACCCCTCAGAGGAGTTATATCAGGCACCAGGGGTGAGCCCAAGGTTTCTCACCACGGCCATCTTGAGATCAGCCGTCATTCGATCCTGCCAGGCGAAGCAGAGGATGTGAGGCAGGTAAAGGGTGAAGTAGATGACACCACTGCAGGCTGCTGCAAGGCTGGCTCTGGAGAAGAAGGTGCTGAGCAGGAAGCACTGCATGATTGTAGCGGTGGAGAAAGCCAGCAGGAACAGAAAGAGGATGAACGGGTCACTATAATGTAGAATCCTCCCATGCTGAAACCAAAGAGGAGACTTGAGTCAGTAATTTACACTCTCATCCAGGACACCATCTCTCTCAGGGGTGACCTCTGTGCAGTGATTCTGGGGCCCTCAGAATCCTTCTGCTCCAGAGGGATCTCTCCTACCAGTCTGTTGTTGGCGACTAAATTTCCATATTTAAATTCTATGAATGTCATTTTCTCTAGGACAGTAATGCATTATTAGTGCCAAGTAATTATTATGTAAGCAAATCCTTGGTGGGATTTGAGTAGAGGAGAAAAATCTGCATAGCAGGTCTTAGAGAATCAACAGCTCTGGGATATACTGAATAGATAAGTAACATAAAAGGGAGATGGGAGACCACCCAACAAGCTGGGGCCTGGCCTGCTGACTCAATCATTTATGCTTGTATTCTGAGATTTGCCAGTCACGCAAGTGAGAATATCAGTAATTAATCCATATCACTTGGAAGTATATTAATCCCCTCTTTTATTATGTCACATAAATACATTTCATAGAATCCAGTAATACTCAGTGTCTTTCACATTAACTCATGATTCAATCAATTTGGCTATGTAGAAAATAGGACCAAACTACTTATTTTTAAAGAGCTGCTGCCAAATGACATTATAGAATAAATTAAGATGTTCAACTTGATTAGACCTTCTTGGTTCTCCTTTGCTAAGGCATCCTATGAGGATTTTTACCCTTTGCACATAACTCTAGATACATATGGGTCACCTTTTCTTGGAAACATAAAGCTACAAATAAGGTCCATCTCTTGAACTGATTCAAATTAATTAGTAGTGGTGCCCTGCAGCACTCAGTTCTTAGTCTAAAAGAAAGACCAATTAGCACTATCTGTTCTGGGTGTTTTTGATTTGAGTAGAACAAATGTACTACTTATCTTCCATTCATGCTCTCATGTCAGCTGAGCACTGATAGAACAGATTAAAAAATAGAATAAAACAAATGTCGAAGAGAAGTGAAAGAGAACCATGCTTGACTAGAACCAAACTTTGAAGAAATCTAAATAAAGATTAGGACTCAGAACTTCTGCTTTTGTGCAAAGAGGTCTCCATATCACCCTGGAAAGTTCATTCCTTTTCCTTAAACACACACAACTCAATAAAAGCAAGTCCACAATTGAACCTGTGACTTTTGGCTAGAAGAATTTAAAGATGGTTATTGCTATTCTCAGAAGAATAAAATTAATTTCTAATCTTAGCTCAAAGCAAAGTCCTAAAAACCTCTAGGGGTGTATAATTTCTCATTTACTTAAAGCAGAGATGAAATCCACTTGGCAGACCCAACAATTTCAGTGTCCTTGGCTTTCTCTAAGGACCACTGTTCTTTTTGTTCTCAATAGCTTGAATAACAAGGGAACCTTCCCATTGTATCAGCTTCCAGCTTCTTTCCTGCACAGTTGAGGTGGGAAGGAAGGACAAGGGAAAAATGGGAGTGTCATTCAAAGGAAAATCCTATTTTGGTGTGGAAAGCTCTGTTTCTGTCATTACTAAAACAATGTTCTGGTTCCCACAAGGAGAAACCCTTTTGTACAAGAAATTCTTGGTGAACACTCTTACCTCACGTCCTAAAAGTTTTGAAGTCCTAATGCTCATTCTTAGGGAAGGAGATATCAGTGTCATTTATCAGCAACGAGTGTCATGGCCATGGCAAAATGTTGTGCATGTTTATGCATTTTGTGTAACTCAGATGTTCATGCATTTTGACTCCTTTGGTTCTGAGGACACAAATGTCTTGGTAGTAGGAAAGCATTAGACTGAAGGATGGGAAGGAACAAGAAACTCTTAAAGGAAGACAAGGTACTCAGCTTCTCCCTTCATCTCTGTGGAGCTCTAGGAACCTTAGCATATTTAAACCCGCATCTAAGTTGGGTCAGGTTGAGCAGAATGACCTCCACATCATCATTGGTTTTGAAAGGGTCTAGCACTGTATTGCAGTGCAACACTTAAAATCAAAACCCCTCGGTACATTTTACTGCAAAGAGAAGGGGGAAGATTTGGTTTAAACAGATACATGTTAGTTAGACAGGATATATGATGGACCATTCCTGGGTCAGATAGGCACTAGAGATGGCCCAACATGGATGGCACATACTTAACCAGAATCTCTGGGTCAGCACACATGATGCCTAGTGAAAAGGGTCACTTAACATGATGATGGTAAAGAAACAGAACAAGCTTGGTGACACTGTATTAGGAGTTATAAAGCCTGAAGCCTAAAACTTATACCAAATCCCATCAAATAAATATCAAAACTACCTAAATTTATGTCCTTATCATTTAACAAGTACAAAAAGTCATCTACTATCAAAGAACTAAAAATGAAGGATAGCAGTGTCAAATCTGAGTAATTGTGAAATAACAAAATAATGTCTTATTTCCAAGTCTAGCTTGTGAGGAAGCTGCGAATTTGCAGAGGATGGGCCTGTGCATACTATGCTGTCCGAGGCTATAAAACTCCCATCACTGAGAAAGGATAGGCTCCAAATTCCATCCTTGGAAACAGAGAGGTCTTGGAGATTCTTCAGGCAGCAGAATGTTCAGTGGTCAAGCCATGAGTGGTGAGACCATGAAGATAATTAATAAATAGTCTTGGTCTCCTCTTCCAATACACTGAAAAAGCTCTCCACATTCTCGCATCAGCTGGTGGTTGGAACAGTAATCCCAAGAAGACACTTATTTCTTCTATGTTTGGAAAGAAAGAACCATTTGCACATGCAATGACCCTATGCTGGGTACTGCAAATAGCTGGAAAGGGGTTGGATAATCTATGGAGGCTGTGGTTCCCTGGGCAGGAAGTGGGAACAGAGAAGATGCTATGACACTACAGCACCTTGGGGGAGACTTTGTCTCTCTGAGTATCTCCCACCTTGGCTGAAATGGCTGGGCAGCTATATGTCATGCTATCCTTAGTGGCCAGACTACTAATCCAGGCACAAGTTCATTAACAGAAGGAAAGGTAAGAAAAACAAAAGTATTCAAGACTTTCTGGGCTTTCTCCATCTAGCTTACCATGATGAATATTGTCAGGAGGAAGATGCTCATTGCCATGATAGAGAAGCTGTCCAGGAACCAAGTACACCAAATCACTGTGTTGGAGACACCCTGATTTTTCAAGGTCTCCTTCAGTCTCAACTCCTTCTCTAAGACGATGCTCTTTACAGTCATGGAGACTGAGTAGATCCAGGCCAGCACCATGAAAATAGGAAAACAGCGGTTCAGGATGATCATAAATCTGAAGTAAGAGGAAAGAAACAGAATGGTAGTATGCCCTGTACCTGGTAGATGTGGAATAAATGTTTATTGAATGAATGTGTAGAGAACAAAGCTAAGGCAAAGGGAAAGACAGAAAAACCTCCACTGGGCATCTAATGGGCTTGAATCTTTTACTACATTGCACTTTGCCCTGTAGGATTACTTTTCACTTGGAACAAGATGGTAGCTTTTCGGTTATCCCAGATGAATGCTCTATGAGTAAAATGTCTAAATAAAATCATACTATGTATGCTACACAATATATACCTATTTGTAAGACCTCTCAGGAAAGGACAGCAGACTTTATGTGGCATGTGGCTGGAGTAGGTAAACATATGTTAACTGAAGTTCAAAAAGGTAGACCACAAGGGAAACTGGTGGTGGTGAGATCAATAATTGGGCTCCCCGAGGGGGCAGCCAGTGTAGCACCCTGGAGGATCAACCCCAGTTATGCTGGATGAGGCCAAAAATAACTAATGGCACTTTCTGAAGGCCATCAGTATTCAATCAGTGATCAGATAGCCACTGATTCCATTCACTATCCGTATACCCGTGGAGTAAATCCATGGATGTCCATTCCAGCAAGTGGGGCAGATCGGATTGTCTGGAATTATTTTACTGGGAACTTTATACATGTTTACCAGCTTGATGTGCTGGTAAAGCCCTTGGAATTATCATCTATTAAAAACTGTTGAGTGTCACAGGAAGAGCCCAATTATAGTGTGGGAGGGTTTCACTCAAGATGGCCCTAGGGAGAGAACCATGAATTCAGAAGTTCTGCACCCTGGGACCTGCCACCAGAGGGCTCTCACACACTGAATAGCCAGAGTTCCCTCTGCCGCTCCTCACCGTTGGTTGAGCCTAGTTCCCTGCCAGCCACTCCTGTTCTGATCCTAAAAGTGGAACTGGGCTTTGGCCCCTGGTTCCTCTTCCCATCTGTGCCTATTGTCCAAACCCAAACTGACTGCAGAACAGCTACTTCTAACTATCTCTTTAGTTTCCTGTAGAGCCCAGGAAGGAGAACCAATTGGATGAGGATGTTGAGAGAGGATTTCCTGTGTCCATACTGGGCTTTATTTTACTGTTTTGCCAGCTTGCAATTTGACCCTTCCTTTCTTCAGGCTGTGCATGTTTCTCTCCTCCCTGAACCCTGCAGACAGACATGTACGTACACTGTGGTGAACTTCCCAGTTTTTTTCTAGCAGTTGAATCCCTAAGCCATTCTAGGTTTCCGCCACTATCCTGGGAGCACTTCTGCCCCCATTGGCCATGGTAAATGAGCCCTCCCAGGCCCCTCTGCCTCTCTGTCCCTCTCTCTACCACCCTTCAAATGAACATTCAGAAAACAGTAGGCTACTTGCTTAGCTTGCTACTGGCCAATAAATGTTCAGGCCTGGGGATGGGGGTGGATAGGGAGGGAGGGCCTGAGCTCATCCAACACATTCCTCTACCTTTTCATTAACCATACATCATGGGAATATTAATTAGGGAATGAGCTGCCTTATTCTGAGGCTCCTAGGAACCGGGCCTACTTGTGATGCAGAGTCCTCGTTTGCTGATTTGGCAATCGTTGGGCAAACACTCTGACCAGAACCTTTCCACATACCAAAAACACTACGTAGTAGAAATTTAAAAAGCCTTTGTCCCTTCCCCTAACCTCATTCCCCTTTCTTTAATTTTCACCTTCCCTTTTCCACCCATAGCACTAGTTCCTTTCTCCCTGCCACTTTGCTTGCCCATCTGGCCTTGCCTAGAGCCTGGGGGAAGCAGACTTCTCAGTCAGAGCTCCATTTTCCCCAAGCTGGTCCCAGTCCCTGAGTTTCTCTCCAAAGAGATTGAAGCCTGGGGAGCACCCCACCCCACCCTGCCACCTAGTTAGCTTGTCGAGGGGCAGGATTGGGAGCCTCCCACTCACGAGTCATCCACGAAGCAGGGGTAAGGCATCTGCTGGAGGTAGATTCCAACCGGAACCTCAGCTCCGACCTGACTCTTCGTGATCCCCTGTTCAACCATGTCCTGCAGATAGGCAAACCCTCCCCAGATGTATCGGAAATCTTCCACAGGATCAGCTCGGGGACCAGAATCCCAGTACCTAAGAAGAAACCAGTGGGAGGGACAGAGATGTGAATGAAAATGGACAGCTCACACACACCTCACAAGGTGACTCAGAACTCATTCTCTTGAAACTTTTAATCTTTTCCAAGTTATCCGACTCTATTTTCTAGTTCACAGTTTAACTTTTAGTTATGAATACTAGCCACAATGTGACTTGTAATTGCTTTCATTCAAGGACTCTACTTTGAGCTTTACAGAATTTCTTATTCCCTCTTATTTAATTTTACTGATCTCAAACAATTACTCAGTCCCAAACGTAATTTCTCTGTGACTTTGGAGAAACACTATTTGCAGAATCTCTATGTGAAGATAATTTAGTCCCTGGAGGTTTCTATCTCCAAGATGCACAAAGACCATTCGGGGACAAGTGCTGAGTTGAGGGTGTGATGACAAGGTAGCTGAGCTCTCCTGGTCTCACCAACTGGTTACCAAAGTGTTTCTACGCCTTTCTAAATGACTTTCCTAGGAGGAGATGGGTGGCCTCTCTCCTTGTCTCATACATCCCCAGGGATGCCCAGGGCCTTCTGAGATTGCCTAAAACATCACCTGTCTTTGATTTTGTTGGTTTTCTCCACCACATCTATGTCCATTCGGATCTTGTACTTCACGTGCGGTGGTAGGGAGCTGGTCCAGGGGTACATGTCAAGGAACACCACACCAGCCCAGAACCTGTTTTCCTCCAGCAGAGACAAGGCTCGTTGTGTGAGCTGGATTTCATCATCATAGCTTTCAAACTTGTCCAGGATCAAGCACTGCATGCAGATAATCACAAAGTTTGAGAGAGTTTGAGGAACACCAACTGCAAAGACTCAACTGCAGTAAATGGAAGAAGATAAATAAGGGCTGTTGCCCCAGGGGATGTGTTAAATGCAAGGGGACCTATAAACTTACTGTTTGCTTAACTTGGGAGTCTGGTGTCAATTTTTCAATGTGTCTAGATTTATGGGTGAAAGGGGACTAGGAAATGCTGACTTGCTTTAAATCCCGCAGATTTAGTGAAGCCCATACTATCAGGCTGTCCAAGGCCGTTCAAATATGCAAGTTGTCAAAAATACAAAAATACTCACAGCTCTCACTCCCCTGCACAGGGAGTCAAGGGAGTGGGGTCACATTGAACACAGGCTGCTTTGAAGATCAGAAAGCCTGCTGATAAAAGAGTTTTAAAGACAGAAACAGTGAACCTTCCTGCCTCTCTGCAAACATACAAAGATGGCCAGCTGAAGGAAGAATAAAGAGGAAGAAAGAAAATAATAGAGGGCTGAAATGAGTTAGTCAGAGAATCATTTCCAATCATAACTTTATGACAGGTAATGCTACTAAAGGAGGAATTTCCTAATGTGTCCTTTTTTTCCCCTCTCCCCTGGAAAAGAAAAAAAATCACTACCAACAAAATAACAAAACTAAGAATTTCTTTTAATTTGAGAATTATGTGTTGTCCACTTTTATAGATTTGTTAAAGTATTATATTGTATTTGGATCTGTTCTTGTTCCAATAATCCACTAAGGTTATTGTGTCGATGTTTCTTTCTTAGAATATAACTCACAAGAGGTCAGATGGCCTTGTCCTGATTAATTTGTTCACCGAATACTTACTAAGATCCTGCAATGTGCCACAGCCTGCTTGGCTCCAGGGATACAAGGAGGAAAGATTAAAAAAAAATCTGTTCCTGAAGGAAATTCAAGATCTAGTGAGGGAGAGTGTTGGAGTAAACCAAAAATCATAATACAAAATGATGGAGTTCTGATGAAAGCAAGCCTAGGGTAGTCTGGGTCCACAGTGGAGAAATGTAGCTAAGTCGACCTGCAAGGGTTCAGAAAGACTACCCGGAGGAAGAGACTCCTGAGTAGGATGAAGATGAGCAGGAATTAGCCTATGAGAGGAGAGCGGGGGAGAAGTCTGCTCAGGTGTGGGGAATAGCATGTGGAGTGTCTAGAGATCTGCAAAAATAGAGCAGTGGTTCTGGTCCTTGTCTGTACTTCAGAGCCACTGGAGAGCTTTAAAAAGGCACCTGCAGTCAGGCCCCACTCCAATAAAAACAGATGCTCAAGCAGCAGGGCCAACACATCAGCATTTTATTGAATATTTCTCAGAGAAGCACATAGGTGAACAGAGCTGAGTGGTGAGATATGAGTACTAGGAAGGTGGGTGGGGATCAAAACCGTTGCTCTGCTGGATTTTGTAGTGTGACCAACTAACAGTTTTCTTTGGACATGGGGCTTTCCATGTTCAGATCAAGAATGTTCTGGACAAACCCTAAAAAGCCCTAAAAAGCCACTGTAGAGTTATAAGCAGGGGTATGACATAGTGTGATCAGATCATCTTTCCAAAAGATCACTTGTCAAGGGAAGGGGGAAACAGGAAGAGTGGTTAGAAGGCTGGTGATGTAATGCGGTCTTAAAGGAACAAATTCACTCTCGTGGAGCCTGACTTACCTGGAACCCCCATTTTACTGAAAAGGAAACTGAACATGAGGACACCTGCGAGAAGTCAGGTAGCTAGAAAGTGGTAGACCCTGAGTTTTCTCACCACTTCCCAACTTCAGGCCCAGACTTCTTCCCCACGGCAGGAGCCACAGGTGGAGCCGGGTCTGCAGGCCCTCCACATGCTCACGACTGCCTCGTAAAGTAGGAGAGCATAGTTTTATTTACCTTCACTTTGCAGTCCCAGAAACTTATGCTCCAAGAGGCTGAGTAACCTCCCCAAAGTGGTAGAGCAGGTGTCAAACTTCAGTTCCACTGGACCCACAACAATTACCAGGAGAAATGAAGAAGTGAGAACGGTGTACTGATCATAAGGACCTGACTAAGACCTAGGCTCCTACTGAGCTGCTGAGAAGCAGGCAAACCCATCCCATTCACTAAAAACCCCTCACTGCTGAAGCCTGTTGGGGCATCAGAGGGTGAACCAGACCTCTTTTTACTCAGGAGCTGAATTTAAACAAGGTGTTCCAAACCCACCCTTCTTGGGCCTCAGGAACTAAATGTCCTGCCTCAGGCTCTATACCCAGGGAGTGGGTATATAAAAAGAAAGAAAACAAAGGAAGTTGTTAGTTTTCCAGCTGATATGAGAAGGAGGAACAGAGGTACAAGAGAAACTCTAGAAGGCCAAAGCCTAAGGGACATCATACTGAAAAGGAATGTCCTTTTTTTTTTTTAGAAAGGAATCAGAGAGTTAAAGGAAATGGTAAATTTTCTTTAGTCAGTTATTCTTTTGCAAACAGGCATTGCCCAACCTGTCACTGACCAGTCCTTAAATGAAATGAAGGACTTAAGTAATGAAAGTCCTCAATAAATGTCTATTCTTTTCTACACAGAAATAATGTAGGGTTTGCTATATTTTGTTTGTTTGTTTGTTTTTGGTGGGGAATCTAATATGTAGACTTGCACCATAGTCCAAGACCAAGATCCCAGTGTTTGTGAGCACTTAACAACACTGTTATGGAGACAGAGACTTGGCAATTTGCTGCTTGGGCAAGAAAGCATACAAAAGGTATACTGCTAGAATATGTTTAAACACATATGCACACACATTTCAGTTTTTTAGGGAGACTGCGACGTTCTAGAAAGATGAGTGATAAAATAGTCTCATTTTTAAAGTCAGTTTAACGAGTTTAGTCTTGTATATATAGAATTTTAGAATTGAAAATTTGAAGGAGTCTGAAATTAAATTTCTAAAATGAAAACCAAAATTATCTGGGGCAATAAAAATTTTCTGTGGTTTCTTTTAGTTGTGGCATGTTGTCACACACACACACACACACACACACACACACACAATGTTCTACCAATTCACTCACAGTATCACAGAGCATTTGGACAGAAAGAGTTGTCAAAATCTTATGGTCTGATGTCCTTGCTTTACCTGTGAGGACACTGGCATCAGAGGATCAAGGGCAAAGGTCAATATAGGTCAGAAGCAGAATCTGAATTTATGTCTTGAAGTGTCAAGCCTGAGGGTGGTACTGTTCGTGTGACAAGTTGCTCTATCAGGAAGCCGCACACCAACAACAAAGCTGGGGCAGCATAATTCCTGAAGAAGAAGATCTCTTCCTAATGCAGCACTGTCTAGTAGAACTTTCTGGAATGTGGAAGTGTTCTATATCTGCCCTATCTGCAGATGGTAGCCTGTAACCACATCTGGCCATTGAGCACTTGAAATGTGGCTAGTGAATTTGAGGCACTGAATTTTCCACTTCAATTAATTTAAATTTAAAAAGCTGCATATGGCAGCTGGTTACTGTGTGGGTCAGCACAGCTCTAGGTACAGTAAATTCCTTGAGGTCAGAGAACACATCTTGTTCGTAGTATTTTCTTATGAAAGGGACTCAGTGAGTGTTTACTGAATTGACTAGATTTAAATTTAGAAGTCCTGAACACTGCTTTAATACTGTGTGCTTTGAATGTAATCCTTGCACCTCAGATTCAGATGATAAACTAGGAGAAATTAGTGAAAAGTGAATTTTTGTTAAGATGTTAATGACTCTCATTGATGTGAAAAAGCTAATAAAAACAAATACATTTTCATAATGTGACTTTCTGAGCTGGCTAGCCCATTCTCTTTGAACTCCCTTTTCATGTCTTAAAGGGAAATCTATACGGGAATATGCAGCTGATGTTTTCAGTGACATTGCTGAGTCCTGTGGTGACGTGGGCTCCATCCTGGCTGTTTTATCAGGCAGCTGATTCACAGTCATGTTTCCTGCTGCATCCTCCTAGATTGATACCTTTATACTCTTGGAAAAACAAAACTTAAAAGGTTTGCAAACACTCATTTCTACCCTAAAACATCTGACCTGGTTTCAAAGTTGAGTTATCTTCCTCATCTTGGAAAGAGATATAGTGTAGTGTTTAAGAGACAAACAGCCCCAAAGGCCATCGGCATGCTGTTGTTTCCTACCTGTGTGGCCTCTGTTTCCTTCTCTGTAGAACTGAGATATGCCCTACCTCAAAATTATGTTCTAAGGATCACATGACAGCATTTGTGAAGGGCCAGCCAGTGTCTCCTGGTAAGAATAAAAGCTGATGGTTATTGAAGGCTTACTATGTGCCCTGAACTGGTCAAAGGGCTTTACTTGTACTAGTCATTTGAATCCTCACAACTTCCGTAGGAAGTCAGTTACAATGATAACTCCAGGCTCACTTAGGAGGCACAACGAGCCACAGCTTACTTCCTCTGGATGGAGCCTGTGTTTTAACCATGGAGTTTTAACTGTCTCAATAAATACAATTTTTATTACTGTTTTTGTAAAATATCTTGTAAGTCAACAGAGTCTGTGGCTTGTAAGCCCCTGTCAGGTTACCTTTCATTCATGACAACTGTTTATCCCTGGAGGGACACAGTTATTTTCTTTCAATAATACGTTTGGGAACACAACCCACCTTGATCTGACCTGCAGTACCTCATCTGGTTACAACAATGCTATGGACAGAAACCAAAGCCCCACACCCCACTTGAGCAATGGGGGAGGGCAGAGGGCAGTTCCTAACCCATTGGTGTACACCAGCTTCTCACTGGCCATAAGTCAGACACTTCTATTCAGAGGAAGGTCTAATAAAGCTCATCCAGAACATCATCCTCATCAAATCTTCCTGAGGTCAAGGCCGAGCATCTGTGGAAGCTGCTCTGGACACAAGTCAGAAGTCCCTGGGTTGTTCTCTGAGGTGTAACTTATGATGTACCCTTGCCTTCTCATGTGAAGGCCCCCTGCCTCACAGCAAGTGGCCTCATTCCCTATTGGTACTTGCTTGCTCTGGTCCCTGAAGTCAAAATCTTGGCTAATGAGCATGTCTATTCATGTGTGTACATGAGTATATTTGGGAGGCAAAGATGAATGATTAAACTTTTAGCCAACGTCACTGATTCTGACACACATATTTGGTCTGGTATGATTAGCTTATGGTCTCAGAGGCAGATTTAGAGCAAATTTTGCAATTAGAGTTTAGCATCTCAAAGAGTACCCTGTGATGCCCTATGATAGCTAAAGGTAGTCCATCAAGTAAAGGAGTTTCCTTGTCCCCTTCAGTTTCCAACTGCTGTAGCAAAACTCGGTGGCAGGGCCACCAGCATTTGAAGTCCACTCAAGTCCTACAATTCTTTGTCAGTTGTTTAGCTGATACTCACCAGGAAGCAGAGTTCACCCTGGCAGAAGAAGTTGGAGCTCTCTCCAGGGCAGGCAGCTGTGTTCAAGACCTCTGGAGAATGCAGTTATTTGTTTACACAGCTAAATCAAACAGCACCTTGGGAGGAGAAGCCACAGTAGCAGCAGGCTTTCTTCTTCAACTATGACCTCTCTGACTCTAATTCAAACACATTAAGTAATAGATAAATTAAATTATCTATGTAGTGGGAAATGTTGTCCGGTGAAAACAAAGAAAGAAAGAAAATCTTTCTTTTTGTTTGAACTTGATAATCAAAGGGGATTGGCTCCTTGTGCTGACATATTTTGATCAATACACCCAGGACATATAGGGGTGAGTCTTCAGGGATAAGGGAGGCCCTATGCCCACCCTTAGAGTTGTTGGCTCAATAATCCTGCCTCTTATATCTTTAGCTTCCAAACGTAGGCTGAGCACAAAGTGGCTGCTGGATGCCAATGGGGGCCTGAAGTGGTCCTGCTGGTGTCAATGCAGACACTGGGGCTCCTTTTGAAAAATGCCAGCGGGTGTGGGCAAACATCCCAGAATGAATTTCCTGGCACATCTAGACTGTAACACTCAAGATTCATTTCCCACCACATAGAAAATGCCACCGGATAAAATAGCTTTGAGCTGTTTGAGTTGGTTGTGATGAGGAGATAGAGGCCCAAGGCAGTGCAATAAATTCTGTCTAACACACTGGGCCCCAGGAACAGACATCTGAAACGTTCAATCACAAAGAGTGAGGAAATGCACCATGACTGGGAAACAAAGGAACAGGAAATGCACAGCTGCTAAAAAATGTCTGTTTCTAAAATAAATAAATATGATAATGAAACCATTAAAAAGGCCAAATTGGAGCACAGCCTCACACTAAGGCAAACTGCCAGGTAATGCTTGCTGTCTAGTTGGGCACAAGAGAAGACAGAGTAACCTGGCTGAAAACTGCAGACTTTAGCTCGCAAAGCTTTCATGTTTAATCATTAATCATTCTGGGAGGTAGATGTTACTATTCTCACAATATGTAATAGTCAGCAGAACTGGGCACTGACTTGTCAGAGCATATTCTGGTCATGAACACCTGGTTCACCCACCCCAGTGAACACCCCTGGAACTGCAACTTTAGTTTTATCTTCATTTTTCAGGTAGTGGAACAGCAATGTCGCCCCAAATCACAAAGCCCATAGGTAAATGTTAGAGATGATGTCCTATCACCTATAGGATGAAGTTACTCACAGGTCGAGCCAGCTGACCTTTCTAGTCCCATCTCTGGACATTGCTGCTCCTCCCCACACCAACCCACTCCCTTGACTTACAGCCACACTCCTACCCAGGCTATCTGCTTCACTTGAACTTGTCTTGCAGATTCACTTTGCACTTTGCTAATGCTCTTCCTTCTGCCTGAAATTGTCTTTCTGCCTTGCTTAATAAGCAAATTCAAATTTTAAGGCCCAGCATAAATGTATTCTCAGTTTTAATTTGGCATTTATGGATTTCTACTTTATGCCACTGCAGTTCCACTAAGGTAAATTGGGAAATCAAAATAAAAATAATATGATGGTGGTGGGGAGGCGTTTGAACAAATAATTATCAAGGGCTACGATGGAGGGAGTATGGAGTACAGAAGGACTGAAACATAGAAGTTGAGTCCTGAAAGGGAGCAGAGGAGGCAAGGGGTCAGCTAGTCAGGTGAGAGCCCCAGAGCTGCATGCCATCCCATATAATGTAGAAGAGTTGTGAAAGGGGTATACTGGGATGGACTTCATCATTATAGCAATGAGGGACCACTGTGGAGCTGGGCGGGAATGCCATGAAGAGACAGGATTTTAGAAAGATCTCACTGGAGGCACTGAGAAGTTTCCCACTGGAAAGTATGAGAGACTGGAGGCCCAGAGACCGACTAGGAGAAATGGTACAGGCCAGAGGGAGAGAAAGAAGGAATTTCAGAAATCATTTGAAGAAAATACTGACAATCCTTAGAGGATCTGACATTTTGTGCAATCTGTTTCTATTTCATCAGATTGAATTATTGTTCTAGCCATCTTTTGAGATACCACTACTATCGTGCTATTTCATTGTGTGCTTATCTCTCCCTATAGGCTGAGTTTCTAGGAGTCAGGGATTAATTGCACTTATTCAGACATAGGTAGTCAGTACATGCAATTATGAAAGACTGAATAAGGTTAAATCATTGTGGTTTTCTCCTACAAAGTTATTTTTAAGCAGAAAAGACCCAAACAGAATAATGTCTGCTATTCTCAATATTATAAAATAATTGGTGTCTTCTCCTAACTCATTATATAATTTATCCAAACAATTTTTACTGAGCCCCTACTAATATACCCTCCCATTATAAAAGAACATCCTCATTGGAGCCAGACAGGTCTGAATTAGAATTCTGAAACCTCTGCTCATCTGCTGTGGTATGTTAGCACATCAGTTTTTAATTCTATAAAATGACAACAATCATGTCTACTGGGCAGGTAGTTAGGAGAATTGCATGAGGTGACATGCAAAAGTGCCCAACATAGTGGCTAGCTCATAGAAAGCTCAAGTACAAGTCTCTTCCTTCCACCCATGACCCCAGCTCACCCCCTGCCTGTGTTCTCCTTTCTCAGCCCAGAGTCTGAAAAACTGATGGGGTATTAAAAGAGATCATTGCCTGTGAGTTGCTTATGATCCAGTTCATGGCTCTTGTAATAATATTGCTCTCATGGTGTACCTTTTCTACCTCACCTTCAACTTGTTCTTAGTCTCTCAATACACATTTGGAGTCAATGAATCAATAGAAGAAAGTAATAAAACATATTCTGCAAATATCTATACATTTGACTCTGAGGTACATTACATGATCAGTAGCTCTATCTTCCTAATCCTATTTTTCTTAAGCTAGCCGGAAAAATATGCCCCCTGAGGACACTGTGGTTGGGTGGTAGTGGCATGTGGCCAGGAGCATGCAAGGTAGAGAAAAAGTAGTCCAAAAAATCCTGCAACTGATAATTCATCAACAAGATAATTACCATGTAGATAATACAGAGTTATGCACATATACTGACTGTGTTGACAGCACAGGAAAAAACAGTTAATAATGTTCTTTCAGGACTTAGGGAAAGGTAATTGTGCCTGGCTGAAGTACAATTTCATGCCTTGATCAGAGGTATTTTAATATTAAAATTTGGCAGAATTCAGCTTCCTGATGTGAAATTCAAGACCTGAAATTCAAATATTAAAATACACTGTGAACTCTAAATAGTGTTTTATGTGTGCCAGCTCTAAACTTTCCCTAAACAAAGAAATAGAAGGGTAGGGGTAAATATGTCTGTTTTAATTAAAGGATAACCAGAAGAATTAATTATTAATTTTTCTAATTGCACTTTTCTCCAGAAGAAAAATATATGTGAATAAGACATGTAAATCATGACTATAAAAGTATACACATACTAGTATAAGATATTTACCTACATGAAGATTCACTTGCCCTCAGTCTCTTTAGATGTGAAGAAGAGGATGGTCAGGAGGTCTGTAGAAATGAATCAATCTCTCCACATGCTAGAGATCTGAGGCTCTCAAAAAGTCGCCACCACCTCTTTCCCTGGTTCACTGCCCACCTTCTGAACAGGAGGTCTGCCTTTCATTCATTTCTTTATTTTGCCCTTCCTAAGAGCTAGGCATCAGGGGATTGACAGAGAATGGGTATGGGATGAACGAGGCTGTAGAAGCCCCTTACTGAGAAGGTGCTCCAAGGACAAGCAAAGTTCCAGAGCTACTGGACCATCACCTACAGAAGTGGCAGAATGGTGCCCAAAGCCAATCCTCTGGGCCTGCAGGAATGGTCTGACATTCCTGATTCTAAGCCAATTCACTGAGGTTAATATAAAGAGTAGCTTCACAGTCCCTGGTTAATGTTTACACAAAGTTTGGAATCTGAGAAAAAGGTACATTCCTTCCTTGGTCTGTGGTTCAGACGCAGACATCCCTGTGGTTCATCGTAAGGGCTGCCATGCATCAAATGTCTCTACTATGTGCCCAGCCCCATCCCATTTCATCTTCACAGCCACCTGGATGGGAGAGTATCACCACCTCACCCAACAGATGAGGAACTTGAAGGCAGAGAATTCACACTCTTGCCTAACTGATAGATGGCATGCGTGTGCTGGGTGCTCTGCACAATTCTCTCATTTTTTCAGCAACAATCATATAAGATCTGTTGTGTTACTAACTGGATTTTACCAGTGAGAGAATTGAGCCTTAGAAGGTAAAGTGACTTTTTTAGGGTGACTCAGCTCATAAGAAGCTGAGATCCAGGCACATTTGTCCCCACTGGGCGGGTGAGAAATTTCCACAAGTCGCAGCCTAATATCGCATACAAGTGACTCAGCAAGGTGGTTCTTGGGGAATGGGACAGGCTCCAGACCACTCAGTGGGATGTCTAATAAAGAAGGCCTCACCCCAAGCAGAGAGGTATGGGATCTAGACCTTCTACTAGTTGAAGAGAAAAATCTATTGAATCACTCCTTTTCCTGTAATGACAAAAGGCTTAAAGGTCTTTGATCTTAATTCTCAGAGCTCCTGTTGCTGTTCAATATCACAACTGAGCACACATCGACCTAGACTGATATAATTTTCACTTTAAAGATTATATTTTGCTTAATTTTCCTTAAAGAATTTTTTTTTCTATTTTGGAATAGGCAAGGAAATAAGCACAGAGGCTAGCCCAGCGAGTTGTCACCGCTCTATATAGTACAAGTTGTATAACTAAAAAGGGGAGCCTCAGTCAAGCTGTAAACTGTCCCTGAAGGAACATACTTAATGCCCTGTCCTGGAGACACCATTATAGCCACCAAGGAGGAGCTTTCACACTGTATTGGCTCCTGAGCAGTCCTCAGAGTGGGAGCTGGAGAATCCCTATGGCTCCTTTAGACTTCTCAAAACACAAAAATAGCAGAAAAATCCAGGACCAATTGCAATGATTGGCTTCTTCCTCACTGCACATTTCATTCCTTCTCCTTTCAGTTCATCCCCCTTTCTCACTTTCCTCCTCCCTTCTCCCAAGAGCAGGAAGATCAGAAACCTCATCATGATCACCTGCTGAGATTTTGCCACCATCAAAACCCCTCTTAGGAACCCCTGGGGGATGCCATTGACCTGTGTTCACCTGGCCTTTCCCCAGGAGCACTTCACTCTGCTAATGAGATTGCAAAGCCCTCGGAAATGGTGGTAGCTGAGGCTGGATGTAATAAGCAGCTTTGTAATCCCTAGAGAAGAATCAGGAGTGGCTCAGTGGCTGGACCTGACATCACTAATGCCATTTTCCTCTTCCTAAGCAGTATCTTTTGTTTGTATTTTTTTTAAAAAAGTTTATTAAGTGCTTACTATATGCC
Source organism: Macroglossus sobrinus (assembly GCA_004027375.1). NCBI lineage: Eukaryota > Metazoa > Chordata > Mammalia > Chiroptera > Pteropodidae > Macroglossus > Macroglossus sobrinus. The sequence goes on along the minus strand of PVKZ01000486.1, from coordinate 311,560 downwards.
AGGAACCATTCCAAGGGCTTGGCATAAATTAACTCAGTTCTCATAATGAGCCTATTTAGTAAAAACTATACCCCCATTCTACAGATGGGGAAACAGAAGTACAACTAACAGGGATTGGAACCCTGGCTTCAGAGACTGAATTCTTAACCATTTAAGCAGTTACTATATATTAAGTATCTGCTGGGTGCCCGGTGCTACATTGAGCACAAGCTACACAGAAAAATAATTCTTCAAGAAAACAGGACCTTTATGTTACCATGCAAATGTCAAGTTAAACAAAAGACAAGAAATGTTCTTTATTACTGATAGTATCTCACAAAAATATTGTGAGAACCACTGAACTCTGTTCTGTAAGAATAAAATAGAGCCCTTCTCCTCTCGATGCCCCCTTCAAGAGCTCTGCTTGTATTATAACCACAGCGATGAATGGTGGTGAGCGTGGCCAGGGATAGGGACTTAACAGGTAAAGGTACTGTGAGAGGAGGGCAACATCAATCGAGTAATTTATAAGGGGATTTGGAGGCTCCCTAACAGGTATGCAAATGTACCTGCTCTGAGACAGTCAGTCTGGTTTGGTGTCCAGGAATCTGTTTTGTAAAAAGCACCAAAAGTTGTTCTTGACTTCAGACTAGTTGGGAATCACTTTGTAGCAACCTGAACTTTGGTGCTGCAGCTGCCACATCTGGCCCCTTCTGAAAGGACACCTAGGGAGCCTGTGCTGCCCCCTTCATTGGTTCTCGGGGGAAGGCCTCACACTCTGGGAAAGTTCCGGTGGCACCAGGGGCAGTGGGGAGTTCTTAAGAGCACTGTGGTGACAGATGGAACCAGGCTTTTTCTCACTAGTTATCCGCAGAAACCGGGAGTCTGAGGGAGAGGGCTTGCTCTTGGAGGCCCTCACCTTAATCTTCTACCCTATTGCCCAGAGCATCTTCTACCTTCTAAGGATTCCAGATAACATGAGGCCCAGACCTGGCCCTGACCTGGCCCACTGACAGGTGTGATAAGCCCTTAGATGGAGAGGTTCCCTGCAAGTTTGAGGTCAAGAATTTGAAAATAACTACAATGTGCTGCTCTCTGACCCAAGTAACTCCAATCTTGCCATTTTGCGAGAGGTGGACACAGTTAACAGTTCGAATCTAAGAGAGGTGTGAAGAGCGGGCCAGGGAAGCACAGAAGAGTGAATAGCTAAAGCTATATGGAAGCACAAGTGATATTGAGAGCTGAGTCTTAAAGAATGAATGAATAGAAGCTCAACAGATGGGGAAGGAAAAGTCATTTCAGGCTTTTCTGCCTTATGTTTCTTCTTAGGGGGAAACATCCTCCCCTACCTCACAGTAATCCTGCTTAGTCCCTGAAATTCAGGTGACAATAAGTCTGTTTTCCTTTCCTTGTGGTGGGTATATGACCCAGACTGCCATCCACAGGACCTAATCCCCTGAGTGACTCTGGGACAGGTAGAATAGACAGACAGGTCAATCAGAGAACTGTCTAGGAGTCATGCTTATGCACTGGGAGAGCCATTCCCACTTCCTGAGGAATTGTTGGTGGAAAGATGACCACAGAGGGCTGTGAGCACTGACACATCACCAAATGAAGAGGGCCTGGCCGAGATGGAAGAGGGTGGAAGCAAGCGTCAAGGTTGAGATGGAGGGTCTCATGGTAGCACTCAGTTTCTAGATCCTCTGAACTTCTAAGTTATGTCAACCAATAAATTCTCTTTGTTGTTTAAGCAAAAATGCTCTAACAGCATTTGCTAAGGGTGGAATCAAGAGAGGTCAAGGTATGCCTGAGGGTAGTGAAAGGGACAGAGTAGAGCCCAAATGTGTGAGTGAGCAGTGGCTGGGAAGGTGGGCTAGGTGGGTTTGGAGGAACTTGTATTCCTTGCAGACTGAGTCACTAAGATTTTAAGTGTGAAAGTGATGCCAGCAGATGGAATGTAGCTTTGGTGTCAGTGTGGAGAAATGCCTGAGCCAACAAGGACTGGACCCCGGAATCTAGGAGAAAGCAGTTAGAACAGGCTGGAGGACAAATGACAAGGCCTCTGGGCCTCAGAGAGCCTGGAAAGCAAGAGGTAGAGCTGAGAGATATTTGGGAGATAGAGTAGACAAAGCTCAGTGTGATACTGTCATTTATAATAAGAAATAATATTTGGCTTTCATCCCTGTTTCTGGCACAAAGCTCATAAAATCCTTAGAACTTCCTGTGTGATGAGCACCAGGAAGGTGTCTTTGTTATATTAATTGTGACTTTTGGAAAGCCCCCTAAAATGGGGGCTGGTTGCCAGGAGAACCAGGTGATTAGAGGGTTGGAAATTTCAGTTCCCCACTCCCCTCCCAGGAAATTCATTTCAATCACCCAAGCCCAGTGATTTAATCAATCATGCCTCTGTAATGAACCTCTATAAATCCTGAAATTATGTGGTTCTGGGAGCTTCCAGGTTGGTGAACACATGGTGATGTGGGGACAGTGGCTTCAGAAAGGGTTTGGAAACTGCACTCTTTCCCCATATCTTGTCATATGTATGTATGTCTTCCATTTGGCAGTTCCTAAGTTATACCCTTTTATAGTAAACTGGTAATGTAGTAATTAAATTGTTTATCTGAGTCCCTTTAGCTCCTTTTACAAATTAATCCAACCCATAAAGGGGGTCATGGAAAGACTGATATGTAGCCAGTTGGACAACCTGGATTAGTGATTGGTGTTATGGGACTGAGCCCTTAACCTATGAGATGTGATATAAGCAATTCTCAGTTCTGACTGAGTTGAATTGTAGGACACCTAGCTGGTGTTGGAGAATTGTTTGGTGGTGTAGGAAAAACCCTGGGCTTTGAATAGGGTACAGAATTATCCTTAGTGACTGGACAGGACAGAGGCAGTAGTGGAGTCAGAAGGCAGGCTCTGAATTCAGGCACACCCCTATCTTGATCCTGTCTAACACTTGGGGATGGGATCTTACTTAACTTCTTTAAACCTTAGCTTCTCATCTGTAAAATGGGAATAATAATAGTGCACACTTCAAAGAGCTGTTGTGAGGATTAAATCAGCTAATATATGTGGGAACCCAAGAACAATCTATTTGGTGTAAACTCTGAGAAGGAATTGATCTGCTGAGCCAAGTGACCATTTGCCAACAGGGGCTTCTTACGTGCTCTACATAGCACACCAGGAAGAACCTTGAACTAACCCCTCAGCTTTCCATACTGTGCCCAGCACTCAACTATTACAAAGAGTTGCTGGTTTCTTCTTTCAGCCAATGGACTAAGACCTGCCCCATCCAATCAGAACTGCTCCATAACAACCAAGCAGGACACATAATGAGAGATTTGGGCCAATCAGAAGTATACAAATTTGGATACTTTGTTTACATAAAAAATACCTATTTGGGAACGTAGGAAGGAAGTTTCTCTATAAAAGGAAGCCTCCACTTTTCCTCTGTGGAGCATAGTTAAGATAGCTACTTCATCTGTGTTTCCCAGGCTGCCTCTCCTATTGCCCAAATAAATGTTTTTTAGAAATTTTTTAATTACAATCTAAAATTAATTTATATATATAAGGTCACTTAGCCCAGTGCTTGGCACAAAGTATAAATTATAGCTGTTGTATGGAAGGGGAGGAAGAAAGACAATTAAGGGTGACCCTAAAATCTCTAGCTTGAGAATTTGGAAAAATGTTGATGGTAGTAATCAGGATAGAAAATGCCAGAGGAAGATAAGTTTTATAGGAAGGGAGAACACAAGTTGTTTTGGGGTCTACTGAGTCTAATGTGCTGGTAAAATCTGGGGGTGGGAAAGTCCATAGGCAGTGGGACCTCAGACTCAAGGTTTGGTGGAAACTGGCTAATGATATGGCCACTGAAGCAATGGTAGACAGGGAAGGGTTGAGGGCTTCAGGGCTGCAAGGAAGGAGGAGTCAGGAGCTGTTAGGAGGCAGTAGATGTACAGAGGGAACTGCTTCAGGTGTGGATAAACTGTCAGAGGACAGAATCCATCTCTGTTGTGGGAGCTGTGGAAATTCTTGTTTCTTCATTGGAGAAAATAAGAGCTGAAACCCAAGACCACTTGACTTGTTAAGAAATCTCTGGCCCCACTCACAGAGCTGTCTTCAAGGGTGTGGCCCTCAAGTGGCTTGCTGCCCCTTACCTCTAGAAATCGATTAGCCAGGCGTAGGGCACGATCAGTGAAGTTAAATATGTCTCTCCAGTCGAAGTTGGCCATGTCATCAGCTTGGCTCTCTCGAGGACCCTTATACAAGAAGTTCAGCGCAGCTTCTGCAGTAATACCTTCTTCACCAAACTGCTTATTCAAAAAGCTTTTTACCATTGGGTGTGCCAAAGTGTCCTTGGGAGGAAGCAACAGTTGAAGCATTTAGGTATTCCACAGAATCTTTGGCCCTGTTCTTGGGCCATATCAATTTTTAACAACTAAGGATAGAGACTCTAAGGCTCCCTACAAAGCCAGTGCTTTCTCTTCCATCATAAGACATACCCATTTAGATCCCATTTCCCCCAAATATACAGTTCTCTATAATGAAGGGAAGACATGTATGTCGGGGGTCGGGGCAGAAAAAATGGTATACAGAAAGCTTTTTCTTATTGATTTTTTGTTCTCTTTTAATTATCCCAGCTTTAGGACTCTTGTCTCCTGGCTTTGCACAGCTAGAAATGAGTGCAGAGAGACACACTCAAGCATCTTTGTGGTTACAGAGCTGGGCCCTTGGGGAAATGCCCCTTTGAATTGGAGTCCTTCAAGTGAATTGATAAAAGCAAGAAATCTTAGGAAGCTACCAGTCTTGTGGCAGTTTTTACAGTTCTCCCAGAATTCAAGAAATGTATTTCCCACCCAAAGTCAGTGACTCCACTTGGTGATAGCTTCTAGAACTAGTGCCTTTGGGCCTTGCTTATTATATTTTGATCTAACTCCAGTAGCGATTAACCCTTTACTGGGAAAAGGAACTTCCTCCTCCTCCCCTCTCCCCACCATCCGTACTCGGATCATGGTCATCTGTGTGCTCTTGTCAAAGAAGTACCAGATCTGGGGCCCCACTTCTTCCCAGGCTTTGACCAACTTCCTAACACGCTCCAGCTCTTCAAAAGTTGAGTTGGCCTAAACCCAGACAGTGATAGAGAAAATAATGGAGAGAACAAAAGTGAGAAAGAATCTTTCATTGTATCTTTCCTACTCATGTCACAAACCCTCAATGTTTAGAAAGGCTTTTCAAGGACACATATTAGTTTTCTCAGTCTATTGATATTTTCCAGAACAATTTGCTATTCCCAGCCTTCCCAACTGACAGAATCTGATTACATAGAATCTCAGAAGTACATGTAATATCGACGATGCTATTGTCTCAGAACCCCATTAAAGCTAGATTTGGACTCTCTATGAGCAAATGCTATTCCTGCCTTTCTCCCTATTTGTCTATTTCAGGTAGGTAGGATTCAGAGAATGTGCACCCTTCCATTAGGAATATAATTCAGGGGCCGGGAAAGAAAACCTCATTGTAGGCTATGTGGAAAGAAGACCCAGGCAACTAGCTCTTTTGCGCTCTCTCTCCCTCTCCATCTCTCTCTCTCTCCCTCCTTCCCTCTCTCTCTCTCTCTCTCTCTCTCTCTCTCTCTCTCTCTCTCTCACCCTTTCTCCCCTCCTCCACCAACCCCTTCCTGGGTGGCCCAAGATAGAAGGAATAAGACCAACTGAGACCTTACATTTTTCAGGATACTGCGTGTTGCTGGGGAATCCGGAGTAAAGAGGATTTTTCCCATTAATAGAGGCTTTGCAGCCCTCCATGCTATTTTGGTTAGAGGGTTGGACTCCAGGCTCTGGATCAATGCATTACAAAAGGTTGCTGCCAGAAAAGAAGGGACAGATTTTATCGAAACTCCTGTTGCTCAGAACTAAACATGGTCATTAGTGTGTTCAAATCACATGCCTTATTCAACTCTATGCTGGAGGATTTGACAAATCACCTAAATTAATAGGCCGTACTCTACCAATAACAAGCTCATCATTAGTAACAAAATGCCACAATTCATCTCAATAAGGGCCTCATCAGAGAAACAAAGGCTGGCGCTTGCCCTGTGGTTTATTCTGCTTTAGAAGAGGGAGGCTGAGAAGCCTGCTTGTGATTATAGCAAGGAACAGAGGGCATTCTGAGATGAAAGGGACTGAGAGACCATATGAGGCCTCTCCTTGGAATCTGAGCTTTAGTCTCAATGATTTCCCTTCAATTAGCTGCTTAACTTCGGTTGTATGTGGCTATCTCCGGGCCCAACAACTTTTGGTACGTGCCTTGCTGCCTCTTTAATGTTTAACTAGAGGGTTGCCATCCCGTTCTCCTTTACCTCACAGGAGCCCCTCTCTCCCACAAAAAATAGTGAAAGGTGGGAAAGAAGACTTGCCAGGGACTTGCACTCAGAATGCAATTCAGTACTACACACAGACATTCAGTGCATTGTGTTTGTAAAAACAACCCACAGCCATGTTTACTTGACAGGGCCCTTCTGACCTAAGCTTGGCTTGCAACTCCAGGCTGCCTCCTCATTTACCTTCCTTTTCTTCCTCTATTACGTAACCCCAGTTCAATCAGATCAGTGGGAAATGTCCTCTATGTTCCCTTTCCAAGTGTGTCTCGGTTCATTCCATGGCTCACATCCATAACTCTTTATGCAAACCACTCCCTTTCTATAAGGGGGACTAGATCCTCTGAGAGCAGAAGACTCTGCCCAAAGCCCCTCAACAGGACCAAGGGAGTGTCAACCCCAGAACTGGTTTCACCTGAAAGTGTTAAACCATCAGCTTAACTGACATCAGAGCCCGATTTAGATATAGGACTCAGGAAACTTACTTGTTCTTTTGTCATAAGAATAGACAGGATCTTTCCTCATGGAGTCAATCCCCAGGAAGGCCTTATAGTTATTGTCTTCATACCAGTTGAAGGAGAACACCCGAGAGCCTCCTCCTTCTGGGTAGCCACATAAGAGGTCAGACAGGATGCCCGCCAGCTGTGTGAAGGTGTCTGGACCGCCAGGCTGCATGAGGGGCCTGGTCACCCACAGCAAGTCTTGAACACTTGGTCGATGGATGAACTAGGGCAAACAAAAGGCTTTAGGTTACTTTAGGCAGTCAGAATAGTAATCTACTGTGAAGTCAAAGCTCCAAAGTATGGGGAGATGTCCACATATGTGTTCGACTTCCACATTTAAAAAAAACGCATCCATATTCTCAGCAATCTGAAATAAAAACAGCAATCTGAAATAAAACCCACTGCCATCTACTCAGGGCCAAAGAGAAAACTAGAACCTCAAAGCATTTTAATATCGCTTCTCTCTTCTAGTCCCCTTTACTTAAATTCCTTGGGAATATGTCTTTGGGAAAATGTAGTGAATATTTCTCTGTTCTTGATTTCCATTATTCCACCAAGATGAGGACACTGGAAATATTGAAAAATAAAATGATAGAGAAATGCCTCTGTCCTAGAAAGGCAAGGTCACAGCAAATGTTGGCCAAATAGTTTAGAATTTAGTTGCTTATATTTTAAAAATTATCTTCTTATTAGCTTAATTTTACTATATATAAGCTCTTCCATTTTCCTTGAATGTGTGTGGGGTTTGTGGTTTCTCTCTTTGTGTATGTGTGTGTGTGTGCACGCATGTGTGTGTACATGCATGCATATGTGTGAGTGTGTGTGTGTGTATGTGTGTGTGTGTATGAGTGTTTTAAGATCCAAGCAAATATAGAACAGATGAAGTCTTCATACTTGGAAAAACACTTTGTTGTTTTGGAAAAATACTTTTAAAATTCCACACTCAGCTAAGAAGAGGCTGGTGGTCTCTTCTGCATATAGGCACTCATGGTACTCGCTGGCCTCATCCTTTGAAGGTAGATCTGTAATGCTGAGAACTGAAGTTGAGGGCTGCCAGAGTTGCCAGGGTCTTACCTCCCATACTGCTATCTGGCTTTGCTTTAGAAGAAAATATAAATAAAAACAATGCTGCCTTTATTCCCCAAACATACTGTATTACTCGTTTTTGAGGGCACTTTAGAATTTAAAAAACCATTAGGATTCAGTCAGGTGAGACTAAAACAATTCCTTTACTGAAATAAGTGATGGTTACCTGTCATTCCCCTTCTTTGTCCGCATGCCAACACTTGCCCTCTGAAACGCTGTGTAGAATCTACAGAGTGTGAGTCATGCCTATAATCACAGTCTAGGTTTCAATAATAAAGTCGAACCCTCAAATTGCTTCAACTACAGTAAGTCTTATGACAGTCTTGTAAGGGATTATTATTATGTTGTTCATTAAATCAAAGCACTCAGAGATGAAGGGGGCTGTTTCAGGGTCAAATGGTCTAGTGCCAGTTAATATAAACTAGGCCATCTGCTTCATCCTGGCTTATAAGTGCTCAGACTTACTATCTAGGTAGGCAAGAAACCTTCAAGGAACTCCCACACAAAATTATGCTTTGGAAATTGTTTTGTACTTTCTCCATCAAACTTCAAACATATTATACTGACACGAATTTTTTAAATGCTCACAAAGAATGGTAAACAGAGACTCCCACTGCAGTAGGTGGCCATCAGTACAATGGGTACCTCTCTAACTTTCCCTGCATAGCATTCCGACCTAACTTTTCCTGCTCACACTCTGCTTAGGTTGAGCTTAGTTTTATGAAAGCAGATCCCACCTAACCATGCAGATTTCCAGGTTGGCTAAGCCCAAGTCAGCTGACAATACTGGAGGGGAAAAATGTTTGGGGAAAATTATTTTCACCTTTGCCTTCCTTTATAATACTCATCACACTTGAAGGTAATTGTTTATATCTCTTTACCTCACTGGACTGTATGTTTCACAAGGGCAGTGACTATATCTGTCTATTCATTGTTATGTTCCCAGCATCTCTCATCTATTGAATGGAAAATCATTTTCTATATAGGCAAAGTCTTGTGCAACCAGATGTTAATTAAAATACAAACATCTTTCACAAAAAAAAAACAGTTATTTTTTTGTGATGAAATGAATCTGTATTTATTGAGTGCTGTAAACACTCAGTAAATTGTGCTACTACTATTGTGTTACAGATTTACATGAATTTTAAGAGCAAAATATAATAATAGACCCCCATTTGTACTAGAAAGACTTAGATTCAGTCATCATTCTAGTGACAATCTGTGCCACACTAGACAAGGTGGCATTTCTTCCTAGGCATGAAATCAAAAGGTTGGTTCCCTACTTTGTGCCTCTGACTCAGGAACACAGATATTTTAGGAAATAAACAGGTACTTTGAAATTGAAAATTTGAAAGACTTCTCCATGAACAGGTTCGAGATACAATTAAATTGTTTAACATAATAAATTTGGCAAAATGGTAGAAAGATAAAATGAAATTATAATTAACTATCATCAGGCCGCTTACCTCTTGAATTCGCGGTGACAGATCAGAGAATATTCTTCCCCAGACTCTCAGATTGATACCTTGGGAACTGCTGTCTAGGAGTGTAGGAAGCTGTAATTGATAGGAAAAAATATTTTAAAATACATATATATGCAGTTATACATACACACATATCTGATCTCCTGTGTGCTTGAAAAACATCTCCCTTCTTCCTGATAACAGGACCTTTTCTGCAAGATTGCTTTCAGAAACAAACTTCTTTTATCTGATTGAGAAAATCAAAGGCTCTTATTCCAAGTCACCCTGCTGAGCTAGTCAGTCACAAATAGTTTCATGGTAACAAATACGCCACAGTGATTCTGATTACTGGTTTAGTGACACCAAACAAGACTCCTGGAGGAAGGAAAACAGAGTGTAAAGGAAGGCTGCCTGGGGTGGTGCCCATCTGTTCACCTCTGGCTTTGTATATATTCTCAGGCTTCCTCATCATTGTTCATATCTTTGCTCTCTTTGTATCCTTTAATGCAGGTTGTGTTCCTTCCTCTGCTCAACACTACTTTCTTTTGTAAAAGATTCAACCAGTTACATCACCTTTCTTTTAAAGCTGCTTCTGGCTGCTTTAGAGAGAAATTCCCTTGCAGATTCTCCAATAGGCAGCAGTTCTCTGGTAACTCCTCTTGGCCCATGGGACAACACAGAACTGTTCATGCATTTTCTACAGTGGTGGGGAAGGTGGAAGTCCACTTGCTGGCTCTAAGACGCAGGGTCTATTGTAGACACCTTGTTTTCCAGAAACCTAGTTCAAGTCTTGAATGACTTCGTTTTTCATAGTTTCAAAGCTGATCAAACCACTAATCCTGTGTCTTTTAGGACTAAATATTGGTTTTCAAACTCAAGTATGCATTTTGAGTAAACCTGGAGGGGAAAATGCATTTTAACAAGTGCAGCATGTAACTCTCATTCAAATATTTGTGGACCGCAAGCCACAACCCACAACCTGTTTTTATTTGCCAGTGCAGTTCTCCTGAATGCTGGGTGGATAGATCCAGCTCTGGCAAAGCAAAAAAGTGGGTGGAGTTAAGATTTAACCAGCCTTGCCTCCCATTTCTAGATATGTGTCCTGCTCCCCCTTTTCCCTGCTGTAGGTGCAGGAGTCCTCACATTCTCTCTGACCCTGAAACCGAAGAATAAATGTGGCATTTCAGGTGTATTTTCTAACTGTAAGATGAACGTCTTTGTTATGTATGAGAGCTACACAGTAGATAGGAGAAGAATTTTCCAGAGGAAGAACCAACAAAGCCACCAATGAAACTATACCACTGAGATGTATCTTCTCTCCTTAACTTTTAACACTTGGTCTGCGTATTGGTTTTACCACAACTTATTTCAAACTCCTTGAAAATATATTCAATGTATTCTGGACAAAGCACTTTAATTCCTGTTTTCTTTTTTACCCACAGGAGGGTGGGGCTGAGAAGAGTAGGTAGGAAAGGAGGAAGCAAGCCTCTCTAGCCTTCTTTCTTGCTTTTTCTTCAATAGCCTGGGCTTCTTTCTACATTCTCCAACATGTCAGTATCTTTCTCATGCCTCCTACCTCTGCACACCATTCCCCCTGCCATTCTCTACCTGACAAACTTCTCATCCTTCAAGTCTCATTTTCATATAAATAATTTCATAATTATTTATATGAAAGCCAGTTGTCTCCATGGTAGATTTAGATAATACTCTCTTCTTTATGCTCCTTTGCTCACCCTTGTCCTGTTCTGTTCTTTTAGGGCACACTATTTCTTTCCTTCCTTGTAATCTTCACCACTGGTAATTATGCTCTTGTTTACTTGTCATCTGTTTCTCTTATTAGATGCTATGCTCCATGTAGACAGGAACTATGTCTGATATATATATATATATATATATATATATATATATATATATATATGTATATATATATACATATATATATATGTGTGTGTGTGTACACACACATATATATATACATATATATGTATGCATACATATAATTTGATGAACAAATGAATGACTCTTATATAGCAACAAGCATATCAACTATAGACATGATACTTCATGAAATGATATGTTCATTTAGGGCAGTATATTTGGGTTTTCCAAAGAAACAAATCCAATAGGATGTATATTTTTTATATATTACATGTAGTTTATGTATATTTATATATTATATACAGCAAGTCATTGAATAACATTTTGTTCAAAATTGTTTTGTTATAATATTGATAAGATGTAACAGGAATTTAACTCATGTTCATATGATTGAGCCTATGATAAAATTGGTTTTGTTATATGTTTTGCTTAAAGTCGCAGAAACTATCGACAATGTTAAGGACTTACTGTATCTAATATATGTCCATATATTATATGTGTGTGTATATATATACATATATATGTATATATATATACACACACATATTATGTGTGTGTATACACACACACACACACGCGCACACACACATATATATATGAAGAGAGTTATTATAAAGAATTGGTTTATGTAATTACAGAGGCTGTCAAATCTCAAGATCTGCAGGGTGAAGAGGCTGGCTGGGGACCCAGGAATAGCTAAGGTTTCAGTTTGAGTCTGAAGGCAGAAAAAAGCCACTATTCTAGTTTGAAGGCCACCAGGCAGGAAGAATTTTCTCTTACTTGGGAGAAGGCCTTTTGTTCTCTTACTTGGGGGAAGGCCTGTTATTCTGTTCAGACCTTCAAGTGATTGAATCAGGCTCTCTCACATCGGAGAGGACAATCTGTTTGGCTCAGTCTATTCACTTACATGTTAATCTCAGCCAAAAGCACCCTCACCCAGGTTAAACACCCAGGTTAACATTTGACTAAATATCTGGGCACTCCATTATCCCATTAGGTTGACACAAAATGAACCATCATGGGCCAGGAGTCTATCTTTTTATCTTTGTATCACTCAAACTTTTTATCCATTGTATTTTTTATAGTCACTCAGGAAACATTTGTGAATCATAACATTGGGCAATGGAATGAAGTTTGCCTTAGAGCTGTGACTCATCTATGTCTAGTTAGAAAGGTTCTGCAAGATAAGTCTACTTTTAAGTTACTTTTTAATAATAGAACAAATAAATTTTGGTCTTTTCATCTTGAAGTAAAATTCCCCTATATTGAAGTCCTGTTAGAAGTGGATGCAATAAAGGAGTGATAAATTAATAACTTTCTGAAAATTCACAATTATTGTCTAGGTAGTTCTGAGTCATATAACAGACTTTTTAAGAGATAAAAGTAATAACTCCTTACTTACACGAGTACATACAAGGTAAAGTCTCCCTGTAATCTGCATCTTCTCTAACAATTAATTATGTGTCTCTCCAGAAGCATCAACCTTTAAACTTTATATTTACATCTTCTCTGGTTGACAGTTTCACAGACCTCTGCATTTTTCACAGTTTTTAGTTCAAATGCATTAGCTTATATGCCAGGGCTTGTAGAACACCTTGTCCTAAGTTAAGTTTTTGCTTTCTCTAAAGACTAAGGGTTCTCGCCAAGAATATGAGACAAGCATCCCCCAAACCTACATTTTCATCATCTTGTTTTTTAAAAGAGTCCTGATAAATCAAAACATTCCATGAACATCAACTAGCACTGAATTTATGTGCTAGACATGATAGATACAAAAATGAGCAGATCTCTGTCCTCATCAAGAAAATTGACATCAGTGGTCACAGTCAAGCTCACATTCCCATCCCTTGCCCACAAACTGAGCTATATCACACACACCCTCAGAAGCTGTAGTGTCTCTTCTGTTCGAAAACAATCTCTGTACATAGGCTCTTGATCCTTTCCCTTATGCTTCTGCTGTGACTTGACTCTCACTGTGGCAGAGCTTGCTGTTTGTCTACCTAACTTTGCTAAAGGTGATAATATCTGGCTAAAAAAACTACATTTCCCAGCCTCCCTGTATATAAGGTGTTTACATGATACAATTTTGACCAATAAGATGTCAGGAGAAGTGATGGCCGGGGCATTTGAGAAGTCTTTTTAAAAAGTGTCCTCTGCCCTTCACCTTCCCCTTGCCTGGAACACTGATGTGCTGGGGGAGGTAAGGCAGAAATCTGGAGATTACCAGATGACAAGCACATGCTAGAGATGCATGAGGGAAAAGGAGAAAATTTAGGTTCTTGAGAAAATTTGTGGAATGACTCACCACAGGGCTCTGTTTTAGGAGGAAAATGAAACCCAGTATTTTTTAGCATTCTGTTACATCCAATTGCTGTTTCTAAATGACATAGTTACACATTTGACAAATATATATTGAGTGTCTGCTCTGTGCCAGCTGCTGGGGGTACAGCAAAAAGCAAAGTCAAGTCCTTCCTTGATGAAGTTTACCTTCAAGAATCTCACTGAAGTATCTTCAGCCTTCCCATCATTATTATCATGTATATATGCTCAAGATGCTCACATATGAAATAAAGAACTTTAAGGACTTCACTTCATCTCCATGTCTTCTACCCAGCTTCTTCCTAGTTTTTAAGTATAATGAATACTTTGGGTTCTTGTTTTTCTTGACACTTTTGATCATGTCCTTTGCCTCTCTTGATGGCTGTGGAACTGTTCTCACCTGGTTTACTCCACTCCTTCTCCGCCTTTCTCACAAGCTCCTCTGCCTCCACTTTCTCCTTCAGTGCTGAGGTTCTCAAAGTCCTTCATACCCTACTCCTCTTCCTGTGCATGCTCTCCCTTGGTACTCTCATTTCCTTTATCATTTAATCTGCTACCTTGTTGTTGATGACTTCTTAGTATGCATCTCCAACCCATACTACTCCCCACAGCTCCAGACTTATACATCCAACTGTATGCTGGACATTTTTCCAGATTCAACTTGTCCTAAACTGATCACATCATCTTCCCCCAATCAACTTCTGCTTCTGTATGCCTCCTTCTGTTGGTGGCACCACTTTCAACTCAGTGACCAAAGCTAGAAGCCTGAGAGTCATCACTGATCTTTTCCTACTTCAATCTCATTGTCAATATCCCCAGCCTGAAAATCTAGGAACTGGTGCTGGGTCTCCAAGTACAGCAGGATGAGCCCTCTGATTACAGAGAAAGTAGCCAAGGAATATCTAAAAGACTGCTTTAGGAGGAAGCTGGAACCAAGGACTAGAGTCCAAAGAAGCTGTGCAGAGAAAAAATAACCAGGTCCTAGATGATGAGCAGGTAACTAATAAATGGCTAGGAGCCCAGAGGCATAGAAAATAAGGAATTGCCACATTGATGCATCTAAAGAGATTGGACATAAATCAATCAGTCATCAGTTTCTATCACTTTTAATTACTTCCCCTTCTTTGTGAATCTGTTGTCTGTTTTCCTCACTTTATTGTGGGCTGGACATTATTTGTGGCTGTGTTTTGCCCAAGAGAACATTTTTTGTTCATTCTCTCTTTTTTTATCTCCATGGGCTCTAGGCATACTGGTTTTAAAATCCCATCCCACATTAATTCAACACATTGAAAAGCATTTGTTCTCTATCTATATCTATATTTATCAATATCTACCAATATAAATAGATAGCTATATATACATTTTTTAATACTCTTAATTTCCTTTTGAGATCATTTGGCCTTGAGTAATTCATTTAATGAATGATCTGGTATAATTTCCCTGCAATCATTGCAAATACTTGGGACTGTTTGTGAAGTGGGAATACCTCAACTGGTTTTTGAATTTCAAATTTTATAAATACTAAATTTAACAATGAAGCTTAATAATATTATCTTTCTTAAACATTCAATTTCATGTTTATTAATTTCAAATATAAAGTTTTTCTTTGTATTTCATAGCCATAATTTCTTTTATTTTCCGGTCTCAAACATTTTTGTAAGCCTCTGCAAATCTTTCAGCTCTTAGATACTATGCCTATCATTTTTGGCCTAATAGATAAAATGCCAACCCACCCCATTTTACCCCATCCTCACCCTGCCCCTAGCAGCCAGAGTCAACTAATCTGAAGGCACCTAATTTTTCTCTAAAATGTCTTCTTTTCCTTAATACCATGCTTTTCCTGTCTTCCTTCCCCGTGGGTCAGGTGTTCCTCCTAGCTGCTCCTAGAATTCTCAGTGCATTCGTTTATCACTTTTATATTGGTTTGTTATTATTTTTAATGCATCTCTCTCTCTACCACACTGTAAAACTACTAGGCATAGAAATAGGCTTTATTTTTGTTTTTATATCCTCAGGTCATGCTACACAGTAGATGCTCAATAAATGTGTTGTATTAATTAATGAATAAATTAACTATAATCTAGTAGAAAACAGACAGAGTCTATTAAGGTCTTGGTCCCCATGAGGTATGTCTCTATAGGTATGATGGTGACTTACAGGAAGGGAGCAGTCAGTTCCACCTGGGGACAGGGAAGGTGACGCTTGAGCTGATATTTGAAAGAAGGCCAGTTAACAATAGTGAGGATGAGAGCAGTGTTTGTACATGGAAGGGGAGGGCAGTAATTCCAGGTGGAGGGAGAAATGTGAGGAGAGTCAGCAAGAGAGAGTGACTACAGAGATGGTCAGATAAGAACAAGACCAGGAATCTGGGGGAGAGGGAATCAGAGGAACAACAGCATTAGATGCATTTTTGCATCTGGTTAACACTTTCTTTTTCAATCTTGTCATTAATTTAATAATATTTATTATTCAAATATTTACTGAGCTCCAGCTGTGCGCCTAGTGCTATAGCTATAATTTCTTTCCTAGCTCTTTCCAGTGAAGACGATAAATAATGAGAGTCTTGTACTTACACCTTTGTTTTAGATACCACTTACATCTTACAACATTGCCTGGCCACCCTAGGCAGCCCTCCATATAAATCAATCTAGTCACAAGTTATCTGAATGATGTTGCCATTAGTTATAAAATAACTTTCCCCAAACTCCCCCTCAGTTTCCTACATCATTATCTATTCAAATTCTCATATATTATTCTTGCCAAAAGAACCAGAATGTTAAGTTTATGTGAATGTCTCTCTCTCTCTCTCTCTCTCTCTCTCTCTCTCTCCTCTTCTGCTCTCCTCCTGCCACACATACATACACAACACTGCTTCCTATTCCAAACAAATTTTCTTAATTTCCCAAATAACAAGTAACATTTTACTTCACAACTGTTCAGCACAAGTTCAAGGTCTGGTTAGACCTCCTAAGGAGGCTCAATATACAAATGGGGCTATGGCAAGGGCATGTCTTTTTTTTTTTTTATCTCTCATCAGTCATGCTTGGTTTGAGGGGGTCCCTGGGCCTTGATCCTATAACTAAGAGATGAAAACAGGGCCCTACCCAGTAGCCAAGAAAATTCTGATTATTTGAGGTCAGTTTGGGTTCTCAGGGGGGCAAGAAACATACTATCCTTTGGGACTGTGTAATATACTTTTTTTTCTGAAGGCAGAATAAAACATATTAGCTACTAAAAAAAAATCTTGTTCAAGTGGTAGTTGCTGATGCTTTGGATTTACTGGATTAATTAAACAGATGCTATGCTGCCAGCACACAGAAAGATGTTTTTTAAGTTAAATTCTTTGTTTTACTTTATCTGATTCCAAGAAGGCCTAGAAAACAGTATTGATTTCTAAGTTGAGTATCTACTTAACACAAGGGTAACTAGGTTGCCTCAGGTTAAAAGTCTCTTTACAGGGATGACATGGCCTATGGGAGCTGGTGGAAGGTCCTAGAGTAAAGGATGTGCTGCTGTCTTGAAAGCACCCAGACAGAGGTAAAAAGCAGATGAACTGGTGAACAGACAGTGTGACCCACTGTGCTGAGTCCTAGGCTACTGCTACAGGAAATCCAGATTTATCCGGGAGGGAAGCTGTTGCTCGGCAACTGGGAGACCATGGATTCAAAGCATGTTTGTTGCAACCCGACAGTTGTTAAGCATCAGATGAAAAGAGAGGAAGCCGGCTTCAGTGGTGAGGGAGCAACCAGAGGGGACACCCTGAGTACCAGGAAATGCGTCATGAGTGGAGAATTGAGACTAAATCACTCAGAGGTGAGGGGGAAATGCCAAACTGTCTCTAATAGGAGAGGTCACAGAGACATGCTGTCTCCCAGGACTGGAAGGCACGGAGAGTTTAATAACAGGGTGGGCTCTAGGGTATGTGAACCGACAAGTTATGGGACTTTCTTTGGCTCAACAGAAACTAGACCTTTTTTCTCTCTATTGTGACTTCAGTCCCAGTATTTGTGGTTGATGAAAACAAAACTGAGTTTGGAATTTAGGAGCAGTCAAAAGGTCACTCCATGAGGCAAAAACTTCTTGCTAATCTTAGGGGTCTGAAGAAGAATGTCCCACCTAAGTGTTTGAGGAGAACATTTCTGAGAGTGGAACAATAATGGGGGAACAGTGGGAACCCTCTGCAAAGTGGCTGTATTCTAGGAACAAAAATGCTTTTTGTTTCAAAGTACTTTTCTATCTCTTCTCTAATGTGAATGTCACTACCATCCCATGAGATATGTAACATAGGTCTTGTTATTTTGATCTTACAGATGGGGAGGCTGAGATCCTTTTAAATGACAGCAAGTTAGGAAGTTAGGGGCTAATACAGCCAGGACCAGTCTCCTGGCCACCAAGGGATCTTTGTGTGCTGCAGCAGGCTGTCCACTCTCTGGTCCTCTTACCATTGGGTCCCACGCTTAGGGAAGAAACTGATGACTTCATAAGGAGAGTTAAGGAAGAATTTGTGGCTATACTGAGATGCTTCAGAAAAGAACGCATATTAATGGTAGGCAGGAAAGAAATTTTAATGGAAAAGCTCTTAACCTGGCATCTGCCTTCATAGGTTCCATGAAACACACCTCTTATGTGTCTGTGTGAACTTATATTTCTCTAGGGAAAAGATTTAGAGCTGTTGTCAGATTCTCAAAGGTAGTCCTAACCCATAAAAAGGTTAAGAACTACTGTTATATAGAGATAAGAAATTTAAGAGGTTAAAGTCTTTCTCAAAACCAGTTTACCGTGGAGAGAACCTGATGCCTACCTAACAAGCTTGTGCTCAATCTATAGCTACTGAATAAAGGCCAGGACCCCAGGACCCATTATCTTAAGAGCAGCCTTCACATGGGCTGCTAGTGACCTGAGTGACTTCAGTTTTGACCTCTCAGTACTTCTTTTTAAATTAATAAAAACAACATATGATCTGTCACGAAAATAAGCCTTGACCTACTATATGCCTGGAGCCTAAAAGAAGTCATGGCAGGCCCAAGACAATCAAGCCCATAGCTAATGTACATTTAATGTACATTAATATTCCTTTCTCCTATTGCCTTTTTACTTCTTTATTGAAACCTGTTGACCCAGGGGAGATTTTGATTGTAATAGACACAGTTTTGTAGAAGTAGGCAGAAACAAATACTAATGCTGCAAATCAAGCATGCTTGCTGTGGCTTAATAATTAAAAATATATATATTTTCTGACTTTGTTTTTGCCTAATGGCTCTCTTCCCCCCCTCCCCCACCCCGCATCTTTCCCGCCCCCCATGCTGCTGGCACTGGGCATCACTCCTTTCTCTTCCTCCCTCCCTAAACCGTGACACGAAGTGGGAGAAAGTTGGCAGACCAAAGATTTAGAAATCGGAAGGGAGAGGAAATCATAAAGTTAAGTCATTAATGGGACGTCAGCGTAAAACCCTGCAGATGCGGGCTTCTCCAGATAATCTTGACACAGCAGTATCATTAGAAAATCGAAACACAAGAGTTGATACTTAACAAACTTCGATGATCACAGAGAGCAGAAACTACGGCCAGCTCACCCTGAGCAGCGTGGAGTCCACCCACATTTATTCCCCGTGATTCAGGAATTTAGGACGCAGAGCCAAGAACAAAGCAGGACATTGAAAGACGCGTAGTCAGGACCTCTGAGACTGGCTCCTTTCTTCCCCCAGAACGCAGTGTTCAGCCACCCCGTAGTCAAAGAGACACGGGCAAAATGAAGTCAGAAAATTAAAAACCGTGACAGAGTAATAGTTGAGGGGAAGGAAAGAAAGCTGAATCATGCTGCCCTGGAAGCAGCTGCAAAGGGGAAAACCGTGGGCCAAAATGCCGGGGAAGCCAGATTTCCTCTATCAACAACCGTTGGTCGAGACGGGGGAAGGGAGGGAAAAAGTCAGATTTCCCAGCAGCGTGGCAGGTCTTGGCAACCGCCTCAGTTCCCCGCCGAATTTCCACAAATAAACATCAGAGCAGAAGGGACAGATGTGCTTCTCAGCAAGATTTCAAAGCTGTGCACCAGAGTCAAGAGAAAACAGGAAGGATCTGGAAGGAGGAGGGGCATGCTTACCTCCAGGCAAATCAGATGGGAAACATCCCAACCCCTCACCCGAAACTGACACATCATTTTTTATGAGGTGTGAACCGTTTTAGGCAGCGTTGGTAGTCCCGGCACTATGGGCCCAGGTCTCAGTTCCTGGGTTACAAGCTTGGGGTGGTAAGCCCAAAAGACCATAGGTGAAGACAAGCCTTTTTCAGTTCTCAACTGAGGTGAAACTTCGAAGGGCTAAATCCCCCTGGAGGAAATCCATCCACCTGGAGGAAATCCATCCACCTGGCTGCTTCTTTCTTTCCTAGCCCACCTAGGTCACTGACATCCAATATGCGTGTGTGTGCGTTCACGTGTGTGTGTGTGTGTGTGTGTGTGTGTGTGTGTGTGCTCGTGTGCTTGAGTGTCCTTATGGGGATGGGTGGGGTGGAGTAAGGCCACAGTCTTGCATTTGAATTGTTTGAAAATGACAACACTTACTCTGACTCCAAGGGACCGAGGAAAAACACAGCTGGCCTCAGTTGGTGCTAACTCCCCAAACCTCTGTCCAATTCTCTCAGCTTCCCGATTCCTGGGGCTGGAAGTTGTACTATCATTGGCCCCTCTTTCTTTGTTAATGAGCACTGACTTGGCATTTACTAAAACCTTATTTATACACTGGTCTACGTGCTATGAGAAACAGCCCAGCGGAACAGAAGGCCCAGCATTCCCTGCTCTGGTGCTCTGCGTGGCTGCCTGCCAACCAGCTGCAATAACAGTCTTGTCCCAGGGAGGCCCCGCCCCTGGCCTCCAAGCAGCCCCTGCCTCCCTGATGCCCCTCTCAGAGGTGAGAGGAGGACTGTGCTCTGCCCTGAGCCTTTCTGTGCTGCCTCAAGGTTGTTCTAAAAACACTGATAAGAGCAATAAAGGGAGCAATAAAAGCAAAAATCCTGCCTTAATGCTGTAATTTCTTTTAGGTTTCCTTATTAGTATATATATATATATATTTTAATGTTTAACTACTTCATCCGTTTGTAGAATGGAAAAGCACATTTGAAGAGCACCAATCAAGGTGTTTGTCCTCTTTGCTTGTGTCCCATGTGACCTGTTTTGGTCCAGCCTTTCCCCGTAGAGATGAGCAAGAGCAAGAAGATGGCAGGTAGGGGGTGGCCTCCAGGCCCTTCTCCCACTGGTTTCTTTTCTAGCCAGTCTCTGGGGCCACTTACCAACTTCTTAAAGAGAATGGAAGAGATGATGTGTCCCCACAGCACCCTGGTTTTATGGGGGATCAAATGAAAGTGCTTCAAAGCCTTAGAGGCACTTGGGGTAGTATTATTATTATGCTTGCTCTACAGAGATTGATTAAGTAAATCAATCTCCTGTGTTCTAGGTCAGTAATTCCCAGCCCTGGCTGGACATAGGAATGATCTTGGGAAGCTTTGAAAAATACTAAAGGTAAACTGAGTCAGAATCACGGGGGTTGGGAGCCAGCCATTCACAGTCCTTAAAAGCCCCCCAGGTGATTCAGTGTGCATCCCCGCTGGGAATCATTGGTCTGAGGCCCCAATGTTGTTGGTGTTGTCATTTCTAAGCTGAGCTGCTGTGATATGGTCTGTTTGCTGGTCTGGGCTAATTGAGAAGTTCAGTGAGGGCAGGAGGGGCATGCCTGGCGCCTTGGCCTCAGCACATGCCTGGAGCCTTGTGGGCACCCAGTTCAGGTTTAAGTGTGTGGACACATGTATAGGGATGGTGAGCGAGCATGCAGGACCTGTCTCAGGTCAGTGAGGGCGATCGGTCAAAGTTCTCCTCTGGTTTCTGAACTCCAGCACTTGCTGGTCCTTCTTTTCTGATAAATATTCTGAGTTTGGGTCCAGTTCCTAACGAACAGTTTACTCAGGTCTCCCTTTATCCTGCTACTTCTAGAACTGTCACCCCAGAATTGCTGGTCATGCACCATAACTGCATTTACCTGTACTAGCAGCCAGGATCCTTCAAACAATGACACAAGACTCTGCTCCATCTCCAGCGACCAGAGGATCGCACAACCCCAGGTGCCCAGGGAACCTCCAACATCTCTGCAAACACAGGCACTGTTCTCCCAGCCATGCTATGATAGGGGTCTTTACCACCTTACTCACCCTTCTGTCTGATTCTGAAAACAAACCAAGGAATGTGTCAAAAATCATTTTTTTTTTAAAGCTTTGGACAAAGAAGTTTGAACCACATGGCTTTTTATTCTTCCTGCAGCATGTGGTCCTCAGTAGTGGTGGCTCCCATAGGTGCCAATCCCTCTTACCACTGTGGAGCCCCATCCTGATGAACTGGGAACATTGTAAAGTAACATTAAGAGAAAGTCAAACTTTGAAAGAGACAAAGTGTGAACTCCTCCAGAAACTGAGGGGTCTTATTTTATTTTGTTTCATTTTAAAAAGCCTTCAGCTTGCTTTTTAAAACAAGCTGAGAGTAGGTTTTCTGAAACTTGAGAGAGAGCATGAAAAAGCGAAACACAAATTTCTCAACCAGGTTCTCAGTGACTGACATTCCCCATAATGCAGTTCTAGAAACTAAAACATAGGCAAAAGAAAAAACATTGTTTAATGCTAGAAGCTTTCTCTGAAGGATTCTAATTTTGAGCTTTTCTTAAAGCATGCCCTACAATGACCTACATCAGAATCACCTAAATTAGTCTCTGGGGGTGGAAATTTGGAATTTACATATTTTACCAGCTTCTCTGATGATTTTCATATACTCTGAGGTATGAGAACAGCTGCTCTGCCCCTTTTACATAATTCCCTCTCATCTTATCCTCTAGCAAAAGAGATTTCAAGTCCCCAAAAAAGTATGTCTGGGATGCAACACAGGATTGAACTAGATCCAAATTTTTGAGACTATGAAATTTTCTTTGTTATTTTTTCTACCCAGAAACAATAAACTTTGAGGTCTAGAGCAGACCCAGAGGAGGGAGAGTGAAGCTCTTATTTATTAAAGGCTTTGCATATATTTTTTCATGTATCTTTTCCTACTATTCCATAAGGTGCTATGGAGTTTTATAGGTGAGTGATGGAGCCACGGGCCATATCTTGCCCATGGCTACCTAGCTAAAAAATGGTAGGGCAGGGAGTCAAACCAGGCCTCCTTTTCCTTTAAAGATGCTATCAGTCAAGATTCTTTGGGCCTTTGGAGCCTGGAGCTTCCTCAAGAATTGTCTTCAACACAAAGCTTAGATCTCCCCAACTCTCAATTCACAGGTCCCTGATGGAATCAGGCCCTGCTGCCTCAGGAATTACCTTCCAAGGGGCAAGCAGTTCAGTTCCTCACTTACCACACGGAAGAGCTTGAAGAAGTCCACGTTGGCATACAGAGTGTCTTCCACCCACTGTAAGGTGCCCTGGGAGAGGGAGCACATGGCATCACGCACTGTCTGTGCTCCACGTCTCTGGCTGAAGATTATGAAGCGCTCCAGGAGGGCCTCACTGCAGGCGATGTCCTTCAGCACCAGGTCTGGGATTCCATGAGCAAACTGCAAGAAGGAGAAGCGACACTGGAAGCCTGCCTGTCACAGGAGAATAGTGATCCCCCAAAGATGTCCTCATCCTCACCCACAGTACCTGTAAATGCATTATGTTGCATAGTAAGGAGGCTTAAGATTACAGATGAAACTAAAGTTGCTAATCAGCTGACTTTAAAATAAGGACATTATTTTGGATTATCTGGGTGGGCCCAATGTAATCACAAGGGTCTTTTAATTGCAGAAAAGGGAGGCAAAAGAAACAATGTCAAGAGTAACGTGGCATGAGGAAGATATAACTAGCCACAGCTGGCCTTGAAATAAAAGGAAGCCAAAGGATGTGGACAGTCTCTGAAAACCGGAAAATGGATTTCCCTCTAGACCTCACCCCCCAGTAAGGAACATAGCCTTGTCAACATCTTGACTTTCAGACTTCTGACCTCTAGAACCAGAAGATAATAAATTTTTGTTGTTTTAAGCCATTAAGTTTATGGTAATTTGTTATAGTATAGCAGCAACAGGAAACTAATACACTCTCAAGCCTCATTTTATTAGAGAGACATTTAAAATTGGAGAGATTCTCTTCTTAGTACACAATGCTAAGGTGTTATCAGTACCTACCCCCTGAAGTTGACGTGGGGATGTGGCTAGAATGCATTTGAAATGACGGAGAATGACCAACCCTGTACTTTCTCACCAGATTGAGCAAGTAAAAACACTAGACACCCAGTTAAAATTGAATTTCAGATAAACAATGAACAATTTTTAGTATAAGTATGTCCCAAATAGTCCAAATGAGACATACGTATGTTAAAAATTATTTGTTTATTTGAAATTCAAATTAAACTAGGCATTCTGTATTTTATCTGATGACCCTAACCCTTGGATACCCCACATCCTGCAGTTCCTGTGGAACTCACGGACAGTGACTCTTTAACTATTATAATCCCTACAATGGCCTCCAGGGGTTAAGGAGGTCTCAACTCTGGCCAAGTATCCTTGATCAGCCGGCACAGTAACTGACCTCTTGAAGTTCTGAACGCTCAGCAGAGGGCAAGACCCTGAGTACCGTGAACAGGTTCATGAGCTTCCCTGGCTTCTGCAATCTCCTCATGGCTTCCAATCACACAGCCCTCTAGGCTGGAAGGCATAGTAGGCCCAGGCTCTGCTACCCACTGCATGGAGACTGTCTGGGCCACAGATGGAAGCCTGGTTCTTAAATGAGGCACTGGTCATGGCCCACGCTGGGTTGGTGTAGACTCCATCAATCTCAGGGAACCATCACTAGGTGCACATTCCAGCAGAGCCTTCCTGTTTTTCCCACATTTTACTTCCTATCGCAAAGCAAAATCCTACCCCCACCCTAATTCCAGAGTGAAACATTTTGTCTTCTAATATGTCAGGGAAAAAAGTCATGGAGATGGGGTCAGGTGACTTAGAAGGTTACACAACAGGCTGTTGAGAAAGTTGGGACACCAGAAAGGTCCCCAGCTCCTTCCTTCAGTCAGTCAGTCATTCATTCAGTGCTCACTCAGACACCAGGCAGAAAGGACCAGGAGGAATATTTCATAAGGGGTAGTCCTCATGGCAAAGAACAAAATTCTACGTTTGTTGAAGATGATCAATTAAAGAGCTGTAAGCCACATGTGGCTATTTAAATTTAAAGTAATTAAACTTAAATTACATTTAAAATTAGTTCTTCAGCTGCACTAGCCCTATTTCAAGTGCCTACCTGTCATGTATGGCTAGTGGTTACAGTGTTAGACAGCACAGAAAGAGAAAATTGCCATCGTAGAGGAGGGTTCTAGTGGATGATGCTGTTAAGGAGGCCCGGAGTTGGATAGAGACTGAGACCCAGATTGAAAGACAGAGACAGGAAAACAGAGACACACACACACACAGAGACAGAGACACACACATAGAGAGAGAAAGAGAGAGACAGAGACAGAGAGAGACAGAGACACAGAGAGAGAGACAGAGAGAGAGAGAGAGAAGGAGAGGTAGATAGAGAGAGGTGGGCACACAAGACAACCAGGCTGGAAAAGAGGGCACGGGGTGCGAAGGGGGCTGGGTCAACATAAATGACCTCTGCAAGTGTGCAAGCTCTAGGCTCCCTGTTAAGATATGAGGTTTGCTGGTCAAGGAAGCATCGGCTAATCACTAAATAAAGTCTCAACTGGGTGATCCTGGCTCCTTCTCCCCGCATGAAAGGCCTCAGCCCTGATGCCAGTAGCACGGCAACTAAAGAATCAAATGTCATGTCACTGAGGAACTGGAAAGAAATTTCCCCTAAATTCCTGTCCTTATCTCCATCTCCCTTTTATTACCAACTGGAAGTCATCACAGGCATTTCCAGGACTTGAGTTTTATGAGCTGAAGAGAAAGCAGAGGAGAAAATGAGCAATTGATGCTGCTGCCACCACACCCCTCCAGTGGGGGTAGGAGGGGAAGTGGAGCAAAGCAGCCAGGCCTGACTCTGAGGGCCCCACCAGGAGCCCACTGCAGCCAAGGCCTGGGTACTGCAGGCGCCATGCTCCAAGGGCCCTGACGTGCCGCCTGAGTCTGACCCTCAGTTTCTCTTCTCCAGTTTCCGCGGAAAACCTCAGAGTCTGAGAAGCCAGAAAAGCAGGTATGGGCTTCTTCACTTCTGTGCTTGAAAACCCCCTTTAACAGAGGCAGCTCCAACCAGGCGGGTGGGGTGCCCTTCCCTCCTTTGGGATCAGGGGCACCCTGTGCAGACCTTTATCTCAGGACTGACAACAGGCCCTGAAATTCTGTTTATGTCTTGTCTCCCCTGGAGCCTGGGGGAGGTGCAGACCTGGCCAGGAGAGGTGGGAGGGCATCTGCGCTCTAAGCTGCTGCTCACCCTACATTCTCACTGACTTCATCCCACTAGGATCCCACACACCTAGGATGCTGGGCCAGGAGCCTGTAAGGTGCCAACCCAGGAGAGTGGTTCTCACTCCTGAGCCTGTCAGAATCACCTGGAGGGCTGATTAAAACACACCAATTGCTGGCCCGTCTGGAGTGGGGCCTGAGAATTTGCATTGTGAACCAGCTCCCAGTCCTTGCTGGTCTGGGACTCTGAGAACCACTGAACTGGACGTAAGAAATGAGAAGAACTGGGTTCCACTGTGGTTCTGACAATATTTAGCTCTATAGCCTCATGCAAATCACTCAGTCACCAGCCACCTCAGTTTCTCCCATCTGTTAGACCCATCTCAGGATTCACAGCTAACAGATGTGAAAGTCATGTGTTAGTGCTAAAAATGCTCTGAACAAATATAAGAGATTATGAAACATGAATGAAATAGATGGAGGGGGCGGGGATTAGGTCAGAATGTGCAAGGGGAATAGAGGAAAGAGTTTGCCTGCCATAGAGAAGAAATGGTACGAGAAATCAAAGGTTTGCTCTGACTGCTGCCCTTACCAGGTTCTGTAACTGGGAGCAGTAACCTCAGCACACGCAGACTCTCTGCACTGCTGCTTTCTCGACCTGGAATGCTCCTCACAGTTCTTTCCATAGCCGCTTTCTCTTCAGTAGGGTCTGCTCAAATACCACCCCTGCCACCATCCTGAGAAGGCCTCCCTGACCATCTCATTTAAAACTGCCCCTATCGTACGCCCCCCAGTCCCTCCTAAACTCCTGATCCTGCAAGATTTTCCTCATAGCTCCCATCTCAACTTTGAAATTCAGGGTATTCTTTGCTCCCTTGATTACTACTGTCTGTCGCCCCACTGGGCGTAAGCTCCTGGTGTCAGGGTCTTGCCAGTACTGTTCATATTGTATTCTAGTACTTAAAATGTCCCTAAATATTTAATGAATACAAGAAGAAACCTGTTTCCTCAACTAGAAGAGGAGGTTGAGCCAAGTGATCTCTAAGGTTCCTTCCAGTCCTAAAAATCTGAGATGTTGTAGTGTTGCCAAGATTTGTACCTCAGAATCCTATAAGGGGTATGTCGATCATCTCAAGTGACCCCCAGGTATATTTCTGAATATGTGGCATAAATCACGAGTTCTGAATGTGAAAGCAAGAAGGAGAAAAAGCCAAGGAGTTTCTTGCCTTTCCCGGGCTCGTGCTCACCCCTCCCCTCCAGGGACCACTGACCAAGGACATACACCTACCTGCTCCGGTCGGATCTGAGAGTTGACCAGAAGGTGGACAACTGAGTCAGACAGGCCAATGTTTTTCACGAGAAATAGTGTCAGTGTTTCTTCATCTTTTAGAACATCCAGGATTCGTATTCCTTTTCCTATATATAAATGAGAAAAAAATCAGGGTGCTGAAGGGGAGGTAGGTCAAAAAGAGACGACATCTAAGATCGATCGGAAACATTTCCGACTTCACTCTCAGAGGAAGGCTCTGTTCTTGGGTTCCCTGGGTGTGCCTAGAGTTCATGGGTCCTGCCAGTGGGCTGTCACCAACACAGTCACATTTACTGCTGAAGCAGTTGAGCAAAATTTAATGAGAAGGCACAGGAGGTGGGAAAAGTTAGCTCAGGGTCAGGGGTGAGATTGTCAGATGTTTTGTAGGATTGGTCAAGGACTGGCTTTCGGCGTGATGGGGGTGAGGAGCTGGAGCAGGGAAATTTTGTTCCCATGGGAATATTTGGCAATGGCTGGAGATATTTTTGGTTGTCACACCTGGGGGAGGTGCTAGTGCGTAGAGAAGAGAGATGCTGCTAAACATCCCACAGTGGACAGAACAACCCTTTCCCTCCAAAACAAAGAACTATCTGGTCCAAATGCCAATAGTGCTAAGGCTGAGAATTGCTAGGATTGGAAGAGACATGTAGTCTGTCCACTCTGCAGTTGTCATGGGGTAGAGGATCTTTCTTGGCATTTCTGTCATTTCAGTTAAGGCTCTAAGCTCAGGGGATTGACATGGACAAAGAGAGATGGGGCTGTTTTGGACAAGAAGATGTTCAAGCAGGAAAGGGGACAGCCTATTGCCTGGCTTGCAATTTTATGCCCTGATCATCCCAGCCACACTCTCTTCAGCTCCACTCAAAACCTGTGAGAAGCAGAAACTTCCTCATGGAGAGGCACAAAGGACCACTCACAGTTCAGGTCACTGAGGGGCAGGTGATTGAACCTCTCTGTGTAAACACTTACCACATCTACCTCTTAGGGTTGTCATGGGGGTGACAAGGGACAAGGAATGCAAAGTGCTTAGCTGTTAGGCCTGAAAATAGTGAACACTCAACAAATACCCATTCTGACTGCATTCATATTATTCTGATCCCTCCCAGGGGAGTCATACCCAGGGTGCCCGCTTCCTCTGCCTGCTTTCAGGTCCAAACTGTTACAGTTCATGAGGAGCTGGCCAGAGAAGAAGATTACAGGCCCAGATATTTATGAAGTCATTTCAACATTAAGGGAAAGCATTTGGGTTGCATGAAAATGCCCATGTCAACATCTCGACTTCTCTGGGAGCCTGTTTGACTGCTCATCACTTGGCTCTTCTTGAACTAAATTTAATCATCAAATTCCTCTGCAACTTCCAGGCTCTAACACCACAGAGCCCATCTCCTCCCTCCCCAAATTCTTCCCTCATGAGCCAAGAAGCCCAGCCCATGAGTGCTTGCCAGCCTTCTGCTCCATTTTTTAGGCTGTGACTCTCTCGGTACTGTGCCTTGTCCAGACTGATGCTGCTGCTGCTTTCCTCTTGAAAGGGGAAGGGTCAATCACAGGCTACAACAGGGTGACTGTCTTGAGGTGTCACCGTACTGCTGCCTCTCTCTCCAGGATGGGTGCCATCAGGTAGCCCAGTATCACTATCCTTTGCACAGGAAAAGCCCAGAGGCTTTAGGGGAGTCTGACACAGGAGTGAGCTCAAGGGAGGAGGCGGGTTCTGAAAGGGGCTGCTCTAATCGATTCTTGCCTTCCCTCCTTTTTAATACTGTAAGTCTGTCATCTTCAAAATTCAACCCATGTTTCCTCTCTTCCTTTGTCTGGGGCACCAGCTCAATTGGTCTCCCAATCACTTCTTTTATACAGCATTGTATTATATACTCAGGCCTCCAGCATCACACACACGCGCACACACACACACACACACACACACACATCTCTTGTGAGTAGGGGGTTATGGATTCCACTTTTATTAATATCCCTCTTCATACCTAGCACTGCCGGACACACAGATGTAAGCCTTTGAAGTCACTTCTCTGACACCCAGCATTAGAGCCTGACATGGAATCAGAGCCTCCATAAATGGAATGGCAAGAGGCATCCAATAAATAAATACTTGTTGTTGGGACCTGAGAATCAGGAACCCATTTGACTGTTTATCTCTTTGTTATTCTTTAACTTGCTTACCTGACCTTACATAAAAATACCTTGCTGGGGAAAGGGATAAATTGAGGGAGACAGGGAGTGGTTTTGCCTGGTGTTGCACAGTGTCCTGCCCAGGTGACTGGGCTGCTGTGGCCCATAGGGAGGAGGGTGTAGGAGCTGGGAGTGTGAGGGCCACCCTGTAGGGAGAGTATGGGGCCCAAAATGTAAGAGGTGGCCGATACCAGACAGAGTCTTCACTAGACTCTCAAGGGAGAAATGTGAGCTGGGGGCCTGAGGAAAGAAAAATAAATTTAGTTTAAAATGTGGTTCTTCTTGTTTTCTTCCCGCGGGAAGATTAGAGGCTGGGGGAGGGGGCTGCTGAGGCCCAAGGAGCTGAGGGGAGCTAAGGTGGGCGGGAAGCCCGGAGAATGCGTGAGGCTCCTGGGAAGATGTTTAAAGATGATTGAGAGACCTGCAGAGCTTGCTTCAGGGCGAGAGGGGAGGGGGCTTCATGTCTGTCTTTTACCATTAATCCTCCCCTCTTGAGAATGCTGTACTACAGGTTTGTTAGAAAGGAAAATGCTGCCTGGTCAACCATCAGCATACTTTCCCAGGTGACTGGGGAACTGATGGGCAAAAGCACACACCAGAGACAGCTGCCCACCTCACTTTCGAAGGCTCATCCCTCCATTGCGGCTTTGGGCTGAAGATTCACTGTTCCCAGCAAGCAATGTCCCCGGGTGACTCTGGGACCGACTTTGAAATAGTCTACAGTGCTGACTGTGGATTTCAGTCCCCAGCCTGGAATTCCTTCAGAGACTGTGTCCCACTTTTACTTGGGGATGGGCCCCTGTTCCTTCTGACGGTCAGTTTAGGTCATGGGTTCTGCACAGTCTCAGTTCCCAGCCCCAAATTTCCTTTGGGGGCTTTGGCTGGCCTTTCCTGACCTGGTCTCCCCAGACCCCCAAAGCTGCTGTCATTTAGGGATTTTTCCCCATAGCCCGAGGGCCTGCAGATGGAACCACCTGTTTACAAATTAACAACTCATCCTGCTGTGGGGTTAGAAAGCAGTGATTTTGGTTCTCACATGCAGACTGTAAAGACCACAGAGAAACTGTGATTTGAAATGACTTCCTTATACTTCCTCCCAGCTGGACTCATCTGATGACCGAACATCGAAAAGAAAAGTCTGTGGGGTGAGCAGGGTAGGCAGCCACTCTAGGGCTTGGATGGCCTTGTTCTCTTCTGCTGTTCAGCCTTAGAAAAAATGCTTTCTGGTTGGTGTCTCCCACCTTTTTTTTCCCCCTTATGATTAAAATGCTAATTGTGCTCATCCTTTAGTCAAGCTCCAGCTGAGTAAACTCTTCTACCCAAAGCAACAAAGAACACAGTGTTCGTAATTCAGTTTTACTACATAAAGTATACACTTTTCTATTTTTGAAACAGTTTGAATGTAATGAAGTAATCTTGCTGTCCCATCGGAACGTACTCCTGTCCTGGAGCACTGCGGGGCAAGAGGGCAGAGAGTGGCCTCTGGGAGGAGATTGGAATGTCCCCCTCCTTGACTGCCCTGAAGCTCTGGAAGCTCCAGTGGCTCACCCCTCCACTCAGCATGGTCATCTTCACTCAGTCCTTCCACTTCGGCCTGGGAGAGGGCAGGCACGCAGTCTGTCCCCAGGGACTAGCACAACACCTGGCTCACTAGACGCTCACCAAATATCTGCTGAATGTTGACTAAGCTGTCCAGATGAGGCTCCCTGGGCTGATTTGTGCCATTCTTCCACTCTTCTTGTTTGGAACCCTAAGTAGGAGCTGCTGTATCCAGCCCCTTCGGTTCCCTTGGTAGACCCCTTCCTCACCCCTGTCATCTTATAAGCTCAATGCTGAGAGTCACTGCCTCCCCACCCCCATCCCTGTCCTTGGAGCAGAAGTCTCCCAGATCCAATTGGCTTCCTTCACCCATTGAAGAGTCTTCCCCACCCCAGCAGCCTCTTCTCCAACCCTGGACTGCAGTGACCCCTGGGTTCTTGGCAGGCCTTACTTCCTCTCAGCTATTCATCTGCCCCTCCCAGGGATGGGTTCCAGCTGGTATCCAGGTTTCTGCCATGTCCAGTCCCTTTGGCCACTTATGGAGGATCCTACTGCGGATACAACCGCAAAACATCTACTTGTGCTTTACGAAAAGATGTCAGAGTGGTTGCTGTGGTTGGGTGTGTTTGATTCTTGTTTTACCCCTGGGGAAGAGAGACACAGGAGAGGGGGCACCCCAATCCTTCCTCCTCACTGTTCCTGACTCCAGCAGCTCTCCTACCTGTACAACCTCAATGTCCTTGTGACCCATCCAGCCTGGTCTCTCATTTCCTTCACCTCCTCATCAACTAAACCCTTACTTCTGCTCCACTTCAACCATCCTGGCCACACTATGGGGCTTGTTCTCAGCCCTCCTGTCTGCCTTTAAAATCTTGAATTCACTGTACTTCACTTTCTGACTATATCCATTAATCTGTCCATCCTGCTCATTTTCTTAGTCATACTGCTTGTTTTCTCAGTCCTTAGACAGGCAGAGTCGTGGAACCCCCAAGACCTCTATTTCCTTGCCCCTCCGTTTTTCCCTGAACAAGTTTAATACTCCTGGCTTCTTGTCCATGCTTACGCATCCTGGTCCTGACATGTGTGGTCCAATCACCTCCCTCAACCCCCTTGCCTCCTGGATTTTAGAGGCACCCCCTACATGTCCCCAGCCCCACATCCTCCCACTCTGCACCTGCTCTGCCTCAGGGCCTAGGATGCCAAATATTACTGGAAAAAGTCAGAAAATCATACTCTCATTGATCTCTCTGAGCCCTTAATGCTACTTGGCATTGCTTATGCATGTTCCTGTTTAGCTCGCTCTCCGGGACTCTATGAAAGCTGACCCGCACCTTCACCTTACTCTGCAAACTCCTCTTTCCTGCTTCCAACAGTTAACCTAGCCTCATACTTCCCAGAGCACAAGCTCTCCTGGCATGTTCCTTTCTGTCCCTGGACTCACCTATGATAAGACCTCACCTGTCCTCCTTCCCAACTTCCTACCTTCCAGGCTGGCGGGAAGAGGAGGCCTCACCAAGGTGACTCTCATGCCACCTCTATATCCCACCCCTTTCTGCCTCTTCCAGTATCTTTTTTCAGCAAATATCCTCACTCTTTTCTGTGTCTTCAGTCTCTCTGATATATGGGGCAAGTGAGAGGCAAGTGAAAACTAAGAACAACAAAACCCATCTTACCTGCAATTCTCTTAGGGTGAGTCCGGAGGGTGTCCATGAGCTGAGACAAGGTGCGGAGCTCTGTCCAAGCATGGCCAAGGTGCTGGCTCTGTGGTGCATCCATGAGGAGTTCCTGAAAATCTCGATACACTCTTGCCAAGCTGGAAGAAAGACAACATCTCATCAATAAAGACAGAGCTGTCATTTTTATAAAAATAATACCACCTCATGCAACTTTATAAGATACCACCTGCATGACCCAGCTAGCACATTATGTATGTTTACAATACTTCCTAGGCAAAAGGAGAAAGATTTTTATTTCCTTGTACATATAAAATAGCACACAAGAGTAATAAGCAATTTGTTCAGTATTCCAACTTTGGCAGGGCCAAGTCACCTCTCACTCCCATTTTCCATGCATCTTCTGTTAGAGAAACCTTACACAGGATGGTGTTAGTAGATATTACTGGAAGTTCTCAGCCATCGCCCACTTCACTGAGACCTGCCCTTCCAGCTGTTCACAGAAGTAGGTTCTGGTAGTCATGCTTAGTTCACAAGTTCCTCCTTGCACTTGTGCACACACACATCTCTGCCAAAAATAATGAAGCCAGGCCAACAAGATGTGTTCCCAGGAATTTAAATGATATTCAAGGATGCTCTTCCAATTTCCCAAGCCAAGGTGCTGTGAACTGGGCAACCAGTACCAGACTGGACATTAAGAAGCAGGGGACACTGCTCCATGGAGAGAAGCAAATGAAGTGGGTGTCCAGAGAGGCAGAGAAGATGGACCTTAAGGCCAAGAAGGCAGAGAGCAGCTCCTGACAGCTCTCTAGTTCTCGTCCAGCCGCCACCTCTCCTTCCCCTGAGACCTGCCTTGCTGCTCTTGGCTTTGTGGGTTCTACTTTCCAAATCAGACATTTCCCTGTGGGGTTTAAACTTATTTAAAATGGTTTCTGTGCCTTGCAAGCAAAAGATCGTTGAATAAGCCAATATGTCACCTGTAATGTGTGTGTGTGAAATGTGAAACCCAGATTTTTTGGTTCAAATGCTGAGTACAACTGGAGTCTGAAACTCTCCTCCCCCAACTCTCATCCCTCAATCTATAGACACTACCAGTGCTGGTCCCACCAAAGCTCCATGTAGCCTCCACTGAGTTGTCTCCAAGGCTCCCTGAGTTTCATGGTGCGAGCCATAGGATCCCTCTAGATGGGTAGGTGTTTCTTCTCAGGCACCTCAAGAGACTCAAGCTGAAAGTGTAGGTTGTAAATGAAAGCCTTCAGACAATATTTGCAGCCATGGGAACCTCTCTGACTTTCCTAGGAAAACAAGTGTTCCCTCTTCTACCTTCCTATAATCCAGGGGTCAGCAAAGAGTTACATAGTAACTAGGCTCTGTCATTATTACTCAACTCTGCCATTGCAGGGCAAATGCAGCAGGTTTGTTTCCAGTGATGAAGGCTTCTTCTGAGCATTAGGCTGACTTACCAAATGTGCGTTCTCTCTCTCTCTCTCTGTCTCTCTGTCTCTCTCTCTCTTAGACAAAATGCAATTTTTTTTCCTGGAGGAATTATATCCAGAGCTCCTCTAAGGAAAAACTGAAGTAATTGAATATTTCAATCTCCATCTGACTTGCTATTTATACAAGTAGGGTGAAGCCTGCTCTCCAATAAGCCCTTGTTGGTGACCCTTGGGTTTAAGCTCCACTAGCTGCAGGTCAGGTTCAACTCAGCAGGTGAAGGACAACACTGTCCCCATCCGTGAGCCTTTGTCTATAGGACATGCTTACATCATGTTCTTGCACCTCCTCCTCTAAAAGAAAATCTCCAAGATAGACTCTCTCTCTATGTGATTAAATTTGAAATTTGACTCCAGATCAGAGGGCATTAACTTGGACTCCACAAGTTCCCTGACATTGATGCAATGTGCGTGCGTGTGCGTGTGTGTGTGTGTGTGTTTTCTTGAAAGAGGGGCCATTGGTTTTATCAGCTCTGTGAATGGTCTTCGGCCCCACAGGGTAAGAACCGCTGCTCTCCAGCATGTACTAAGATTTTGTTGCCCAAGGGAAATGATGGCATTCGCAAGAGAGGATTTGGAATGTGTTCTTTTCTCCCAGGAAGCAAATTTCACCTCCCAAATCTAATTTCATTTACCCTCGAAATATTCCCTGAATATTTTCTTAGCCTTTAGATGTCCAAGAAGGCTTTTAAAGGAAAGGAGGTCTGTTAGGGTTGACCTGGGTGGAGCCATGTAAGACAACAGAAGGTGAACTGAGTTTTTCTCTTTCAGTGACTCCACCCAAGCAGATGGATGACCTGGAGGCAGTGGACATATCTCAGCAGGGTGCTGCCATCTGACTTCAGGTCACGACTTGAAAATATAAGGACCAAGAAATCATGTCATGTGATATTTGTTCGAAGCTTTCTCCCCAACATCTCTGACAGCGAATAGAATGCTCCATAGGGGAAACATGCCCTGATCCTATGAGGTTTAAGGGTTCAGCAAGCCACAAAAATATTCATTCAGCATTACATACTCTGTGTGTGTGCACGTGTGCACTCTGGGGTATGACAAGAATAAAGGGGTGTACAACTTCCTTCCTTTTCTGGTGGGAATCTCAGCACTTACATGGAGTTGTTATAGTTGGACACAATTCCAGGAGATTCCCCCGGGGTGGAACTCTGAAAACAAGGATTGTTCACATTGCAGAAAATTCCCTGGAGCCACGGCAGCATTCCTGCTGAGGGCATTGCCTTGTTGGGAAAATGGCCTTTAAGACAGGAAATGAAGACAAGGAGTTAGTCATCCAGAACAAGTAAGACTCAAGCCCTAGGAGCTGGGGCCTCTGCAGGAAGGAGCCTGTTCTCTCTGGTGCTTTCCTTCATTCATCCACATTTAAGAAGCAGGAGCATCTAATATATGCCAGGCCCTGCTCTGGGTGCCAGAGACAGGGTCTCTTCTCTCAAGTTCCAAATGTAATGGGGGAGGGGGCAGACAAATTTTCTAATAGAAGCATAGATGAAAGTACAGAGGGAGAACAGAGGAGCACAGCATTGTATGGTGGCAGATGCTCCACAAGTTGCTGATGCTTGAAGAGAAGATATTGCCTAGTCCTTCAACAATAATTCCAACGAAGACCTATCCTGTGCAGGCAAGAAGATTGCAGGTTACTGGCTACTGGAGTGGCAGGTGGGGGGCTGGGGGGGGGTAGGGAGGGGGAGGGAAAGAAGCAACAGTTAAATGGACAGGAAGCTAACTTGGAACTTGCCGGCTTGGAACTCCTGAATAATAAGGTGAGGAGCAAGAATAGGAGGCTGAACAGCTTTGCATAACTCCTGAAATCTGCTTATCAGCTGCCTGGAGGGAAAGGAGGTTGTCCTGCCCAGAGGCCAGATTAAAGTTTTTCCATAGAATAAAAGAGGCATTCACAGAACAGGACACTAAATCCCAGGACACATCTAGCATCCAAGACATAACATTTTATTAAGCATGATTGTATAGCATCCCTTCTTTTTTCTCTAGCATCATGCATAACATATCCCTAAATTTGTTTCCAAAATATTTTAGAGAACTCATCTATGCTCTGTTCACTTTAAAACTAGTAATAGTTTAGATACAGAAAAAAAAAACAGAAATAAAAACAAAAAAATAATCACACAATTTTTCAGTAACCACATACAAGTATTTGCACAGGATGTGAAAGAATAAAAGATTAGTTTGCACAATACTGATAAATCTCTGTTTTCTGCATTGTAGGCATCAAATGATGATAAGAAAATCCAGTGCTGGGACTTTTAGCCCCCAAGATTTTTCTAAACAAAAGGATGAGACTTCTGGGTCTGCCAGGGTTCTGCTATTATGCTTACATTCATGTTTGCTGTAGAGTGGGTTGACGTTCCTTAACCAGATCAGGACCAGAAATAAAGATAAAGGCCACATGAGTTCCACCACAAAACGAATCTAAAAAACAAAACAGAAAGAAAGATCGGTGATGTTAAGAGATTGTAGAAAACATAACCAGAGCAGGCAAATTTATCTCAGCACCAGCCTGTGAAATAAGACTTTAGTTGTGAGATATTTCCTAAAGGATTTCCTCATTTTATTCCCTCTCCCCACACTACCTGTACTCTGATATGTTAGACCAGCAAGACTTGGCATCCATCTGAGCTCTACTCCGCTTCTATTTTAGAAAAATGCATTAGCACGAACCTTTCATCAAGGATCATCAGGATATGTGCTTCAGTGTTTTTTGGATGTTGCTGTCCATGAATGCAGATTCTACATGGCCACAACAAATCTTGCCTGACTAACAAGCTCCCAGGTAATACTAATGCCATAGATAGTAATGATCTTGTTGTAACCTCTCCCGTGGATGACGAAACAGAGGGCCAGGGAGGGCAGGTGACCTGTGCAGTGTCACATTTGCATTAGAACCAAAATCCAGCCTTCTGTCTCCAAGGTCAATGCCCTGCCCCTTCCCACTGCCCTGCCTTCTAGCACACACTACACTATGCATGGTCACTAATGAATGAATGAACACACAAATGACTCTGTGAAGTACTGTGATTCAAAGCAAAGTCAAGAAGAATTTGAGTTTACCAACATTTTTCTTTCAATAATTTCTTGTTGCTTAAAGAAGCAAAGCAAGGCATACTGCCATGGGTTTTTACAATACTGAATGAGCTGGTTGAGACCGACATATGGTTGAAAGTTGGTGTTTAAATTTAGGTTCAATTTAAAGTTTAAGGACTCTTAACTGCAAAGGAAGAAGAACCAGTGAGTTGTTGCAACCCATACTGTGAAGCATTGCACATCAGAGTGGAGGTTGGAGGTATGGGATTATGAGGTGTAGGAGGGAGAGATGGGAATGCAAATTGGAAGATGTAATAGTTCTTTTATCCAGCCCTCACTCCAGAGACCTTGGGAGGAAAACTCACACATTTAAAGGAGAACTTCAGCGGGTGGCTAAGAATAGAGACTTAAGTATACATAGATCTGCCAGGGACTATTTGCCTGGTGTTTTAATCATTGTTGTTCTCTCCAAAAAATGTACTTGAACTCTCGGCAAAAGTGTGGACACTCCGGGAGTTGCTCAACAGGTGTTTGTTCTTTTCCTGCTGGTAAGGTTTGTTGGCAACTGAATTATTACAATCATAACCTGAATCCATGAAGACAAAAGGATAATGCATTAGAGAAAAAGCAAAAACTGTTTAGAGCAGGTAGTGATTATGCAGTTACAACTTATTACAAAATGTTTTACTTAAAATATGTGTAGGGAGGATGTGTTAGAGGAAATACACAAATATTATGGGAAGAAGAAAGTATAGTAGATTTTCCGTAAGGCACTCATTTTTCAGGGCTCCCCCTACACATTCTCCCACAAGATGGCCAAACACCAATATTTGGACAATTTCCATCCAGTGTTCAAGGGACTGACCTCAAGCACATTTGATAGACACTGGAATGTGGAAGTCTTTCCCTGGCATGCAAATCAAGGGAGAAGGGGCCGAGCCTCTTCCCCAGCTCCCCTGTCCCTTGTTAACACCCTGCCCTTATCAGGCCAGCACGACAGTTCCCATGGCAGCCTGCACTTACCCTGCCCTATCACTCATCCAATGTCAGGGTCATTACTCCTTCATGGAAGTGGACTCCTCACTGGCTGTAAGCTTCCTGAGGTCAGGGACCACGTCCATCCCCATCACCACTGTGACTCTAGCACCCAACAAAGGTCCCGGCTCGTAATAGATGCCCAATGAATATGGAATGAGTGAGCCTCTGTCAAGACTGGTCTAGAAGGCTCCTCCAGGAAAGCTGGAGGTGACACAGAGGCTCAGGTCACCAACAATTGTCAGATTTCACACACTGTGCTGGTTTCACACCTTCTATCCCGGGTTCTCTAGTGAGTAAAGTTGGGGAGCAAGTCTGGCAAGACTGTGATGTGAGCAATGGATGCAAAGGATGAAACCGAAAGTCTTTCCTGGTGTCTTTACCAAGGAAATGAAATAGCCGGTCCAGATTCTGCACATTTGACTCTCCCTTAAGACAACTGCTTACAACTTTGGCTTTCTACCAAGTAAGTCAAACTCCTTCCACGTAACAAGTCTACCTGGGGATAGTCTGATATATTAGATATTAACGATGGTTTGGAAATGAGAAGATCTGGGTTAAGAATCACTTTGGGGCTTAGTTAACCTCTGAGTCTCAGTTTTCTCATTTGTGGCGTAGGACTATTTTATCCTACAGTATACACCAGGAGTTGAGGGTGTTTCAGTACTGAGATTTCATACTTGGCTCTGCTCCATATTAGCTGTATGACCTTGGGTAACCCATTCAACCTCTCCATGCCTCAGAGTCTCATCTGTAAAATAGGGATGATGCCAAGACCCACTTCCCAGAGCAATGTGAGAAGGAAGTGAGTTCACAGTGTAAAACACCTACAGTAGAACCTGGCACAAGGTAACATTCAATAAACAAGGCTAATTATTATTGATTCTCACTTCTCACAAACAGCACAGGGACACTGTAAGTGACTGCACATTGTAAAGGCTAAAGAGTCAGGAGATAAAATTAAGATTATCTGCAAGCTCTTAGGCCTGCCCTTCACTCACATTCATTTCTTCCCTTTTTCTCTTTCCGAATTCAGAACAGGTCATTTGCCAGTTTGAAAATGTGGGCCACCCAGAGAAACTAACCATATGCTGTCTCCCACTCCACACCTTACAGTGGCTGGGATCAAGGGTGGGATCAGCCAGCCTGGCCTACATGCCCCACGGATAAAATTCCCAGACTCAAGGTCGTGCATCTCATTCCTCTTTGCAATGTTAGTCACACACTCTCTCATCTACTCACTCAGTCCTCGGTCACTCAGTCATTCACTCCTTATATTTTGGAAGTATTTGGTCTTTGCTAACATTGTGATTTAAAGTCCTCTCATCTGTGGGGAGGCCAAATCAGAATTATTTCCTCCTTCACTCTTTGCCTAGCCCTAGAACAAGTGTGGCTTTGCAGGTGTTCCTCTTTACCATATCTCTGAGTTAGGGCTGCTATTTTCTGCCTGGAATCCTTGCCCCTCACGTGATCGCCTTCGTTGACCTAGGTCTGCAGGTCCTACGTGCTGGAATCATGTGGGAGCTTAGGGCATGCCTCAGATCAACTACACTAGTGCCTCTGATCTTGGGACATCGCTTTGTTGTTTTGTTTTTTAACATTTCTCAGGTAATTCCAAACGTGCAGCTTGGCCTGAGAACCACTGGCATCGATAGTAGTTGTAATCTTTGAAAAACATTTGTTGAGGTCAGTGTTATTGTTTTAACTCCGTGAACGTTTGTTTTGGAGGGACTGCATTTCACACTTCACTCCCTGCACAAAGACCACGGGCAATTCTTTTCCAGCCTGGCAGGTCCCCACAACAACTTCTTCTCCCTCCCCCAGAATCCTGCTCGGTACCCGCACCCCAGAGCGGCATCCTTGTCCTTGATGCTCAACTGTGCAGGGCATACCCCAGGGAGAAATTCCACAGTGTAATTAAAAACATGTTTTCAGAGCAGCTCTGACTACCCCCACCCCTTCCCTTTAAACATGTCTGTAACTTTAATTAAGCCCAGCCAAACTCAGAAGGGGTCGGTGGAAATTTTTTTTCCAAACTGGTATTTCCTTGTTCTCTTTTTTGCTTCCCCTCCCCTCTCTTTACCATGTGGGAGGATGGTCGCAGGGAAAGGCAGAGTTGTGCTTGTTATTTTAAATCTTGGCCAGTTAGACATCCCCCAACACTCTACTCTGTTTTCAATTTAAAAGCAGGTAGCCAAGGCTTGAAATGAACTGTGCGATTCTCCCTTCTGCACCCAGAGCCCAGACAGAATTCTTAGCCTGAACAAATATGACCGGGGACCTGGCACACTTGGAGCTGGCTGCCCAGCCTCCCTCCATCTGCCAGGGAGGCTGGAGCCAGGGATGAAAGCAAGGGCAGGGCTTGTGTCTAACTCACCTCGCCATACAGGATGTGCAGGGCGGCCATACAGCCCAGGTCCAGTGTTAGTTTACATTTCTTGTCCTGGTGTAATTGCTAAAAATGTCCCCTCACTTTTGTAACTGCCTTAGTTTGGAGGAAAAATTAGATGACCACCCTATCGTTGTGGTCTTCATGGTCAACTTCTTAGATAAGGCTTGATACATGGGGTCAGTGCAGGGTGACGGCCATGTTTGCCTGTCCTGGAGTTTTAGGTCCAGGCTCACCAGTCACTAACCTCTGAAGTCTCAGTGATCTCAACAGTACCCATGGAGATAATAGTGGTATATGTCTCGTGCAAGTGAGGTAAGGGGTAAATGAAATGACAGTACAATGCCAGGTACTTAGTAATACTTGATAAATGTTAATGGAGGGGGTGGGAGGGAGGGAAAAACATCTGAAGATTTTTATCTTATGCCCTTAGGGATTGGGAGAGGAGGAATGGGGAAACTTGGTATCTGTTTTTGCTCTTGCTCATAATAGTAAACACCCAAAACCATGGAAGTTTGAGAAATTAAAAACGTAGGAACCGAGTTTATGGGTTGAGCATGTACTTTTTTTCCCCTTAGAGTCACCATTTGTGTAGGCAGAAGCTTCTAGAAGAATCAAAACTTAGGGAAAGAATGACAAACCCCTCTTGGAGCTACTGAGGGTTGTGGAGTATGCCTCTATTTTTAACCAGACCTCCTAGAAATTCCTGGAATGTAGTAGCTGTGGGGAAGCGGGCTGAAGGTATACCAGACAAGAGATCTCAATTTCCAGGCCATCAAGATGGCATCAAAAGAATATCAGCCAGACTAGGTGCATCCTGGTAGGTCCTCAACATGAATTGCCCCATCTCACCCCAGAGGGGATGGCAATGTGGAAAAGACAGAATTGTCCTGAACAAGGGACACCCACCGATGCCAGGGATAGGGAAAAGACTGTGAGGGGCTTAGAGCCAAATCCTATCTTTGAAAAGAAGGTTAGTCTCTGTAACAGCAACATGCTTGCTACAGGAATGGAGTCATTTCAGGCCAGGAGCCACAGTCCTCAGGTATATTTCCTGATGGCCATAGAGAGCACATTGAGAGTAAAAGTAAATGAGACTCTTAGTTTCTTACGGAAGAGGGGGCCGGAGAGGAAAGATAGTTGCTATTGGCTTTTCTTCATTGTTCCACAGACCGGCAAGCAGCCAGGGACCGTGACTGTCTTGTTTGCCATTATATGCCCAGCGCCTGGCACAGCTCCTGGTGGTTATCAAGTATTTGTTGACAAAAGGAACAAATGAATCAATAAATGAAGTTAATAATGAGTCTTGTTTAAGTTTTGTCTGTATTCATCCTATTCATCTCAGAACGGAAGCTCCTGGAAACAAGGGATTGAGTCTCTGACTACTGTTTGCACTTGGCTCCTGGGAGCAACAAATAACTTTCACACCAACTTGAAAAATCATACCAGCTTTGGCAAAAGAAAGCATCCTATGTCAGTGGTGTTTCCCACAGAAGAGAAAGTTCAAGTTTGGCTTCCCTTTCCCACCTCCCTAGGTCCTGTCCAAGCCACACACAGGAAAGGACCATCTGTACACAGGGTTGGATTGCGTCCCTCACTCCCTTGTGTGCTAGTTATTAAGCAGTTGTCCCTCAGCCCAACCCCCCCCCCCCACCACCGCAGTCAGCCAGGTCTCCCTCCTCTTGGGTTTGGAACTGACACCAGGCTCAGAGACCCCAGCAGCAGCCTCATTGCACCCCTTCCTCCCAGGTCTGAGTCTCAGCTCCACTGACCTCTCCTCTGTATTTCCAAGTCTTAATTATTCCATTTTCTTCTCTTGGTCTTCTCTGCTATAGGGCTGGTCACTGTGTCCTGCCATAACTACTTCCATGACGCCCTGGAGTTCTCTTTTACCCTTTCAGCTACCAGCTTTGTACTTAGAGGACACCTTTTTATACTAAATTCTCTCTGACTGAGACATTCAACTGTAAGTCTTCAAATGTACCAGAAGGCCCACTTTTTTCTGCCACATCCCTTCCAGCATCCAGGAGAGCCCTGTCCTGCCTACATAAATCCCTCCAGAATCAAGGCTTGGAACAAAGCTCTTCTTCCCCACAGCAGATCTTCCTCCCTGTCCACCTTCCAAACTCTCCTTTCCTTGCCTGGCTCCTGTCTGTCTAAGCTCAGCCCTGCCCACTTCTCACCTCCTCTCTCCTTCCTCTTTCAGCTTCTATAGTCATTTTATAGTTATATGGCATTTGCATGACTCTGCAAGCCTGCGGTAAAGTGCACATTTCCTTAGTTACATATTTACTTGTTACCTCTTTCCAGAAACAATTTAGAAGTAGATTGGCATTTACATGTGCACCCTTGGATGCTTTGATTTCTTGGGGTTCTTGCCTGTAATTTCCTGGCGTTTGGCCTGTGCTACTTTTATTGCTTTTGGTCTCAAAATATACTTGGGCTCTCCCAGCCAGACTAGAAGTGAGTCCAGGGTGGAATTTGCATCTTGTTCTATTAGTCCCTGGTCCAGCCCAGCCCTGTGTCTGCTCACCGAAAGGGCTCAGTGAATGTCTGTGATGGTTGATAAGGTGTTCTAGCTCATTGGATCTAAGACTCTATCGATTGTAAGACGCACTGTTATTTTTTGCACACTATAGAAGTAACAAGTGTATCCTGCTAAGCTGTCACTTGATTGTGAGCTGCATTCCAATTTCAGAAATGTGAAAACGTGAAAAACCAATGCACCTCATAGAATTGATAAAGTACAGTATCATGCTGGGAAGCTCTTGGAGAACATTATTTTCCACTGAGCCTGTTCTTCAGGGCTTAGGTTCTTCCCACTGCACAGGAAAGATGCTCAAGGTTGTGTGGACTGGACTGGCAAGTTTAAAAACCAGGACAGGGGAATGGGTGGGCAATAGATTCATAGGCAAGGCAGGCAAAAGAAGACTTGAATGTGGCCATGGTGGGCTGCAGGTAGAAAGCACCCATCTCAGGGTAGAGAAGTATGTCTTCCTGTGAAGAACCCTTGTCAGGGAGGCTCACAGAGCAGCCAGGCAGTTAAGCACTGCTTCAGTGCTCAGTGGCAACCAGCCCATCGACTGCTCACCCTCCTCACCTACACCCCACCCTACTCTCTCCTCCCATTTATTTGCTCTGCACCTCACTCTGAGATCATAGACTGTTACCTTTTGCCTTTTCCGGAGGGTCCAATTCTTCCAGAGCAAAAGCTGGATTTGTCTCGCGAAGCCCATGATGGCGACCACAGAAGACCCATAAATCACTGGGAGCCCTCTATGGCTGAGGTTCACGGGCAGCAATGGACATAAATGCCCCAGAGCACCTCCTGCTCAGTCTGCTTTGTCCTTCTCTGGGTGATTAAAGGTTCATTTTCCTCTTCAAAGCTTAATCCCTTTTAATTACACATAAGCCCTTCGTCGAGGAAAGCAGGAGTACACGTTGCTGGCTCCTTTTTAAGCAGTGAAAGAGAAACCTAAAGACAAGTGACTGGGCACTAAGCAAATTGAGGAGACGTTTAATGGGAACCCAAGATCGTTGGCCTCCTGCCTCCATCAAAGAGGTTCCTGGGGTTCCTGAAAGGGAAGCCTCTGGGAATCTTTGACCTTGGAATTTTGGGTCAAAATCTCTTTGCATAATTACAAGCTGGGCTTTGCCCTCCTCAGTAGCCTGCCCTGAGCCAGTGTCTAGATTTGACCGCACCTGTGAGCCCCATCAACCCACTTACCAGGTCTGAGATGATCTCTCCCTTTTTTTTAGCCGTTTAATTTGGTCTGTAGTGACCTTACACTAGCTATGCAGGGGCTTCTCTGAACTTAGTGGATGGTAAATGTTTTTTTTTG
Organism: Macroglossus sobrinus; assembly: GCA_004027375.1. Lineage (NCBI taxonomy): Eukaryota > Metazoa > Chordata > Mammalia > Chiroptera > Pteropodidae > Macroglossus > Macroglossus sobrinus. The sequence goes on along the minus strand of PVKZ01000486.1, from coordinate 267,031 downwards.
TTGTTTTTTGTTTTTAATTATTTTTTAAAATCTCTTGTGCTAAAATTCATCTACAAGTCGTGGCTGTCTTGAGCAATGCTGGAAAAGTCACTGAAACCCTCCAGGCCCAGCGGGACAGAGCCCACGATTGACCAGCCATGTCTGATGCTGGCCAGGCTTGAGGAGAGGGAGTGGGTGAGCCAGCTGCCATCGTTACAGCTTGCAGTGGGGTGTTGCTAGATGGATGCATCCTCTGGAGATAGATCTATGATCCAAGGGGCACCCCAAGGAAAAAGACTCCCTGTTATTTCACCACTGGGAACTTTTAGTCTCTACCTCCTTAAATCCGAAGTTGTATCCCTTTGAAAGACTATAGACCCTTGAGACCTACATAGTGTGAAGGGAGAGCCATAGAGTAGGAATAGATGCTGACTTCACAGGGTTTGTGATCTGGTTGTAAACATGGAACATGAACTTGGATAAATTAAAGGAGTATGTGAGGGAAACCATGAGAGAATATGGTCTATCCTAGAGAAGGGGAATGATTTCTACTTAGGATATAAAAAAGGCTTCTTGCAGGTTGTGGCATTAAAAATAAGCTTTGATGAATTACAAAATTGTACTTTATGTCTTACAAATTGCTTTTGCATATGTTATCTCATTTTACCTTCACTATAATTTTGTGAGGTAGATATTCATTCTATTTTATATATGAGGAGACCGAAACCTACTAGGATTAAATACTTTGCTCAGGGTTCCAGTCATATAAACCCTATACAAAAAGAAGGAGGCAGGAATAGCTTATCTTGCCCAGAGAAAGCACGAAAAGTGAAGCATGGCTGGAATGGAGGACGTGGATGGAGGATGTAGATGGAGGAGTGCTGAGAGAAGAGGCTAGAAGGAGAAATAGAGACCAGACTCAAGAACAGATAATTACTATTGACTCAACTGAGATTTCTGGAGCATCTGTAAAGAGATCTCTGAGTGACCCACAGGTACAGAGCACCCTCAAACAGAGGCAAACTCTGCATAGAATCATTCAGATCTTGTTGCATGCTAGAGTACAGGTTTAATCTTGCAAGAGGCTATGGCATATTTTGATCCTAATGGCTGCCAAGGGTATTAAGTTCACAATGGTAACAGTATGGGTGGGTGGAGAAGCAGAGAGCCTGGGCAGAACCAGTAATAGGAGAGAAATTGGAATGATAAAAGGAAAGAAATACAGTGGCTGATTGGAAGTGGATGATGAAGAAAAGGAAGAAGATAAAGAATGATTGGAGTTTAGAACATGGTTGGCTGGATAGTGAGATGGAGGTGCCAGAGGAGGGAGTATAGGCGAAAGCAGGAGAGAAGATAGGCTTGCATTTGATATATTGGCTTTGAGGTCCCTATGATGACATCTGAGTGGAGATATTCAGTAGGCAGTTCTGGGATGGAGACACAGATTTGGGATGATCAGCATATAGATAAAGTCCTGGAAGTGATTAAACAGATTCCCCAGAGATGATAAACTTGGAGAGTTCGTGGGGTCACTGTGGGAGAGCCACAGCTGATGAAGGAATATGCCTCATTCCAAATTCCCAAAGGGAAAAAAAGTTGTAGTCAGCAGATATTAGCTTTATATATTATGTTCTGTTATAGTTTTTAAATAATCCATTTTTCACTGAGTTACAAAAGAAAAACTTAAACTATGAGCACTTCGCTATCATTTAATTGATGATACTCCAATAGCATTATTCCCATTGAACTGATGTTCTTGCCTAAACAAGTGTTTGTTGATGTTGACATATTTTTACTGTCATAAAATATACATAACATAAAATTTACCACTTTAACCACTTTTAAGTGTGTAGTTCAGTAGTGTTAAGTATACTCAACTGTTGTCCAACCATCACCACTATTCACCCGCAGAAATTTTTTCATCTTGCAAAACTGAAACTGTACACCCATTACACAATAGCTCTCCATTTACTACTGCTCCCTCTGCTCCTAGCAAATACCATTTTACTTTCTGTATATACAAAATTTAACTACACTATTTACCCACATAAATCAAAGATATTTGTCCTTTTGTGTCTGGTTTATTTAATTTAGCATAATCTTATCTATGGCCATGCTACCCCGAACAAGCCGAATCCCGTCTGATGTCAGAAGCTAAGCAGGGTCAGGCGTGGTTAGTACTGGAATGGGAGACCACGTAGGAAGAGCAGGTGCTATAGGCATAAAAAATAAAAAAAACAAGGGATTATAAACTGACAAGGTCCTTGCAATCTGTGAGGTCAATCAAGGGTTGCCTTGCCTAAAAAAAAAAAAAAAAAAATTATAAGCTTCAAGTTTCATCCATGTCAGCATGTGTCAAATTTTTTTCCTTTTCAAATTCAAATAACATTTTATTGTATGTAAATATCACATTTTGTTGACCCATTCATTGACCTATAGTCATTTGGGCTGTTTCTACCTTTATGCTATTGTCAATAATGCAGCTATAAAAATGCGTGCACAAATATCTGTTCAAATCTCTGTTTTCAATTTTTGGGGTTATATATCCAAAAGTGGAATGTTGGATCAAATGGTAATTCTATATTTAATTTTTTTAGGAAATAGCACACTGTTTTTTAACCAGCTATTCCATTTTACATTTCCATCTATAGCATATGAAGTTTCTAATTTCTCCACATCCTCACCAATATTTGTTATTTTCTGGTTTTGTTTTGTTTTGTTTTACTCTACAATAGGCATATTAATGGGTATAAGATGGTATCTCATTGTGATTTTGATTTGCATTTCTCTAATGATTAATGATGTTAAGGATACTTATCCTTTAAATATTATAGCTCTATTCAGGTGTGCATTTTTTTCCACCTAGATGATTACAGTTGTTTAAAAAGTATGTCAGAGAATAAAAGCCTGTGTTCTCAGTTATCTCAAATATTTCTGAGAATATGCCTAGTTAGTCAAGAATGGTGCTGATAACTGCATATTTCATTTTCACAGTTATCGCCAGTAACTCTAAGTGATTGAGGTAAATCTGGAATTGATGTAAACGTAAAGAGTGCAGTGTTTTCAGACTAGAAAACTACACATGGATTGAGAATTGTGAAGTTAAGTGATGAACCATATCAACCCATATTTATCATCAGCAGTACAAAGAAGTCAAGACAAATGGTGAAGTTTTTCAGATTTCGTCATTCTTATTTCTGAAGTTTGAAATGCAGTGTTATCAAGGAAGTGACATTTTATTTCTTGTGCCAGTTATTCTATTGACAAAAATTTAGCAATGAAAAAAAATTTTATAATTAAAAAAAATTCTATTTGGAAAAAAGCTCTGGAAAATGTATAAGTTAAATGAACTAGAAAAACAGTAATTTTGGAGTGGAGATAAATTTGATAATGAAATAATACCAAAAGATTGCCATCGGTTTACTTGAAACAAGCTGAGAAAAATAGAACATCCTCTAAACACGTCATTGAACATATTATACTTCTTTGGAAACAGTGATTATAGGTGATGTAGGTAGCATTATAAATCTATATTATAAGTATAAAGATAGGTTTGAGACATCATAACTGTAAGATAAAGAAAAATATTTTGATATCTACATTTGGGTTTATTCCTACCAAATTCAAAACTGAATCATTGGGCAATTAAAACCTGAAACTCCTTCAATCATGAATAACAAATTACTTCCTCAGCTCATTCAATAATATTTGATAAGGTAATGCTGCAATAAATAAAAAAGTATCAGTTTATAAAAATAATTCAGAAAAAAAAACAAGGCTATGTGGAAGCTGCTGGCAGGTCATTTACCTGGCTCACAAAAATTTGTTGTCCTCTGAGGGTGACCCCAAAGCCAAGGGAAAGTCTACAGTAGACTTGTGTATGCTGCAGGTCCCTGTACCCTGGCCATAGCTAATTGGTCATGTGTGGTTATGTGACTTTAGGTAAGCCATTTAGTCTAGTCACAGAATTTTTGACTGTGGACCTGAGAAAAGCAGGAGTTCATCTTTACAAAAGTTCAGAAGCTATGAGAAATTAGAGGCCATGCTTGGTCACAAGGTTCAGTTTGTACTCCGTGCAAAGGTGTCCAGGTGAAGAGTGGGATTTGGGCTGAAATCTCACTTGCTTTTGCTGACCAAGCCTTGGGGCCCTGATATAATAGGGCTGCATCCAAGAAAAAGAAGTGGCTTTATCTTTTCAGAAAGGTGCCTTCTGCTCACCAAACTATGCAACTGGGAGGCATAGTGCCTTTTCTAATTTGCACAAAACTGCCATACGGGCTAGCTGAGGCCCTGAGGCTGTGTACCTTACCGCAAGGAGATATCTGATCTGCAGTAAGAGGGAGTGAAGGGAATGCGCAGAGAGGCGGAGGCAGACAGCATAAGTCTCAGCTGCAGCTGCTTCCCTGTTGCCAGCTGTCCTTGGGACACAGCTGCTCCCCTGATTTTCTTTCAGGCAATTTAGCTGTAAAACACCCCAATCCTTCCAGTAAAATCTCCTTTGCCTTAGCTCAAGTTTGGCTTCTATTAATTGCAATAGAAAGACTCCTGACTAATGTGAGCTGTATTAATCAAGGAGAGGATATGTCCTGGACCAACTGACATAAGGCAAAAAAAGAAAAAAATATATATTTGCAGCCTATTGGAATGTACTTGAATAAAGTTTTCAGGTAGATACATGATTTCAATATTAATATAAGCAGAAAACTCAGTAGAGTTGCAGCAAAGTTTAAAGGAGAAGAGCTTTGTTGTATCGTTTAAGAAAGTAAAGAAACTCCAAACTGTTCCATATTGTCAGTTCCTATATCTATTAGGGAAAGGCTGACAATTTTTAAAAACATGCTAAGCAATATGATGGTGTAACAAGTAGAATGATGTGTGGTAGATTCAAAACACATCAGTTATTGTATATATAAACTGAGACTGACGTACTTTCAAAATTTATCAGAAATTATAAAAATTATATCAATTAATTCTTAAAATACAGTGGTGGTCAATGAATCAAGTGGGATATTTATATTTTCTTTTGATTTTGAACCAACTTTTTGTTTAAAATTTATTTACTATTCACTAAGTGTTACAAGAATTCTTTCTAGAGTCTCAAAGTGAAACTGTAAACACATTTTTCCTTTGTTTTTAAAAGTAGAAGCTGTATCACATAGTTTATTATCAGAGAGAAATGATGAGTGTTTCAAAACCATTTGGCACAGAGTAGAAGGAATTTCCTTACAAAATAATCTCTAATGTTCCCATATTCAAAAATATCTTTGAAGGAGGAAAAATTAGAAATTAAAAGAATTTTCAGAGAGCATTGTTTCCTCCCTCCTTGGGATAATATTAAATAAGTATCTATTACTATGGATTACTAACCACATCACTATATTTAAATTTATATTTTTATGAGGATGATTATACCAAAATAAAAATAATTTCTGAATTAAGTAAAGCAATATCAAAATACATTAAAAAAAATTGACAAGTGTAATCCTAGAACTTTGCTTTTACCTAAAATAGCTATAGCTTAATTGCATCTTTTAACTAATCCTGACTCTTACTTGAGACTTGATCTCATTGAGCCTTGTGGCTTAGAGCTATTATTGATTTGATTTGGCTGGTCACTGCAGAGTGAATGGCATGACTCTTTTTCTACTTTGCCTTGATAGGAGTATTAACACAGTGTTATAAAAGAGATCCAGGCCCATCACTAATTATTATGGAGTAGAAATTAATGACCAAACTAATAGAATTTAAGCATGCAGTGAGTGGTATTATGGAATCACTGGCCCCATACACTGAAAAATAAGTTATATTTTACAAATCGAATCTCTCTTATGAGAATCTTTCACATTAGCTGGTACTAATCTAATATTTCTGTAAGAATTTCGGACTTCACTGTGTTCTTGTTAGGTCAATGTACAGACATTGATTTTTAGCTTATGAAAATAGTACTATTTGAAAAACTATTCACCTGAAACATTACCACTAGCTTTATTTGCTTAGTAAGAGGAGATATTGTTCCCATGGCTAAGCAATTATTGCCCATCTGCTCCCCAAATATTCCAGAGCTGCTCTGGGGGAGTATGTGGAGGGGGAGGTCTAGAATGGAAATCTAGGCAGTTCACCATTTAAAAAGCAAGCATACTAGCTTTTTATCACACCCTACCTTCTAATAGCAAAACCTAGAAACTTGCCATATGCCCATTACAGAAGAATGGATAAATGAATTGTGGTGTATTCTCTTAATTAAAGTTCATCCAGCGATGGGCATGAACAAAGTCCACCTACAAAAATATGGATAATTCTCTGATCCTGAGTGCTGAGCAAAAGAAGCCTGATACAAAGCATTCGTAACCCACATTTACCTGAAGTTTAATGACAGGCAAAACTCATCACTGATATTTAAAGTCAGGATGATAGCTACAGTTTGCAGGGTACAGGGTGGATGGAAGAGAGTTTCTGGGGGTGCTGGAAATAGTCTGTTTTTTTTTTATTTGGGTGCCAGTTACTCAGGTATGTTCAGTTTGTGAAAATTATCAGCCTGTGAAGATATGATTTATATGCTTCTCTGCATGCATATTATATTTCAATAATAATCATTTTTTTTAAAAAAAAGCAAGCGAAGGGAAAGAATATTCAGTGAAAGAGCCAAAGTGGAATGAGCTAGAGATGATGGGGAAAAATCTAGAAAGAGGGGTGCCTTGGAAGTGACAGAAAGGGGATATTTCAAGAAGGAGGAATTGGTCTGCAGTATTAAATGGCTCAAGAAAGGCGAGTCAGATAAAGACTGAAAGCAGTCCATTGGACTTGATGACTGACCTCTGAGAGGACAGTTTTAATGGGAGGCAGAAACCAGACAGCAGAGGGTTGAAGAGTGAGATGGGAAGAGTGCAGCTGGTCTTTCAAGTAGCTTGACAGTGCAGAGAGAGAGTGACAGAGACAGTAGCTACAGGGAACATCGGGTCAAGCAGGTCTTCATTTCCTGGCAGACAAGAGACTCGACCATGTTAAAATGTGGGAAAGAGTCAGTTGAAAAAAAAGATACTAAAGTTCATGAAGGATGATTGATGGGGTCCCAAAGAAGGGGAGGAGGTAGAATTAGCCTTGGGCAGGGAGAGGGGCACTTTGCATTCCAGGGACACTATGAGGGGGGTGGAGGGAGGGGGCCAGGAAGATGCAGGTGCAGATTCACTTAGGGAGCCAAAGCCAGGAGTTGAGGGCGTTCACCCTGGCTGCTCCTATGTTAAAGGTAGCACAGGAAAAGTAACGAGATTAAGTGAGATGATGTGGTAATACCTGGCGCATTATAAATTAGCAAGGAACATGCAGATCTATAATATCGTCTCTCCTTTGCCCTCCTTTGACCCTGTTAAGCAAAGTACATGTTTAGCCTGCTGTCTTAAATGGGAGAGTAATTTATATACAGTATGTAAATCTTAGGGGTGAAATTATTCCAAGACAATCCCTCTCCCACCATACACACCACACACACACACACACACACACACACACTCACTCACTCACTCACTCACGTAATTTTATTCATCTAATTAGATGGCAAATTATAGGTATTCTTGTTATTTAATTCATGTTGACAGTTTAAACTGGAGTGTTTTCTGGAGTTTTTTTTCTCAGTTACAGTTATATGTACTCCAGGAGAACTGGACCACTTCAAAAGCCTGCTGTCCCTGGAAAAACAAGGTCCTACTATGTGGATCTCATTGTCCACCTCAACCTACATTGCACTCTCCAGGCCTCTGTTGGTTCCCTTGCTCTTCTCCTGGACACCCAGCCCCAGTCATATTTCTGGAGTTGGTCCAACTTTTTTCTTGTTCTTCAGACTGCATGATACATCTACTGGCACCCCCACCTCCATCAAAGACAGATCAATTTGGGGGAAATTATTCATATGGAAAATAAAGATCTGGAAATGTATTTATGTGTCTTTGAAAACTCTTTGTGGACTTTGGGAGGTGGGGAAGGGGTAGTCCATACGCCTGAGCATGAAGAACTCAGCTCTAGCAGAATAAAAGTAAATCAAGCTGTTATCAAAAGAGAGGAGGCAGGTTGCTTTCCAAGCACATTTTTATACACTCACTTCAAAAGCTGTTTAGAGTTTTGCTGACTTAACATTCAGAAAACCACCAGAGCCCAGAGATTTTACATTTTCTGGGTATTAAGTGCAAAATACTTGGACAGATAACAGAGTTTCATGGATACCGGGGAGTGTTTCATAGCAGGCCATTAGTTTGGGCTGTTATCACATGAGCCTCAGCAGGAGTTTTGAGCTGCTGGCTGTGCATAGAGTCTGACAACACCTGAGTAACCCACTCCTGGGCCAGACCCGTCACTCCGTGATCCCAGGGCATCGTCAGCTTGCCTTTAAGAGTTAGACATTCCCTAAAACTCTGGCCAGAGTCAAGCAAGTGACAAACTTCAAAAACAAGGAAAAGAGACATTCCAGTGCCAAAAATAATCTCTGAGAATCAGGGATCTGGAATAATTCAGAAAAACTTCTTTGTGGTGATGTTTTTAATAAGATGAATAATAGCGGTGCTTTGAGTATCTATGCAGGTGTATGCCTCCTTACAATGCTGGGGAAGACTTGGCAACTGCCTTCAGGAATTTGCTATCAGAAGGTTGGCAAGTAAAATTTCCACAGCCCCTGGCCGTGTGTGTTCATGTGCAGAACTTTCAACAACAGCTACAGAGCCCACCTCCTGGTGCCACCTTGCAATCATTCACCCACTAAGTGGCAAGACCACACAATGACGAAAAATGATGTCAGTTCTCCAGTGACTATTTGGCCTTGAGTGTGGGGAGAACAGGAAAGTGGAAACCACTTAGGCAGCATTCTGTGAGATGGGAGAAGTGGTGGGAAAATATTTTGCATGGTTCTTGGCTGCTCAGCCTGACAAAGCTTGTGGTTTGTTGTCAGATTCCTTCAGCTAAATTTGTCAAAGGAACAAAAAGCTCTCTTGAGTGAGGGAAATGTCTTTCTTCATACAGCTCCTTATCATCCCCTTTCTTAATGACTCAGCTTCCTGACTCTGCCTTCTTTGGGGCAAGAGAAGTTGGAACCTGGAAGAGGTCCATTTGCTTAGGTACAAATAGTGTGTCAGCCTTTGTCTCTACCCTGAGCTCATCTCTATCTCAGCCCCAGTGGGAACGTTGCTCAGTCATTTTAGTAGAGCACAGGTGGCTTTGGGAATACTGGGGTCCAAGCAGTCCCTCTTCAGTCATCTGAAAGCCCCATGAATGATATGCAAGCAGCTTCTGTTTCCAAAGCGTAATCAAATTCTGATTCTCTACTTCTTAATAAAATTAAAATATTTTAAAAACACTATTTCTTGATATCAACCAATAAAGATTTGAGAGTATTATGGTATTATGGAAAAGCATGGTCTTTGAAACCGACATAACTGGGTTCAGATCTCACATCTGCCCCTTCGCTGTGTCTTTTTTTAAAAAGAAAAAAACAAACAAACAGGATAATGCTATTAAAATGATGAGAGGAAATGTCTACATTAAATCAGGAGATCCTTAAGAAAATACATGAAGAGGTTTTTTGTTTTGTTTTGTTTTTAGTAAATGATGCTTTTTAATTTTTCTCTAACAGCTATTTAAGTTTGTTAGATTATATTTGGAGAAAGATTGGACATGGTTCATTCAAATCCCTTAATACAGAAGACTGTGTTGCTTTTTAAAGAAGTCATATCGGGTCAATATCGGTTTCTTGACAAGGTATGGAAAAGCCATCTTAAGTGAAAGTCTGTCATCAAAGACAAAACAAACCTTGCAGTAAAATAGTTATTACTGGCTTTCAACCCTTGGCAGATAAATTGCAGCTAGAGAGTGACAAAAACTCAGGGCCTAAATGGAGGAATGAATCCCAGCAGGGTTATTTCAACTGTTTTCCTGATAACTTAGACTTTTTCTTTGAAAAACTTTCAAGATATCAAAAATAAATTCTCACTTTTCAAACTAGAGACTCATGCCTTGTGTGGAAGGGGTATTCATGGTTTGTATCTTCTGTGTAATGCAGAATAAAAAGCATATTTCTTAGAGACTGATTAAAACAATTCTTTGATGCAAGTTGACTTTCTTATGGGGCGAGTGCATTCAACCTGAATAGGGAAGGTGGGGTGCTGATGAGCTTTGGAGAGCATGTGAACAGAACATTTACTGTTGTTAATACTACTGATGAAGACATGAAGAGATCACTAGAGATCAGTCAGCGATAGCCCTGACAAGCTGCTCTGAGATGTTTGTTTTCAAATAGATCAAGCTTTTGTCAGTGCTTCCTAAGACAATTGCCTTCTATTTTGACCATGTTTGCCAGATCCATATGACTTTATTACAGTTTATTAATTTGGCTCACTATTTATACTTAGCTGAATCCTTAACAATAATTTAGAAAGTCACAGGGTTTTTATGTTATATTTTTCAAGGGTACTTTAGAGCTCAGAATCATTAAACTATATTGTTCATGTAACTCTTAAAATAATCTTGTGCCCCACCAGTAGATGCACCATAATTTGAAAGGCATTCCTTTAGGTGATCATATATATCATGAAAGGATTGTTAAAGGAAAAGGATTAATGGTTATTTTTTTTTTCTATACTAATCAAACATTCTCCCAACCTCTTTCTGGTAAAAGAAACTCTTAAATATCTAAAATTACTTTCCTGTACACCATCTTACTTGATCCTCACATCTCCCTGTGAGGTGGGGTGAATAAAAATTATGACCTCCACTTATAGAGGAAATTAAAGATCAGAGTTTAAATTTCTTACTCAAAGACACATAACTAGTTCTTATTAAGGCATGAATAAAAACTTATGCTTTTTATTCTTTGTCAGTCAGTTACATCACACTTCTCCTTAGGGAACTCATGGTTGACAGGGGCCAGATGTGTATATGTGTGTTTAAGTACCGATTTCAGAGGCAGAAACTTAAGTCAAGGTCCACTTGTCACAGAGACGAGACTTTCATTCTAATTCAGTGGAAAATAGTGTGGCTTTCATTTTCTTCAAGATTTTGGTGGTTAAGGACAGATACATGGTGGTTAAGGACAGATCAAACCCAAGAGTTAGATACACTTGGGTTTGAAACTCTAGTGCACTGCTTATTAGATGTACGACTCCAGGAATGTTTAAAAATTTTTAATTTTGATCAGTTTCATCACCTGCAAAGTGAGAACAATAATTTTAATATCTGTTGCATAGGGTAGTTGTTGATGAACTGAAATGGTATGAAAAGTTTATCACTGTGCTCAGTCTAAAGGGAGCATTAAATGATGGCTATTATTACTTTGATAAGAAATGTCTACTGTTGATGCATTTGCTATGTAATATTTTGAAATCAATGATGATATGATTAAACTTTTTAAATGGTGGTTCAATTCATCATTATACATATAAAAATATACCTGTGATAATAAATTCAGTCCATTCAAATGTTTACTATTTCCCCTTTAAATGCATAAACAGTAGTTTCCTCTCTTGCCTCATTCCTGTGGCCCAGAGACCATCACCATCCCTTCAAGTACCTTCATCACTTCAAAGATATTTTACATTTTTATAGGGCTTAAAATGTACATTAACTCAGGTCTACTAACTCACCTTCACAACTGCCTTGTGATGCAGATATTATCTTCATTTCACAGATGAGAAAACACTCTCAAAAGGTTGGATGACCTTCCAAGGTCACATAAATAGAAACGTGTATAAATAGAAAAGTTGGGAAGGAATTACAGACCTTCTCATTCTTTCCTACCGCATGAGTCTCTGACAAGGCAGGAAATAAATATATGGTTGAATCTTCCTTTGATTTACCTCTCCTCTTCCTGGAACATAATGTCATGCAAAAAAGTTACCCAGTGCATCAAAGAGCGGGAAGCATCCCCGTTTCGAATGACACTAGTGCAGGAAGCAGTTGTTAAGTTTATATCCTAGACTGCCATTGATCAGTCGTGGTTTTATCCCTTTTGTTACAATAGGGAAATCAAGCTGCTGGAATTGAGCATTTTCTCAAAAGAAAAACTGAGTCATTTGTTTTTCGCTGATTTCCATTCAAACCTCCTGTGCTGATTGATGGCAAATAGCTCGCAGACCTTTCGGTGACTCAGCCACAGATTGGCAGCTTGTCTGGGTTCCAATACAGTTTTAGGATACTAACTTCCTATTTCCGTTCCATTTCAGAAATCATAACAATAGATTTTAATTACCACTGTGAACATCCAAAGGAAAGAAAAGATGGGTTGGCTTTACTCAATTATGCCCCTCCATTTTAAAGATGAGACCTTTGCCAGAGAGCCTGAAGGTAAATAAATATATCACTCAGCCATCTTTTTAAAGGGTCAAATAATCCCTTTCAAAGTGCTCTGGGTCTCAGACTTCACTCACACTTCTGAGAAAAAGTAAGGGAAAGCAAAAATGGAACGCAAAGGAAGGAGGAGGAAACAGACTAGAAGAATTAAGAGCAATTAAGGAAAGTTGCCAACCTCAGGTCACTCTCAGTAAAACTTGGCCCCAAGTAGAGAAAACCCATTGGTACTGAAGCAGCCGATAGAGCTGCTAGTGTTCCCTTTCATCTCTCCTCTTCTCCCACAGAGGCTTCACAGCCTGAAGCACCATTTTAACTAAACTTTTGCGACATTAAGTGGTTTATTAACAGCTCCCCCTGCAGAGAAATGTTATTATGTCAGATTACTTAGTAGTATTCCCCATTGATTAGATTAGGAGTTATATTTGAAGTTGTTTTAGTGGTCTGTATTCTGTTTTTATTCAGTTTAAAAGGGTAGGTTTTGTAAAACACTCCCAACAGCTTTAGTAAAACAGTTTAATTCATTGGGTTTGAAAACATTGACTCCGAGACTGAACTTCAGCAATAAATGTCTCCAAGGGCATATAAATTCTGTACTGATACCACCTGGGGAGGTTTGTACACATACATTCTCTAGTGTACACATACATTAGTCAAACATATATTTGTTTAAACAAATAGCATGGGAAAACTCACACAATAGCCTCGGTTGTCGAGCCTTTGCATTCAGCTACTAGACATGAAAAAAACAAAGCACAATTTAGAGCACCTTTCTGTGCGTTTTATACCCATTCCATCAAAATCAACCTGGAACAGCTGTTAAACATGCTGAAGGCCGAGGGACTAAATTAGGATCTCTGGGGGCGAGGCCCCAATATCTGTATGTTTAAAAAGTTTTCCAGGTGATTCTGATGCACCTAGCATTTGAGAAACAACCTAGAGATTAGAAAGACAGGCCAGTGTTCCACTGGGGTGCCAGGGTTTGCCTTCAGGCTCGGTCATCCAAGTCAAGTTAATTCTCACAGCTTTAAGATTATTACATACTGTTTGCTATTGCAGGAACCACCAGGACTAGAATTGGTTTATACTAAGAAAATGTAACACTGACTTCCATTATATCACCTGCAAATCTTCGGGAATTGTAAAGTACCGAACCATCTAACTCAGCTCTGGGACCTTGTATGTGAAGTTCTTATTGGAATGCATGGTTATTTATCCATCTTTAATTGAAAAAGAAAGGACTCCATAAATATAAAGAGTATTTTATGAAAACAAAGGTATATTCTTTCTGTAGTCTTAGACTGTTAGCAACCAGAATCTCTTTACCAAAAAAAAAATTTTTTTTTTTTTTAATAACTAAAGAGGTTGAGATTGTCTGGGTTAAATCAATAACTGGGTGGACTCAAATGACACAACTCAAGCAAGTGCAGCTGTGGCTTTGCCAGCATTTTATATATTTAGAATCATTGGACTTACTTGAAGTAATGATTTCCAACGACCCCTTAAGTGAAGCTTGATCTCAAACCAGTTCACCAATTATGTAAACCATTTTTGAGGGTTGTCTATGTGTTAGGCAATTGATGCTGGGTAGCATGGATAGAATTAGGCATAATTTTATAAAGAGTGCCTCTCAACTCTCCACTGTGCATCAGAATTAACCATAAAGATTTTTTAAAAATGTTGACGTTTGAGTCCATCTAAAATCTACTAAACCGAAACCTTTAGGGGCAATATCAATGCAACTAAATGTACAAACCTCCCCAGGTGGTATCAGTACAGAACTAAGGAGCAAAACCAGTGTTAAAAATCCTATCTTCTGAGAACTCTTAGTCTAAAATAGATGATATTGACATAAATACATCTTCCACATTTTAGAACACAATAGTGGTAAATAGCAGATCCGACACAGAAACAAATATATAGATGGAAGAATAAATGTAAAACTGGCAGAGATTAGAGAAAGCACAGAGAATTTTCTGGGCAGATTCTCTTGCATCTGAATCTTGAGAAGTAATAGACACTGCATTTGTTTTTTTGGAATTTCAAATTAAAGGCTTATAGTCAGAAAAACTGGTTCCAGTTCAAAAGGCAATGCTTTCACTTTTTCATAATTCTTATGCAAGTATTTGAAGTTGTACAAAAATTATACAATAAAATTATCTACAGTGTATACAATTTGTATTAAAATTATATGACCTCTAATTTTTATTTTAGGGTAGAGCTATAAATAACTAAGTTCTACTTAAGACCAATATACTGTCCAAGAAAAATGAAAGACTAAACCAATATCCTATGAACATGTATGAACATACGTTAGATGCATGTTTAAATGAATTTCTGGCAGTCTTATATCAACTGAAAAGACATCAAAGGTTTGCAGTCTGGCTAATGAGAGGTTCTCTGAAGGGCATTCTGTGGAATGTATTTCTTTGGCAGTTGCTCTAGTGGACTCAATTAAATTCTAAGCAGATTTCTTTAATCCTTAGCTCTAACTGGGTCAGCATCATCTGATTTTAAGTATTATTACAGGAGACATAGGCACAATGATTATTGAAGTAGCTGCAACAAACTTGCCTAGAAAGTTTTTTTTTAAATGTTTGAAAGATCCAATTCACATAAATTGAAAAATCTCTAATAAGACCACCACTACTCTAGGGGAGAGAGCAAACTGAGGTGGCCCCTCAGATGACAAAAAGGCCAAAAATTCCATTGAGTTTTTTTTCTTTTTAATAGGCTACTTAGGAAAAATGCTTAATTAGTTTACCATATTTTCTGTATTGATTCAGGAAGATTCTGTTGGGTAATTTGAGGACACGGACTTGAGAATTTTCAGAACTGGAAGGATAAACATATTGCTTTTAAATCAGAAAACAAAACAGTCAATTGTGTGGCTACCTCTTCCAGAGACAATTATCAACAGGTGGGTCAGTGATACTTTTTCAAGATAGCTGCTAGGTGTTACTCATTAATTAAGATCCTTTTCCTAAAATTCCCCATCATATTACCAAGTTCTCTTACTGTTTGTAGTTTGTTAGTGATTCTCTTTGAGGTTTTGTGTTTACAATCATATTTCATCTATAGTGATCATATTATCTTGTCCTTTCCAAGTTTTATACGTCTACATTCTTTCTCTTGCTTAATTACATTGGCCAATATTTCCAATACAATGTTAAATAGTAGTAGTGGCAGGCATTCTTGTTACGTGTCCCTATATCAGAATGTTCCTAGTGTTGTTCATATATTATATGTGACACAGACTTTTTAGGCTGTCACCCTGCTCCATCTCCAGATAAAATTACAATAATAGATTTTATGTTACAGGACCATAGAGCATACCTGGAAGAAACTCAGGAGTTTACAAATGTAAAAGGCACTATACCGGCTTGGCCTAAGGAAGCCATAGTACTATTTCTCAAGTAAATTAATTAAGGAAGAGAGGATCTTGCTCCATTTGCTTTTGTGACCACTAGTTTGAAAATTCATCACAGGAAACATACTTTATACTTTCATCCCTGTATCCATAAATATTCATTGCTCAAATATACACTATAAGAAACATATCAAATGCCCACCCACCTTTGTAATTGAGTCTCCCTATCATAAAGCCAGATTACTTAGAGGAGTTCTCCAACCCCTCAGACATTGTCTTTCATATGCCTGCACAGTATACTAGCCACGGGGACTTCTGGTAGTCAGTGGGCTTATAAACTTCATGTTATTACCCTTTTTCATCAGTCATATCTCTGTCTGTTTGTAATAAATCACCTGTCAGACAAGGGATTTTCATAATAAAAATAGCAGCATCTTTTCTTGTATAATGGCCTTCAGAAGCTATCGTGTGTCTACATGCTGAGGATTATAAATAGGATGAGATGCCAGAGACCCCAAAGGCAGGATTTCCCAACTCATCGCAGAGTATGTAGATTGGGGGAATGTTAGGGAATGAGAAAGGGAGACCAGCCAAGAAGAAAGGAATGAAAGCAAAGAATGATCCTCCTTGACATGTTAAAAGATATGTGAACCACACAAACACTAACACCTATTATTTAATAGTAAGATTAAGAGCCCTGATTTGTAATCTGACAAGTCTATGTGTGAGTCCTGGCTCTGTCAATTACTGGTTGTGTGTTCTTGGGCAAGAGAATGTGTGTAGAATACCTAGCAGTGTCTGGCACATAGTGAAGGTTCATAAATGTTAGCTCTCATTATTTTCTTTTTAGGTTTCCATAAGTAATATGATTCTTCTATATTTTACACAGTAAGGACCGAAAACAAGGCAAACAGGGCAAACAGGGTGAACTATTCATTTCCCTCTAGTTCTTCTTAGTGCCATTTAGAACTATAATACAACTTCCCATGAAATGTATTTCATCTCACAGCTAAGAGAAATATGATTCAAAATGTTGAAAACCAAACCAAGAGTATGATTCACAGACCTCAATAAAGTCTAAAGAGACCATGATTTCAGAGGAGCGATGAGTCCTTGAAATACAAAACATGATCTATAGATAAATACAGTATGGAGATACTAATGTGGACCCTTAGGCTATTTTGGTTCATCTTAAATTCTATTTTAGATTCATTAGTCAAAACCCAGAAGAGGGAATGCCTGTATGTAAAACAGACACTTATTAGAGTAGCAAGAGAAATATTTAGCTCACAATCTGACTCATTCATCAAATCCAGGGATCAGCAAATTTTTTTCTATAAACGAACAGATAGTAAATATTTTAGGTTTTTCGGGCTGCAGGGTCTCTGTCCCAACTAGTCAACTCTGACATTGTAGCAGAAAAGCAGGCACAGACACTATGTAAATGACTGGGCATGACTGTGTTCCACTACAACTTATTTACAAAAACAGATGGTGGGTCAGATATGGTCCGTGGGACATAGCTTGCTGCCCCTGCTCTAAACATATATCATACTTTGTACTAGTTAAGGCTTTGTGTACTATTCACATATGACAATATATAATTATATATATTTACATGTAATTGATATAAGTAAATATATAACAAAGTTTTATATATTTTACACAATAGTGAAAAGGTTAAAACTGTTTTATTTTATATTCATATTTTAGTTGTTGAGTTTTATAATGTTTCCTTATTACAATGAAAAAATAAAGTTGGTCTTTAAATTGTGAGATTCAAAGAAGTCATATTTTTGGAATAGGGTTTGATGGCTTTAAAATACTAATAGTTCATCCCTCTCCCAATATTTCTGCTTTGTCGTATACACATTTAAATTGTTTCATATTACATTAGTTTTTATTAGTTTTATATTATATTAGTTTCAGTTGTACAACGTAGTGATTCAACATTTATATACCTTACAAACTGGTCATCACAATAAGTCTAGTAACTATCTGTCATCATAAATAGTTATTATAATTTATTGACACTATTCCCTCTGCAGTACATTATATACCTGTGACTTACTTTATAACTGGAAGTTTCTATCTGTTAATTCCTTCCCCTGTTCTGCCCAATTCCCCACCCGCCTCCATTCTGGCAACCATGTTTGTTTTCTTCACCCATGAGTTTGTTTCTGTTTCATGTTGTTTGTTTTGCTTTTTAGATGCCACATATAAGTGAATACATTTTTTTAAATCTATAATCCAGTTCTGAACTTTTTTTAGTATTACAGAAAATATTTAAGTTATCGGCATTGAATTTGATCAGAAATTTAAAATTCACATATGCCAAAGACCAAGTGATGAAAGACAAACTATCAACATATTTTAAAATCCAAGTAATGAGATTCAACTAAACCACGATTCAGAAACAGGCTTTTTTGTGCAATCTAGATGATTGTCACTGATAAAACCTAAAATCCTGATATGAAAAAATATAAATATATTTGCTAGACTTTGGCTATTACAGAAAAATATTAGAAAATGAAGCTGTCAGATGTCATTTGGAATATCAAAATTTATGTTTAACAGAATACAAGTGTTAAAAAAAATCCTGTCATCTCTTTTTAGAACTACCTAATTTATCCTGGAGAGTTCTTTTTTTTAACCATTGCAGTCAGAAAATTATTTCTACAATCAAGCACTTGGTTCCACCCTAGAAAGTGAAATTGCTTCTTACTGAATTTATCATCTTGACAATTGTACTTTATTGAATAGAGATTAAAAGAGACCAATGAACAGGAGCCAAAAAGTTAGTGGAGCTTTAAAATTTTTAAATCAGCTTATTGTGCTTTGTAAGTTTCCAAACACAAAATGTATAATGTGTGTATTGCTCGCGAGGCTTATAGGATGTCACTGCATGTTTGGGCTGCGATGTTCTTAGTGCTCTGAAATAAGTTCAAGAATTTGAAGCAGAGCAAGATGTAGATATTTTTTAATTTGTCTTTTAGAACATCTTGGTCCAAGGCTAGAAACCTAATGGTTTTTGAGAAAAAGAGTGAATGTCAATTAATTTTTTACAAATTAAACTTGAAGGGCATTTAATTAATAGCCGTTTGACTGAGTTCATAGATGTATAACCTTATAAATCAATAGAGAGCTCACTAAAGTTTGTTGAGCGAGAGAGAGATGCAAAGTGCTTAGAACTGTACCTGACCTAACAAAATCTCAATATATTTAGCTATTTTATTTTGATTAACATTTCTTATAATGTATACCACATTATGGAATAGTAGAACCACCACAGGCTTAAAAGTCAGACTGGTCTAGGTTCATAACCTGACAAAACTAAATTACTCAACCTCCCTTGCATAGTTTCAGCATGATAGTCTAGATTCTGTAGAAGAACACTTCCAAACATCTTAATTTACCTTTCTTGTTTCTGCCATTTCCCTCATGAGGACATCTTACAAGAAGTCTATAGGCAGTTATAGATCTAGTCAGGGTTTAGAGGAAGTTGATTAGGAGTTTTTCAGACATTTTTCATTTTGAAGGAGAAGTGATGTTTTGAGCTCTTGGTATATAATGTCAAGAGTTGGTATTTAATGCTATTCAAAAAAAAGAAAAGAAGAAGAAGAAAGAAAAAAAGAAGAGAAAAGAAGAAAAGAGAAAAGAGTTGCCTCTTTCTATATCTAAATCAAACTTGTGTGCCACTTGATTAAAAAGCTTGAGTTGACAGACTCGGTTTCAGAACAAAGGAATTATATAATTTTATTAAACAAGTTATTCTCAGTCTAAAAGATACATAGGAGTTAGTAAATACTTCTTCCTGCTTTGTAGACAAAAATTGTTACTTACTTGATAGAAATACATATCCCTAAAGTTATATTAAAGGATTAAAGGTACACTTCGAATAAAATTATATATATATGTGTGTGTGTTAAAATTAATGTAATAAACAACTATAAAACACACTTAGTTTTTCAAAAAAATTGCTTCTGTGAAATTCTTTTTATGAAAATTTCAGCAAGTATTTCCATAAGACATATACATAGAAGTGAATTAAATTGCTGGGTCAAAGGGTTATTATGATTTCTAGAGGTAGACATTGGTAAATTAACCTCAGAAATGTTAAATCAATTTCATACATACATAATTAATCATCAGCAAACACATGACCCTTACTTCTTTCATTTCAATCATTATGCTTTTTGTTTCTTTTTCTTGCCTTACGATATGACTAGAATCTCTAGTACAATGTTGATTAAAAGTAGTGATTGTAGGTATCATTGTGTCATTCCTGATCCCATGGAGAAGACTTCAATATTTTACTACAGAATATGTCAGCTGTAGATTACATCTCTCAGTTTAAGAAAGTTTACTAAGAGTTTTTATTATAAATGACCATTAAATTTCATCAAATCCTTTTTTCCGTTTGCATCTTTTAAGATAACCATATTTTTCTTCATTTAAAAAATCAATATGGTAAATTTGTTGATTTTTCAAATGTTAAACCACGTTTGCCTACATAGAAAACTAACTTCACTTGGTAGTAATACATTTTAATTTTTGTATAAGTTTCTCCTCTATATATTGTAATACTCTTGTCAGATTTTGGTATCAAGCTTAGGATAAATTTAGAGAATTTGGAAGTATTCCTTTTTTTATGTATTGGAAAAATTTGTATAAAGTTAGAGTAAATTCTTCCTCAAATGATTAAAAGAATTTACTAGTAAAGCCTTACATTTTCTTTGTAAAAAGCCTTTTAAAAACTGATTCAATATACATAATAGATGAAAACTTTCCAGATTTTCTAATCAGTTTAATTTTTAGGAACTTGTTCTTATTCAAATTTTCAAATTGATTTTAAGTTGTTCATTAAATCAGCACATAACACTTCTTTTCAATGTTTATAGATCTCTAATAATATTTTCTTTTTCATTCTTAATGTTATTTTTTTCTTTTTTGTTGATTTTTTGGGGGGTTATCAATTTTCTTAATCTTTTTAAAGAATAAGCTTTTAGTTTTACTGTTTTTCTTTAGCTTTGTTTTCTATTTCACTGATATTTAGTATTTATTGTTTCCTTCTTTCTACCGTTCTTTGGGTTTGATTTACTATCCTCTTGTCTCTTGAGATGACATTTAATTGATTTTAACTTTTCTACTTTTACAGTAAATGTAGTTAAGGTTATAAATTTCTCTCTAAGCATTGCTTTAGCTGTAGCCCACGATTTTTGACATGGCACATCTTCATTATTAGTCAGTTCACAATAATTTCTAATGTCTGTTGTTATTCTTTGGCCCATGGATATTTATTTAGAAGTGTGTTCTGTTTAATTTCCAGGTACTTGAGGATTTTCTAGTTATCTTTGTTACTAATTTCTAGCATAATTTCCCTGAGGTCAGAGAACATATTTTGAATTTTTTCAATCCTCTAAAATGTTTTGAGGCTTTATGACCTGGTTATTGTCAATTTTGGTAAATTTTAAATATGAACTTAAGTGAAATATGAATTCTGTCATTGTTGATAGTGTTCTCTATATGAATTAGGTCAAGTTTAACTATTCTGCAGATCCATATTTTTAATACTCTTTTATCTGTTCAGAGGTATGTTAAAATAATGCTTATGATTGTGGATTTGTCTGTTTTTCCTTTGTCTATTTTGCCTTATGCATTTGAAACTGTTTTTATAATCATGAAACCTTCCTTATAGATTGACTTATTATTACAGAATATCCCTCTTTATCTCTAGTAATGCGTCTTACTTAAAAACTTTTATATAATATTAGTATAACTACATCAATTTTTTTATTAGTAGTTGTATGGTTTATCTTTTTTCATCCTTGTAATTTGTGTGACTTCATTTAAGATGTGTCTCTTGTAAAAATAATTTAGCTAGGTTTCATTTTCTTCCTTAGTCTGACATTAGTTTATTATTTGGAGTATTTAGTACATTTTAATTTAATGCAATTACTGATATAGATGATTTTATATTTCCTATCCAACTATTTTCTATTTTACTTTTTCCTTCTGTCTTGTTTTTTTTTTGATTACTCAAATATTTCATTTTTCTCTCCTTTTAATTTATCCTTTTTTTGACATTAACAATGTGTATCTTAAATTTAACACATTTACCACTTCCTTCATAATGCTATAACTTCATAATACTTCCATTTTTTTTGCCTTTTCTATTACTGTTGCCATGTATTTTAACTCTACATAAATTTTATACTACACATTACTATTACTTTTTAACAGTCAATATTCATTTATAGTCACCTTTCTAGAGATCTTCAGTCTTTCCTGCATTTTTGTATTCCCATCTGGAATCATTTACCATCTGCCTATAGACCTGTCTACAGAATTGTGATTAATGTGGGTCTGCTGTGCACTTATTCTCTTTTTTGTTTGTCAAAAACACCTATAGTTCACTTCACTTCTGAAGGATATTTTTACTCTATAGAATTTTGGGTTGACAAGTTTTTCCCAAAGTTTTTTAGGTAATGAGGTTTAAATGCCTCTTGGCTGACATTAATAACAGTGATGAAATGAAAACAGTGAAATTGCTTAATGTAATGATGTTAGGATTTCTAGCACCTAAAAACATCTCAATCACTTTAAATTGAAGGTCACAGTATCAGGATGAGAATTTGAAAAGACTTTACAGATCATCTAGCCCATTTCCTCCCTAATAATAATCCTTATAGATGGTTATATCTTTTTTACCTTGAACACTTTTCCAGTTTTTGAAAGCTCACCAGATTGCAAGAAAATACATTCCACTCAAAAAAGTTCTAATCATGAACTGCTTTCTTAGAGAGTACTAATACAAAACCTGCCTCTGTTTAACTCTCAGTCATGGGACTTCATTCTGCCTAAAGGAGCAAACAAGATGTTTAACTTTAATTTTGTTTTCACATCTGATATTTGAAGAAAGCTATTACTTCCCGCTTCCAGGTTAAGCACCCCTTTCTCTACCCTGTTCAACTCCACCCTCAACCTTTACCAACTCCACATTCACCATGGGTCACTAATCCCTGTCAATTATGTTCCTATAATTAAACTGGAATTTAGGTCATCATCCCCAGAGACAGTGGCTTCATTTAGGGCCTATTTCTCACCTGGATTACTGCCTATTTTTCTCATTATGAGGAGAAGCTAAGAGATCTCTCTATACAAACCTTATTCTCTCTATGCTTAAAATCTTCAACAACTCACAATTACAGCTTTCTTTTCCCAACTGTTCTGGGGTAGAGTGTGTAAACTTGTTTATTCTGTCACCTGCTCTGTTGTCCTCTCATTATTAGCAAAGTTTAACCTACAAAACTGACTGTAACCCAGAAAAACTTTGGCAGTTTTAGATGCAACAGTTTCAGCTAAACAAATAAGCTTTAATACACACACACTAAAAATGACCTTGGAATTGGGATATGATAACCCTGAATGTCAGTATCCCAGCAACTAGAAAAAATATGTAGCCTTAAAGTATATGATTTATGACAGCTCATCTTAAAAAAGTAAAGATAAAATAATTTAGACAGACTTTATAAATAGAATTTTAAGACAAAATTTATAGTAAAGACATGTGGGTTCAAATCCTAGAATCCTTTAACTATATAACTTACAATAACTTATTTAATCTCTTTGAAGTCTACTTGCTCACCTGAAAAAAGCAGTTAAAAATACCTGACTTGGTAAAGATTAAATGAGATGACAATCACAAAGCAGGTTTGTTTTAAAAAGAAAAAAATGAAGGAAAGAAAAAGTAAGAATTAAGTTTTCAATGCAGCATTGTTCATAGTGACAAAAACAACAACAACAAAAAGTGGAAGCAACCAAAATGTCTATCAACAGTGGGTTGAGTAATAAATTGTAGTATATTTACCACAGGAATACATCATAGTATTTAAATAGCCAGGGAATGATTAACATGCAATTCAAGGTAGTGGTTACAGCTGGTGCTGAGAAAGGCAGGCATGTGATCAGGAAGGGGTGCTCTAGTGGCTCCTTAACATTGGGAGCAACCCCCTTATCATTTATTCTTTAAATGATACATATACATTTACATACTTCTGCATTTATGATCTAATTTAAAACAAAAATGATTTAAAATTCTAATTGAATCTAATTATTAAATATGTGTCTGCATTTGTATGTGAGAATTCATAGATTCACTTCTTTACCCTGAGTTAAATCATGACACATTCTGATCTGACTGGCAACTCTGAAGAAAATAGTTGGATACAGGAAAGTTTTGATTTTGTTGGAAGTAGATCCCAAATAGCGAATTTCTGATGTAAAATGAAATAACAGGTAATTAATTTGGCAGACAGCAACTGTCATATGCCTACAACTGTAAATAAAATCTTATCATACTTAGTCTACCTCATGATTTTTAAATTTTGGGGTCACATTCACTTATTAGCACTCCCCAGATAATGAAAGATCACTGGTCTATTCACACTGTTACACAATCTTTTATTTCCAATTCTTTCAACATTAGAAGGAAGATTTAAAATATCTTGTAATGAGTGGGCAGGGCCGTACTTGACAAACTAAGACAGGTTTTCAATGTGATGTAAAGCTTTTGTTTATTTACTTAAAAGCCAACCACACACCCAAATACAACTTTAACTCAGAAACATGGATAATTAGTTTCTTTACTTTCTGAAAAGTATGCTAATTTTATGTATGCAGAAACATAAAAATTAGTCTCTTTATTCTATTTTCTGAAGAGAATGCTAATCTTATGTATGCAGAGTAAACTGGTTGATTATAAAGACATTAAAAATATCATAATATGTAATATAGTTGTTATAAGAAATACTAATATTACCTAAAAATATATGTAAGAATTAGAGCTGAGACAAAAACAAGGGATGACAAATAATGTACAAGTTTGTATAATCTCACAAACATATTCACTTGTTTAAACATTTCTTATAAATATGTATATCCATTTAAAACTTTTTCCTAGTAATTTCAATAAACAAGTATTTAATAGCTGCTCATTCATTATTCAAAGATCATAAATTTGTCCCTTCTTTCCCCTTCCTATTGGGGTCAAGGAATTAGCCAGATGACCAGAGCCTAGGATTTAAATGATATGGTTAGGACTAAAATCACTGGGGTTAAGGGTTCAGCTGATGTGGTCCTCGTTGGTAGTGTTTCAACTGCCAATTTAGGAATCAGGACCAGTGCAGCAATAGCTGAGCACTTATTTGGTATATTTGGGGCTATGTGGGCCAACACAACAGCTGGCATTGTCAGGAGGTAAGAACATAAAGAAGAGTGAGCAAATAATGTATTTGGGATCACAGGAGCCAGGTTTCTCACTATGAAAGAAAGCAGTTACAAGTATGTGAAGACTAGATTAAATCTTGAAGTATTGAACTAGCATTGAAATTATCAATGTGAAGTCAAGGTTTTCAATATGTATGTACATAGAAGAACATATAAATGTCTGTGTATTCACACATGTATTTATTTCTTTGATTTGTGTACCAATAGGGCTTAAAACCAATGGCTTATAAATAGCAACAAGCTCTTCTCAGCTCGTTTTCCATATACCATTTTCCTTTTAAAGAACCAGGGCTCATTGGAAAAATGGCTGGGGCACGGAAAAGTCCGATAAACTTGGAACACCTTGATGTAGCAAAAAATAAGAGCTCAAAAAAGTCAAAAGGACTTAAAAGTGAGCTTGAAGAGATTCTTGTAGACCAAATCTGGCAAAAGTTCAGAATCAAAATAAATGATAGTAATATATTATAACTTATTGAATAAAGTAGGAATCCATGAGTCCAAAATTATATAAATGAATAAAGGCATGAACAAATGGAGAAGAGACAGCTCTTCCTTACTGTAGAATATCAATCAAAGCATAAGTAACGATGGACTCACCATTTGGCAACCAGAATAGTATTATCTGTGTCAAGTGTTAATGGACTCAAACTAACTGGAGACCCTTTGATGACAAACAGGATATTTACATGGTCTCAAAGAATCTCCCTCCCTCCCCCCAAAGTTCTTTTTATTAACTTTACAGTGGAGAAAGTTGATATTATCCTAACCAAGGAATCAAAGTTAACATCAGTAGGAATAGAACAATATGGCATTGTATACCTCCTGGTGTGGTACAGTGAGAATACATCATTCCTGTGATATATCTGACAAAAAATGTCTATCCTGACTCTAACCATGAAGAAACATTAGATAAACCAAACTGAGCAACATTCTATAAAGTACTGGGCTTATACTCTTCATGTCAAGGTCATGAAAGAAAAGACTGAAAAACTGCTCCAGACTGAAGAATTGACAAGAGAGAGGACCACTAGTTGTACCGTATAATCCTGAACTGGGATGCTGGAACAGAGAAAAACATTATTGGGGTAAACTGTGAATCTGAATGGTCTGAGGATTAGGTATTATGTGTCATTGTTAATCTCCTGACCTTGATGGTCATTCTAGGGTTATGTAGGAGTGTTCTTGTTTTAAGGAAATATCACTAAAGCATTTAGGGGTAATGGGGCATACTATCTGCAACTTACTCTCAAATGGTTCAAAAGTTACATTGGATGGGACTACACTCAATCTATACATAAAGTAAATAAACGTCTTTATAGTACTGAGGCTTTCAATCCATGTACATCATGGCGCACTCCACTTATTTCCTTAAAATACCTCTTGATATAGTTTAAAATTTTCTCCATGACAATCTTGCACACATTTTGTTAGATTTATTAAGTATTTCAAAAATTTTATGCTATTATTTAAGAGATCTTTTTAAAAACTTTCATTTTGTTAGTTGCTAATATAAAGGAATACAACTGACTTTTGCATATTGATTATGAATGTAGCAACTTTGCTAAACTGTAGAGATTAATGAATTGTCTACATACATAATCATATCAACACATCAAAACTTCCTTCCTCTGGGAAAGATAAATCTAGAAAATTACATCGACAATAACTTGTCAAAAAAATATACAAATGGTTGCCATTTTAAAGAGATTTTTAGAGCTGTATGAAAACAGTAACACAATGTTAGTTGGGGTAGTGCAGACATAGTACCGTATTTAAATTAAATCACCCAAGGAAGCGAGGTATGATTCTATTTGCCTCTGAGATCTCTAGGCAACAAGTCTCTCATAGCGATCATATCTTCACCTCTGCATCAAAAGAAAAACCCTGCCTACGATGCACTCAAACTAATTTTTAAAACTCATAGATTCCAGTTAAGTTCTCAGCATGTAAAACAAACCTACGTAGGGAAGTTTTGATTGACCCTTCACAACTGACTTCTTGGGGACTTGAACATGATTTCCACAAGGCTTCCTAGTGGTCTGGCAGCTCTAAAAGGACTCCCTATTGTTGCTCTTTCTCTTGGCTCAAATTTTTGTTCATGCATCGTAAAACAACTTCCTGGTGAATGACTGCCACGTGACTGGGTATCAGGGCACAGTGTGTACTGTGGGTACTCTAGAAATAGCATCATCTTCTCAGGATATACTTGCACCATCTACACACTGGCAGCTTAAGCTGGACAAGATGCCGGAGAGCCCTAAAGCCAGAAAGAACCCAAGAGTGGAACTCTCTCACTTGTGAGGTTTAACAGGGAGGGGAGACAAAGAGGGCAGTTGATTATAAGACATATTCTTTCACTGGGTTATCTTAACATAGTAAAATAAAACTGAAGAAGTTTAAAAGCACATTTTCTAATTTTCAGCATGGGATAATGAGAAAGTTCTGGAGATGGTTAGTGGTCATAGTTACAGAACAATGTGAATTACTTAATGCCACTGAACTGTACACTTAAAAATGGTTAAACTGGCAAATTTTGTTATGTATATTTTACAATAAAAAATTTTTAAAGGTAATTTTTCTATTGTTAAATACTACTTGATATTATTACTCTGATATTACATGGTAATTAACAGCACTGACCAGCAGAAGCTGACGACCCTGTGTTTAAGACCTGACCTCGACTGTTACACTCGTGGAACCTAGAACAAATCATTTAACTAAGCCTGTTTCCTTATCTGTAACACAGGGTAATAAAATACTTACCTACCCACTATAGGCTGCTGTGAACTAAAAATAATTTGTGTAGGAACCTAACAGAATTCATGGTTCATAGAGAGGGCTCAATAAATGTTGGCTCTTATTTTCTTTTTAGGTTTTTGTAGCAATACAATTCTTTTATATTTTGTACAATGAGGACTAAAATCAAGCCTCTAGCACAAAAGGGTTATTCATATCTCCCTAGTCCTTAAAGTCATATAGAACTATCTAACTTCCCATGAACTGTATTCCATGTTGTAGTGAAAAGGGAATGTATGAGCCTAGTGTTGACCACTAAGCCAATGGTTAATAAACCTTAAAGTTTCATAACCCTAAGAGGCAACAATTTCAGAGAAGCCACAAGAACTGGAAATAATTTAACAGGTTAATATATATATAATTTTTATCAAGTATAACATGGTCATACAAAAACATTCACTACAAATAGAATTCACACATATAAAAAGAGGCTATTTTATTTTTTGTCCCTTTTACATCCTATTTTAGGCAAAATGACAAAACCCAGAAACTAACAGAACTGTACTAGTTCTAAAAACTGTGAATTTTATAAATGAAATATGTCCAATAGTCTACACCTCCTCTCAAATTCCAAACAATGAGGCTTATTGAACTATATTTTGAATCAATTTAAATAAATCTTTGCACCATTCAGATGAAATGTACATTGCCAATGATTAAAAGTCCGGGTCAAAAAAGTATATAAAATTATTCATAAGTAAAAACATCTCATATGAAAGAAATGGTTACAAAAAAAAAAAAAAACCCAGACAATATCAAGAGGAAATGCATTGAATTTTAAAACATTTTTTGGACTATTATATGAAATACCAAAAGGTTCAGAACTGTTGAACAAAAGTTTATGTAGAACAAAGCCAAGAGGTGAAAACTATTAAATGTATTAAAACCATCGAAAGTCAAACAAGATAAAACTGAATTACAGAATTTAGAAACAGGTTTAAGTGCATTTTTGGGGGGTAGATTGAACTGACTACAACATGTAAAATAATGGCAATTAATTAATATGCAGTTAAATACATATTTGCGAGCCTTTTGGCCATTATGTAAATATTAAAAAGTTAATTGCCAATTAAAAAATAAAAGGTTACATACATACCATAAAAGTACAATGGTCAAAGATGCACTATAAAATTGTGTGAAAAAAACACATACTAAACAAAGATCTTTCAGGCACTTGCATTCAGAAACATTCCTTTTATAAATAAGCATAGTTTCATGTCAAAAAAATAAAGTTGATTTTTCCCAATTGCACCTATTGGGAACTAAATCATATATTAGGGATGCATTTAAATGGACCATTTTATGGGGAAAATCAATGAACTTTTAAAAATTATGAGTCTACCTACTTATTCACAACTTCAGAAACAGATAATTCCATTGAGGCACAGGTGTGGCCCTATCAAAACATTCCACCACTCAACAAAACCAGCAGAGGATAACACAATACAATGACAAAAAGCAAACTCCACAATTTGGCAATCCTATACAAAAAGGGCCCTGTCAAAAATTCTTTTATAAAACAAACACAATACCACAAAACAAAATGACTAAAAAGAAAAGCTGAATTTTGACAACCCTACACAAACTGTGGGACTTCATCTTCAAGGTCTTCAAATTGTTGCATTCGTTTAAGCCTCGGTCTCTGACATGTTGGATGCACACCAGGCAAGTCGCGCTCCTCAGAGTTCTCTTTGGGCTTACTACTAACTGGCTGCAAGGGACAAACTGGTGTGTTTTCTGAGTCTGGAATTGATTTCAGTACATGCCCCTGAGGAGCATAATCTGTGCCAGGAGGCACTGCTGGGGAGGGTGCTGGTTTCTCTTCAACCCCTCTCACACTACCAGTGGGAACCGGTGGTTTATAAAATGTTGTCCAGTGCTGGGGCTGCAGTGTTCTGGGTGCTCTGACAGGAACAGCAGAGCATGAGTCAGAGGACCGTCTCTCTGACACCTGTCTTGCTGGTTCTGTGTATGGCTTACTGGGCTGGGTGGCACTGAGTAGCTGGTCCCCACCAATCTTGATGTTCGACATCACTCCTCCTTCTTGGAGCGCATTGGGCACAATCGTTGTGGTCTTTGCAGTTAGGTCATTTTGTTCATACTGTTTTTCTGGAGATTTTTGTAGAGTTTGCTGATCAAAGCCATCAAATTTGCAACAAACAGTAGGGGTGTCTTTTCTATTAACTCCTTCAAAGGTAGGACTCTTGAAAAACTTGTCTGAATTTACATTCCCCAAATTTCTGCCATTTCTCTCATGAGGAGGGCTTGCAAGCAGCAGCAGTCTATCTACAGGCAAACTTGCAGGTCTGATCTTGGTCCTTGGGGTATATCTCTCAACAACACTGTTTGTCTCCCTTCCAGATTTCAGAGTAAGTGGCCTGGAGGATTTACAAACATCTATCTTTTGTGATGTTGATTCAAGCTCTGGGTCTACAGGCAAATGGAATCTGTTGTCTGAAAAAAGAAGATTTATTTAAAAACCAAACTTCATGGCACGTGGCTAACAAGAGTCTGAATAAACATGCTCTCAAAGCAACAAGGGTCTTACATATTTTTTCCAAGTTATTCTCAGTTATCTATGCAGAGGGATTTAAAGGTGAACTCTGAATAAAAATGTTATAATTCTATATTTATTTAAATCAATATAATAACTAACAACAAAATTCACTGCAGTTTAGAAAAAACTAAAAAAGAAAACATATGCTGAAGTAACTTTTTAAGTGTGATGCATGAACAAGTATTTGCTGGGTCAAAAGGTTATCATGATTTCAATAGGCAGACATTGGTAAATTAACCTCAGAAAAGTTATACCAATTCACCCATCAACGAAATGTAGCCGTGCACTTGAATCCCAAGGCTTTTGCCAACTCACCTAATCTGTTTTTCAGTTACCTCAACCTACAGTGAAAATCTATCATGTGATATGCCTTAGGTGCCCTTCATATAAGGTCAACTAATAAATGGACTGTAACATTCATCCTGTCCAACTAGGGTTGAATACTTTTAAGAAAAAATGCCCATTCACCCCGTTTACTATTTATACCCAGACTTACTTGTTTTTTCTCTTTCCCATCAAGTCTGAACTCATGACCCATATTTTCTCAAAATAGAACTCTGAGTTCCTTTAAACCCTTTACCTTTTTGTTGCATCTCCCCTAAAAAATTCCTATTTCTGGAAAATTCCAGACCTCTGCTTACACTCCTCTTCTGGCCAGCATTCTGCTGACAGGTGCCAGGTGCCCATCAGAATCACTGCCAGGAGTCATTTCATCTCACCTTCCTCCTTACCTTAGACTGCTGACTTCTCTTCCCTGGGCTTCCAAAGCAACTCTCTCTTATTTTATTTTCCCAGGTCCCTCCCCACATGTACAGACCACTCTAAGGTACTTGACTCAATGTGGTAGGGCTATATTCACCCACCAAAGTATATTCTTCAGTTCTGAGGGAAAAACTTATAGCCTAGCCTAATGAATACAGTGCATTTGCTCAGTTTAGCCCATTTGCTCAGTTTAGCTCAACTCTACCATTTTTGCACTGGGCAAGACAATCTCACTGTCTCTTGTGCCTTCATCTGTCAAAAGAGAATCATAATTGTATCTGTGTTGATGTATGGCCTAAATGATATAATTATGAAAAGTGCTTAGAATTCTTTGGTATATAATAAGTACTCAAAAATAACATTTATTATTATAACTATTCTAATTGGGAACCCTAGATCATGGGGTATTGAAATAAGCACAAATGTAGGTTCAAATACTGACTGAACAATTTATTAGGGGCATGACTTTTGGCTTGATTTCACCCCTCTCAGACTATTAGGCTACAGATTGAAAGGGGCTAATACCACCTACTTTATAGCACAGAACTGATATGAAGATCAAATCCAATAAACAGAATCAAACAATAAGCACAGTACTTAGCACAGAGCAGGAAGACACTTAATGAATGTTAGCTCCCTTACTTTTTTCTTTTTAGACTCAGTCGGGCTATTTAATTATGCATCAAATTTTAAAAAATTGGAATTTAGCTTAGGAATGTACAGAATTACAGTAATAAATGGAAGCCTTTCTACTAGTTTGATAGCTACAAATCTCTACAACTAAAACTATCATACAGTGAATAAAATGACTGCCATCAAGGAAATAAAGAAATACACATGTGTGCTTAATGTGTAAAAGGCAGGTGTTAGGTAAAAGCATTTGAAAAAAAAGTTAGGAGTTTTAAGAGTCTAATTTTTTGAATTTTAGGAGTCTAGTTGACTCCTTATAAGCAGTTAGACCAATACAATGATCTACAGTAACAGAGATGCTAATGAACTATCATACTACTCAACACATTTCTGCCACAACTTTAACTTATGGCAAAAATGAAAACAAAAAGATTTTCAGAAAGAGCACCAAAAAAAAAAATCCATGAATTCCAAGATGTCTTTTTATAAGAAAGACTGTTACAGAGAATGACATTTAAATGCGAGGTACAATAAAAGGCCACTTTCTTAATGGCTAGTAAAGATTTATTTACGAAAGAAGCTTCTTTCTCTGACTTCTCTCAACTGCACTCACCCCGGCTTTTAATCATGGTTTAGTGACATAGTTTTAAGTCAGCAAACATGTTTTTTACATGACCACTCACCAATGAGACATGCATCACATTTTTCTAATGCATTCTGCTTTCGTTCTGATTCTTCAAATGATGTAGCTGGTTCAAAAATTTTGCTTTCATTATCTGCTTTATGGATATCCTATTGATGGAAAAGAATTTTAAACGTTAAGAAACAACACATCTCAAAACAGAACAATTTAAAGATTTTTACCTTAACATAAACATTATAAAGTTCCAACATAATTCCATAAAGGTCAAAACTCACTTCCTTTGAAGAGAAAAATAGTGACTTCATGGAATGTTCTGGATCTCTTCCTTCTGGTGATAACAGGGGCTTCGGAAGACGGCCTTGATCAGCCTGAGGAGCAACACCACCTGTACTACACACAACTGCATCTTGTGGCTGTAAAGAGCCATCAAAGATCTTCTGGGAGTAAGTAATGAGGAACTCAACCAACCGCGCTTGATTGGAGTATTCCGTAAGAAAAGAGATAGTGATCGGAGCAGCTGTGGGCCTCGGCCTAATGAGGCTTGGTCCAAATATCACTCCCAGGTTTTTGGAGTTCATCTTGTTTTCTTCTGCATGATCTACGACCCTGCAGAGTAGAATACATATAGCTATATGGGATTTGCCTGTTAAGATTTTCCTAATGGGAGTTTACTATGGGTTTGGGAAGGGTGAAGGAAAAATGGGTTGCAGAAGTCTTAAGAAAAGGATATATTTATTTGATAAAATATTGACCACATACCAAGTTGGGTTTTACAGTATCAGGATGAAAAGTAAGTAGAAGGAATTATTAGAGTTTTACCAGTAGAAATTAAAAATACCCCTAAAAGCTACAGGTCCCTGTGCTGGAAACATAAGCATCATTGTCAAATTCTGATGGCCTACAGCTAGTCTTCTGGCCTAGTTGATTGTCCATTCTAAAGATCTCTCTTTCGGTTCTATTGCCACTCCCTCTACTCTGGCTTACTTCAAGCTCTCAAAAAATTTTAATTCTATGACTATTCATGGAGATCTGAAGTATAGTAAAGGCTTCTCCTTCAAACCATTCCACATATTGCTGCCAGAAAGATCTAACAGGCAAATCTGAGTATGTTAAATATCTGGCTCAAATTCCTTAGTGGGTACAGAAGGAAGATAGTCAACTTATCTGCCAAGTATGTAAGACTTTATTTACCAGGCAACTATCTACCTCACTCCTGCTACTGCTTGCTGTATCTTAGCCTAACCAAATTATTTGTACTTCCCTAATGCAAAATGATCCTATGTCTCTATATCTGTTACTGCTGCCTATATCTGCAGGTTCTCTGCCACCAAACCACTATTTAGTTCTTCAAGTTTGGCTAAGGACTACCTACTCTGATTCATGGTCCCTCTACCCCTTCTTCCTGTGCATGCTATGCATAGCTCCATTAGACTTAGCATGACGCTGCACTGTACATATCTGCAGGTCTACCCCCAAGCTGACAAGCACAACAGATGACAGAAACCTTATCAGAAACCTTATGTTTTCATTCTTGTTTCATCAGCCAGAGCCTGGCACACAGGGGGCATCTGAGGGAAAGATGTTGGCTGCATGAACATATGTTCAATGGTTCCGTTTCCCTAACATACATTAGAAATGATATGCTCGTTTTCAAAACAATAGCACAACACTGTGAATACTGAGATATACACTTTAAAATGATTAAGATGGTAAATATCTGTGATGTGTATTTTTCCACAATTTTTTAAAAAACAAAAACAGTTAAACTGATCAGTTATCCATCTACTAATGGATGCTTGTCTTATACAAAGTTCTTACCGCTTAAGATGTACTATGAGGTAATGAAGACTGTTAAAATTTGATGCTGGCAATTGTCTTAGAAGGTCTTTGCTTTTTATAAGAATTCGGTTTATTTCTATACATGTACTCGACCATTTTTTGTCTTCAGGGGTATCCTTTTTTGTCTCTTGTTCTTCATTTACACGTCGGATCTCTTTGGCAAGGTCTATAAATTCCTTGTATAATCGGAATAAAATAAATGGTTCTGGAAGCTATAGAAATAAAATTACATTAGAAATAATACCACTTTGTCCTTTTTTCCCCTGTTGATATCTACTAAACAGCTACTGAATGGTTTGGCATGTCCCCTTAGATAAATAAGATTTAAGGTCAATCCATGTTTAGAAATGTACATATCTGTGCTACAGATGTGATCTATAAAGACAATATGACATAATCACTATAAATCATATCTATAGTAAAAATGAGTTGACTGATAATCAGTAAAATTCTAAATCTTACTTTCATAACTGCCTCAAAGTGAGCATGATCTTCAACTGTTTTACTGAAACAAACCCAGGATGATACTCAAAATAAGTCAAATTAATTAGAAAAAGCTTATGTACTGAATTTTATTGGTATAAGGAAAACAGAACAAAATGCTTTAGGGCCCTTGTGTTTTACTTATATCAGACTGAAGAAGCATTACAGAATATGGCTTACAAGAAGGAAATTGTCAACATTTTATTTATCTAATTTTTAAAAACTTGAATTGGCATAAGTGAACAGAAAAAGTTCCTCAAACTATCAAAGAGTATGCCACCTTGATCTAACTGGCATAACTTATTTCAATATTTCCACTGCTCAGTGGTAGAAAAGAACACACCTCTGGCTGGCTGAAGTCCTAGACTATCTGCTTATCCAGTTTCCCCTGCTAGTCCCAGAGAAGAGGTGCTTTGAGATCAATTCCTGCCTCTACCACTCTGAGATCTCAAGAAAGTAACTTAGCTTCTTGGAGCTTCAGATTTCTCACATGGTACCTGAGTAAAATGAAGGCTATTCTCTAATACTATAGAATCAAGCATGTCTTCCCACACTAAAGTCTTGGTCCCATAGTATTCCTGACACAGAATGAGAACTGAAAGTACTAGCCCCATTCATTTCCTTTCCCTGACTGGCTAGAAGAGATAAAGGATGATTCACTGTGAGGATACAGTCAATTAAAGGTACTCTGATTCCATTTCTCAGCTGAGAATCCTGTGAAATGTGATTAAAGAGATAACAATGGTTTCCTGGGCTAACCTGGCAGGTCTAACATTTATACCTAAATTCTGTTCCTCTGCAGCTCCATGAAATACAGTTAAGTACATAGAACTAACAGAATAGAAATGGAGAGAAAAGCAACATTTGACAAGCTGAAGAGCAGATGACCAACTGCTGATTTAGCAGGCCTGAGAAAGGTGCAATTCCAAATTGAGACACAGTATGGCTTACAGGATCCTAAGGAGACTGGGGGGCTGTCAGCACAAGGTCCTCTAAATCCTGAGGGAGGGTGGGCTACCCAAGAAGCATAAGATCTAGATCCTTGTTTCTAATTCTATGCTCCTGAACAGCCTCTTCCCCTGAAGCCTAAGGATTCCTCTTATGGGCAGTGTTGAACTGACGGTTCTCTGGATGAGCAATGACAAGCACAGGAAATGAGTGGACAACTACCTGATACCCCAAGAAAGGTCTTTTACTGCCCAGAGGTGTGGTGCCAGATCTCCAGGAGCCAAGTAGAGTAAGAAGGCTCAAGGATCTCTGCATTCAGCATGCATACTGGGCTATCAGACCAGCCCAAGAAAAGAGACCTAGAGATGCAGACATCAGGTGTTTCTTAAACAGCCCACCTAGATCACACTACAGTGAAGTTCAAAATCTTCAAAGCTTTCATGTATTTAAGAGCTTCCAAAGACATTTCAATCCCCAACTCTTTCATTTTAAGCAAACAACTACAGAAGACAAATCAAAAGATACAGGAAAAGAACTGACTTGAATGTCTAGAACTGTGCTAGTGGTCAATATGGTGACCAGTAGCCACATATGGCTACCTGAGCACTGGATATGTGCCTGGTCGAAAGTGGCATGCACTTAAAATGAAAAATACCAGATTTTAAAGATTCCATGACAACAATAACCAAAAAGTAAAATATTTCATTAATAATTTAAAAATATTGATTAGATGTTCAGGTAATTTCAGTATATTAAATAAAATATTAAAATGAACTTTACCTGTTTCTTCTCTTTACATGGTACTAGAAAATTTAACATTATATATGGGGCTCACATTATATTTCTATTAGATAGGACTAGAAGCTAAGCAGAGAAAGGAACCTTTTTAAAAAAGTTATGAATATCCTCAGGTAGATAAGATCCTGCATTCACCAAAAAAAGAAAGAATGCTATAAAAGGAAGAGAATCAGAGTTCTTAGAAATTAAAATATGATCTCAGAAATGAAACAGTTTACAGTAGAGGGGGAAGATAAGCTGAGAAAATCTCTTAGAAAGTGTTAAAAGAAAAAAAATGAATAAAAGAGAAAGAAGAACTATAGAACCAGTAAAGTTGTTAGTATCCAAATATAAGTTCTAGGAAGAAAACAGAGTGGGGGAAATGAGCAATGAAATTAACGTTCAAAGAACTAAAGGACACATATCTAGAATGACAGAGCTCATGGAATACTTGAAATAGTAGATGAAACTAAACCCACATCAAGGCATATCACGTGAAATTTTAGGTTAATGGAGAGAAAAAGAAGATTCTACAAGCTTTCAAAGAGGATCTCAGGCTTTAAAGAGAACAACAGAAAAAATACTTACAAAATTCTGCAGAAAATAATTTCCAGCCTAGAATACTATAATCTTCCCTACCATTCACCCTTCCACTCCCATTCAAGAAAGTAGAATAAACCCAGATAAATAAGTTTCAAATACCCTTATTCCACATTGCTCAAAAGATGAACATGGCCAAAACAGGAGAATAAACCAACACAGAAAGACAGGTGTTCCCTCACAAAACAGAAGAGGCTGGAGAAGAGTGACCCCAAGATGACAGCTATATGCCATGTTTAAAAGGACCCAGAGGGAAAAAAGAAATTTTGAGATCCACATGTTAAGAATCATTGTCACTATGCTTCCTGTAACAGTCTCTTCATCTTCACCAGAGGACAGAAGGCAGCTGGGCCCAGGTCATTTTTATACGTGGCTCAGCATGAGTGTGCTGACTGTTCTTGAACCCCTCCATAAGCTGCTGCCTGAAGCCTCTGAGGCCACTTATTTCATCCTACATAAATGTTTTCCTTGGACCTAATCATGAAACCTACAGATATGACAGTGAGCATGGAAAGAGAAAACATAGAGAAGCCCACTCCCCAATCATATTACTGCTGAACTCACAGTACCCAGTTTAAGGGGCAATCCTGCCTGATGCCCCAAATATGGTGAATTTCCAGGATGCATTCATGACCTTGCCCACTGACTTCTCACAAAAGATATTTGAAAATATCAATGAAAGTAAAAGTGGACTATGACCCATTGTTCTACTTATTGTATCTTTCATATAATATTTTGAATAATAGCCTTTCTTCATATAGCTAGATTTATGCTTCCTACTCAGTTTTCTAAAACTTAATGATACACTGTTTAGGAATACATAATAGGTATTAAAAATTTTAAGAGAAGAGAGGGAGTAATTAACATGGTTAGAAAAGACCACTGGGGTGGGGTTGCAGGCTACAACTGGGCAGGGGCACACAGGGCTCTTCTAAAAAGTAAGGTAATGTTTTGTTAAGCTAGGTGATGAAAAATGTTTGCTTTTATTATTATTGGTCTGTACACTGTACATATATTTTATATATAGTTTGATTTATACAAGTAGAAATATATTAATATGGTCTATGTCAATGAAAATATATGTGTAGCAAATGTTATTAGCAAAATACAAATCATATTTTGCCCTTTTCTATTTAATGGTAATTTTCAAGAGTAAAAACTTTACCTGTCGAAGGTATAATTTCAAGACGTCACAGATGTCATGCGAACTAAACTCTGAAATGTCTACCAAGTGCATTCCATTTTCCAAAGCTTGACAAAGTTTTTCAGTTTTTATTTTGTTTCCACATACACGATAAATTCCCTTGAGAAGAAAGGGGAAAAATTTTGAAAAATTCTGCTTTAGTACAAATGGCTAAATGTGGACATCTAAATATATCTGATGTGTCTGTTTCAATGTTTATTAATATTAAAAAAAAAACTTGGGCCAAATAAGGTAATATTTTCCAAATAAATCTGAATAAAACCAGTTACTTCTTAAAAATTAAGAGCACAGTTTTCTTTTCTTTTGGCGAGGCAACCCTTGGTTGACTTCACAGATTGCAAGGACCTTGTCATTTTACAATCCCGTATTTTTAAAAATTTTTATTTAATTTTTTAAGCCTACAGCATGTGCTCACCCACCCAAGTACTAACTAGGCCTGACCCTGCTTAACTTCCGAGATCAGACGGGATAGGTCTTGTTCAGGGTGGCACAGCCATAGATAGGCACTATTTTAAAGTCTTATCATGAGAACAAATCACACAGGCATTTGTTTAAAAATTTTAATTTTAAGAGTTTCAACATACCTGCAGACACAAGGCTCTGTTTTCAATCTCTGTGGCACATATTTTGAGTATAAAAGGGATGCCATCTGGTTCCTTTTTTGCAACTTGTGTGAATTCTGCTCCAAATAAGTGTATTTTCCCCAGAAGTTTCTGATGACCACAAATGATGACTAAATTTTCCAAACACTTTCGGTGACAAACAAGGAGACACTGCAAGAAAATAATAGTTTAAAACTGGTTAACTTACCTTAAAACTATTCACAACGAACTATAGGTAGTGTAACACAACGAAAATGAGTTTAGAAGATATTATTTGTGGTGTTTAAAATACGTTTAATAGCAAAATAAAATATTATGGAAGGTACATTGTGGTTCAATTTATTAAAATTATATTTGCAAAACAGCCTAGCCAGTAAAATTAATAACAAAAAAGTAAAGCAAAAGCATAAAGGGGATAATGTCATTCCAAAAAGATCTTACCTCTTCACATTCAACACCTTGGAATACTACAATGCCTTCACAATCTCTACACTTTGTGGGGCTTCTCAGTTTGTGAAACTTGTGAGTGAGAGCTGCCTTTGACATCAATGTTTTCTTATATGTTCCAAGGGAATTGGGTCCTTGCAATAGAAATAGATTACTATGTAAGACTTATAAGATGACAAAAATTATAACATATGATAGTATATTCTGAAAAATCTTTATTTTAGACTTTGCAATCATTCCTATATTATGTAACATTAAAATAAACATCTAATTTAGAGATCTCTTATACAAGGCACACATTTATCAAACATTTTAGTGATGAGTAAAAATCACCACCAAACCAATAAGATACTTCTAAAATAGCACGGCATAATGCTTTCAGAATTAGACAATGTACACAGTTATTAACATGCCCTTTATAGAGACAGAAAAGGTGTTACGTAGGTGGCATTACATTCTTAGAAAATGCCCCTATAAAAGCTTCAAAGAAAATTTGCTGTATAAGGTTAGTCTGTCAGCATTATTTGCATTAAAGATAAATCCATTCTTAAATTATGATAAAATTATAGGTAGTACTAGCTAGTTATATATAAATATCCTACTGAAGATTAAATGTTGTATTTCTTTAGGAAGTGATGCCAAAACAGGTAACTGCAGGTTTCAGATACACAAAACTAATTTATATGAGTCTAAATTAAGTCACTAAGGTAACAGACTTCTCTTTTATATCCTTCAACATCCATAATTTTTTTCCTTATCCTCAAGACATATACTTATTTATGTTTCCTGCTGAGCTGCTTGCACTGTTTCTTTTGAAGAGGCTTGTTTTCTCATGCACTGCAATTCTTTTGATAGTTAAGTCATTATATTAAGTTTGCAAACGATCAAAATATCTAGCCTATTTTAGCACCATGCTAATACATTTTAGATCTAGTAGTTTTGCTGCTTGTTGTAATATTTGTATTGGTAACATCTGAATAATATATTATCAACCTATACTTGTTCATAATTAGTTGGCATATATTTAAGTTTTAATAATGTCTTTTGTTTAATAAACAGCAACATTAATTCTTTAAGTCATACTATTTTTCTAATATCACGCAGAACCACTGAGTCAGCTGGTTTAGTGAGAACTTGATTCAGTGAGTGTCAATACCAGATTCTGAAGGAGAAGGTGGCTCTCTTTCATCTAGATCATCTGCAGAAGACATGGTTCCGCTGGATGGTGTTCGTGGAAGTTTTCGATTGAAGTCTCCTATAAGAAAATGATGGATATAATTACCTGATTATGCACTTTAGAATTTTATAAAAGGATAATGACAATATTTTTTGAATAGCGCAGTCATACTATTTTATTAGCAACCATGTAAAATATTTGCTTACATTCTCAGACTTTGGATACAGGGAAGTCTGATATTTATTCCTGGGAACAAAAGTGAATTGAATCAAAACTGACTTTTCCAAATAAAATATAAAATTGAGGATTATACATCCCAATGAGATCTTAACTGCAACTTGTGACAGCGTTAGAGACTGTAAGCTCTAGAGGACGGAGTATTTTCTATTCGTGCCTTACATCTAACATCTGACATGAGTGGCTAGCACAATAGTAAAGTTGTCCTTAAATGCTTCTTGAATTAAATAATAAATAAATGCATACAATATAATCCAAACTTTGTAAAGTATACAAAAATCTTTAAATATGGTAATACAATAGGAACATCACATTTATGTTACCAGTAAGACAGGAGACTAGGAACCAGGAAAATAATTCCTGGCAGGTAGCTGAGAGCACAGGATGCAAACTATGCCAGCAAAGGATTCTGCCATGTGTATCAAAGCATGTTCAGAAGCAAACCAACTAGATAATGAAAGTTATTTGCTCCCTGATGATATTATAAATATCGCTGTAGCTAAGTGGAAGAATTCACTTAACTCAAGGCCTTAATAATCTAAGGTTCTACAAAGGGCTAGAAAGGGCTTTACAAATGATTTAAACCAGCAACCTCACCCCAAAAAGATTCCTCTGCATAATAAGCTTAAAAGATAGTCATAAGTAGTCAACTAGTTTTTGTTTTGAATGTGTCCCCAATGATTAAGAAATTATGAGGTCACATGTTCCATTTTAGAACTATTCTAACTGTAAAATGGCTTCCTTATATTATCAAGAAAAAAATCTTTCTATAAATCCTAGTCTTAGGTCATAATTCTACCTAAAGAGGCAAACAAAAGCACTCTAACTTTAATCTCGTTACATTTCCTATATTGGAAGACAGCTGTCATGTCCTTACATTTCCTCTTTCCCAGGCCAGGCAGCCCTACATCTTCATCCATTTATCATGTAACCAGTTTCCAAATCTTTATCACAGGCAGTCTTACAGGATTCTAAATAATTTAGGGCTTTCTCTAGGATAGATCTTAATTTTGGGGACTAGATAGAACCACGTTGTTTTTACAAAGCTAATAATAAATACTCAGTTAAATATTTAGGCTCACATCTCCAGAATGTCTCTTGAACAGAGCTAATTTTAAAGGAAGACACAAAGTAAGCCTACTAACTTCAGTGCTACATGGAAGTATTTCTAACTTTAAATTCAAAAGATTTATTTACAAATAAAATTTCTGTAATATGTTGAACACTAAAAAAAAAAAAGGAAGGTCTTAGACTTTGTGGTTAAATCCTATTCATCTCCCGCAGTGCCAAGATCCTAGGAGGAAGGAATGTAGCTAGAAAGAATAGGACTGGAGCAGTCTTTGGTCAAGGAGTAGAGAAAAATGAATGTCAAAGTAAGAATCTTATGGGTTCAACTGCTACCTTCTTCTGCTAGCCATGTAACACATGGCAAGTTATCCTCCTTGAAGTCATCAAGGGAGAGTTCAAAACACTTACTCTGCCTCTCTAAGGAACATGAGATTATCAAAGCACCTTAAAGTACATTTGTAAAAAGTTAATACATAATCATAGACCCAAGAACTGATGTTAATTATAGTGTTCATTCTAGCAGTTAACTACAAAACAATCCAAAAGATCAAGAGTAATAATGTTCACAGAACAGAACAATATACAGAGGATAGTATAAAATAAAGATGGCTACTCTCATCAATATGGATCTCAAGCAAAAAAAAATGCAAGAAAGAAGTCACAAAAGAATGGTATGATTCCACCTGTATAATATTCTGAAGAGGGCAAAGCTTAACTAGATATAGGTACTAAAACATTTAACATAGTTAGGAAGTGATTAACAAAATTCAGGATGGCATATCCTGGTAGGTTACGGCAAAGTTACCAAGAAGGTGCACACAGGGGCTTTCTAACATATTAATAATGCTCTACATTTCTTAGGCTGGGTAGTGAATATGTAAGGATTTATTATTTTTCTTTTAACTGCACGTATATATGTATATACTCCTCTCTAAGAGGTAGTTCATTATAAATATAAGGTATTTAAAAAATATTCCCCAAAAGGAATACTTCAATTGGTCACTGAATTTTCACCTCTAAATTTAAATATTTATATACCTGGACTTATAGATTCTGAATCTAGAGATCTAGATTCACTGCTTCCTCCAGTGCTCTCAGAGTCACTGAACATCCCAAATGTCCATGGCCTTATACAAGAAGGACCTTTAAGAAAAGAAGATCTGAAGTTAAACTTGGCTACAGATAAATTATAAGGCAAAATAATGACATATAAATGAGAAGAGTCAAATTTCTTTGTGATCAACAATCCACTTTAAGACAGGCACAGTGCTTACAATGGTGAATAAGCCTCATAAACTTACAATTCAAGGCCTGATTTTTAAATTCCAGAGTAGTAACTCATTTAATAGTCACATTCAAACAATTTAATCTTTCGTGAATTAGTGTTGTCTTTAACGTGAAAAACTACCTGCCGTATCTGCGCTGTTAGAGCATCTGTCCTCTTCCATTTTATCACAACTGTCAGGAAGGCGCACAACATCCTCTAAAGAGTTGGCAGGTCCATACCCAGACGTGTGGGGACTGTTTGCCAACTGTTTATTTACATTCCTAAAGAATTAAATAAATAAAAAATAAAATTCATCCTCAGAAAAATGACTAATAATCCACCTATTTTACTCTAATTTCAGAAAAATTTGTTAATGAATGTACAGTAATTTAACTAAATATTAAGAACAGACAATATTATATGGCTTGACTTCTTAAAGGAGAAGTGAATAAAACTTATTAATCATTTGTACTCACTACAGCTGAAATATAGAAAGGAGTAGCAAAAGTCAAGTCAATTATTCATGTCAGTTAAAATTTTCTACTATAACCTCTGTGGAAAATGTAGGTTAAATCTGTGCACTATACATTCAAAATAGATATGACAATTATTTGCCAATCTCGAAGGATTTTTAAATCTCAAAGAAATGAGGTCTTGTGTTAAAATGGAAAGCTTTTTAATCTTGAGAGAGAAACTCAGAAGAGATATTTAATCTCTTAAAAATAACTTCATATATACATTAATTCTCACCCATCTACTTTTTCTTCTTCGGTTGAATTTGTGGCCTTGACAAACTCACTGTACTCTTGGCCTGGGTCAAACAGTTTGGCATTATCACAGAGAGACTGCAGATTGCTTGCGAGGGAGGCAGTCTGTAGTTGTTGCATCTGGAAAAGGTTAACTGTAACCTATGGTCACAGAGATAAAAGGCAAAATAACTCATGATAAATAGAATGCTATATAAATATACATTTATTTCAAGTGACAGCACCGAGAAAAAGGTCACACAGTGAAGCACACAGTAATGAATATCATTATGAGCATACTCTATTGCCTGACTTTGTGCATGGTCTAGATCAGGAGAGGAAAAAAAAGCAGTTTTAATCCAATATCTAGGAGCGATCACTTCCAGCAAAACTGGCTTTAAACTGAAAAGTTCAAAAATATAACCCCATGTCCTTACTGGTTCACAATTTTAGGAGATAAGAGTATTTTTGAGAATCCTCAGCTCTGTACTCTGATGGTCTGACCACACTGTCTAGATTCTTAAGTAGAAAACGTGCAAGGAAAAATTCCAATTAGAACACTATTATTTAGACTTTCGTTTTTTAATCCTATAAAAATATAAATGCTTTATGTGTATAATGTATCCTATAGTACTCAATTTTTATAAGTAGGTATATATTGAATCTATTCAAAATATATTGTTCCACCGAATTTCTACAAATGCCTAAACATACTCTCACTACTACTACTACTTATACTAACAACAACAATAATAGCAACTGAGGGGTGTTTACAATATACCAGATGCATTCTGTAACTTTACATGAATTAACTAATGTTCACAAAAACCTAGGCTTTGGGTATGCTATGGTAAACAAACAGGTGAGATTCCAGTCCTCATAGAATTTATGTTCTCCTGAGGGTGGCACTGAAGAGAAAACAAAGTAAATAAGATAATTTCTGGTACTGACAACTGCTAATACTACTATATACAATTGTCAAGTTATGAAATATGGCCAGGTATGTGCTTATGGAAGGGTATTTTTGACATGGTAGGTTAATGAAGGCCTCTCTGAG
This sequence comes from Macroglossus sobrinus, assembly GCA_004027375.1. Lineage (NCBI taxonomy): Eukaryota > Metazoa > Chordata > Mammalia > Chiroptera > Pteropodidae > Macroglossus > Macroglossus sobrinus. The sequence goes on along the minus strand of PVKZ01000486.1, from coordinate 222,233 downwards.
AAGGCAGCATTAAAACTGAGACCTGATATAAAAGCAAGCCAATGCAAAGTTTCAGGGAGAAGACCAACCCAGACAAAAGACTCTAGGACAAGAGTGACTGGAAAAGAGCTTGTTGTGCTCAAGAAACAGATGAAAGTCAAAATGGTTGAAGCACAATGAAAGAGGTGGAGCCAGAAAGGGAAGCAGTCATCTAAATCACATTACGGAGTCTGGATTTAGGTACAAGGAAAGCCAGTGGGGAGTTTTAAAGTATTAAAAGCTACAACATGATCTGATTTATTTTTTAAAATGCCAGTGGCTCCTGTGCTGAGAATGTGAATGAATGCCAAATTTGACTGGCTTAATGTTATTTCAAACACTGCCATGTTTCCTCTTCATCTCTCTAGATATAACAGATATGCTGAACTTAACGATTAGCCTCTAAGTCCTTTACAAGGTAAACAGGTATTCTTCTAGGATAACTAAAACTCAGCACAAATAGTATTTGAAAAGTGCACCAACAGAATAGCTTATTTCCTCATTCTTTCAAGGAATAAAGGAAATTCAAACTGCAGATAGTAAAACTTGAATCTAGCAACTAGCTATGATCAGGAAATTCTCCACTTAATGGTAAATTGAACTTTCTTGGTCAAATACAAGTAAGTTTAACTACTTATTTGTAATACTTTTTGCTAAAGGCAAACAGATGAAGGGAAACAAAAGGTACAAACAGAAAACCAATAATGAAATAGTAGGCCTAAATGTGCACAATTTTTACATTAAATATAAATGGTCTAAATAGTTCACTTAAAAGATACAGACTGTCAAAATAGATTTTTAAAAAATTGAGACAACTATATGCTATATAAGAAATTCATTTTAAATATGAGAAAGTTAAAAGAAAATGAAAAGAGATATATACTATGTTAAAAATAATAAAAAGAAAACTGAAATAACTATATCAATATTAAATAAAGTCACTAAAATGCAAGGAAAATTACCAAGATAAAGGGACATTTCATTGGATAAAAGGATCAATTCACCAAGAATATACAACAATCATTAATGTATAAGTATCTGACAGAGTTTCAAAACACATAAAGCAAAAACTGATCTAAAAATATACAATTTGTTGAAGACTTCAAAACTCCTTTCTCAGTAATGAACAGTAAAAAGTAAATCATCAAGGATATATAAGAAATAACACAAACTGATGGGAACTAACTGACATTTACAGAACACTCTGGCCAACAACAGCAGAATACACATTTTCAAGTGCATATATGAAAAATTCACCAAAACAGACCATATCCTGGGTCATAAAACGAACCATAACAGATTTCAGAGAATCAAAATCGTACAAAGTATTTCTCTTAGCATAAAATAATTAAACTAGAAATCATACCAGGAAGATATCCAGAAAATCCTCAAATACTTGGAAATTAAGCAACAAACTTCTACATTATCCAAAAGTCAAAGATAAAGTCTCAAAAGAAATTAGAAAATATTTTGAACTGTACAAAAATGGAAATATATAATTCAAAATTTGTGGAATATGGATAAGCAGTGCTTAGAGGGAAAATTAAATAATATTTATATTTTAAAAAGCAGGGAGATCTTGACAAACAATCGAAGCTTCTGCCTTTAAGTAACTAAAAATGAAAGCAAAATAAACCAAAAAAAAGCATAAATTTTTTTTTTAAAAGGAGGAAAACCAATAAAATCAAAAGCTGTTTCTTTGAAAAGATCAATGAAATTTATAAACCTCTAGCCAGGTTAACGAAAGAGGATGGCGGGAGGCAAATTACCAATATCAAGAATGAAAAAGAGCATATCATTCTAGACCACTGAGACGCTGAAAGAATAAGGGAATATTATTAACAACTCCATGCACATGAATTTGACAACTTAGATGAATGGTACCCATTTCATGAAAGCCACAAACTACCAAAAATTACCCCCAAAAGAAATATTTAACTCAACTAGATCTATATCAAATAAATATGGAATATATAGTAAAAAAATCTTCTGAAAAACAAAAACTCTAAGTTCAACTGCTTTCACCAGAAAATGTCACCAAACATTTAAAGAAATAACACCCATCCTATACAATCTCTTCCAGAAAAGAGAATAGGAAGAAACACTTCCCAATTCAATTTATGAGGCCAGAATCACTGATACCAATATAAAAAGGAGCAAGACATCACAACCGAGAGGCTTATGCCAGGAATGAAAGCTAAGTCAACACTCAAATATCTATGTAATCCAACATATAAACACACTGAAAAACCACATGATCACATCAGTCAAATGATATAAAAATCATTTGACAAATCCAACAACTCCATAATAAAACCCTCAGCAAACCAGAAAAAAGGGAGAATTCCTTAACCTGACAAAGGACGTTTTCAAAAAATCTACAGCTATCATTATATTTAATGCGGAAAGACTAAGTGCTTTCCTCATAAGATCAAGAATAAGGCAAGGATGTCATGACTCCTATTCCATAATAAACTGAAATCACAAGCCAGTGCAATCACAAAAAGAGATAAAAGAAATACACATTGGAAAGGAAGAAATACAACTGTTCCTATTCGTAGATAGCACGATTTTCTATGCAGAAAACCCCAATGACAACAAAACAGCTCGCAGACTAATAAGTGAGTTTAGCAAGGTTGCAAGATCAACACACAAAAAATAATCATATTTCTAAATAGTAACAATAAACAACTAGACTTTGAAATTAAATAATTATATGTGTATGTATAGATACATGCACACATATATTATATATGTGTATAATCTCTTCCATTATTTCATTTAAATTATATGTATATGTATCTATATCACTATCTAGTAAACAATTGAACACATTCACAATAGACCCCCAAATAAACACACATATATATAAATTTACAAAACATGTCAAGACTTACATGTTGAGAACTATAAAATGTTGATAAAAATATATCAAAAACCTAAATAAATGGAGAGACATACTATGTTCATGAATTAAACAACTCTCTATAGAGTTAAAATGTTACATATATAGTCAGTTCTCCCAAATCTGAGCTAAGATTTAATATACTCCCAATCAAAATGTTAACAGGATTTTTTGTAGACACAAAGTGTTAATTCTAACATTCTTATGGAAAGTCAAAGGATCTTAAATACTCAAAACAATTCTTAAAAAGAATAAAGTTGAAAGACCCATGCAATCTGAGTTTTTTTAATACTTGCTTCAAAGCAGGAGTAATCAACACAGTACAGTTTTGGCAAAAGGAGACACATATTTATCCATGGAACAAAATAGAGACTATAGAAATAAGACGTACAAAAATATGGTCAATTGATTTTTAACAAAGATACAAAGGCAATTCAATGGAGATGACACAATATTTTCAGCAAATTGTATTAAAACAAGTGGGTACCTCTATTAATTATATTTTTTATTTTCTGTATTTTATGTTTTGACATTTTAAAAAGCTTGCTAGCCCTCCCAGGGCTAGCCAACTCTTAGCTGGGGAGCGCGTCTTTCCTATGGAACGCTAACCACCTCATTAACTAAGTTTCACACACCAAACCAATATTTTATCCTGCTATATATCATCCCAGGTACTAAGCATCTAGAGACCATCCCTATACTCTAATGCCCATTGGAATTATTCAAAATAGCCAATTCTACTTTGGTTATCTTGCCTTACCTTGCCTTTTCTTTGGAAACCTCACTAAAGACTCTATGCTCAGCTTTCTGCTTATACCTACTCTCCCTAACCAAATCTGGTATTTCTCCTGTGGTCCTGTGTGGCATAAGCATGTCCCTATCTCTTGGGAAATGTAAAGTGTAAAGTAACTCATCTTGCAATAGCATTGACTTTTCAAAGTCAGCATTAAGTCAACCATAAATTAAAATCCAGTGGGTATAATTTTAATATAACATCTGAATGCAAAGAATAAACCTCGACCTATACTTCACACCTTATATAAAAAATTACTCAAAATGGATCATATATCAATGTCAAACTATAAAATTTTTAGTAGAAAACATAAAAGTCTTTATGACCTTGGATTAGGTAAAGCACTCTTAAATATAATACCAAAGCATAATCCATAAAAAAAGAAATTGAAAAGTTAGACCCCATCAAAATTAAAATCTTTTGCTCTGTGAAAGATACTGCCAAAAGAATAAAAAGAACTTTAGACTGGAAGCCAATGTATGCAAGCTCAACAATAAGAAAACAAAACAACTATTTTTAAAAATACCCATTAGAAAAGATAAAACCTACAAACAGCAGCAGACATGTGCTGTCAAGGTAGCAGAATAACTGAAACTTTCATACATTGCTGGTGAAAAATGTTACGGCAACTGTGGAAAACAGTTTGGCAATTTCTTATAAATACAGTTAAACAGACATTTATCATACCACCCAGTAATCTCTCTCAGAGGTATTTACACTAAAAATATGAAAAACTTATGTTCACATAAAAACTTGTAAGCAAATATTCACAATCACTCAAAACTGAAAACAATGCAAATGTCCAACTGGTGAATGGATAAACATCAAGGTATGTTGATATAATGAATTACTACTCAGCAATAAGAAGAAATAAACTATTGATTCATACATAACACTGAGAAATCTCAAAGGCATTAATGCTGAGTAAAAGAAGCCAGTCTCCAAAAGTTACATACATACTATTGGGATTTCACTGCTATGACACTCTGGAAAACACCAAACGATAAAGGTGGAGAACACATCAAAACTTGCCAGGGGTTAGGGGAGGGTAGAGAGTTTGACTACAAAAGGGCAGAACAAAGACATTTTTTTGGAGTAATGGAACTGTTCTGAATCCTGATTGTGATGGTAGTGACTTCACAAATTTATACATGTGTTAAAACTCGTGAAATGTATACCAAAAAAGAACATTTTTTGTAAAATTTTACAAAAACTATTTAAAAGAGGCAAATCCAAACACTTGAGGGCAGAATTGTTTTGTCTTCAAATAAATCATTGGGTTCAATTTTAATATTTAGTTTACTCAAATTTTGAAGAATATATCTCATAGTGCTAATAGAAGTTTCAGGGGCAAATCCATTTTGTCAACCAAGTTAAGACAAAACCAAATTAGAGACAATTTCAAAGTGTCAGACTTCAATTTTAATCAAACAAATCATCCATCCACAGGATGTGTTTGTGTGTAGTGGGAAGGACTAGATAAAAAATGTAACTCAAACCATATAACTATTACAAACTGAACGTCAATTTTCAAACTCTAAATGCTCCATTAACTTCAGAAATTAAATCTCCTAAGAATCATGACTCACAGAACATCCCTCTCCCTTTTGCAGATATTCACACTCCTTTTATCCCCCACTTCGAAACACTGAAGAAAGTACTTACAGCTTTAAGGGTAAGATCACACTGGAAAACAAGTTTCCGGAGTTGTGCTAAGATTTCTCTTTTAGTATTTTCCAGATCATTCCGTTTTTCTTCAACATTTGTCACACAAACTTTGTAGAGTTCATTTGCTTCTTCTACCTTCAGGAATACCACACAAAAATTAACACTAGTCACTAGAATCTATATTTTAAAACAAATACTTATTGTAGTATAGCTCAATTTAAATAATTAAAAAGATGTAATGCACAAAAATTCTGAAATATTCTATATTTTAAGTAGAATATTTCTAGAGATAACAATTTGTTTTGGTCAGTGACTCAAGGGTACTTGACTTTCATGGGTACTCAAGTACCACTTAGAATTAATATATTGTTTGTCTATTAAATAAATATTCACTTCTATTTAACAGTATTTTCTATTTATATTTACTATTTTTATATAACCTTCTTACAGAATTTGTTCATCAAATTATCTTTCATAAATAATACAAAGTTTCAGCCTATCCTTGCTATCACATCTACACACAGGTGCCTAAAGTGTGAACTTTCTAAACAATGAAGTAAAAAATACTGACTTCTTTAAGATACTTCTTTCACAAGGAAACTCCAAAATTCAAAAGATAAGCAAAAGTCTCATAGCATAGTGGTTCTCAAAGTGTGGATCCCCACTACCAGCAGCAGCAGCTTCACCTGGAAACTTGTTAGCAATTCACGTTGTCTAGGGCTAACCCTAGACTTACTGTATTAGAAAATCTAGAGGCAGGGCCTGGCAGTTTGTTTCAACAAGACTTCCAGTGATCCTGATGCATGCTAAAGCTGAGAACCACAGCCTTCCCAGATTATTGCTAATTAACTTGAAAATAACAAAGAAAAATCATTACTTTTTGAAGAGCCTCCTCTTCCAGCCTTCGCTTTTTTTCTAGCTGCTTGTTGAGATTTTTCACTAATCCACTACTTGAGCACAAATGTTCCTCTTCTGCACGAAATGTGGAAGATTTTGCTTTTTCATACTCATCTTGACGCTGTGTGCATAACAATTTCGCCTTTTTAAGAGCAGTCTCTGTTTCAAGCTACACAGAACAAAAAGTATTATTAACTACATAATGAATACATTACTTTAGCATAAATATTCAGCAAGATAGTTAATATAATATTTTAGAAAAACTATAGAGTAAGGTATGCATCTTCTCAGGGTAGGTGCTTGTATACTGCAGATGATTTTAGGTATCCATAAACAAGTAGATAAAACTTGATTATGATACTAACCATTTTATTTTGCTCCTGTTTCCAAAGTTCCTTTATTTCTTTCCTCTGTTTTTCCATTTCATTTTTCCTCCCAAGTAGAGGCTATTAAGGATATTTTTTAAAAAAGAAAAAAAAAAAGCTGTTTTCTACAAGTATGCAATGCAGTTGTTTAAAAAATGTGTATTATACATATACATTTTTACCTGCACAAATTTGTTGGCTTGGAGAGCTGCAATTGTTTGCTGTAAGAGGTGACTGTTCTCTATATCATTAAGAAGAGCACTGGTAAATAAAGACTGCAGTGGCATAAACTCCTAGAATTTAAAATTGAAAAGTAAATTTTCCAATAGAAATGGCACTAGAGTTCTAGACTCCTCAATTATTCTTCAAAAAGAAATTTTATGTTTCTAAATTTTTTAAAGAAAAATGACTGGTTATAAATATGACTATGTGGAAAATATTGAAGAAAATTAATTATAATTAATTATAAAACTAGCAAAATTAGTAGCTAACAAGATTATCAACATTCATATAAAACTGTGAATTGCCTCATTTTTTTTCATAATAGGCATCCAGGTAAATTCAAAAGGATTTTATTTTGTAATAAAAAGTTGAGCACTTAAATTATTTTCTATATAACTATGAAATGTTTTGATTTTGCAGGGCACAATCAGAAGCTCATCTTGGCATACAACCCTAGAGGTTCACTGAACACTTACCTGTAGTCCAATGCTAGTTCTAGTTGCCTCTGCCAACTTGACAATATTTCTAGTGGACTCCAATTCTGAAAAGGCCAAAGAAGGCATTAGAAGATAAAATTAAATTATTTTTCCCCTCGATACTCTTAAAATTATTTGTAATTCCCCAATTAAAAAGTGATCACAAATACTAGCCCACATTGTGATATGCTATGATTTCTCAACAGAAGTGTTTGTCAAAATCAACTGGGAAACTTTCAAAATACACTTGCTTAGACCTCACCTCTCTGGTGAACGGGACCTAGGCCTGTGTTTTATCCTTTTCATAAGGCTATTCAGGTGAATCTGATGGGCATTCCCTATTAGAAGCAAATACTGTAGTAGAAAGACAGGCTTTGGGTAAACTAGATAATCTTCTTCTAGTTACTGTTATGTGATTTTAGGCAAAACTGAGATCTGACCTTAAGCACATTACCTATCTTGTTTGCCTCAGCTGTAAAATGGGGTTAATATTTCTTGTCCTCCCTACTTACCAGGGTTTTGGTAAGATTAAATGAGATAGTGGATATGAAAGCATTTTGTCAACTGTAAACACTGGGAAAATATTAGCTATTAAGAAAGCTCATACATCTATTGTTTTTAAGTCCTTTTACCATATTATCTAATTATATTTCTTTCACTAACTAGACTTCTTTAAAGGCAAAGACAGTATACTATTTGTTGGTTGCCTTACAGTAATGTTCAATAAGTACATTCACTGTAAGAAGAGTATTTCCTATTTCGAGAAGAAAAAATAAATTTAATTTTATTCACTACAATGAAACAGCTACTAACTTGGAATCATATTACTCATAGTCTATAGAAAATTAATTGTAAACAATTTAGTTCTTAGACTCCAAAGTTAATTAGATGCCCCAAAGGGCAACTTACCCAAATTAAGCTTTTTTTCAACCCATGACACTATGTTCTTGGTGTATTTTGACCATGTTTTAGCATATGACAAAGCCAGTTCGATACAGTCAGTGTTCTTTAACAGCATGCTGTCTAGTTCTAAAGGAGAAAAATTTCCTGAAAATAAAAATATTAAGGCAAGTATAGATTAAACGTGATCATGTAATTCAAAACCAAGAAGCATTCAAAGTCTAAGATGCTCCTCAATGAAAACGAGTTTAAAAAATATAAGTAACAAATTTAGAATTAAAGGGTCATAGTTTAAACTTAAAATGATTTCAAATTATAATACATTTTTTACTCTTAATGTGTATTTCTATTATTCATGAAGTTAAAGCCCTAAACAATTCTTGAGCAATCTCTATCATCACATTATCTGTCTAGGAGGTTTTTTTCCTTAAGTTTTTTAATGAAAAACTTTATCAGTTTATGTTAAAATGAATACATTATTTTACTAAGCAAGAAGAGATCTAAGAAATTTATCAAAATTCAAAACATTTATCAAAAGTAACTGCAAAAATTTTAACAAAAGTTTTAAGTATCTTTAAGCATTACCTTTTTCATTGGATGAATCCACTGATTCCACAGAAGCATTTTCAAAAGACTTACAACATGGAAGATAACAAATTTAAGATTAGAACAGAAGGTAACAGATCTTTGCTTCAGATTTTTTTTACTCTAATTTGTTACTCTGACATAATTCCCGCTAAAGAATTTCAAGTATTTAGAACTCAAAGAGCCTGAGAACTGTGTTTAAATGCCAGAACATTTTATAAGAATTATATAGCTTTACAACAGTTCTCAAGGTCCAGAAATGAATAACCTCATTGTTTACTAACAGCATTAGTTAATATTAATAAATCCATTTACAACTTTAAATTGTGCAGATCTCAAAAATTTCAGCCAGGAAGTTATAGCAGCAATCTAAATAGATTGCTATCCAAATAGAAGACAAAGACTTGTATTTCTTCTAGCCATCTTTTACCATTTTATTAAGTGACGAGCATTTTCTCTGAAAGTCTATTAGAGAGCATAGCGCAGAACTGTCTATGATGATGGAAATGTTCTATATTTGCACTGTCCAATAAGGTAGCTAACTAGCTACATGTAGCTATTTGAGCATTTGAAAAATAGCTAATGTAACTGAAAAGTAAATTTTTAATTTTATTTACTATAATTAATCTAAGTTTAAAGAGCTCCATGTGACAAGAGAATACCTTATTAGACAGTGCAGGAAAACATTATCTACCAAAATTGTAAAACCTCAGACAAATTTCATCTATTTAATTAGGCAATACAGAGTATGCAGGGATTCAAAGCAAGAGGGATCAAAGAGTCCTGAGTTTCAAGTCCAGGTCTACCACTTATTAGCTGTATGGCACCGCAGTACTACATATTTAAGTTCACTTAACTTTGGTTTGCCCTTCTGTAAAATGGGAATAAGAACACGACTTTCACAAGGCTATTTTAAGGCGATGATATAGGCTTTGCACAATACATAGTAATAATAAGCACTGTTAATAAATGGCAACTATTATATTTGAAGATATTTTTCAAAGCTCTTCATCAAACAAAATAATTTTATTTCATTAGTAGTATTCTATCATCAACTTTATTTCAATTTCTAGGGTAAATTAAAAATTGCAAAAAGGAAAACAAGGTGCAAAAGGAAAAAAAAGAAAAGGGATTTTCCTTAAGTATAATATGTGTGTACAACAGAGGCACAGGAACCAGAAACATGATTCACACTTAAATTTTAAATTGTTTAGAGCCCTGTCATATAGATATAATTTTTATTACATCTTCTGAATTCACAGCCAATTTAAAAAGATACCATTCAGGAAAAATCGTGAATGATAGCAAAATATTTAAAGACCTTCAAATTCTTCATCATTCTTATATGGTTTATATACTATCCTCCATGATTGACCAATAGATGACTTCAGAAATAGTCCATTTTTTTTCTCAGTATCGTAGTATATATAACCAATGCCTTAAGTAGTCATTCATATTTTGTATTGTTTTAAGAAAGACCTGAAGCTTTTATATTATTTTGATATAATACAAGTACTTGGCACATTTCCAAATACTTGTTGAAATCCTTTTTTAGATTTTATCATCTTTAACAGCAAATGATCAACATGTGTTCTTAATGCAATTTGTTTAAATATCTTGCATTTGGTGAAAAAAATTTATTTAAATAAAAATATTACTACTACTATATATCTTTAAAGAAATATTCTATATGTTCCTCATGTTCTGTCATTTCATAGAATTTTTCTTCCAATTAGGAATCAAAACCCCAATCCTCTCACATATCAATAGGGATGCTCTTATGGATAATTAAGACCTACAGGCCTGTTATTAAGTGTTCTACGGTAACAAACTATAGAATGTGTGAAAAGATTAACACCCTTTTTGCTTCTTGCATTATTTTTCTAGGTTTCCACCAGTCTTTAAGATCTGTGACAATGTCAGGAGGGAAAATGGTTAAGAATATTTACTAAAATTTTGGATCACATGACACATGACATATAGTTTCATCATTATATAAGACACTATAAAATTATCAGATATGTTCTTTTAAATGATAGATCCTCTTAAAAACTATAAATTTTTCTCTAGAAACTCATCATAAATTATCATATTTGAAATGAACTGATCTGTTTTTCTCACTAAACTCAAAACTAATGAACAGTAATGCTGAGATGAAGATTAGAAAATCATTAAAATATTAAAGTCTTTGTCTTCACACTTGGCCTACCTTACTTTCCCGAGAAACAGGCAGTCGCAATAACGAATCACTACCTACATCTCCCATAAGGAAGTTTGTCAGGCTATCCAGGGAGGTTCAAAAGGAAAAAGAAACAGAAATAAAAAAGACAAGTCACTACATTGTTCTGTCACAGGTTTTACATTCAACACGTCATCCCAAACAAATATTTTTCAGTAAGACTGTTAGAAAAAAATTCCTAGGAATCTATTCACATAAACTACAGTCACTTGCAAATGAATGTTACTTCTTAACAGCTATAAGACTCCTCCAATATAGTAATAAACAACACAGAATGTAGCTTTTGTGAAGTTGTGATAATATTTTATATTGGCTAATACTTTACTTAACTGAATACTGTGACATACTCTCATGAGAAATCTAGGCCCAAATTTCTTAAATGACAGTCCTCTACTTACATATTCCCAAAGGTAAAGGCCAAGGTTTCAATGGAAGAAAACACTTCTCTGAAGAGATCGTTTTTATTTTCTTCATTAACTTCTGTGAAGTTCACAGCTATAGGGAAAGGTTTGTTACAATAAATGAGGGAGAAAATATTTTAAACTAGATTTATATGAAGTCATTTAATCTCTTAAAAATCTACCATTATTTACAGAAGCAATAGAAGATTCAGAAACTAAACAGCTTAATACAAAATGGATATGATGTTCAAGTTTTTCATTAAAGAAATTATATAAAAGAATCGGCTTTCATAAAAGTGGCTAGCATTCCAAACTGACTACTACATGCATTACATAATTTGACACAACTAAGTGACTCAATGTGAAATCAATCAGTCTTGGAGTCACAGAGTCCGTGTTACACCAGGCCTCTCTCATTAAGAGTGTTCTGTACTATTTTCTCTTGCTTATTGCTTTATGGCATTTTTTAAAAACTGCTAAACACACTGTGGCTAACTTAAGTACATTTTTCACTATGAATTACCAATAAGTGAAGTCATATATACATATATGACATCACCTAAAACCTATATCCAAAGCATAACACACAAAAAATACCCCATGCTTTAAAAAAATTTAAATTCCTTTTGTTTTTATAGCCTTATTTCTTATAGGCTCTTGCACTCTGAGGTCCACATTTATCGTAAGAATATTCTAATATTTTGCATTTTGTTAAAGCAAATTATGAAACAGAACTGAAAAAGTTTTCTTATTGTAAGTTCTCTGTATGCACCTGTGTTAAATATCCAGATACAATTCACCAAGACAAAATCTGAAGGTAGAATTGGCCATTTTGAAAAAGTAACCTGATTCTACTCAGGTTGAATTTAAGAAGCAACTGGTTCCCTGTGTCCCACCACCCTCCTTAGGATCCTTGCCAACAAAGGGAAGGTATAGAAACCAAGTAAAAAGGAAGCCATCCTTTGCCTTAAAACAGAGTTGTTCTTAAGCTTGGCTACACATTAGAATTACATAAGATGATTTAAAAACAAAATCTAGATTCCACCACTGAAGACTGAGATTTCATAGGTCTGGGTGAAGCACAGATATTTGTTAAAAAGCTCACCCAGGTGATTGTAATGTGCAACTAGGGTTGAAGATGCTTTCTGGAAAGCAAGGATTCCTAAGCAGGGGTGAATTAAACCTACAGCCTGTTAACCTCATGAAATGACAAACAAGATTTTACATGTATAAGCCTTTGTAGATATGAGGGGCAAAGGTCTATACCTTCCATAAGATTCTTCTAAGTATTCCTGATGCAAACAAACAAACTAAAAACTTAAGAACCACCATAACTAATTTAAAAAAATATTTCTGGATTTCTGCTCTGGCCAAGACAGAAAAACAGGCTTATACTTCTTTCTGAAACAACTAAAAGAAAACTATACAAAATATATGAAACAACAGTTTCAAGACACTGGCTATCAGGCAAAAAGAACAGGAATCCTGACAGACAAGAAACAACTATAGTGAACTCCACAAATGGCTCCAGCTTACGGCCTAATATCACACAAAACAGATTTCTGAGCAAGGGAAACTGAAGAACAGAGGTCATTTTATAATGATGAAGGAGTCAATTTATCAAGATATAACAATCTTTATTTATACACCTAGTAAAATCTTCAAAATGCAGGGGCAAAAACTAAGAAATGCAATGAGAAAGAGACAAATTCAGTGACAGCAGAGTTTTCAATAACTCTCAAAAACAGATGCAATACATAGAGGGAAATGGGTAAGGACAAAGAAGACTTTCACAACACTATCAAGACTTTCACAACACTATCAGCTGTCTTGACCAGATGGATAATTACAGAACAGCAAAATAACATATTCTTTTCAAGTGCCAACTCAATATTTACTGTATTATGGGCCATAATACACATCTCAATGGGTTTGAAAGGACTCAAAATATGTTCTGTAACTAGATGGAATTAAATAAGAAATAACAGAAAGATCTCTGGAGAACCCCCAAATATTAAAAAACTAAAAAATACACTTCTAAATCACCTATGGGTCAAAGAAGAAAAAGGGAAATCAGAAAATATTTTGAACAGAATGAAAATGAAAACACAACTTATCAAAATTAATAAAAGGATGGTACAGGGAGGCACCAAGGATAGGGATTACAAAAGGATACCCATTATGTGGATTGTGATGGTTTCCTAAGAATATGCATGTGAAAATTGATTAAATTGTACTCTTTACATGTGTGCAGTTATGTCCATTATACTTCAGTAAAGCTGTTTTTTAAATCTCATTGGAAAGTAGACTCTAAACAGCAATTTATGATGTAATACCAGCAAAAAATGTAAAGCGTACTCATATTTTCAAACTTCAGACTTTAAAGAAAAAAGTACTTTATAACACTGTCCAAAATCCTATTATTATTCTTTACTTCCTATGAATATACTTTTTCATTGCAGTAAACATGACTAGGAGATTAAAAAAAAAAATTGTAAGCCATGAGAAGACAATTATTCAAACCATCTTCTTCCCTTACCTTCCTTCATCCCTGCCTGAATGAGGTTATGGCCATCTAATAAAAATTCCTATCACTGCCCTTGCTTCCACTTCAAAACAGTGCTATATTTTTAAAATCTCCCCCTACCCCACTTTTTTTTGCTCCTGCTTAGTGCTGCAAAGAAAAGTCTGGCTCTTTTTCAATAATAAAACTTCCCATTCTCTCCTGCATTCTTCACTAGCTCCCATTCTATAGACATCTTTTTTTTCTTCCATTTCTAATGTACTCAAATCTTTTCCAAATGAAAAATTTTCATTTTACCATATTTCTTCTTAAAGCTACCACCCAATCTACTTTAACATTTCTTTATGTCAAACCTCTACAAATAAGTCATGACTGAATTCATCTGGATTTAGCTTTTCATCTAGTTAATGATTATCAGGGTTGGAAAACTTTTCCTGTAAAGGGCTAAATAGTAAATATTTTAGACTTTTCAGACCATACAGTTTGTTGCAACTATTCAACTCTGTCTAAAAGAGCCATACATAAACAAATGAGAAATAATGATATACAAACAAGTAAAGAGTGGCTGTGTTCCAATAAACCTATTTACGAAAATGGACAGCAGGCCAGATTTAGCACACAGGTGGTAGTTTGCTGACCCCTGGTTACAGAATAGGTTCCAAGGCCAGTCTGCCCACGTTAAATCCTAACTCTGTCTCTTATTAGATCAGGTAACTTAACCTTCTTTGCCTCAGTTTTCTCATTGATAAAATGAAAATAATATGTATTTTGAGAACCGCTGTGAAGACTGAATGAACTTCGAAAGAGCCTGTTACCTAGAAAATTCTCAATAAATGCTAGTTATTATTTTCATTCGATACCACTGGTAACACTAGCAACAATAACTTCCTATTAATCAAACTTGAAGGCCTTCTTTTCTTCTAAGTATTCATCCTACTTGATCATTCTGCAACTCTCAACATCTCTGCCATTTACTATGTATGCAACCTTGGACAAACTTCTCTGTTTCAGCTGATATAATAGTATCGATCTCAAAAACTTACTGTGAGGACTAGTGGGATAATCCATGTAAAAAGTTTAACAGTTTCTGGCATACAGTAAGTACATCCTCAATAATGTCAGCTATTATTACTTTAAATTTTAACTACTTCCTTCCATCTTGAAGTATTCTGCTCACTTAGAAGCAATGTGTTATAGTAATTAAAATAAGAAAAGCTTCAGAGTTTCAGACTAGAGTTCAAAACTGTGACCTCTACCACTTCCTGTGGTACTCTGGATATATCACTTAATTTCAATTTCTTCACAGGTACAATGACATATTATTAAAAAGAACAACTGAGAAATTGTAAAGCACCTAGACCACATGCTTGGTATATCTATCGATAGACAATTTGTACTTCATACAGTCATCCCCAATCAGCTTGCATTTCTCATCTTGGTTTTCTTCTCTATTCATTATCCCCACAGAATCTCATCTACTTTCGTACCTTTAAGGGAATGAATTCTTAAACCATCTGTCTAGTTTTAAGCTCTGAGTTCCAAACCCACATTTCCATTGGTCTGTTTGATATATTCCATCCACTACTTCCCAGTCTCTACCAACCAGCACTGCAATCTCAACACACATTAAACTAAATATCTTCCCTTCTTCTCTCTCAAGCCTACTTGTTTCCATACATTCCTTAGCTCATTAGCTTAGCTTTCAAAATGCTTCCAAAATATTTTTTTCTTCCTTTCCATTCCCACTACCATTACTTTAGTTCAAAAGACCACAATTATTATATCTCTAGTGTAGACTATTTAACAACCTGCTAATCTGGTGTCTCTTTGTCTTTACTCTCTCCCATCTATTAGCCATCTTCAAAATCTCATCAAAATTTTGCTCAAGGTTCAAATAATTATCTCCTTTGTGTTCCCTGTTAAATAATTACAATAAACATCAAGACACAGTATCTCTTGTATGGTTTTGGAAGCTAAGCAGGGTCAGGCCTAGTTAGTACTTGCATGAGAGACTACCTAGGAAGATGAGGTGCTTAGGTGTAAAAAGATAAAAATTTAAATTAACAAAATTTTTAAAGTGTTGGTCACAGTCCACTAACTTAATGCCATCAATCAGGTTTGATTGTTTGAAAACCACTAAATTAAAAGATATAATGCAAGAAAATTCTCACCATATGCACAGGAAAAAAAATGCTTAGGGGAAAGAAAAAACAAGAAAAGCTACAAGATTTACAAAAGGGAAACTTTAAGTTGCTTCTGAGAAACACAAAAGACAACTTAAAATACATACTATATTCTCAGATAGAAATATTAAGTATATAAATTCTCTTTAATTTAATTTTAAATTTAACTCAAAATACCAAGATATTTTTTGGAACTAGACATGCTAATTTTAAAATCCTGATAAAAAAATAAATCATGAACAAAAAAAGTAATGAAAAGAGGAGCTACCCTCAGAGATACTAAAACATACTATAAAACACTGTACAATAAAGACAGTGTGGTATTGGCATATGACTAAACAAATCAATGGGACAGAATAAGGTCCAGAAATAGATATAAATATATATGACAATTTAGTGTATTTATGATAAAGATGGCATCACAAATTGAAGAATAATGAATTATTTGATAAATTAGCTAGACACACATTCCAGAATATATCAAAAGCTTATTTAACAAATGACACTATGAAAACATTAAAAGGAAAAGCTCTGGTGAATGCTATTATAATCTCAGAGAAGTCCCTCCTAATTCCTGAAACCCAAAAACCATACAAGACATTGATAAATTTAAAAGGAAAAATTAAACAAAATACCATACGTAAATTAAAAGATAAACAGAAAATATGCACCTTATATTGAAATTAAGGGCTAATTTCACTTATACAAAAAAAATCAATATAAAAAACCAATTATCAAGAAAAAAATGAATAAAGGGTCAATTCACATAAAAAGATATACAAATGGCTCTAAAACATAAGAACAGACACAACTACACTTAAAACGAGGGAAATACAAATCAAATCTATTCTGATAACAATTTTTACTATAACTGGATATATAAAGACTAGATAGTAAAGCTTGGTAACCAGATCTGTTGGCAAAGGTTCAAGAAATCAGCCTTTCAGCACTGCTATCAGAAGGGCAAACCTCTACAGAGGGCATTTGGAAATATCCAAAATATAAATGCACATGCTCTTTGATCCAGTAACTATCCATCTAAGAATTTACATGAGTATTCATTGAAGCATTGTTTGTAACAGAAAAAAAAACTGCAAACAATACAAACATCTATTAGTAGTGAACTGGTTAAATTATAGTACATCAAATAATGGATTACAATACAGCTCTGGAAAAAAAAACAAAACAAAAGAATGAAGAAACTCTTTATGTGCAGATAACTCAGAACAATTAGCAAGGAGCAGAATCTTACCATTTGTGTAAAAAGGAGGGTAAAAAAGAAAACATATATTTGTTTATATATGTGCAATATGTCTGAAAAAATATACTAAAACCAGTAAGAGCTATTGCTTACCTAGGGAAAAAAATGAGCTATGTATCTGAGGGAGGAAAAGTACTGAAAAGACACTTCTCATTTGAATACTTTTACCATCTCCATTATGAACTGTGTAAATAAATTGCCTATTAAAATTAAGTTTTCAAAACAAAGAAAATGTAAGGCTTCTACAATTTTGGATGTGTAATTAAAACTTATTTTTCTTTTCATTTGCCAATTTTTAAATATAGGGCAAACACTGATCATGAAAACCTAAATAAATGGCCTTTTTAATTTATATTACAAATAAGATTGACAAAAATAATTGTAACACTAATGAAAATACAAATACTAAGTACACAATAAATTCCTTCATACTGAAGATTTCTTTATTTCAAAAATAGGCTCTATCTCTCTTACCATATTGCAAATATTTTGTCAGACTGAACTTCCTGCTTGGAAACAGGAGGAGACACAGGAAACATGAATGAATGGGGAGAGCTAAGAATTTTTCTTTTAAACTTATTAAAAGGTAAATTCCAATTACTCACTTATGCATAGAAGTGAATACATTTCGTGCATTCAGATCTGTAGTACCACAAACAAGATAATACTTCTCTGATTCTAAAGTTATTCGGTATTTATTTATTTATTTATTTTTATGGTTTGGCATAATACTTGCAAAATGCATTTGACAGTAAAGACCTCCAAAACAAGTCAGGTAACTGTTGTTTTCTAAATATAATCAAGGGTTGAGACAAGATAATCTCTACATTCTTGACAGTTTTCTGATCCTAATATAGAGTAATTTTTTTTGTTTTCCTATTAAAACAAATAAAAAAGTTTTATAGGTATTTTTGTAAATATTAAAGTAGACAGCTTAAGCAAAACATTTAGATTGCCACAGAATAGACATTCAAAAATAGTTTCTAGCTCCCTTATGTCTTTCCGGTGTTTGAAAACTAAGTTATCATTAAATTCAAGAATTAAAAAAGATCTGATTAGATCTCAATTTTTTTTAGGTCACTGAATATTTTTCATTCGGGGTATCTATGATAATTTTAGATGACCTCAAGAACAAGAGTAGGGCAGGTTTTATTTTAAAAAATAAACTTACACAAAAGAAAATGGTTTTTAAAGATTCCTAATCTTTAGTCTCATGAAGTCCTACTGAAGAATAAGTTTCCCTACAAAGTAACCTTTTAAATTTTATCCAACACAAAAGTAAAATCCTAATACTAAACCCAAGGGTAAAGACAAGCATACTGGGAAATAATATTCAAAAGATTGCATTACCTCAAAGAAAAAAAGATCTTTAAGGCAGTTGAGAAGCTACTTTCCTCAAGTCTTTTTCTGGAATGTGGATACCAACTAAACACAGGCACACTCCTTCCCCAGGACATCCTGACTGCACACAATAGCTACTGACAACAATTGAATGAACTGTGGTCGCTATTTCCAAGCATGGAAATTTTACTATCTATAGACACAAATTTCCCTATCTTCAGTTTAGTTAAATGGCACTTATAAACAGTCTATTTAAAAACAAATTTGTTACTAAGCACATTTTAAAAAGTCGCAATAGCAGTTATCTATTTTCCCATTAAAAGCCATCTCAATTTTTTTCAGTACTTGAAATACAGAAAAAAGAGAACCACATATATATGATAAATCTATGTCAAAAGTAGAAGAGGAAGTTCTTAAGTAAATAGACTACATTTTATCGAAAGATTTTTTTCTCTTCCTGCCTCATCCCTTGACACTTGCTCTTTGCCCTCTCTAGATATGAGTATGTTCACCAATCACATCATGTTCTTTGACATCCAGAGTTCTTGTACAAAAGCCCCTCTATCACAGTCCCTGAAACTCTCTTTAGTCTAGTTAATGCCTCTTCGAACTTGGAGACTCGGGACAGGTAACCCTTCTCCCCAGTGGAGCCTTTCCTTTCCTTACTAAACCAATGGGAGTCCTTTTTCAAGTAGTTACATTACTTGAATTCATTCTACCTATCAGTGACATTTAACACTAGTGATTACTTCTTAGAACCCTGCACTTTTTAAATTCCATAACCTCTTTCTACAAATCCTTACTTCTTAGGTGTTTCTTAGATTCCTGTATCTTCTCTGTCCCTGGGATCTCATACTCGGTCCTCTATTTGCTCTGCACACCCTGAGTTGGTGTCATCTTCTTTCATCGCCACCTATATATCAACAACTCTCAAGTCCTCATCTTCAACTCTAAACTTCAACTTAACCCCTAACATACAATCAATGGTATGTTTCATCAAGTCAATATCCATCCCTTCTTCTGTAACAACCACATTCCACCTCTACTACATCCCAGCTTCTGCCTTGGATCAGACTGTTAACCTTCATCTAGCCTATTATTTCCAAAATCTCCTCTTTGAACTCAGTGCCTCCAGTCTCATCTCTTCTCAGATACTCCCTTTACCCTCTGGCTTTTTTATATACTGTGGCCCAGATAACAGATTCTAAAATCTTTGGGTGGCAAGTCATTTCATCAGAGGATAATGTCTCAATTCATAATTTTTTTAGACATGTTTTATACACACACACACACACACACACACACACACACACACACACATATATGATAAACTTGTTTTATAATTTTTGTTTCATTTTTTTTCATATTTCAAATAAGGTTCCAATTAAATCTTTTCTTCATTTGGTTCCTTCCTTTAAATGGAGTCACTACAAATGACCATTTTCTAGCACCAATTGTCCTCACATAACAAAGACATTTTATACACTAATAACTTACTTCAAAAGAGCATGGACTCTTTCAAAAAACAAAAACTTTAAACATCAGTAGTTTACTTTACTTCCGTTAGTATTTTTAGAGTGTTTCCTGACAAAGTTTTAATTTTTAAAAAGAAAGAGCTTTAGGTGTGACAGTGAGAATATTAAATATTGAAGTATACATAATATGCGTCACACAAATTAAGAGGAGATGGCTCTGAGGTCATTATAAACAAAAATGTATCACTCGGATCGTTTTTGTCCACACCAACCCACTTTTAATGTCTCTTTCTTACCTTTCACTTTTGCAGTAAGCATTTCTGCAGCATTTTGAAGATCGACAGAATTGAGGTTCTGATGTTTATTCGTTACAGACTTTAAAACAATGAGAAGTTCGTCCAGACGTATATGAATGACTTCTTTAAAACAGTCTTAAAAAAGAAAAACAATTTTAATTTGTTTCTAAACCCAAGTTTCAGGAATCTAAACTATGAAAGATTATTTTAAAGCACATTTCAAGTAGAAGCACTGGCTCCAAAATTTTTGCCTACTATATGTTCACTTCTATTTTCATCATTGTAATTATATATAATTTATATCTATAGCCTTCAAAAAATCTTTAATCATTTTAAGTCATTAAGGATTTCAAAGGCTCTCCCCGTCACGGTCAACTTAGCACTATCTTTTTTAGTTTTCTCAGTCTAAATATGCTCTCTAGATTTCCCAGGCATCACCTTTATAAGTGTTCCCGCCTTATAGTTTTTATTTTAATACATACGGTAACAGAAAAAGCCTTACAATGTCTGATATATTAATCAATATTTAAGAAAACTTACATGTTAAATTTTTATGTTAGAATTGATTCTTTTCATGAAGTTAATTCTAAGATACTAGAAATCAGCAACTCATAGGCACATAGGTATATAAAGAACACCATATGACCTAAATTTTTAAAAAATTGTTATATAACTAACATTATAAAATGCATAGACCTTTATATGATTTGATGAATTTGTGTGCTTTTTAGAACTGAATTAGTAGCCAATGATGAAAAAGTAAGAGGATCATTACAAAATTTCCAGGTTTCTGCCTACTCTTAAAAAATTAAAATCTGATTATACCAGGTCCACATCCTCAAGCATCTAGAACAAAGCAGCACTACTCTCCTAGATGTGCCTTCTTTCCTTGACCCCACTGTCTATCCCCAGCCTGCTTCACTCATTTACACCAACTCTGGTCAGCGGGATGTGAACAGCATTTTATAACTCCTGGAAATAAGGTGACCATATAATTTATCATTCAAACTAGCACACTCTAGCCAGTGAAATAATCATGAGAGCACTTACAAGCATATTCCTGGATCATCATCCTAGGCAAACCGGAAAGCAAAATAACTCTAATCTTTAAACCTCTGAAATAATCCTCAAAACTTTAAAAAGACAACCATCTTAAATACAATATTCCAAGGTAATTTCCCTTTCTGCAACCTTACATAACACTAGTGTTTAATAACAGGTAATTTATTCAGTGATCTCTATGTGATTTTAGTACATAAAGTGAAGGATATTATCTCATTTAACTTTCATATCAATCCTATTACACAGATAATTTAAAAATCTCCATTGTACAGATAAGAAAACTGAGGCACACCTAAGTTCACCAAGTTACTAAACTGTGGAGCTGGAATTTAAACCCAGGGAGTATAATTCTAGAAGCCATGCTCTCAATGTTATACTGTCTCCCTATTGAAATACCTTTAAAAGCAAACAAAAAAAAAACATTTTTAAATAGTGTCATTTTTTTCAGAAATGTTAAAAGACAATCATTAGAAAAACTGTCTATGGGATAAAAAACAAAAACAAGAAATTATACCATTGTGCATCAACTATTCCATTCATAACCAGCATTATCAAGAGAGAGAAATATGTAGGATAAGAGGAAGAGGCAAGATTAAGAGTTGTACATATATATTGGGGCAACAAGTATTCCAAAAAGAGGCAGAGAAAAACAGTTTAGGTAGTCAGGGAAGCAGAGAACAGAGTGCCTTCAGGAGAAAATTTAACTCATTCAATTAACAAATTTTAATGACAGGAAAAAATATACAAGGGACTAGGTGCTCGCCTAAGCAGCCTTGGAAATGAGTGGAGTCTGTAATGCCAAAGGCAAAGAAAATGCACATAACTACTGTACTCTAGTGTATAAAGTGTTTCCCATGAAGGTTCAGGTTAACAATTCTATACATGTATACTAGAACTGAGCAACTGAGTAAATGGATGGTGGATGGTGGGAGCCAAGGTATCTCACTGTTGAGAGTGGAACCAGGAGTCCTTAGATAAATGGCTGAATCTAAGATTGGGGCAGAAAATAAACAAGATGAGTTAGGAACATCTTACAGTGCCAGAAAGTAAGAGCCAAAAAGAAAAAGAAAAACAACAACAACAACAACAAAAACCCCCACAAAACCCTCACATTGAAGAGAGGATGCCAAGGGGTGACAAGAGTCAACTGAAAGGGCTCCCAGTGGCCAAAGGTGGAACAATTTGAGCAACAAATAATTCAAAGTATAAAGTAAGTATTCATGAATCCATACTGATGCAAATGAATGACTGAATAAATAAATAAAGAAGAGATAATCTCTTGTATAGAAGAATTCTAAATAATTTATATAAATATAAATCATCTTCTCAAGAAGGTGAAGCATGTGCATAGTGACTTCCTTCTAAAGACTACAGTATGGAAGGGGGGACAAAAAGTAACTTTATAGTAGAGAAATCTGACTACTATGTGAAACAGGTGATCAAGGTCAACATCAACAGTGATAAATCATGTTCACATTAAGTACTCTTGATAAGATATAATAAAAAAATGGCACTTTACATCTGTTACCTTCCTTCCAATATCCCCTAACTCCAATCTAATCATGAGAAAAACATCAAACAAATTCTAATCAAGGTGCATTCTACAAAATACCCAGCAAATACTCTTTAAAACTGTCAAGGTCAGTAAAATGAGCAAAGTTTGAGAAACTGTTACAACCAAGGAGGGCCTAAGGAGAATATGACAATTAAATGTACTATGATAGGATCCTGGAGGAGAAAAAGGATATTAAGGACCACATAGAGAAATCTGAATAAACTACGAACTTTGGTTAATATTGTTAACAGATGTATCATACCATTATAAAATGTTAATAAATAGGGAAAACTGGGCATAGGGGAACTCTCTGTACTACGTTCTCAATTTTTCTGTAGATTATAACTATTCTAAAAATAAAGCTTATTTAAAAAGCGAAATACAAATAGACAAAGATATTAGGAATTTTATATACTATTAAAATTTTTTCCATAATTACTTTTTATAAGGAAATGTAAATATGCAGTTATCTATATAATAATTAAGTTGTTAATTATCTTAAATAAATAATCAGTATCCATAATGTTTTGTAATTGTGGATGTTAGTTTGGTTGGTTTACTCAGTGGAGGCAATATAGCTTAGTGATTGGTTGAAAACACAGCCTCTACAACCTGATTGCCTGAATAGGAATTCCAACTCCATCCATAGCTGAGAGACACTGGGCAAGGTACTTACCCTCTCTGTGCCTCTCAGTTTCCTCACCTTTAAAAAGATGATAGATACTTCATAAGATTGTTGTATAAAATGAGTGAAAACACGTAAAGTACTTATAACGGTGGCTGCAACATAATAAGCCTTCCATAAATGTTTGCAGCTGTTCTTATTAGTTTATGCAGGAGCAAAAACAGGTTAATAATAGAGGTTGGGTCTAAAATGGAACCTAGCATCTTTGGAAAAAAAAAAACTTCTGAAAATAATTTTATTAGTTGTAAGAAATAACAATTATATTTTCCCCAAGTTTTGCACTGCAAAGTCTATTCTTTGTTTGGCCTATAGCTAAATAAAGGTAGTTTATGGTAATACTGCTTACTTATCAAAACCAAGTGCTATCATAGAGTTGCACTATACTCTTTGAAACCTATCATAGTCTTAGAAGAGAAAGGAAAGCCAATCATTTCTACCCCCCTTCTCTGATGTTTCACAATAAAATCTACAAATATTAATATACTTACAGAATTCTGTATGAATACTTTGCCTTATTTTGAAATCTCAGGCCAAAAGAGCTTGATTTTTGAGTGTTGACAACAACTGTCAATACTCAAAATTAGTGCTGAGATTTCAGTAAGAACTATGAAATATTAATGGCATAAATGCCTAAATAAAACAAGGTAATAAATTCTGGTCTTCTCAGAGTCAAGGAAATTAATAAATGAATATATTCAAAACTATTAAATGTTTTTCAATTCCCTTAGTTTTAATTTCTAAAAGTAAATAGTAATAGATACAGCCCACAAAACCAAAAATTCTTTGGGATCCTCAATAATTTTTAATAGTATAAGGAAGGAGTCCTGAGAATCCCTGCTATGATCTTTCTAAAAAATCACTGCAAAGCATTCCAATAGCTATCAATATAAATATCTAACCAACTTGAAATTCTTTTTTTCCTAAAAGGAAGCCCTTATAAACACAAAATGAAGTTGTTTCAAGTCAAAGCACTGAAAACCAGTAACTTAGCAAAAAAAAGTTATTTTGCAAGAAATTTCAGAAGTACCTCAAATTACCCTATATTTTCAATTTCCTATGACTGAATATACTTCGGAAGCTCCTAAATCAACAGAAATGAACACGACAACTAAATTTAAAAATATTAATTACAGAGTCAACTACTAGCTCATCGCTAATACTTCAGCTGGGATTATAAATTTCAGCACGCCCTTAATTATGTTTTAAAAGTGCTAAAAAATTTCCATTTTTTAACAAATGTTCTTTTCTCTTATAAAAGAATAATGCTACCCAAAATTCTTTTATGTGGTTAAAAAAAAAAAGCCTCCTATGAAAGTAACTTGAGTTTAAGAAGCTCCTTCACCAACACAAAATATCCACCCTGCACCCCAAACACACATACACAGTAGCAGCAATGAGCAAAACACATGAGGCTTTAACTATTCTTTCCTAGTACAGAAGAAAGGTTAAGTGGCTGACTGGTGTAGAAGAAAACAATAGATTTAGATTAAGAAAGATGGGTTCTAATGCTTGATTTTCCACATTCCTTGAACTCTTAGGTTCTATGATCTCAGATTCATCATCAGTAAAACAGAATTAACAAGAACACCTATCTTAGCTATCTTCAAATGTTGTTGTGAATATAAATTAAAAGAAACAATCGCTTTGTAGTCTTAATAAAGTTATTATTATTATTAAATCTGTAAGCTATTCAAACTACCTTTTGAAAACAGATTTGTCCCATACAAAATTATGTTCAATAACAAATACTTATAGCAAGGTACCACAATAACTTGGCTAATGAAAAAGAAACACTAAAGCTGTTTTGATTTCATTTTATACATAAAATCTAAATTAGTAAATTACTTGGAAATAAAATCATAATTAAAGATATGCTTTATAAAAACACTTTTACAAATATGACCTATAGTATTTAATTTATAATATAACTAAATACAAGATAATTTTTAAATTTTATAGTGGCCTCATTGTAAATGCAATGAAATTTAATTTATACTACAAAGATATTAAATATGTGAATATATAATGTTCAACCAAAATCTTAACACTAGTTATCTAGAACAGTAGAACTCCTATATCCCAATGTCTATTTGTTTATCTACCATTCCAGTAATATAGTAATCTGAATTTTAATTTATTGTTTCACTCATCTGTGACATTTATTTTGTTTAATTTAGCTTATCAAGTGAAAACAGATTAGCCAGCTCTACTTTTTAGTTCTCATGCATTAACACAATACTGCAGTGTTTATATTGCAAACACTTCATGGAAATGCTTAAGTAAATAAATGAAAAAATCCATGGTGTTTTCCTGAATTTGAAAAAAAAAAAAACAAAACACCTGACAATAATTTTTAAAATCAGTCTTAACCTCTCTGGGAAAGCAGTGAAAACGAGGAAAAAAGGTTTTAGAACTTTTATCACTAGGAAACTATCCCCCCGCCCGCTTTTTTTTTTTTTTTTTTTTTTTTTGCTTTAATGACTTCTGAATTTACAGGATAAAAGTAAAGCCTGAACAGCAGCTTTCCTTATCCAGCCACTTGAGGGGTGTAAAAATAATAGTTGACATTTTAAAAACACTTATTCTAAGAGCTTTACATATATGAACTTGCTTAATCTTCACAATAACCCAATGATGTAGGTACTATTAACTCCTTTTAACGGGTGTAGAAACTGAGGCACAAAGGTAAGTACCTTGTAGTGGTAGAATGAAGATTCCATTTTATCCGTTCTAACACTATAATTTGTGCTCTTAATCAATATGCTATATAAACATGGTTAAAGAGGAAATAGTTTAATGGCAGTACTCTACAATTTGTGATTTAATAGGCTGTAACTTCCAATGCCAGTTACTATTTTAAGTGGTGTTAAGTTATGTAAACCATTCTAGGCAAGTATAGAAGAGGAAAGTAATCTCCTAAGAGCTGGCACATGTAATAAATGAGCTAGCTGAATTTCACACTTCATTCCTCAAAGATTCATTTTTTACCTTCTAGGCACTAAGGTATAACCTATTAACACTCATATTAACCTCTCCTAAGCGATATCCATTAGAAATCACTTGTAAAGAGGTTTATTACTAAAAGAACACAGCAGTCATCAGGAGAGGCACTGCCTAGAAAAAAAAGGGAAAAAAAAAGAAAAAAAGAAAAGAACACAGCAGGAGGGCATATCTGAAACTAGCAATTTAAGGTTTATAATATTCCACAAAATTCCTGGCACACTATAAAGGTTGAAAGTTAAGTCATCAATAGTCAATGATTAGTCAAATTAACACTTATTAGTGAAACAATAGTCAAATTAACACTTTGAAATTTGTCTGAAATAAATTTATACATTTTCCTGTATATTCTCCCTGGAAAAAAATTGGGTTAATCGATAAGATAGGATTTCAATTAACTCTTTGAAAATGTATACAGATTTTCCCTCTCTAATAATGCAACATATTACTTAATGGCATTAAACTTTTTATTTAACTCTCTCTGTTCAATATAATTTGCTTTAGAAAGTTAACATACTTCTAACTATAGTTTTATCAAATTTAGGACCTAGAATTCATCTGAAGCTATCACTTATGAAATCAGTTATGTTTTCACAAAGTGATCCACCCTTAAATTAGAAAAAACTTTTAAAAAGTAGAGAACTTAACTATTTTATCTGAAACTAATAATAATGTCTTATCTTTCTTTCTAGCCTTTTTAAAAAAGCAGAAAAAGACACTATTGTGACATTAGTAAATTTTTATTAAAATGCACTTTAAAAACAGTGTCATGTAATCAACAAGCTACAAGAAGCATTAGACTGATTTTCCTTCAAATATGGCAATGGACTCTTCCAAGAATCGAGTACCAAAAAAAAAATATTAAGCATTTGCACTATTTTTTCTAGCTCAATTAAAAAGGCTTACACTTTTCAAATTCCCAAATTTCTAACTTCCTTGAATGGTATTCTACCTGGGAATGGGGAGGTATATGACAAAGACAGAGTTTAAGATTACTGTAAAAACAAGAACATTTATGAATCTGTTGGAATTCAGAAGACATTATTTTTCAGGGGACAACCATGAACCTGAATTGGTATTTACACCGCATGTATATTAATCTGTGGTATTAAATTTAAACACAGAGGATGCGTGTATAATTGAGTGCCTTTAGCATTTTAATATGATACAATATTTTCCCCTGTAATTATTCATAATGCACCTTAATAACACTGGATAGAGATCTTAACTTCAAATTTCCCATCTGCTACTTGTATAAAACTCCAGGGTAACCTCCTCCTGGAAATAAGTGGTAGACAGAATTAACAAACTCTATCATTTACCCTAACAAAGCAAGTGTTTTCACAGTCTAATTTCCCACATTAAGCTATTTTTATTTGTAAATAAGGTAGACTGCATAGGTATCTTAAGTCTGTTAAGGGGTGTAGAGCTCTTTGGCAGAAATTTATTTTCTCTAGTCAATTCCTCAACAACTACTGCTATATGAGCTTTACGTTCTCACCTGGGAAATTTTCATAAATACCACATTTAAGATAATTATCATAAAACTTACATTTAAAAATCCTATAGAGGGGTGGAAGGGAGGTGGGTATCCTATAAAATGCATTATGGAGTTTGAAAACAAACAGCTGTCTTCTTCAGCTCTGAGCTGTCAATATTCAGAACAGTGTAGAATTTCCAACTCCAATCAAATTATAAATCACAGAATTATAAAAGTGATAGCATCATTCTTAACAAATTATTAAATGACTTAAGCCATATTCCAAAACTAGTGAGTAGCAGACTTAGGCCTAGAACCTAGATCATGTGATTCTCTTTCCAGAGCTCTTTCTGCCACCTCTTACTACCAATTTAACCAAACTGTATAACCTGGCTGGAAGTTGATCTGCTAGTTCAAATCGAAGAAGGGCATGAAAAAGCTACTTTCCAAAGGCAACTTTAGGAAGGGGAGTCCAAAGAGACCCCAACAGTTCTCATTTCTAGGTACAAATTTTCTTAAATTTGCTCCCATAACAACTTTTTCTAGGATTTCTTTTAATGCTGTAGAAATCA
This sequence comes from Macroglossus sobrinus, assembly GCA_004027375.1. Taxonomy (NCBI): domain Eukaryota; kingdom Metazoa; phylum Chordata; class Mammalia; order Chiroptera; family Pteropodidae; genus Macroglossus; species Macroglossus sobrinus. Next base: position 193,330 of record PVKZ01000486.1, on the reverse strand, counting down.
AAAATATTTATAGCTCAAGAATTTGTCTCATGATTGAGAAAGGCCAAATGTCTATACCGGCACTGTCCAATAGAAATTTCTTCACGGATGGAAATTTTTATATCTTCACATAGCCACTAGCCACATGTGGCTTACAAGCCTTTGAAATGTGGATACTGTGACTGAGAAGCCAAATTTTTAATTTTAATTAAATTTAAATTGCCACATGCCTAGAGGCTACCATACTGGATAGTGCAGATCTAGATAATCCCCAGTGAAAACAGAATTGGCTACTAAAATCATGAAAACAGCAGTGTTTTTACAGAGGACCTGCCATGTGAAGCAGGTGAAATAGCATGGAAAGAACACATCATTCTGCACTCATGACCTCTGGGTTCCAAATGAAACCATTATTTATCAGAAAGAGGGGTTGAAATCACATAATCTAAATTATACATATAGCTCACTTGTAAAATGGGACTAAAAGTACATGCCTTTGTGGGGACTGTGTGATTTAATACCGTTTGTATGTAAAAGTACTGCAGAAAATATAAAGCCTAGCTTTGACAATATGGTTGAACATCTGAAGCAATAGTCAAGTAACTTCATACATCACTGCCTGATGAGAGGTAAAGTATATAAGGAAAATGTTATTTGGATTACACCAAAAGCTGATTTCATTTTACACCTACATTCTATATTCTTAAGAGCTAACTGTTTAGCTTTTTAACAGACAACTGAGATAAATTTAAAAACTGTAAACAATGCCAAAAATTAGGCATCCTTCCTCTTAAGGAGGCAAAAGACAATACTGGCAAGGCCATTGACAAAAAAACTGACAAGGCTCCGTCACTACAAGAGGAAAACAATAAAACAGCTCTTTGCTGTCTAGCCAAAGTTTACAACGATGGTGGTATTAAATAAAGAACAGCAGAAATCCAGGGATATTTCTTAATATCCAGAAGACAAAAGCATGGCCCATGTCTAGTCTATAGAAACATATGTAATCATACCACTTTACAGTTATAGAATTTTAAACTTCTTACCTATTTTCCTGAAGATTATATCTCATGTGATTCTTGTAATAATTCTATTAAGTAAATAAGGACTAGTCTGACATTCTAGCAAGCTGAAAATCATGATTAATATTAAATACAAGCATATTTTTATTATTTATAATGAGGTTAATTTACATTAATGCATACTCCCTTGTTTAAGTAAAATAAACAGAAGAAGTTCTGCCAACTCATACTAAATAGTAGATATGCAGATTTTATAAAAATGATCCAAATACAAAGAAAACAAATTCTTAACATCCGAGATTTATTCTGAGATGGCATATATATATCCTTTCAATTCTGATTGAAGAACCAAGCATTAAAATCAATCCAAGGATAAATAATGAAAATTCTACAGCCACTACTCACTAATGAGAGTTGGTTATCCAAAAGATGGTTTTTACATTTTTTAAAAATTAATTTAAGAGCCATAAATGGCAAGCTTTTTATTATTAGAAATAGAATCAAGTATTTAAATTTTGAAGTACTAGTTTCCTTATTAAAATGATAATTTCCTAAAAGGTTTTAAATGTTAACTGTCCATGAAAAATATATTTCCATACATATACTTTTTTATTTTTATTTTTTTTTACCTCAAATAGTAGTCTCCACTGGCTATCTAATACATATTACCACTTTTTTCTTTTTTCAATTAAAATCAGTTTTCAATCCTCTTCCTTCCTAATCTCTCTACTGTCTACTCATAAATTAAAAGTCATATAAATACACACACACACAGTCCTAAAAGAATGACTTATGTGACTGTAATTGTAAGAAAAATTTAAATACTAAAATTTTGAGGCTACGATTCAAGTCATTATTTTGGGTACTTCACCAGGAAAATTAGTTAGGCTAGAGTGAACTCTTAAAAGCATCATTTAATACAAGATATGGTTTTAGTTTCTGTTTTTCAGAATATATATCAGAAAATGAATACTTAATATATACATAGGAAATATTAGACTCTTTGAAACTCTAGGTCTCCTATCAATAACACAAGATATCTTCATTTCCTATATCCAGATATACCATTATGAATATAGAAATGAACTGCTACTTGTCACAAAAGAATAGGAGCTATATTTTTTATATCATTGCCATCAAATCTGGATATAAAAGAGGCATGAAAAGTTGAAAGGCTTAGGTACTAAGAGCAAGTCAGGGAGTACAGATGTACTCTTTACCTCAGAAGAATTGAGTCTCATGCTCCATTATCCATATCTAACTAAACAGATGTGCTTATCTCTTAATTGAAGAAGCAAACTGAAGAACATCAAAGAGAATTAAGTTTGATTTTTGAGGGAAAAAACACATTTAAATGCAATTGATTTTAGATTAGGTTTTAGGAACAATATAGAAAACACAATCCCAGCAGTAGTATCAACAATTTCAATTACAAACATCAGTCTGCTTGTTGAAGACCAATAAATGAACTGTGTTACCATTAACAAGAAGGTTTAAATGCCAATGATCGAAAATTTTACTGTCAAATGGGCTCACCTGCTAAGAACCAAAGACTTATTTTTGTTTTTTTGTAATCTTATTCCCTCACACTTACCAAGTTTCTATAATGTATTTTACTGTACCTGATTATGAAACAGGTAAACATCAAACATATGGGGAAAAAAGTCATAAAATAACTGCAAAAGAATACCCTGTCCCTAACACTGTGTATACACTTCTCTGTAACGAAGCTGGCATTTAAAATTTTACAAACTATCCAGTAAGAATGCTAAGAGAGAAGACAGTTGACAAACCTGAAAGAATAGCTTCTTTCAAATATAACAGCATATGGGAGAACTTCCTTATATCATTCACCAACTCCTTGATGTAATCCGGATCAAAAATAGAATTGGAACTTAAAGACTTGAGCCCCATTTCAGAAGTCGTAACATCAGTAGAGAGCTGGCCTGATGACAAAACACGTTTTTTCTTTGTCTTTTTCTGTTTGTGAGCAATCATCCTCTCATAAAACAGTCAGAAAAACTGAAATCCTTAAGGGGAATAGGGGGAGAAAAAAAAGAGAGAAACAAAAATACTGCATCAACCAGGGGGAACATTCTACTAGGTTTTCACAAATAACCCAAAGCCCACCTCAATATATATTAAGAACAATCACAACAACAAACACTGAACTGTATTACTACTAATAGTGGCAGCTTCCATTTAAGTGCCAGCAATCCTGACAACTCTATGATACGAAGAATACTGTTCTCTTCATTTCATGAGTTAAAGAACCTGAGGTTTGGAGGTTAAATAATCTGTCTAAACTCTTAGCTGATAAATTATGAACTGATACTTAAACCCAGATCTGCCTTGTCACCAAAATCCATGCTCTTAATTCCTAGATTTTTAAAAATTTGTAAACGTTTTCCTGAACTGTCACTTAGTGGAAGGACATATTCTCCCTCCATGACATCACCTTCAAAAAGAAAGATGAAATATGAGCTTTAAAAAAAATTGTTTTCAAAATCCCCCTCTATCACTTACTGTGTGTGACCTCACAAGCTCTTAATCAACTCTTTATATTGGTGTGTTCATTTATAAAATGGGAATAACAACCTGACAGCACCTATCTCATGGGATGATTGTAAGCATTAAAAGAGACAATGGTACAGAAGTGTCCATTTAACATATAAAAGAAGTTCATTTACAGTTAGTTCTCAATAATAATGCATGCACACACATATACATGTACACATACACACAGACATAATATGGATTATCAAAATACAGCAACAAATTCCAAAGGTGTCCACTAATTTGACACACCCTGATTGCTTGAACAAATAAATGTATAATTATTGGGGCAATATTTCTGGGCACTTCAGGATGGTATAGTAAAAACACAATCATTTGGAATGAGAAAGGTTTAGATTTGAATCCTGGTTGAATACTTTTAAATGTGTGACACAATTTGCTTACAGGCTCTGTGAGGACTAAAAAACACAAAATTAAAAGACTTCATATATAATATTTAAAAGGAAACACAAAGTTAAGACTCCATATGTTAAAACACCTAATCCTGGCTCGTAGTTGGAACACACAAAAAATTTAGTATGTTTCTGCTTCGTCCTTACATTTTACCTTTTTAAAATAAAAATTCCTAAATTTTGTTTGTATATATTGGAATCAAAAAGAAAATGACTGGTGGAATTAAATTAGCTCAAGCATCATCAATAACACATTTAAAAATATTGACAATTTGGGTACTTTCAAAATGTATGAGGGACTGAAGATTTCTGTGAAATTCACAGAAGTTTTATGTAATATTCATTTCCAGGTCATGTGTAAGATATATTACTGTACCATTTACTCCTTCCTATACTTGAACCAACTCCAGAGATTTTTTCTTCTTAATGTATAGCTCTCTATTCACTTCTATCTCTACTACCTCTCTAGGTGAATTACTACACCATTTTGGTTTTAGCTACTAATTTTCTGATGCTCTCTCCACATCCCATTCCAAACGTAGTGAGTACACTTTTCAAAACATGAATGTCATCATGTCATTACTCTGCTCAAAACTCATCTAAAGGACAAGTGAGACGTTATCATGCACTATACGGCTCATACCCACATCTGCAATGTCACCTGGAGACATGATTCCTACTCAACATTCCTGCCACACATACCTTCTTCTCATTCTTCCAACAATATTTGTTTGTTGTGACCCACAGTAGGAAATAATTTTACATCATGGGCCAGTATACATGTCAAATATGTTGTGTTTGTATATGATGGTACATGTAGGAATGCATAAAACAGAAAACAGATTCTGGATAAGGAGCCAGGTAATGTACTCAGATGATTTCTATCCTACCTTGTTTTATATTTTAAAATGCTGGTTGCAACCCACCAAATTAGCTTCAACTCATAATCGGCCCATGACCCTACAACTTGAAAAACACCAACTATTCGACTCAAGCAAGGTCCCATCTCTACACAGTTCCATTTGTCTGGACTACTCCTTCCCCTATGTTTACTCATTTTAATCTCAGCTCAAAGATCACTTCCTCAAAGAAGCCTTCCTGGACCACCCTTACCACATAACCACCACCACCACCACCACCACCACCACCACCACCACCAAAATAGAGCAGAATCTCCTATGAGATGCTTTAGAGAGTCTTACATTTTTCATCACTGCACTTATCCAAGTTCAAGTAGATGGTTCATGTCTTCCTATCTGTACTATAAGCTCAAGGAAATCAAGACCATGTCTGTTTGCTAACCACATGTTCTCTGTTCACAGCATAAAGCAGGGTATATGAAGGATGAACTACTCAAAACTATTTGCAGAATGAATGAGCTTATAAACTTATAGTTATAATTAACGTTTATAGAAACCAAAATGGTTAACTTTGGATTGTTGCAGTATTTTGAATGGAAAATACAAGTGATTTTTAAAAATATTTCTCTAAAATAGTCTTTCAAAATACACATACACAAACAAAAAAAAATAAGCATATAAAGTTGAGTAAAGTCAAGATTACATAAAACTGAAATCAAAGTTGGGTTTCTATTGTTTCTCTACCTCTGATTATTAAATAAGGTGTCCTAACGCTTCTCTGATAGCTTTTACAGTTTCTTTATTCAATAGCCTTATTAATCTCAAATTATTTCTGAGAATGTATTTTCTATATTTAAACCAGTTTCAAACCTAACATTAATACTTAAATACCTAGATAATTTCTAAAATGAACCCAGGAAAATCTTTTAAGCTCTATTATTATGCCTAATTCTCAACAACAACAACCCCAAAACACTGTGTTGTGTGCTGTGTTTGGGCAGCACTTTTACAAATCACTTCTTAAGAACATTATTAACCTAACACTTTTGCAGCTTGCATAATAAAAGTTGTTCTGATTCCTTTTTGATGGCCTTTAGTTAAATAAATTAGAAATCTGGTCACTGTCACTGATAAAAAAAGATAGTTATAAAAATTAAAGACCTATATCACAAGTACCAAATAGAACAATTCACTTATCTCAGCAAAAAAAATTTACTTTAAAAAGTGTCAAATTAGTAACCCAAAGCTGTAAAAAGTGTTTCAAAAAATGCTTAAACATTTTAAGCCAAGACTAAGAAAAATCTATAAACAAAAAACAAAAATGGTGGGAAAAGGAACTATTCTACCTCTAGTCAGCCTTATGGTGAGTAATAACCTAATTTTGTTATACATACTTCACCATTTTTCATTCTTCAAACATACAAAAAAAGAATATTAACAGTTGGAAAAAAATTAAATTAAGTCAAGCTTTCATAAAACTGAACTATGATAATGAGGAAGTTTGGAGGATATAAACTTTCAAGACCATCTACCTTCCCATGTCTCAAAATGAACATCCTCTAGTCTGTGGTAACATAAAATGTAGTAACAGATTGCAACTGGCAATTTAATTAAATGAGGCAATAATATGGAAAGCATTTAGTACAGTGCCTGGTTCAAAATGAAGACTCAATAACTGCTATCCATATTACTAGCAGTGTTTTATGGCAGATTATTTTTAACATAAATAATGAACAAGATATGGCTTCACTACAACATATCTGTAAACTGTGAGCAAGAAATACAGGACTAGAAACAATTTCAGAAACTTAACTGACTTCATGGAAACCTACTAAATCACTTCCAAGTGAAGTTTGAACTGTGCAAACAGAATGTTGAGCAAAATACTTGTGAAACTCTCCTAATTCTCATGCAAACTTCAAATCCTCAACATTAAAAATGTGTTTAATCCATTTCTCCAAGAATTTTTACTGTGGAAAACTTTCTCCATATGTTCTAAATTCTAAGTAATATGTGCATTAGAAATGTGAACACTAACTTCCTGGTACCCTGGAATGTAGCTTTTCCAAGACTTGCAGTAGCCCATGTTAATGTACCCTGCCCCATGTACTTCCTTTCCAAATGTATCACTATAGAAGTATTTTCGTTTTAGACATTGGGCTAACTGAAGTGTAAAACAGCGCCCAAATATCTGTTCTTAATAGTTCCCATCTTACTATTTCTACCTCTGAAAAAACCTGCCAGACATTTCAGAAATCTATTTCAGCATAATTCTGATTTGGTGAGACTATTTAAAAATGTTAAACAAATCAGAAAAAAAAAAACATTCTGGAGGTCTTTAACTGTATTTTTAAAAAACACTCTCCACAAATAGAAGCATGTTAAAAAGTTTTATCGACAGTGTGTAAATAACTGTAATTTCTAAAGAAAGGCTTGAAATACACATACACTTCATTCCTGTGCAGTTAGAATCCAGCACGTTTTAAAAGCTGCCCAACCTCCCACGCCTCCAAAATGTCTAGCATTCCTGGCAAGCAGGGTTCTCCCTTGACCAGCCCAAACTACCCAATGCCAAAAGCACTTTTTCTATCCCAGTATTTAAAAACAGAGTGGGAAAATCAAGCAAAAAGGGCGGCGAACATTGATAGTGAGGACCAAGAGATATCGTCACGGAGATGGCTGGAGAAAGGTGTAGGGGCGCTAACGTCCCTCTTATAGCAATTAACAGTCCTGCTCTCTGAAAAGGTATGAGGTCAATTTCTTCTTGAGAAAAAAGAGTAAAAAAAGATTAACATGGAGACATGAGGTTCATCAGTCTCTAGTGCTCCAGACTGAAATCTCTCGCACTTGACCTCATCCGTCAAAAAGAAAATTTTAAAAACAGGAAAAAAACACCATCAAGACCCAAACATCCACAACGAAACTGGGAAAACCACTTGACACAGAGCAAAACACCCCTCCTCGGCTCAAAAGACAAGAGAAGAGAAGAACAATGGACCACGGAAATCCTAAAATATCTCAAGAATGAGAGAGACCCTGTAAAAGAGATGAATGCTGTCAGGGCAAGTGCCGGCGAGAAGGGATCAGAAGCAAAACTAAACGCTAGTGATCAAGAGCACAGATTCCGCAGCAAAACTGCCTTGGTGTAAATCCGCACTCTGCTAATTACTAGCAGGAGTACTCCGACAGGTTTTTAACCTCAGTTTCCCCATGTAAAAAACGAGTTAAATAATCTTGGACATCTGAGGATTAAAGAAGTTAAAAGTGGAGAGCTTTTGGAGCAGGATGCGGACGGAGGGACGTGCTGTGTCTGTCTGCTTTTAGTATCATCGTCATCATCCGCTCAGGGCCACCGCTCGCGCCCTCCCGACTGCTCTGCTCCTGTCGCGCCAGGCGCCCCGCTCGTCCACTTCGGACCCCTTCCGGAAGGACCAGGAGCCCCAAAGACCCCGGCCCAACTCCCAGCACAGATCGCAGCCGCCTCCGCTCGGGGCCGCCCAGACCCTGGACCGCAACTTGCCGGCGGCCGCTGGGGGTGACTCCAGCTCCAAGCCGCATACGCCCCTTCACACTCACCACAGCGCTCCATCCTGTGTCCCGGACGCCGACGCCCGCCCAACGCTCACAGCCGCCACGGCCGCGGCCACGGGCTGGAACTCACCGACCCCATCCCCCCACGGCCCGCGGACGCCCGGCCAAGCCGCCGCCGCAGCAGCTGTAGCTACGGCCAAGACTGCTCCGGCCACCCTCGCCCCGCCCTCGCCCCGCCCCCTGGCCTCGCTCCTCCCGCCCAGCCTTGCCTCGTCCCCTAAGGTCCATCCCATTGGCCCTCACACCCGGGGGGCGGGGCTAGGAGCCCTGCAGCAGGTGGGGCTGCCGCTGGCTCGCGCGCGAGGGGATGGCTGTCAGCTGCACCCCCAGCGCACAGGTTGTCCTCAGCATTGCTGGACGTGTTAAACACCCTGTGAGTCTCGCGGCAGGGTAGGCGGAGCGAACCTTAGGAACAAGTCACCTGATGGCTATATCTGGCTAATGAGAGTTTCTCTGGTAAGCAATCTACATTTCTTATGAGGTACATCTTTTGGCAACCCTTTTCCTCCCTCTCCAACTCCTTTAAGGAAACAAAAACAAAAACAGGACCCCACACAGATTAATACAGGCCTGGCTCAATTCCTTTTCAGAAGAATGAACTCCCTCAAAACCAGTAGACTACTTGGCCTTCTGTAGAAGACTTTCCACTTAGACCAATATTATATTACTTTCTTCAGCTGCACTCTCAAATTCGCTCAGAATGAGAAAAATTATGAGAAAGATTAAATAATTAAAGAAAGCAGCAGGGGCCGAAAGCACATAGGTTTGCAATCATACTACTCACTGGAACAAGCAATGTCATTTACCTCTGAATGTGCATGCACATTCAGAAAGAAATGAGGGAGGAACAGAGGGCACATGGGGAGAGTGTTATCTTACCCACTATTCCCCTTGATAAATAGGATTGTGTTCTTTATTAAAGTAGAACTCGCTGTCACTGACAATGTCTTGAATAAGATCCTAATGGGAAGAGAGTATGTGGATTGGAGGTAGTGGTGTGACAAGAGACAGAAAAGAGCAAACAGGAGGGAAGGAGAGATGAAGCAATAAAAGAGAGACAGAGATGTGAAAAACGATTGTGGAGAGGTGAAAAAGAGCAGGAAAGAAGACCAAGAAAAATGCATAGAGAAGTGGAGGCAGATGAGAAAATAAGATGAAGACAGAACAAGGAAGATAGGAGAGACAAATAGAGATGACAAAGAGAAAAAGAGATAGAGCTACCCACTAATGGAGAAAGGGAAGAGGGATGCCTCTGACTCACAATTCTAGGGATGTGAAGCCAATTAGGCTTGATATGTGAAAAATAAATAAATATGGGAACTCCAGGCTCCTTGATTACCTGGGTTCTACAGTTATTTTGCAGAATTAATTTTAAAAAACTTACCCATTAAGCCTTAAACCTAATTGTATGAAGATTAAAAACACTAGAAATGCTAGCGATACCTAACATCCAAATGCTTCTGTCTGGAGGAGAATGATGTGCCATGGACACTCACCATGGAAACAACTGATGGCTAACCTGAAGGATGCTAATGGGGAGAGAGAGGGAAGGATTCTGAAGGCCAAGGCAGGGCAACTGTCAGGAAGCTCAATGGAGTAAAGTCTGACCCTCAAAACTATTCTCAAGACCCTTCCTACCAGATATACCTCTAAACCATCTCAAAAAAGCAACTACTATGCATAAGACTGACACAGAATAAGTCTTCTATGAATATTAGTTAAATTACAAGTAAGGTTATCTAAAGGAAATTTTAACAAGTCTCTCAATTTCAATCTTCCTCTTAAACCTTTTAAAAATATGATAATTATCTGTCATCTTCTCTACCTTTCTTCCTTAGTAAGGAGGATGATGACATTTAGAAACATTAGGAAAAAATGGTGGTTCACTTTTAAATTAAAAGGATTATATTAATCCTCCGCTCACATTTTGCTTAATGTTATATTAGATATATGTTTCAAGTAAGAAAAGTACACTACTGCAATAATATCTTTCTGCAAGTCCAAAAATGCTTGTTTTATTAACTGGAAAGTGTTAAAAAATTTAAAAAGTAAAATTATCTGTACATCCAGTGTAGAAGTCTGACATTTTAAAATGTTCAACAAATTACAGAAAAACATTTAATGAAGAAATATATAATTGAATAGAAACCACTTGTGTTTTTGCCATTTTACATTATTAGCGTCTAGTATTTTTTCCTTCCCAAACAGAAATTCATATTCTCTATAATGTTGCTCTTGAGTCAGCTATTTTGTGAAGCCTTTACTTATATTTTGTTAAAATCATCTTTTTCATGTGTTTGTTCTCTGCAGTATTAACGTAGTATTGTTATTTTTGCTAGGTAGATGTCTTCAAATTCCTGAAGTTGATTCTGTAGTTTAGGTAGCCTACTTTTCATAACAGAACATGGGTATAAAAACATCTTACATGTCTGGAGATTTTTTTGGTTGTCATACTGGGGAGGAGGTTGTACTGACATCTAGTGGATAGATGCCAGGGATGCTGCTAAATATCCTACTTGCACAGGAAGAGTACCCCGAACCTTTCCACCCCTATCCCTAACAAAGAATTATCTGGACCAAAATGGTCAATAACATCAAAGTTGAGAAACCATGCTCTAGATCCAATTATCATTCTATAAGCAATATAAAAGATAAGAGGAGCATGTTAAATTACATCATAGAATGTACCCAGCAAATCTAGACTGTGGGCCATTTTATAGAGCAAACAACACAATTATTTAAATAAATTGCAAAGATAAGATGAAAAGAAAATCTATAGATTACAAAAATCTTAAAATTTTAGATATGTCAAGTGCAGAATAAACAAGACCAGATTTGTCCTTCTACTATATTATCTTAAGACATTGTACTATAGACAACATAGAACTGTGATCCTTAAGAGAAGAGATCACAAACAAATGAGATAACCCTTACAATCATCCCAACTTTCTGCCTGGAAGCACCCCAACTTTCTGCCTGGAAGCACATGGAAGACCATGGCACAGGAAGGGGGAAGCCAAGCAGGGAATGGTACTTGTGTTGAGGAGACAGGGATTACAGTTCAGGGAAACTGGGAGAGGATGGAATGTGTAGGGCAGAACAGCAGGGAGGAAGAAGGAAGACTCCAGAAATCTGCATAGGCAATTTCTTAATTCTCTTGCTGAATATAAAGCTGCACATGTATAGGGTGAAACTCCACAAGGATGGGTGAAGAATTTCTAGGGAGCAGTAGCATGGCTCCCAAAAGGCTGGGAGATCTCTGAGTTTTCAACAGCCAGAGTAGAGAGACCTGCTGAACGAACACTCAAGGAGATCCCAGAAAGTCATATGTTAATAGTACATCTAACCCAGCCATAATAATATTGCTTCTTGGCATTTTTGGCCAAGATGAAGTGTCTAACCCACCCCTAATAAAAAATTCTAGACTCACCCCAATGAAGCTTCAAAACAATGCTCATTTTAAAATGCTCATTTAAAATGTTTTTGAATTTAAAACAAAAGAAATAACAATGTGTTGCGGCATTTCCAATATATACAGAAGTAAAATATATGACAATAGCACAAAGGGAGGAAAATGAAAGTATATAATAAGGTTCTTACATTATATGTGAAGTAGCATAATATTATTTGAAAATATAATATAATAAGTAAAAAATTTGTATTAAAGTCTTTCAAGGTACAGTTAGTAAGCCAATAGTGGACATAAATGGAATTCCAAAAAATTAATCAATCCAAAAGAAAGCAGGACAAGAAGAAAAAGAAACAAAAACAGATGAGACAAATTAAAAACAAACAGCAAGATGACAGACTTAAACCCAATCATATCAAAAATTATATTAAATATAAATACTCTAAAAATATCTATGAAAAAGCAGATATTGTCCAATTGGATAAAAAGACTCAACCACATACTTCCTGTAAGAAACAAACTTGGAATACAAAGACACATATTGAGAGTAAAGTGATAGAAAAAACACAACCGTGCAAATACTAAACATAAAAAAGTAGAAACAGGTTTACTATATCAGACAAGGAGTTTTACCAAGGATAAAGAGTGACATTTTGTAGTGATAAAAGAGTCAATTCATTATAAAGACATAATCCTAAAAGTATTTGCACCTAAAAATAGAGTTCCAGAATAGAAGAGGCAAAAACTGACAGAAATGTCAGGAAAAACAGACAAATCTCAATGACAGTTAAAATTTCAATAATCTTTTCTCATTAATTCATAGAATAACAGGAAAATCTGTAAGGATACAGATGATTTGAACAATATTATCATCCAACTTGACCTGATAGACATTTATAGAAAATTCTACCCAACAACAGCAGAACACATATTCTTTTCAAATGCATATAAAATATTCACCAAGATAGAATATATATGGGACCATACAACAAATCTCAATAAATTTAAAAGGATTGAAAGCAGACTGTGTATGTTCTCTTAGCCAAACAAAATTAAATTTGGAATAATGGTAAAGTAATTGAGAAATCCCTAAATATGTGTAAATTACAAAATATACTTTTAAATAATCAATAGATCAAGTTTCCACAAGGGAAATTTGAAAATATTTTGAAATGAATGAAGGAAAATTAATTTCAAAATGTAAAAGCAATAGTTAGATAAATACATAGCTTCTTTCTTTATTAAAAAGAAAGAAGAGTCTAAAATCAATGCACTAAGCTCCAACTTTAGGAAGCTAGAAAATGAATTAAAAGTTAAGTAAAAGGAAGGAAATGATGATAAGAGTAGAAAACAATGATAGAGGAAACAGACAACAGAGAAAAACCAATGTAATTAAAAGCTGGTTCTTTGAAAAGATAAATATCTAGAATGATCAAAATGTAAACAAAGAAAACAAATTACTAATATCATGAATGAAAGGAGGGACATCTATACAGACCCTACAGATATTAAAAGAGTAACAAGGCAATGTTACAAACTTTGCCAATAAATTTGCCAGATGAAATGGAAAATTTTCTTAAAAGACACAAATGACCAAACCTAACATAAGAAATAGAAAATCTGAACAGCCATATATATATATATATATATATATGAAATTGAAAATATCTCAGAAAGAAAACTGCAGACCATATGGCCTCACTTATGAAATGTATTGAACCAATAAAATAATCCTACAAAAACATTTAGTAAATAGAAGGGACAGGAACACCTCTCCCAACATTTTACATGGTCAACATTACTGATACTGAAACCAAAGAAAGATATTACCAGAAAACATGCCAAATGTCTTAACACACTGTCAGCAAGTCAAACTCAACAATATATAAAAAGGATAATACATTATCCAACAAGAGTTTGTCCTGGGAATGCAAGCTTAGTTCAATATTCAACAGAAAAAAAAAAATGTGATTATCTTAACAGGTGCAGAAAAAGCATGTGACAAAATTCTGCACCCATTCATGACTAAAGCAGTCAGCAAAGGAAGAATAGAAAAGAATTTCTTCAACCTGATAAAAGGCATCGACAAAAAATCTACAGCTAACATCATAGTTAATGATGAAAGACAATGTTTTCCCCTTAAGATCAGGATCAATATTATTACCGAAAATCTTAGCCAGTATAATAGAAGAAGAAAAGGAATAAAACATATTCAAATCCAAAAGAAAGAGGTAAAATACTTTATTCCAAGTGGATATGTTTGTGTACCTAGAAAATGCTAAGGAACCTATAAATAAACTTGTCACATCTGACATCTGAATTACATATAACTAAATATAGTATGGTCACAGACTACAAGGCCAATATACTATAATTTTATTTCTATATACTAGCAACAAACAATTGGACAATAAAATTTTAGTAACTAATACCATTTAGAATAACATCGAAATACAAAATATTTTTAGGAATGTATTTAACAAAATATGTTTAAGATCATAAATTTAAAACCACAAAACGAGTTCAAGAACTGAATAAATCAACGAGCATACCATATTCATTGATTGGATGACTCAATACTGTTAAGATTTTATTTCTCTCAAATTGATCTATAGTTGCAAATAATCACAAACAAATTCTTCATGAATTTTTTGTAGAAATTGATAGGCTGAGTCTAAAATGTACATGAATATGTAAAAGATATCAAACAGCCAAAACAACTTTGAAAAAGAACAAAATTGGAGGACTTTCACTGCCTGATTTCAAGGCTTGGTATAGAGCTACAGTACCCAACACATTTTGATAGTGGTATAAAGAGAGACTTAAATCAACAGACTAGAATAGAGTTCAGAAACAGACCCACAAATATACAGTGAATTAATTTTCCAAAGGGTGCCAAAGTATTCAGTGGGGGAAAAGGTAGTCAAATATCTTAATATCCATATGAGGAAAAATAATATCCTCAACCCTTACTTCACAGCATATCCTAAAATTAGCTCAACATGTATCATAGACCTAAACATATAACTTAAAACCATCAGTCTTTTAACTTCAGGAGTCAGAGGGGGCAGCTACCTGTTTTTATAAATAAAAGCCTTGGGGGAACAGAGAGAGCCATGCCCAATCATTTATGTATTGTCAATAACTACTTTTGAGCTACAATGGCAGAGTTGAGTAGTTGAGTTGCTAAAGCTTGTAAGCCTAAAATATTTACAATATGGTCCAGTAATAAAAAAAAAAAATTGAGGATACTTCTAAAAGAAAATGTGGGAGAAAATCTAGGGAAGAATTTCTCACAAACACAAAAAGCAAGAACCATAAAGAAAACACTAGTAAGCTGGACTTCATCAAATTTAAAACTTCTGCTTTTAGAAAGACAACTATTAAGTAATGAAATACAAGCCATAAATTGGGAAAAAAAATATCTGACAAAGGACTTGTATCCAAATTAATCAAAAAGTCTTACCACTGGATAAGAAAACAACAACCTAATAAATTAATGAGTAAAAGACATGAACAGATACTCTGCAAAAGAAGATACACAATAAGCACATAAAATAATACTCAACACCATTAATATCAGGGAAATGCAAATTTAACCACAATGAGATAGCACTAAATATCTACTAGAATTCTTAATTTTAGCTACATACCAAATTTTGGACAGGATGCCCTGTAACTAAAATTCTCAGACAGCAATTCTGGCCAGAAGGGCCCTCTGCCTTCTGTACTTATTAAAACCATTCTCTTAACTGCAATCTCATATAAAACACCACCTCTTCAAAGAAGCCTTTTCATTTCCTCCACTGAAAATAAATCACCCCTCTACTTTCCCATACGACATTCAACATACATTTCACAGGTAACCCAAAATATTATGTCTTGGACCCTATTTATTCTACTTATATGCAATAGACTGAAAGTTCCACATAACCTAACATAGAATGGGATCACATTAAATTGTGAGTGAATTCTAAAATAAATCACCAATGGCACAGGGAATACAAATCCTTCCAGGTGTCTTCTGGGCATGAGCTTTGTTCAACATACTAGTAATTCCTGGGGCCAACAGCAGTCGTTGCAGAAGGCCACGTTACTAGATCAAGGACCTTTACAACTGAGAAGTGAAGGTGCTGATAATTTAGGTGGATGTTCTATTTTAGGGAAGTAGGCAGAGCAAAAATTAACCAGCCACCAGTTTCCCTGAACAGTGCTTTTTTCATTTCAGCCAAAGTTCAATTTCCTGCCAATTTAGGGGTGAAACATTTTCTACCGAGGTTTATCTTACTTTCCTTCAATTTTACTCCTAAATTCTTCTCAGAATCAGAAGTCTAGAGCTATTTGTACCATAAAAGCCAATGAAGCTTCAGCATCAGGGTTGCTCACCTGTACAGTTCCTACAGTCAGGAAGCATTTCTAAGCACACATTTCTGGCAAACTGCCTAACGAAATCTCTGAAAAAAGATATAAATCTCCAAGACTCTTGTAATTTGTTGTGATTTCTTTACTTATTCTAAAAATTCACTTTCGTATCTAATTTAAAATTCTTTTTCATGAAGAGGAAACCCTCTCCAAACTGAACAGGAGGTGAAGTTAATTTCCACAAAAAGAAGAGGAAAGGAAAAAGAAATGTGTAACAAAAAGCATCTTGGCTATTTCGGCCTCCCTGTGGGTCTTGGAACGTTCACAAAATACCCCATTCCCTAACACCCCCAAAATATCCACTGTTAGAAGGCAGAGGATATCAAAGATCCAAAAAAAAAAAAAAAAACAATGTGGGGGTAGTGGTGGTGATAAAGAAACCGCATCTTTGTCTTTAGAGAGGGGTGGTGGTGAAAAAGAAAGATAGACGTGTCAGAAAGGCTCAAAGACGAGGAGAGTTCCTGGTTTCTCTTCCAGCCAAAGAAAAACTGTCCTGAGCAGGAGGTTTCCATTATGAGGGCCTGGGACATCCAGGGAAACAAACTCACAGGGATACGCTCTCCTCCTCGTAGTAGCTGCAATCCTTCACCTGTCAAATCCTATTTTGCAAAGCACAGGACTTGCTCTCTTGGACCACGCTGTGAAAAGGTGGCTAGAAGCCAGGGAAGGAGGGACTGGTGGTAGGGCAAGTGGAGTTGGTGAAGGGACAGCTACAGGAGAAAGAAAGACTGAAGGGGAGAGATGTGGAAAGAGTAACAGAGATGTACCAGAGGGGGCACTCGGATAGAGAGGGAAAGAGGGTGTTTTTCTACCTTTAGTGGGCACCCCAACCCCGCAAATGATAAAGAGCCTGGGCTTTGGTGAGGTGTAGCACGATAAATTGGATATGGAACACGAGCTGTCTGTTACTTTATCTCAGATTTTGTAATTGTCAGGCTGAAATTTCAGAAAACGCCACCAAAAGTCCAAAAAGATCCCAAATGAAGAAGGCGAATGAAAACGATGGGGGAAAAGGGAAAAAGAGCTTCTGCATTCTGCATGGAGGCTGATAAGGGCATGTGGCCAGAAAAGGAAGAGGGGCTACAGGAAACTGTAGGGGACTTGGAAAGAGATGGAAGCTGGCGGGGCAAATCTTTCCCCGACAGCTCGTACAGCGTTGCCTAACTCGGGATACCCATCCGGGGGTCTGCAGTGTCTCCGCAGGGACTGCTCGCTCCCTCCCCACTGCTCTGCTCCTGCCGCACCCCGCTGGTCCACCTCGGACCCCTTCCGGAAGAACCAGGAGCTCCGAGGACCCGGCATGTCCCCCAACGCAGCCCGCAGCCGCCTCCGCTCCGGGCCACCGCGTGGGCCGCCCAGACCCTGGACTGCAACTCGCCCGCGGCGGTCGCGGGTGACTCCAGCCCCAAGTCGCATCTGCGACTTCCCACTCACCGCTGCGCTCCATCCCGCGTCCCCGACGCGGACGTCCGCTCAACGCTCACGGCCGCCGCCGCCGCCGCCGCCGCCGAGAGCTAGAACTCGCCGACCCCATCCCCCACGGCCCGCGGACGCCGGGCCAAACCGCCGCGGCAGCCCCTGCAGCTACCGCCAGCACCTCGCTGGCCGCCGCCGCCCCGCTCCACCCTCGCTCCTCCCACTTGGCCCCGCCCCTCCCCGCCCCCTTGGGGCCCAGCCCATTGGCCCTCACGCGCGGGGGCGGGGCTCGGCGCCCTGCAGAGTTGGGGAGGCTTCTGGCTCTCGTGTGCGAGACTCTGGTTGTCAGTTGCACTTCAGTCCGCAGACCTCAACGTTTCTGGACGTATTTACCACCCTGTGTAGGACAGGTGGAGCGAACCTTAGGAACAAGTAACCTTTTGCACTCCAGCAATGAGCAGGTCTTCTGTCCTTGTTTATGTGGAGATTTCTCAGTTGACTCCTTGAATTCCTTCTAGACCTGGTCTTCAACTTATTTTGTCTGCCTTCTTCCCTTAAGGAACAAAAATGTATTCTGTGCTTAACTTTAAAACTGACCCACTCTTTTCTGTCTTATACTGATTGTCTTTTTGAGAAAACTAAATTACTCAAAATATCAACTATTGTGTTCAGTATCTGGCTCATAGAAGGTGATCAATAAATACTAGCTGAATGCATGTTCCCCTAACTATGCTATTTGCTTCTTACCATTAAATGTTCCTTGAGTAATTGGACCCATCAATATTGTAGGAGAAATGATCAACCAAAATTAAAGCATTTATTAAGAGATTGGATCACACATCATACATGAAAAAAAGTACAGCATTTCTCTTGAATAGTGAGGGTGTTGTATATCTTTGTAACACAACCACTCTACCAAGAACACCTTTCCTGTTGTCTTTTCTGGGACATAGCAGACACACCATGAATATTAGCTGAATGAATGGGGAAAATTATGGGAGGGGAATTTGGGAAATTTCCTCAATCTCATCCTCCCCTTAACTCTTTTTAAAAATATATTAAACATCTGCCATATTCTTCACTCTTTTAGTCAGAAAGAATATGATATTTGAAAACAGAGAAAGACGGCAATTCAATTTTGAAAATAAATGCAATTATTAACTGAGAAAGGATGAACAAAAATCTATTATCTGGTATAAGTAGCTCATGTGTTTGGTAACGAAAAGAAGGAATAAAGGGTAATATCTCCCTCAAATCTTATAAAACTGTCCCAGGACATAACCTTCTACACCAACTTATTTTTACATATAAATATTTCTTTGTTAAAGTTGCTCATGGCTTTGGAGGACAAAAAATTACAGACAATCAAAGAAAAATTCAGAGGCATAATGGATGCTAGATTAATAATTAAACATATAAGACAAATAGTATCATATTGCTATTTTATAATTACAGTATTTGTTAATCACACATAACCATGCTGCCTATTGAAATGTTCTTCATTCTTTCCTTGATAGAATACCACCTCTGCTGAAGCCTTCTTGTTCTCAGTGAAAATCAATCATCCCATTTGACATTATATGGTACTTAGAATCCTGTAATTGTGGCACTTGTGGTTCTTATGCAGTATTTTATTTGGTAGTGTTTATTTAGACTAATTACCTAAAACTGTCTGGTACAGAAGAGACTATTTTCTGGAAGAATGTTGAGGAAATGACTAGTGAGCCCAGGAATAAAAATCTTTTCAAGAAGTTTTTGTTGTTGTTGTTGTTGTTGTTGTTGTTGTTTTACCACAAGCTCTGCTCAACTTGTAACTAATGAAACCAAGTGCAATGGCTACAAAACCACATGCCTAAAGCAGAGCCTATCCCAGGTACCCTTTGCCCTGAGGTGAAAGGATTGTTAATGAAGGCAGATGCTCCACGTGAGCAGCGGAGATAGGAAACCAACCCCGCAGGAGAGAACAGTGGACAAGTGCTTTTCCTGTCAGCCACACTTCAGTGACAGTCTGTTTAGGAGAGCACCGGACCTATCTTATTTTATTAATTGCACAAACATTTATTGAGTACCACCAATGTTCCAGGCATTATTCTAAGCACTGGTGTTATACTAGTGAACTTTAAATCTGCTTTCAGACTCTCCTCAAACATAATTAAATGCTTGGAAGAGAAGGTAAAATAATGGAAGCAGGCAGGGTTGGCCTAAAGGCAGGCAGGTTCCCTATCACTGCAGTTGTCCTTGCTTCTCGCTGCTGGAGCATTTAGAAAGAATCACAGAAAGCTTAGACAGGCCACACTGACTACAAAGGCACAAGATTTCAAAGTGGACAAAACTCACCAAGCAGGTTATTAATCTTGATTTCATGATGGTTGTAATTGAGAAACAACGAATCAGTTCAGACCACGTACTGGAAATGAATGTGAAAGACATTGTAAACATCCAAGAATTCTGTGTTGTCATGAGGAAAGGAAACTGAGTAAGACTAAAAAAATAAAGAAAAACTCAAGTGAGTGTATGAATTTGATATCATACTAATTTTATTTCTAGATTAACATATTGTTTCAAACCCCAGTTTTTAAAATGTTGTTTTAAGCTCTCTGTAGACATTTGCTAACATGAACGTCTTTGTTTGAGTCACTATGTACCATGCATGACCCTACCTAATGTCTTAACAACATTATAAGGAAACTCTCCCATAAATTAACGGTTGTTGCAAAATAATACCATTGGCCTAAAATACAATTGATATTGTTGTAAATAAAGAGATGATGATGATGATGATGATGATGATGATAGTAATAAAAACTAGCCCTCCATGGTTTACTCTGCATTAGACACTGTCTTAAATATTCTTTATATTTAATGAGTCATGTAGTACTCACAATAACCGTATGAGGTACTATTATCATGCCCATTTTACCTATGAAAAACTGAGGCACAGAACAAAAATTCAATAAAGAGTTTCTGTTGGACTTAATGAAAATTGATATTAAGATGAAGATAAGTTTGATTATACTGTCCTTAGAAGAATATCATAGAGAATGTCTCCTCTTATTCTTCCTCTGCCTCTCTGGCCTTCTTGCTGTTCCCCAGATATCCCAAGGTCTCTTCTTGCCTCAGGGTTTTTGCCTTTGTTGTTTTCTCTGCCTGTAATGGCTTCCCTCCATATATCTATGTGAATTTTTACTCCCATCCAGTCTCTTTTCAAATGTTCTATACCATTGGCATGTTCCCTGGCTACTTCATAGAACAGCATTCCCTATCTTTGCTTCTCCCTATCTTCCTTACCCTATTTTAAATGTTGCCATAGAACTTATCCTTCTATTGGTTTGGTACAGTTTAGTTTATTTGCATATATATATATATATATATATATATATATATATATATATTCACTAGTGTGGGAATATTAGCTCTGTGATGGAAGATACTTCGCCCATTTTGTTCACCTTTGTATCCCCAACTCCTGGAAAAGTATTTGGAATTAATCAGTAAATGAAAACATTTAAAGAAAATAACAGTACATATGCTGAAATACTAGATTTTTCTTTTGAAAAGGTTAGTTTGTTAGTATTTTTAAAGTTTTAATCAGATAAGAGGACCATAATGTTTTGTTTGACAAAGATTTTACATTAGCTGCTAATAATAATAACATAATAATGCATGCCAAGTTTAATTTCTTCACCCAATCTTTATCCGGAAAAAAAAAAAAACCACATAAATAACTCTAGACTCTTAAATTATTTCCTTCCTTCTCTAAGTGGAGGGGTAAACATTTTCTGATATTGTTTTGCTTTCATCTATACCACCAGATGCTGACTTAGATAAGAGAGCAAATATAGCCACCTCTCACCTGTGTATTTTATTTGATGGATGACACTATGTTGTGGAGTAAATCATGTCATTTGGTCCTCACAAAAACTTTATTAGATGGGAAGATGAGATTTATGGGTTTTTTTCCCAAGAAAATATCATAATTTTCAGAGTCAGAGGGATGTTAGAGCTCATCTACTCCATTCTCCTTTATTTTATAAAGAAGGCCCAGACCAGCTTTTCCAGAAACCATAGTTAGTCATTGACTAATTAGACTGGAACCAAGACCAGGGTCTTTCTACTCTAACTGATAGATTAAGATTTTCAAAAGTCTGTAAGTCTATGAAATTAGATCAGTGCACTTGATCATTCTTAGTTTAATGTGTAAATATTTAAGCTACACTAACATGTTTAAATGTGAAATTTATACTACAAATTTACTCTTATTATTTTAGAGGTCTGACTCATTAAGTTACTGGAAAATAATGGCCCTAAAAAAAATGGGTGGCTTACTATGGAACCAACGAAGCTCATGGTTTGCTCTTGGAGTAGAAAGTCGTCCTGAGGCATTCTGGAGCATTTGCTAAGAGCACGGCCTCTTCTCTTAGGAAGAGGGCTGGCTGGCCTTAGGGAGGAGCAGAGCCCAATGGAAACATTGCTAATCTCTTTCTTTATCTAACCACTGAACAAATATTGCTGAACCCTGAGAAACAATGTTACCACTAGGGACTTTAATGAATGTTTATCTTTCTGAGTATTTATATAGGGGTGGCTGCCTGTGGCATGCTTGCCAGAAGATTGGGAAGTGACTGCTTGTAAAAAGTGAATAATATTTAGTTTTAAAAATCTGTTTCAGCAAAGTCTCCTCTTAAATTCATTCAATAGGACATTGCATTCCACAGCATCAGAACTATGATTATCTAATTACTTAGATACCTGGGTTTAAATAATTTTATTCTGAAATTATCTTAATAACTGACAATGTGAGACCTAAGTTAGAAGAAATAAAATACAAGAAAAGATAGTACTATGAGTTAATAATTCTATAATATTGGCGCCTCAAAATATCTGTAAACTTTGGCTTCAAAGACCTTGAAAAATATTGAATAATCGTCACTGATGAATTGACATCCTTTGCCAGAATGGATTTGACAACCTTATTATGCTTGATGACATATTTAGTTTAAGATGTTCATCAATATAATTAAATTTTGTCTGGGAGCTGCATGGTATTAGAATATATGAGGTCACAAGCATAACTATATATACTAGTAGCCAAAAAAAAAAAAAAAAACAAACAACTGATGAAATACCTGTTATGTAACATCACTGAAACCATCGGCTTAGTATATGCAGGGTGGAGAACATATGGACTGGCAAACAAGGCATCAAGACAGTAAGTTGCCTTGCTTACAAGTTAGCCTGAGTTGGGCTGCAAAATGAAACATGCTTTCGATCTCTCCCATGAATAAAGACAATACTCTTGGAATGAACAAGATCAAGACAGTTTCTAATGACTTCCTTCTGGGTAATGACCAACAACTAAGAGGGGGGAAAAAAAGAGTTCCATTCTGGAAAAATGACTAAAAGATAAAACAAGCTTACCAAGAAACCATAATCTAAGGAAATGCGTAGACCGGTAGACAAGAGGTCTTGCTATAGACCTTGGAGTTACTTAGGGACTAACAAAAGTAGAACAGTGGATTCTTTGAAGATGTTGCACAGAGAAGTGGCATTTTAATCTACATAAACTTTTCTTGAACAACAAGAAGTCAGTGACATGGAGCTGCTGATGCCAATAGCAATGTTGTATTTGTGAATCAGTGTTTGCAATGCTGTGAAAACTGAAGGGGCTATGCGGTTTTGGTAGTAGGGGCAGGGCAAGACTTTGGGGAGGAGGAAAAAATAAAGAATGTAGAAATCACAGGGAAATTTTCTTGAGAACAAAACAGATCACTGATTTATCAGACTAGGTGTTATGAGATGAATTGTGTTCCCTCAAAATTAATGTGTTGAAGTTCTGGTCCCCAGTACCACAGGATGTGACTATATTTGGAGACAGGGTCTTTAAAGAGGTGTTAAATTAAAATGAGGTCATTAGTATGGGCTCTAAACCAATATTACTGGTGTCCTTATAAGAAGAGAAGATTAGGACACAGATCATGTGAAGACAGAGAGAGAAGAAAGCCATTTATAAGCTAAGAGAATCCTCAGAAGAAATCAAACATGTCAACGCCTTGATAAGATAGGTACAATCTGTATAATAAATATCAAAGTTTTTTATTACCTAGAATATTTGATGAATACAGAAAATGTCATTCCTTAATCAAAGTGAATTATTTGAGACTTACAGTGTGGAATAAGACTATTTAGAGCTGGTGGGTGTATTGGAAAGAGTCATGCTTGAAGAGACAAGTGACATTGCTTTTAGTTCAATTTCTGCTATTAACTTACTGTGCAACTTTGGATAAATAGCTTACCCTTATTGAGATACAGTTTTCTTCTTAGAACCTAAATAGAAATAACAATGATTTATATTTTACA
Source organism: Macroglossus sobrinus (assembly GCA_004027375.1). Lineage (NCBI taxonomy): Eukaryota > Metazoa > Chordata > Mammalia > Chiroptera > Pteropodidae > Macroglossus > Macroglossus sobrinus. The sequence goes on along the minus strand of PVKZ01000486.1, from coordinate 169,305 downwards.
GACTTGTTTTGAAGATAAATTGAAATAATATATGTGATAGAGTTTAGTACACTGTGAAATGCTATAGACCCAAAAATAAAAGAAAAGTAAATTAGTGCTTATTAGACTCTTATTATGAACCAAGAACTCTGATGGAATTACTATTATTAAGTAGCCACCAATATTAATTGCAGTGGCAGAAATAATATTCTTAAAATTGCTAATCTAACTCTTTCTCTGTTGGGTATCAATGAAGAGACTAGGGCAGAAACCAATCAGAAACCAATCAGCCTCCTCCCACTGAAACACTCACAGAACACCAGGCTTGTAAACACCCTGCATTCTGATTTTAATGACAATATCGCAATGGATATGATGCTGCATCCTGGCCCACACCCCAGAGTAGGAGTGATACTGACTCATTGCAACTTGTGAATATTGTGAAGAAGAAATGCCCCACTTAAAGAGCTGAATAACGGCAACTTTGGGGCAGATTTGGACTTAATTAATATTTTGATGGGGTTAGAGAAGGAAATGGTCTTGGGTCTAACCAGACCTCATTACTGGTATTATTATCTGATTCTTAAAACTTAAGTGGTCTTGTGTGTTAGTTTGGTGGCATAACAAAATACCACTAACTGAATGGTTTAACAGAAATTTATTTTCTCAAAATAATTCAATATTATGGAAGCTAAAAGTCTGAGATCAAGGTGTTGACATGTTTGATTTCTTCTGAGGATTCTCTTAGCTTATAGATGGCTTTCTTCTCTCTCTGTCTTCACATGATCTATGCCCTAATCTTCTCTTCTTATAAGGACACCAGTAACATTGGTTTAGAGCCCACACTAATGGCCTCATTTTAACTTAATACCTCTTTAAGGACTCTATCTCCAACTATAGTCACATTCTGCAGTACTGGGGATCAGGACTTCAACACATTAATTTTGAGGGAAAACAATTCAGTTCATAACATCTCATCTGATAAATCAGTGATCTGTTTTGTTCTCAAGAAAAATTTCCTGTGATCTCTACATCCTTTATTTTATGTGAGTGGTGTGGGATCACAACATCATTTCTTTATCCTGGACTTACAAGCAAACTTTTGAAACACAATTCATTCATTGGATGGAAACTTCTTGAAAATTAAGTATTTTCAAAGGATTTATTTATGCTTCTCTCAAACCAATCATTTTGTGATTCAGAAGACATTTTAATAATCTTGTAATGTCTCTAAATGATTATTGTGACACATGTGAATCAGACCAATGATATATGCCCTATAGAAGCAGAGGAGGACAAATTCATGACATCGGATAATGACAAAGTGTTAATGACATTGTATAAGTGTTGCCATGCTTTTGGAAATTCTATCAGAATCTCTGATAGCACCGAATGAAATTCAGCATATGTACTGACTAATGACTTCACACTCTTTCTTTCTTAGAGAAAGAAGATGATAGAAGACCAGGTCAGAGATGTTGGCTTCTGCTGATGGAGGGCCAATTATTAGGAGTGATACACAAAGGTAAAATAGAGGTTGAAAACTCAAAACCCTAGAAGTAGGGGCAAACAGAGAGCCAGACCCATGACAGAAGGAATTTGTTCTTACTTAGCTTCAGACCACTGAAGTAGCATGACAAATCACATATCTCCATTTGCCTCAGGCAGTTTCAGTTAATGCCTGTTGTTCAGGCATAATTATTAACAGAGCCCATCTCACTCTCAAAAGTGTGCCAGTTCATACAATACAGTTTAAGGACACACAACTGGTCATAGAAAAGTTTAGACATAGTATTGCCTCGTGTTCTGATTTTTCAAACCAGAAACTTGGGTTTTAAAGAACGTCATTGAATTTTTAAATGTGGTCAAAAAATTCCAAATTTTTAAAAATTTTGTCCAGGTCAAGTATACCTCATAAGGAGCAGACTCTGGCCTGGGAGCTGCCAATTTGAAATCTCTAAGTTCAAACCTCTAGCTTAGATGAGAGCATTTTTTGATTTACTTTTTAGGAGAACTTGTCTCTCAAGCAACTGAGGACAGAGGGTCTTAGAGTGTCTCCCACAGGGAAAAGCCTTCTTGCTCTAGGAAATTCTACTAGAAATCAGTGTGGAGTCCAGGAGATGAGCAGCTTAAGCCACTTGTTCTAGGCCTTGGTAATGGTTATAGCCAGCACTTTTCATGTACTAAATGCATTATATAGATTATCTAATTTACTCTTCACAATAGCTCTTTTGAGGAAGATATTACTATATTATTCTAAAGAGGAAACTGAGACTGAAGAGACTAATTAGTTTGAATAAGATTACCCAGCAAGTAAGTATTGAAATCAGGATCTGAACTCATGTCAAACTTGACTCCAAAGCCCGTGCTTTTATCCTGAGTCTGCTGCTTTCCAAGGTAGAGAGATCAACTTTCTCTTTTCCTTGGGATATTTTTCATTTTAGTGAATCTGTTATTACCTCTTGTCACTATGAAAAATGATAGTCTTGACTCTGGGTCTGTAAAAAGACATATTCTTGCTTTTGTTCAGGGCTTTAGGCCAGAGGCCTCATGTTTCAGCTCAAATCTTTAGGAATAGGGACCTCATGGAAGTTCAGAGCCAAAGTCCCAGTTAGTCATAAGCAATGTTCTTTTACCAGGTGTTCCTGCTACCAAGATCCCTTGAGAGCCTACAGTGGTGTTAAGCAGGTGGTCAAAGATTTAAGGTTTCTTAATCCCAGGCATCTCTGTGTCCCATATCCATTTCAGAGATACAAGTAACAAATAGACCTCATTCAATGGAGTTTATAAAAAGCATAAGATTTTCTTTCTATGATTAATTTGACCAAAGATTAGGAAATGTTTAATATGTCGTACTGGGTTGTCTAATGTCTCCCCAAAATCCGTATCTGCCTGGAACTTCAGAATGTGACCTTATTTGGAAATAGGGTCTTTGCAGACATGATTAGTTAAAATGAGGTCATACTGGCTTAGGGTGGGCCTTAATTTTATCACTGGAATCCTTATAAGAAGAGAAAGAGTAACACAGAGACCTACAGAGAAGGAAGATGGCCATATAAAGATAAGTAGAAATTAGAGTAGTACAGCTATAAGCCAAGGAACATCAAGGGTTGCTGGTAACCACCAGAAGCTAGGAAGAGGCAAGGAAGGATTTTTCTCTAGAGGCTCCAGAGGGTCCTGTCAATGCCTCGATTTTAGACGTTTAGCCTCCAGAACTGTGAGAAAATAATTTTTTTTTAACCATTCAAGTTTGCGGTAATTTGTTGCAGCAACACAGGAAACTATACATATGTTAAAAAATATTTAAATACTGTACTTTCAGGATGGACTGCAAGAATCCGTGTTGAATATTTGAAATCAGAATTCCCAAGTCAAAAGTTCACGAAGTATTTCCTGACCCACTGTCAACTAAAGAATAAACTCTTCAGAGAGGAAAAGTTTCCTCCCTATATAATGCAAAAGCATCTGTGGAATTTCTACAGAGGACAAGAGGCACCCAGTATGTTGGTTCTGAGCTAATCCTGACCAAGACTTATTGTGATAGGAAGTCCATCTACCAATCTACCATTATTAGTCACACTGTCCCAAGCCTGAAATCTGACATGGCTGGGGTAAGCTATGAGCATGCCAATGTAAATTATGTGGCAGTCTTTTCCCACATGTGCTGTCTATCTGACTGGCATCTGATTCAGTTTCTCTCCTGAGATGACGATTCTGATCATCTCACCAGCTTTTATTTATCTAAGGGCATAGCTCTGCCTTATTCTAACCTCTGGCTGGGATCTGTCTCAAATTGGGCAGACTCTGCATTAAGGAGAAATCTCTTCTATTCTCTATTTCTAGAAAACCTATTGCTCCATCTGAAGAAAGCTGGCCACAGTCCCTACATTCTGGCCTTAGATGATTCTACCAAATTTGGATGTCTCACCTAAAGGTGGCCCATCTATAAGCGTATCAGTGTTCTGTACAGTAAACTAGCAAGTGAGCTCTACCCCACGAGGGAAAAGGTAAACAATAGCACCAATTAGACCTATGTGGGAGAAATCTAAATAGAAGGCCTTTTGGAGAGCCCCTGCTATTGGTAGTAGGGGCAGATGGTGGAAAGACACACAGAGAAAAAAACATATGGAAAGCAGAAACTATGAGTGTACCAGATACCATTAGTGGCAGAAACCAAAGACAAAAAGATAAATACAGGAAATTGACAGTAAGTGGCAGGAACATTAAAAATAATGACCAAGAATAGCTGCATCATTGTAAAAATGACAGCTTTAGAGTCAAGCTGATGGTTGCTCAGGAACCCACAGGAAAACCCAAGCTACTTTAGATTCTAAAGAAGCTTCAAGTTCTTAAATGTTATGATCTCTTTGAGGTACAGCTGTGTAGCTATTAAGAGTGTTCCCTGACTTTTCTACATTCTATATCTCTATAATACCCTCTTATTATTTTCTGCCATTAACTAAGTTAAATGTTATCTCCAGTCTTGAAACATTAAAAAACAGGCCATAAAAACACTATTTACCAATTCTGAATTCCATCAGATTAGAATTCTTGGATACTGTCACAGAGATCTGAGTATCCAGTCCCATGTTAGATATTGACGCTTGGACTATTCAGTACTATAGCTTGGCTAGTCCTTCTTACCCCCAGCTCTTTCCCAATTCATTGCTGCAGAAGCTCTGGCATACCTTATAAATCAATGCACTTGGGTTATGATAACACCGATCCAACTGACTGATGAAGTCATAAACATTTGTGTTTGTTTCGGCAAGGTTGGGTCTTACTTGGTTTTACTATGTTATGCATATGAGTCAGGTATAGCTACATCTCAAAAGAATTAAAACTTTCAATAAGTTAGAAATAAAAAATTGGAGATCTTGTCTGTCTGGTCTATTTGTAATCAGAAACAGCAGTGTTCTAAAGATGTTAGAAGCCTTCAAAACATGTACACATGTATCGTTTTGAGGCACAATTATAAGGGTCACATAAGGAGGCAAAACATCTCAATGTAATGAATTCCACCCCATCCCCTAATTCCCTTTAGATGTTAAACAATATGTTTATGTTTTTTATTTATAATAATACAGACTCATTTTAGAAAATTGGTGAAGTTTTTTAAGTAATCTATAATATCACTATCTAAGATAGTGATTATTAACACCTCAGTATTCCTCCTTTCAATCTTTTTTCTGTATATATTTAAATTTTGTCACAAAATTGAAATTACTCTATATGTGTCACTTTATTTTTCTGTTTGCTTTGTTTTGATTTGATTTTGCTTTTTCTACTTATTTCCTTAAATTAAATCCCTAGAAGTAGAAGTTTTTGGCCAAAGGCTAGGCATATTTTTATGGATCTTTCTACATAATGCCAAATTGGTCCCCAGAGAGAATATTCCTATTCACACACGATCTTGGCAGCAGCATATCAGAATGGCCATCTTACCACAGCAGCCTTTGATTTCTTTCTCCTATGACTTAGCCTAAGTTCCACTGAGCCTCAGGAGTTCTTGCTGGTTCCTGTCTGAGTCTTCCTTTGTTAGATTCTATACTGACCCTCATTTCATCTTTATTGTTTGTTGTTAGTACTATACCACTTTTATCTCAAGCCTGAGAAGACTCTGGTTGGAAAGAACATTAACAATCCTTCCCTACTAGTCAATGAATGTGTGAAAACTGTTTCAGTGTCTTTGGGCCATGGTTCTCTCTGAATGTCCCTGGATATCCTCTATGGCTTAATTCCACTTGATTCCTTTGGACTTTTGAGTTCACTAAGGGGAGTTTCATCCTGTATCCCACCATCAAGCTGGTATCTGCTTTCCTTATATCACCCTTGCCTGTCCCAGTACCTGTGCTGGATCAACTCTTGGTCTTCTCCACCTTCTACTACATAGACTTTCCTGGAAGATTTAGCTTTATACCTCACAATTGTCCATTCTAACAATCCTTCATTCCACCCCCACCGCTGGGCTTTGCCAGAGGCCACTGAGGCTATTTCCTTAAGCTGTTCTCCTGTGAAAGTCATCTCTTTGACCTTGGCAGCTAAGAAATGGGGCAGTATTTTCTAAACCTTCTTTTGTCTTGATCTTTCATTGCCAGCCTTTCCGCTGGATTGCCACCTCTGACCTAGCTTTGCCCCTGGCTCTTTTGAATCTCTCTCGCTTTGGCTAAGGGCCGCTTCTCTGTTCTGTGTTGCAGCACATGTTGCCGTGGCCCATGTGCTGCAAGTCCAGTGAGAAAGTGAGACTTCAAGGATATTAAGTGAGTGTATTAAAAGTTCACTGAACGGCTGTGGCAGTTTGCCAGTTTCATCTTAATAAACTCTATTCTACTCCCCAGATTTATCCCCTTCCTACCTAATTTCTATTTGATCCTTCTTGCCTCTCATTTGTTTAAGCTTCATCTCCAGTATTCATACCTTGGTTTACCTTCCCTCTGGCCTCTGACCCACCATGTAATATCCCCATTCACCACTTCCTTCCTGCCTTGGCATTACTGGCCTGGTCTGGCTTCCCTATGAGCTGAATCCATAAGCTGCTCTAGCATGGACAACTGGGCATTTCTAGGGCCCTGCCTCCTCTCGGCTCTGGCCTTGCTCCAGAAGCCATGTGGGTAGGATATTTTAACCCCTCCAATTTCAGTTTTTTCCTGAGAAGGTAAGGCCTAATACTCAAGCTCCAGCTCAGACCATCCCTTTTCAGTACACCTTTTCCATGGACATGCCTTGGGAAGGAATGTGGAGACTAGGGGCAGCCACTTGGATCTGAAGAAACATTAAGAAACCGATTTTTCCTTAGGATGCTTTGGTCATCCCTCTATGGGATCTTCTTACCCAACTTCACATTATCCATTTATTGAGAGCTATTGTGCTGCTTTCTTCCCACAGTTGGGATCTTCCTTCCTTGTTACTGCTGCCTGCTCCCTAACTCCCAGTGACTTTTCTTTAAAGCTGACTGTGTGAATCCCCTGCTTTAAGGGTGGGGGTGGCTATTTGCCTTAGTGAGTCCTACAGGGACAGGGGCTATTTTACCTGGGGATGACAGGAACACCAAAACCAAGAATGTAAGGAGGTGTCTCTTGCTTGGTCCAAAGTCTAAAAACCCAAAAGGAGAGTCTTGTGTCCCTCCACTTTAGCAGCTTTTACAAACTTGCCACCAGGAATGTGGGTGTAAGGAGACTGAGGAGAAACACTGTCTTGTTTCTGGCCTATTTTATGAGCCAGCAGGTAGGCACATGGTGGTCTTCTTTCTGGTTAAGCTGCTTTTTGATTTAAAGAAACTGAAACCTACTTAGAGTTCAGGTAATTGAAATGAAAGGAAGGGCTGCCCCTTCTAAGGTAAAGCTAGCAAGGAAGTAGAGATGACAGGCAGGCTCAAACTCCAGACACTAAATAGATACTGGTAACTGTCATTTGGGTCCTTCTGTGATATGCTTATTCCTGGGCCACAGAGACAAGGAACTCCTAAAACCCATGCTACTCCAGAAACTTCTCTCAACAAAGTCAATATTCTCTCACCTCAAAACTATGTTGGGAAATTAACAGAGCTTTGAGTGGGAGCCTGAGTCACTCTCCCTTCCTGATAGAAATGGGCTGACTTTTCCTGAACATTGTGCTTACCGTAACAAACTAAGGGCTATAAGTATCTCCTTACCTCACATCTTTTTTTCCCCTCCACTCTTCTCTCCACTTTATTAACTGGGCCCCTTAGTGTTGTTTCTTTTTATCTGCATTGTAGTGGGACTCAGGGTACAGAACACAGAGAAAGGCTGGGAGAACCAACTCATTTCCATACTGCTGGTTTCAAAGAGGACCCTTCAGGTTCAGTGGAGGACCTGCTAGCTAATCATTACTAAATTCGTGATAACTTACTTAGTATTCATAGCTTCCCAGCACAGGAGTTTCCCACTCTAAACTTCCTGAATCAAATGTTCTAGTTCCAGAGACACATGTACAAATAAATTATTTGTGACAACCAATCATTATTCCCTGGTGGAGGCACACCCATTATCATTCTTTAAGCTTTACAGTGTTGGACATCATGTGTATGAGGAAACCAAGGCTCATAGAGGGGAAGTGACTTGCTGGAGCTCACACGAGTTAATGGTAGAGCCAGGACAAGAACTCAGATCTATGCTCAATCCAGGAATCTTTTCATCACCCTATCATGCCTTCCTCAGAGCTTTGTTCATCTTTTGTTTATGTAACACTATGTCCTGAGTCAAAATTACTTTCATAGCTTAGAAATAGGCCAGTTGCCTATACAGCATTTTCTTTCTGCCTTTTTGCAATAGAACCTCAAAATAATATGGTCTGCTAAAGTATAGAACTGGAGCATCATGGGACTGACTATCTTAGATCTTCAACAGGTGTGTTAGTAATTCCAAAGCCAGAAAAGTGTTTGTTGGTGTGTTCTCACTTAAGACATAGTCTTATAGCCTTCGTTTCCAAAGGCAATAGTGTCACAAGGTTTGAATGTGGATTATGGACATAACATTCTTGAGTAACCCTTTCTTAAGTTCTGGGATCAAGTAAAAATGCAACGTGATTGTCAAATCTTATTTTCATTTCTCCTCTGCTCTTGTGAAGATTTAACTCACCTATATAGGCACATTCAGACCTGGCTATTTGCTAATTGGGTGATCTTGGGTAAACAACATAACCTCTCCAAGACTCAGTTTTTTTTTTTTTATAGCATGAATATTATTTGAAATAATTATATGAAATAATCCATGAAAAAGACAACCCTGGTTTTGGTCAATAGCAAATGCCACCCAAATAATGATTTATTATTGTTGCATTGCTTTGAACTACTTCAGTCTTCATTGTATAGTAGGAGACGTAGAATACTAGATGAAAGCTACTAGATGAAATAACTGCATTTCTTTGGTATATTGACATTGCTAATATTTGTTCTGTTACCTTTTTCCTTTTTTTTATAGTCCTCAATTATTTTTACACTGCATAGGCTTCAGTTAAACATAGGCTTCTTCTGACCAACAGAAAAGAATAATTAGTAAATTTCACTAATTATAGCTGTTTAATACTTTAATTTTTAAAATTACATCTGTCTTAATTCAGATATTCATTTTGATTATAACCATCAAAACTCTTAGTTTAATTAAAATATTTGTTGTATGGCAAGACCTATAGATATGTGATATGTTCATTTCAAAGATATTAACTTTACTAATTCTTTCCCTTTCTTTAAGTTTTTATTTAAATCTCACCTTCCTAATGGGCTTACTCTAATCATCTTGTTTAATTAATGTAAGCTTACACCTTCCCCAACTCCTGACACTCTTTCTCCCCATCCATACACGTACTGGCACAATTCTGAACCGCTTAACTTGCTCTTTTTTTTTTTTTAACCATAGCTCTTAAGATCATCTAACATACTATGTAATTTTATTATGTTTATTTTATGTTTTCCATGGACAGAGTATCTCTCTCTCTCTCTTTCTCTCTCTCTCTCTCTCTCTCTCTCTCTCTCTCTCTCTCTCTCTCTCTCTTCTTTAATATATCCCAAGTACCTAGAATAATGCCTAGGACATTGCAGGTGTGCACTAAATATTATTCATATTAGTTGGATGTTTATTAAATGAATACACTGGCATATTTAATTAAAGTAAGTCTATTTAAACTACCAAATGACTATCTTCCATAGGAGAAATACAGACAAATTCCTGAGCCATTAACTTCTATTTGTCTTTTTGTATTTTCCTGCTAAGCCAAACTAGACATTAGTGATGATCTTTTATAAATGTATGCATGTGTATATATGTATACACACATGATATGCACATAAATGCACGTACATACATGTATGTACGATTGGATTTTTTCATAGTTCCATAACTTATAAGTCTGTCAACAGTATATGACCATTTTTTCTTTTTTCTATTTTGAGACAATGTTTATTTCTAAAGACACAGCTATTTCATCACATATCCCACGGAGCAATGAATGCCCTGAGGTGAAAGTCCAGAAAAAGTTTCTTTTCAAAACTCCCAGAGTTAAGTCCAGTTCTGGCCCAGATCCAATTAGACAACTGAATCATTTGCCATGTTGGTGCTTGAATACGGAGCATCACTTTAGAGTGAAGCTCAAAAGAATCTGTTTTTATCTAAATTAAAGTTAGTTTTTTTTGCTGCTTATTTCCCATCTTCTGTCAGGCTGAGTTGATTAATTTATTCATGAACATTCATTTAATTAACTTATTCATTTCCCACTCTTTGCCAGGCATTGTGGTAGATCCTGGTTATAGTTGATGAAAGGAAGAAGTTCCTTCCTTTAAAGAACCTAATCTAGGGGAAGTAAAAAGGTAATTATAACACAGTACAAATGCCTCTTTACAGCTGAAAACAAGAGACTAAAGGAACACAAGAGGTTAAGATATATTCATGGTCTCTAAATAATTTAGACCATTGCCAAGTTCACTCGCAATTAGACTTTTGAGAGTGGATTACTCTTTTGTCTGCTCTGAGATGGCAACTGCTCATGTCCAGGAACAGAGGAAGCAAAATTTATTATTATTACTGTAACTATCATATTTTTGATAATAAAGATGATGGTGAGGAAAAGGCAGTTTACAGAACAAGAAATACAATGTTACTCATAACTAAAGCAATGTAAATTAAAATAATAATGCAGTTGATTTACTTAATCACTGAGCACCAACTGTGTGTCAAGCACCATTGAAGATGCTAGAGATACAGCCAAGACTAAAACCTACAAAGCTGTGGCTCTCAAAGAGTTGGGGGAGACACAAACTAAACAAATGAATAAATAATAGTAGGTTCATGAGCTTATAATTAGGGTCCTGGCTGAAGCTCAGTTTACCAAATGGGGTTATTTCCCTTGTTTTCAAGTGTAAAATCGAGATTGACAAACATGGAACTTGGAGATAAAGAAAATGAAGAGGATAAAACACAAATTACCGTTTTGCTCCAGGTTATGCTAACTACCACACTTGTCATAATAGAGTCCAAAAGAAGAGAACTGGACAGCCCTGAGAACATTATTACATTGATAACATCATGATGAAGAGGAAAAAGAAAAAAAACAGGAGGCAATTCGTATGCTGGAGACTTTGGTAAGATCCATGCACTTCAGAAGGTGGGAAATAAGCCCTATGAAAATGCAGGGATCTGCCACATTAATAGAGTTAACAGGGGTGTGCTGGGATATGCCTCCAAGGTAAGAGATGCATTATTATGTTTTACAGACTCTGCTACAAAGAAGGAAGCAGGTTCAACACAAGCAGCCAGGCTACTTGGGCCAAACGTTCCATCAGACCTATGTTGGTCAAGTCGTCAGTGGGAGAATCACAATACAGACTCCTGAAGTCCTCCTGAGCATGGTCATGCCATCTGCACTAAACATTATGCACCTTTTGAGAAATAGCTCTTGATATGTTATTGAGCCCTAGTAGACATGGAATGCTTGACCATGGGACACCAAGTACCCAAAACTACCCTTTTTAAGTTGGATTATTTTGGGCCCAATGATTCATAAAGTCAGACAGCAATAGTCCATTAAAAGTTGAAACTGATACATTTGGGTTTGAAATCAAGCAGTACCAGAAAACACAAGCAAACTTCAGGAGCAAATAATTCAGACTCTCATGTCACTTGCTGCAGTTACACCAGTATTTCTTCCTTATCTTGCACCTACCTATACCATATGGTGAGTCCCTGTGTGACTAGCTTAAATGGAAGGAAAACGCTTGAGCTGGAGTTATGAATGGGTTGGCTTTTCATATGGAGCAAGCCAAAAATGGACAGCAGCTACATTATAGCCACCCTCAGAGATGCACTTGAAAGGGGTGAAGAAAGAAAATGTTCCTAATGGGCAGAGCTGAGAGCAGCATACCTTAATAGTTACTTTGTGAGGAAGAAGTGGCTCAAGATAAAAATGTATATTTGCTATCTATTGCTGCATTAGAAATCACCTTAAAACTAAGCAGCTTTAAACAACACATATCTCACAGTTTCTATGGGTTAGAAATCCAGGTGCAGTTTGGCTAGCTCCTCTGGCTCAGCTTCTCTTATAATGCTGCAACCAAGATGTCAGCCAAGCTGGAGTCATCTTCAGGCTCAACTAAAGGAGGATCTATGACCAAGCTCAATCACATGGTTGTTCACAGGACTCAGTTTCTCACAGTATGTTAGCCTGAGGGCCTCAGGTCCTTGCTACCTGTTTGCCAGAGACCAATCTCAGTTCCTTGCCACATGGGCCTCTCTATAGCATGGTAGCTGGCTTCCATGGGCATGAGCAAACAAGAGAACAAGAGAGGGTAGATGAGATAGAAGTCAGTCTTTTTGTAACTAATCTCAAAAGTGATATCCCATTACTTTTGCTGTGTTCTATTTGTTAGAAGTGAGCCATTAGGTTCAGTTGACACTCAAGGGGAGGAGGTTACATAAAAACATGAATAACAGTAGGTAGAGACCACTTGGAGCCATCTCAGAAACTGCCTTCTACAATAAATTCCTAGTCAATGGCAAGTAGCAGTGGCCCATTAGAGCATTTGAATGGCTGACTAAAGGTACAGTTGAAGTGCCAATCTGGTGGCAATATCCTACAAGATGAAGTGGCATTCTTCAGGACATAGAACTTTTTAGAGACCTCTTTCTGAGACTATTTCCCCTCTAAGAAGAATATAGAAGGTAGAAACATGAGTGGTATCACTTACCATTACTCTCAGTGACATCCCAATAATAGTGGGCTCTGCAGGATTAGATGTTCTGGTCCTCAAAGAAAGTGCCCTCTTACCAGGAGACAGAGCAAGGAGTCCCACTGATTTATAAGATACAGCTTCCTCCTGGACACTTTGGAACTTTTGTAACCAGAGACCAACAGATAAAAAGTAAAATCAGGAATAACTGGCCCTGCTCAGCAAGAGAGATGCTTTCACACAATGGGAACTCAGATTATCCACGTGGGCACCTCTCGATAATCTGTTACCCAACTGTATGTGTGAATGGGCACATTTGCAATCCTGGTGCTGGGAGGGTACGAAAACCCCTCAGAGATGAGGCTTTGGGTTCAATAAGCAGGAGAATATTAATACATGTCAAAGTGAAGGTTGAGGATAAGGAAAATTTAGAATGGACGGTAGAGGAGAGGGAGGGTAAGTGCCAGTTTTGACTAAGATGGACTGCAGAGATGGGACTAGAGTTAGTCTCATGAACCTCTTTTTTCTAAGTTTTTTTCCCAGGAAGAGAGAACTATGGGAACCATGGAAGAGCTGCTGCTTGAACTTGCATGGAGAAGTAATCTGTGAGATGCAAGGGGTGGACAGCAGTAACCATGGTAGTGTGTTTCTCAGATTTCCCTTCAAGAGAACCAGATGCAAGGAGTGTAGCACAGCTACTGCACCTTTGGATACAACCCAGCGTTTCACTCTGAGACCACAGTTTCCCCAGTTTGGTCCCAGCCAATGACTGAGATGGTAAGGTACTAGAGCTGATTCATTTCCACCCAACATAAGACTCCTGTAAGGGATCGTCTTAGCTCTGGTGCTCTCCACCAGGCTGGCTGAGACTTCCGCAGAGTTGTGCTTCAGTCTGAGGTTCTTTCTACCCAATTCTCCTTTCCTTCTCTCCTTTTACAATGTTAGCCCTGCATCACAGTCTGAAGGCTCTTCTTGCCTCCTATTACTCTCTTGCCCCCTCTGTGGGCTGTGCCCCCCAGTAATTCTCAGACATGTCTAATTCTTTTTTGGTGTCTGCTTTTTGAAGGACCTGAACTGACATAAGAGCAGAATGAGCTTATCCTTTGGAGTTCAGGGTAAAATTCCAAAAGAAATTTATTAAATCTACATAGATTCTAATCTAACATGTGACTATCCCAACTATTGAAAACCACACTGCAATCCAACTTTTAGAGCACAGATTTGTACATTATTAAACACTATAATTTCTCATTGCTATGGGCAACTAGACCCAGTGCCCAGGCAGGTAACTCCTCAGATGAGTCTTGGAAGGAGTCAAGATAGGAGTTGCTTACCGCTGTAAATTCCTGTAGGGCAGACTCTTGGTAAATGCCAAGGCTTTGGAAATCTAGAATACTAAAGAAAGAACTGAAATCCATTTAAGCTCCATGGTCAGAAAGAGCAACTAATAAATAAGATGTTGAGACCTGTCCTCCTTTGCATGAGCTACAATTCCACTCTGCAGGATATCTGTCTGATTAAAGGACTTAGGCAATTTATTTTAACAAGAGTGGTCAGTAGTAGGCTTTCCTGGAATTAGAGTTACATGTTAAGCAAGAGATGCCTTTGGAGATTCATGGCTTGCTCTCTTATCTATCATTCAGACCTTTTTTGCTTAAAAATTTTTTTGAAATATTTAGTGCTCCATTCCTGCCTCCACATTTTTTAAAGAAATTTAATAGAAGTGCTATGGGTGTTTGGTTTTACAAACAATGAAGTGATATGTAAGACAGATCCCAAATTAGGGGATAAATGTTATGTGAAGTCAAACCCCACTTATCTCTATTATGATTGACGCTTTTGCAAAATAAACATTTCATATCAAAGCATCTTGATAAAACACTCAAAAATCTTGCCTTGGATTTTTTTTTTATAGAATTGAAGAATTTTTTAGTGTCTTTGTTCTGAGGAGCTAAGTAATTTATCATCAAAAAGGGGTTGAACCCAAAGTTGTTTGAAATGACAATGCCTCTATCAAAGCTAGAGAATGTTCTAATTGTATTAATTTTTTAAGCAGATGAAGAATAGAAGAAAAAGAAAAAAAAGAAATATAGGCAAATAAATTTTTTAAAGTTCTAAAACTAACAGCTAATACTTACTGAACACCTGCTACGTGCAGGTTTATAAGGATTATCCCATTTATTCCTAACAAGAATCCTTTAGGATGGAACACCATTATTATCCCCACTATCCAGAGGAGAAAACTGAGATTTAAAGAGGCTAAGCAAAGTGTCCAATGTCACACAGTTTAGGGCAGGAGTAGGCAAACCCTTCTGTAAAGGACTAGATTGTAAATATTTCTGGCTTTGTGGGCTGTACAGTCTCTGTTTTGTTGTTGCAACTACTCAGTTTTGCTGTTTTATTATGGAAAAAGCCAGAAATGATTAAAATAAATGAATGGTGTGGCTGTGTTCCAATAAGACTTTATTTACAAAGACCAGGCCATCTGAATTGGGCAGGTAGAATTCACCTTTGTGAATGTTGTTTTCAGGTGGGACAGTGTTTTAAACTGTAAAGCGCATAAGTTGCTTTTCAAAATTAATGTATTTGGAATCTTGCAGAGAAAATTCTGACCAAGTTAGAACTATCTAAAATACATACTCCTCATTCTTTTAGCAAATACTGAGTGGTTACTGCTGGGATGTTGGCAATACAGATACCTAAGATGGAATTTACAGTGGAAAAAAGGCATGTAAATAAACAATTACTGATTTAATACACTGTGACATGTGTTATATGATAGGCTCAGTGATTAGGGTCCCAAGTGAACATATTAGAAGGACAACACATCTGGCCTGGGGAATTAGAGGGCTTCTGGCAGAATGGGACAATGATCCAGGGACAACTCTGGCTCCTACCAATGAGATCCATTCTCCAGGAACAAAGGTTATTTGAATAACAACAGCTGAAAGATGGCTTAAACTTGCTGTACAGTCTTCATTGATCTTAAGCACAGGCTATTTAAAGTGTAAACCTCTCATGCACCAGGGCCTGACAATGTCACCTGGAGGTCTGTTCAAAGAAATCACCAGTTTACTTTTAAGGATCTTAGTTTCTCTAACTTTGTGTTCAAACCTGACCCTCTCTAAGAAGTCATCATGGTCATTCTCAGGGGGCATCTGCTCCTCCAAAAGACAGCATGTGGAGCAAATGGGTAACTGTGGATTGGCCTATCAGTGGTTCTGAAACCTGACTGTCTATGAGGTACTTACATAAAATAGGGTCTTAGGGTCCTGATTCTAGAGATTGTGATTTAGAAGGTCTTGGTTAAGTGTTTGACAATCCAGCTTTTTAATAAGCACCATGAATGATTCTGATGTGCTTGAACTATGGTTGGGAACTGCTGGTAGGGAGAATTTTTAAAGTTGCATTTAACTTTTCCAGTCAGCTATTCTGTGTTTATTACTGTGACTATATTTATAAACATCCTACCAAGAAGGAAGGGAAAATCTAACTGGTTTTCGGGGTTTTTACCACGGTTTCTACTTTCCCAAGTCCACAATATAGGGACAATGACTTGTGTGTTAGGCTGATATGCAGGAGTCAATAGCATTGCCCTAATATGCTGAGGAATCGTCAGGAGCTTCTCTTTGTTAGGTAATATAACTAAAAATGTAAATCTTGCATGGATCATGCCTGCATGCTTACTTCTGACACGCTTTTACACGGTAAAAGAGCAGCACCTGTGTATAAATCAAGCCTAACAAAGCACAGGCAAGATCCTTCCTGCCTCCTGGTTCTGGACAGGCAGTGTTTGGCAGGCTTCTTAGCTCCTGTGTTGGTTTAAACTAATGTCCAGTAGGGTCATTGAGTGCTAGTTGGCAAAAGTTATGAGTGGGAAAAGGAAAGGGAGAGAAGAAAAGGAATATATAAGAGAAGGACTGTTAGAAGGCAATGAGAAAGAAAAGAAATGTTGGAGCAGCAGGAAGTCAGTCTATTTCCTGATTATGCCTTAAAAATTAGGCAGATTATTAGATTTGGGGTTCTCTGGTACTTCAAAGACTCAGGATTCTCAGCCTCTATTCTAAATTTGGACATTTGAGTAGAAGCAGAGCCACACAAGCCCAGCAAGAAGGTTTTCAACCTAAAAAAGAAAGTCTGGAAGCCATCCTGGATATCAAATGCTTTCATTTGTCTCTTTAGAGAGTATAAGGTTGGGGCATATTTTGTTAGATTTCAGAAATATGAATATTATCTTATAGGGACAATACCATAAAGGTATAAGCTGATCACATTAAGCCATAATTATTCATACATAGAGTTTATTTTTTGAGATTTTAAAAAAGATATAATGTAGGTATTAGGACTTTCTAATTGAGTCCCAATTCTCCATCATCACTGTAGTTCCTATTATTGATATAAAGAAAAAAATACAAATCTTGTATGTTTTCCAGTTTCTTTTTTGCAGTATTTGTTACCCTGTTTCTGAGTGTTGCAAAGAGTTACTTAACGTTAGTGAATAATTATTACTTAAGAGTCTTAGCATTAACCGCAAGCGAGTTTAACTACCATGGCTATGACCCCAAAATTGTTACTGGGGCCTTTATGAATAGTAAAAGTGAAAATAGGCATGCTTTCAACTGATTTTGACACAGCAGGAACTTTCCCAAACAGTCAACTCCTAATTTTCCATGCTTTTGAACAGAGTGAACTTTTTCATCATACTTGGTAAAGTGTTTTTATTCTAACATTTGAATATGGATGTTTTTAGAATCCTGGGAATTCAAAGGACTTTACATAAAATAATGTTGCCATTCTGGGAAGATCCAGCTTCGAAGAAATTGGAGAGCCGGCCAGCTTCTCATTCTTAAAGATGAGTTAAATGTGCAGGGGGAGGGAGTAATGTCACAAAGAAACTGAAAGGCAGATTTGTCATGGATTTAGATAATCAACGTTTGGCTGCAATGAATGAGACAGCTCGGACCATATTTTTCCTTAGGTCATGCTCCCCAAATTACTGTTTAAGGTGAAAGCAAAAGCTCACTTTGACTAGGATTTTTAAAGAATTATAAAGCAGTTTTGTAAAAATGCCAATCATTTTTGTAAGCACTAGGCTATCAGATTCAGCATTTTATTCTAGTGTGTGTGTGTGTTTTGTGTTAGCATGGAAGACGGAAGAAGGGCCATACAATTTCAGCAATAGATAAAAAATAGTTCATTTAAAAATTTTTCTCCTTCCCTTTCTTTGAAGTTCTCTCATTCGTCCCCCATCAAGGTAAATTTCCCACAGTTTGATCTGCCTGACATGGTGATAAGAGAAAGACAGGGAAAAAGAGAGGCTGGTCAATTGCTTTTCCCTAAGATGCCTACTGGAGGGAAACAGGTTGGTTAGAGCTAATCTTACCCATCAATTACTGGTGGGTCCTCCAAGGTATAGCTCCTAGAGGGAAAACAATTCAAGCCTTTAGGAGCAGAAAAGATAAGTAGTCTGGGGAAAATAAACTCATCTTGGTAACTCCAGATTGTCTCCAAATTTTATTTGTACATCGGCCAGTTAATAAAATATTTCGAGGAATTTTTCTGAACAATGATAACATACTCAATTCTAATTCTACTATTTGCACACAGCCACCTGATTGAAATTTATTTAAACATGCATGCATGCACATATACACACGGTATTTTTGTACAGTTTTATACACTCTGCACTGCTAAAGAGAAAATACTGAGACTAGCTCTTCAAACTGTTGCCTTAATAAAATGTAAGAACTGGAGGCAACTTTGAAAACTTTGTCCAAGCTTTTTCCTTTATAGATAAGGAAAAAGCAGCCTAGAGAGATTCGGCGATTTTTGCCAAGGTTGCGCAGCTACTACCTGCCAAATCAAAGACTAAAGTCCAAACCTGGTGCATGCGCGTGCATGTGTGTGTTTCTCACCACATCTAGGGAAGAAATGTCCTGAGAGACATTCTGAAACTCATTAAAAAATTAACCTAATGGAGGCTGAAATTAAGGGTGTCTTAATTAGTAATTAAGTTTATTAAACCAAACTCTTTGTTGGGGACCCTCAGGGCATGATCACATTAAAATATTTTAAGCAGTATAAAAGCCTCACTTTAATTAGTAAGTAGATATGCCAGCCTGGAAAAATGAGTCTGAGACCAACCCAACGGTCAATAAATAAGAACAAATGCTCAGCATCTCCCTCGCATTAGGCCACCCTCCTGGTACAACTGTTGCTCCTCTGGTTTATCACAGGCCTCAGAAGAAGTGGAGTGATGAGGGCTGTATTCAGGCTTCTTAAGTAAAGTGCACAAATGTGACCATCAGGAAAAATGCTAACTTCTGATACGTAGAAGAAAAAGATGGTAATAATATTGATCAATTTACATTTGTAAGGAATTGAGGTAGACTAATTACAAAGTACATTTGTAAGGAATCAAGTTGACCAACAACTTGTCATTAATCCAAACAGTCATAAGAGGGTTGCACAGCAGTGTCCTACTTTCTGGCTCTTTTGATTGTTTTGGCCAGGTTTGCTATTTCTCATGGTTTCCTTTTGTTCGCTAACACAGTGGATCTCAAAGAGCAGCTGTGAGGGTCCTCCAGATGGTTAATCTCCAGCAGTCTTGGTATTTCTGTGTAGATTAGTGGGCAGCTGCTTAGAGTATGAAGCAATGTTTTACTTGCTGTGAAATTTCATGCCCCTTTTTGTCTGTGCTGTACCCTCTCCGGGAATGCCCTGCGCCTGTTCTCTGACTGACGAACTTCTGCATTGTACTTCAAAGACTAGGGTTACACATCATCTGTCTAGAAGGTTTTTCCTGACCCTGGAGTGGTGGCACTAATATCTCCTACGATACACCATTTCATGTAGCACATAACCTATGTTATAGCACTTTTCACAGCATATAAAAATCATTAATTTACTTTCCTATCTTTCAAAGTAGAATGAAGGTCGCAAATATGGTGACTATCTTATGCAGATTTGTGGCCACAGAGATGGCCTGAGTTGGCCTTTAGTCCGTGCTTGTCAAATGCATGGTGTCGCTTCAGTGTTTTATGACTCACTAAACAAGAGTGTTTATAGAATCTCTTCTCTGGTCTGAATTTCTGTCTTAATTCTCAGGCCTCACGCCCGTGTTCTGAGAGCCCTCTTAAAGGCAGGATTGACTTAGATTTTCACTCTATCTATAGTCTTTCCTTTCGTTCTGATATGAATTTGGCTAGAATTGCCTTTCTGGGTGAAGGTTTCCCTAATCTGATTCTATTGCTGTCTCTATCATCTTGATACTACCTTCCACTATACATCTTGAACACATTGAGCTACTACATACCATTCATCAAAGTTCCCTTACATTTTCACAGTTCCTGGTCTCTGCTCAGATTTTGCCCTCATTTATTTATTCATTCAATAAATAAGAGTTGAGTACTTACTACTATATGTCAAACACTGTTCATTACTCTGTTCTACCAGGATCACCCTTCTCCTCCTTTAGAAATTCTATTCAGCTCCTGATGTCCCCTAGTTAGACCTAATTCTCTCTTCTCCTTCCACCTTCTAGTGCTTTTTTTTGTGTGAATTATATTTTTTATGATGATTATTTTTTTAGTCTGACTTTTTTCTCCAGTAGATGAGGAACTCTTAGAGGATAGGAAATATGTTTCCCACCCAACCTGGCATAGCCTTTTATAGGTTACCTTCCCACAGTAAAAGTTCTTTGATCTGAAAAGTGAGTAAACCATTAAGGAAACTGTAGAGGAAAGTGAAAAGATTGAAGGTTCCATTGTTCTCACTTGTACACTCTTGTTAATCTCTCCCACAAGCCATATATGCTATCTATAACAAGCACAGTGGACTCCTGGAATTCACAATTAAGTACAGAAATTTAATTAAACGTATAAAATTTAATTTAATTGTATATAATTGACCCTTGAACAACGTGGGTTTGAACTGTGCAAGTCTGTTTGTATGCAGAATTTTTTTCAATAAATACTGTAAATGTATTTTCTCTTCCTTACAGTTTTCTCAACATTTTTTCTCTAGCTTACTTTATCATAAGGATGCAGTATGCAATACATATAATATACAAAATAAATATTAATTGAAAGTTTATGTTATCAGTGAGGCTTCTAGTCAACAGTAAGCTGTTGACTAGAATTAAGTTTGGAGGGAGGTAAGAAGTAATACTCAGATTTTTGACTGCATGGAGGTCAGTGCCCCTAAACCCCATGTTTTTCAAGGGTTAACTATACTTCAACAACAAATGGTCAAAATGATAAGTATTGTGTTATTTATACTTTATCTCAATATTTTGCCTTGGAATTAGGACAATAAAAAATAAAAGACGACAAACAACTTGGGGGCACTAGCAGGAAGGAGAGTTGTTTTGGGAAGGAAAGAAACAATTCCTAGAGTTTATTTTGATTCTTTTCTGCAAACTTCAATCCTCTTTCATAACTGGGAGGTTGGAATGGATTTGTCAAATTATCTGATAGCCAGAATAATGGTGGGGATAAGCAGAGAAGACAGATGCCCTCCATTTCATTCTCCTGTGCTTATTCTCCATCAGTCCTGAATTTCTAGGTATCATTTCCCAACTTTGAATAATGACTTCCAATGACATAAATATTTCAGTTATTTCAAGGGTTAATTATATCTCCACAAGTGATAGCTGTGCTCTATTATGATTACTAGATATAGAAATGCCCATAATAATGCTCTCTAAGGTACAAAAATAACAGAAAATTTGAGTGTTATTGTATATTGGTATGCACATGTACTGCAAGAGTACACATATCACACATACCCACACATGCATTTATACAGCTAAATGTATATGTACAATGTATAAATGTATTTGTATAAATGTACAGCTAAATGTTCATACTCATTTAAACTCACTTTCTAAAATAAGCATCTATAATTTTCTATAATGTACAGCTATGTGTGCATACATTTAAACTCACTTTCTAAAACAAGCATCTATAATTTTCTAAAATTACACTACATTATTACATTTTCCAAGAAGACAGCATGATAGGGAAGAAATTGGGCCCTTGTGCTATCATATCTCACTGGAAAAGCACAAGACGGGAGGTAAGCTAGAAGCTGCTCTTTCTGGAAACAGCCTAGCAGTTGAAGCTAACCCTGAGATCAACACCATCAGTGAGACATGTTACAGGACTTCATAGCAGTGCATCACAGAAATTCAGGAACGTATCAAAGTGTTTATCATTCTGGTGGCAAGAAATAAGCTGAAAAAATTTAGAGAATTGCAATCACACATAATAGTATTATCATTGGGAACTGTAGAATTTGAATTATGTGCACACAGATCTCTTTTTAAAACAGCTCCTCTAGCAGGTACTGCTTATAAGCATTCTAGGGAAAGGGGGTTCTGGATAAAATCAACTAGAGATCAGCTAGCTACCTGAAGTTGGACAGATGCTGTACAATGTAAACAGGATGGGAGCAGCTACAGTGGTTGAAAATCAATTCTGAGTAATACGTGCAGCTTGGCAGCACTACTAGGGAATTTCTTCCCCTGGGGATGTGATGGCTTAGGACTCCCATGTTGATGGGCATGCAGTCACTGAGGCCCCTGCACGGAACATTCTCTGGTGCATAGGTTTGAACTTCTCAACAGTTTGGGGTATGTGTGAGAAGTGAACAGTGCAGAAGGGTGAGTGCTTGGGCATGAGGGTGGGGTGCTATGATTCTGACCACATCTTTCCAATTGCCAAAATGATCCAAACCTCAGGTATAGTTCTTTTACCAAAGGGACAGACCATGGTAGCCTATATTCAAAAAATCCTCTCAATACTTCCCAAAGTTCACAGATAATCAAAATCACCAAGGAACTGTTTTTTTTAAAAAAGGCACAGATTCCAAGGTCCTACCTCCCAAAGAGTCTTCAGAAGTTCTGGGCTGGAGCCCATTCCCTTTAAAAAGTTAAATTGGAAGATATGTAATATATTTCAAAGTCTCACTTGGGAATTCCTCCAATTGCATGATTGCATTATTTTAACTCATGTTTGATAGGTCACATGGTTTCCAAATTTTTAAAAGAACTAGAATTAATCACCTCATGAAAAGAATATTCAGCTCTACATATGTAGACTTCTTTTAGTCATTCTAGAAAGAATAATTTTAAAAAATGGTCAACTATTATTCTACTTATTTTAATGGATGAATCCAGAAGCAATTTTACCTGCATTTATGTAACTTGACCTATATACCAAGTCAGGCAACCATGCACTTTCTTCTGTTATTATTATGGTAGAAAATGGGGTATAAATTTAACCAATAAATAAGAATCTTTTAAAAATTATCACCGAAATGTTTGCTCTAAACTTAGAAAATCAGTGGATACTGTGAATTGACAACACAAAATCCTAATTCCATTTCCAAAGAGCTTTATCAGCACCAAGAAATCCCTTGGGTAGGGAATTGTGCTAGTTTCCGGTGATACAAAAAGGTATGAGATATGGCCCTGTTTCAGTTGCTGATATTCCTATTTAGAAAATAGACTTTAAACATGAAAAAGTGAATAATAAATTATAAAATAATCTAACCTATTTCTTCACAGATGACCTTGATTCTGTCAGGAATCATCTTGATGGAAAAAAACATCAAGCCAATGTTAGAAACACAGTTCAGACAGTGTAAGTGAGATCTTTAGAGAAAAAGTACAAAAGAAGAGAACTAATTTACTTTATACTGAAGTTCTTGGAGGGCTTTACTTACAGTAATTTCTTAAGCTGAATATCAGGATTTTTAAACTTTTAAACTAAAATAACTACCATTTCCTGACAGACATCAATGTATCAAACACTTTACAAATATTATTTTATATCCTCACCTCAGTCTTCAATGCAGAGATGATGATGATGATGATGATGATGATGATGATGATGATGATGATGATTTTTCAAATCTTAAAACAAGGACTTGAAATGGTTAGGATACATAGTATAGTAGGCTATATAACTGTTCATACTTACTTGCCCCTTTCTGTGTTAATCCAGATATGGTCATATGACTTGCTTTAACTAAGGAAATGTGATCAAAATGATGTGTGTCATTCCTGGCAGAAGCTTTAAGAGTCAGTACATGGTTCACCTTGCTTTCTCTGCCATGGAATCAGCAATGTGCCAAGGAAGGCAGCCTGGATCCTGGAGTGAAGACTATGTAGAGTAGAGCCATGGTCAGTCCATGGTGGACACATAGCATGGATGAGAAACAAAACTAAGATGTGATAACCCAATGATATCTTAGGATTGTTTGTTTCTGTAGCAAAACCTAGTTTATCATGACCAGTATATATATAAGTGACAAAACTAGGGTCTGAACCTAAATCTGTTTAATATCCAAGACCTAGGCAGAGAAGAAAACTGCAGGCACAAAGTAGGCACTCCATAAATATTTGTTGAAGAAAGGAATGCATAATTGTTGCCCAGAACAGAACTCAATACTTCAGATGTGATCTGATTCACGTAAGAATCATTAGGAGTACAAACATTCTTTTCACACTGCATACCTATTAATGAGGCTTAGCTTTCTTTTTTGTCAACCCTACTTACTTCTTTAACGAAAATGTACTGTCTACCTAACATGTGCAAAGTACAGAGTGATATGTCATGAGTGATACAAAAATAAAAGTTAAAAAAAATTTTCTTCTAGCTGTTTATAATTTCATGAGTGAGAGTCACACATTCATAACCAGCTGTGTCACAAAGGCAATGCATAGAGAGTTGCAGATAGTGTGTTATTGAATGAAAATGGAGTGTGGAGCTAGGTAGCCAAGAGTTTTAGTCATTTATTCTACAAATGTGTAATGAATATCAACAATGAGTTGAGTGCTATATAAACCTCTGCTGGTATAGATTTAAAAAATACCAGCCCCTGATCTCAAAGATTTCACAAGCTAGTAGGAGAGACAGAAGAGATGTGATAAGGTTAAGCTCAGGAAGCTATGGATATATAGAGGAGAAATATAAAATCAGCCTGGAAGAACCAAGGAAGGGCTTCTGGAGGAAGGAGGATAAAGTAGGGAGGAGGATATACTGGTAGAGAGAAGAATTGTATTTAAGCCCCAGTAGACACTGGGTGAGAAAGCCAGGCAGGTCACGTAGACGAGATAGTCTCAAAGAGAATGACTTGTTTTAGGAGACAACAAGTAGCACATTGTCTTAATTCTAGCTGCCATAACAAAATAGCATAGTCTAGGAGGCTTAAACAACAGTAATTTATTTTCTCACAGTCACACTGGGGGGTAGAGTTTTTAACATATTAATTTGAAGGGACGACACAAAGATTTAATCTAAAGCATACACCATGGCTGGAAAATAATATACAATTTGAGGAATGGTAGAGAAAGAAAATTGAGCAGTATGAAGTACAGAGTATAGTGGACACCCCTTAGATATACTGTCAGCTCACAGTGATTCCCTATTTTCCAAGAATGCCCTATACACAGAAGGGAGTCCCCAATGGTCACACCTGTGCTATGTGTGTCTCCCATGAATCTAAAGATTAATTGATTTATCCAACCTGGGACAATCAGAATATTATTTCTGGGAATATTAAAAGTAGAAGTAAAAAACACAGAGCTTGGGAATCTTTAAGATGAGTCACATTAATGAAACCTTGTAGAGAGAAGGACCACCGCAAACTGTACAATCAGCACAATTATGAGTGTTAGCCCTGGTTAAGGTTTTTGAACTTCTGATTTTGACATCCTCAGAGCTATTATGGTCCAGGTTCTTTCCGGCACTTAGTTGTTCAATTCCTCCAATTCCATAAGTTTCTCCAATATCTTTTCAATAAACTACTCTCTCTCTCTCTCTTTCTTTTTTTCTTGAGTTAGCCAGAAACTGTTTTTTTGTTCTTTAAAAACCTAAGGAATTTTCACTATTAGAGCTTATTACATCATGCTAGCATGTCTCAATTTTACCCTCAAGACAATGGAAAGTCACTAGATGATTTTAAGAAGAAAAGTAACATAATAAGACTTTTGTTTTGTAATGATAATTCTTTTGTTGGTATGGAAGATGTGTAGGTTAGAATTATAGAGATTGGTTAGAAGGTTCTCGTAGCATTCTAAGCAAGAAATAATGAGGTCAGGAGAAACAGAGGGAATGAATAGATTTCAGAACTATTGAAAAAGAAATAGAATCAACAAGGGCTTTGTAGTCAAATGAATGAGTAAAGATTGATGCATTAGCAGTCAGAGATGTCTGCAGACAGTCAGGTTCCAATGACAGGAAAGATAGAAAATGGTGCCATTTAATAAAGGAGGACTTGAGTAGACTGTAATGTGATGAGAAATATTAATCATTTAATTTGTAACATATGATTTCTGGGCACTGGCTAGAGATAGAGTGAAAAAACTCAGCAATTAGATATACTAATTTTGAACTTAGAAGCAAAAATTGACCTTAGACTTAGGGACCACAGGTTGCTCATGGTAGTGACCATTGGCAGTGGATAAGAATACTTAGATGAAAAGAGCTTTAAGTGAGAAGAGAAAGGGAAAGAGATGAAACCCTGGGGAAATGTCAACATTTAAGAGATAAGATGAAAGCTGGAGATAATATTGTTTTAGAGTGAAACCAAATAAGACAAAGTCTGAAAATTCAATTGCATTGAGAAATTAGTAATTTACTGCTGACCATAGCAAAAGCAACTTCAGCAGATAGTGTGAGACTGAAAAAGATTGACATAAATAAAGGTGAGAAAGAGGTGAGAAAGATAAAAGGGCAAGTGCAGATCTATCTTTTTAGTTTAAGAAGGTTTGGAATCATATTGTTGAGGGGAAAGAGGAAATGTTGACTAGGGATACCTGGAAGGGCTGGAGGCTTAAAAGAAGAGTGACACCAATATGTACCAATGTTTGCTCCTTTCTATTAGTGTTAGGTATAGGGTTGAGAAGGTGGATAGTTGGATTCACCCAGGATTGAGATTTTTCTGGGTAGGTGGTAGAAGAATAAGGAGAAGGTAAATTGAGAGTATTGTTCTAGAATGCAAGAGGGGAAAACTATTGGGAAAATGTATTCTTGTTTTTAAACTTCCTGGAGAAAGAAATGAGAATAAGATGAGACTGAGAAATCAGAGGTGGAGTGGAGGAGTCAAGGTACTTAGTGTTTCTGATGCAATTTAAAAACTCTGCATTGATAAGATTAAGAGATTCTGCTTTGATATTGGAGTTTAAGATTTCAGAGATAGAACAATTTTAATTCATGACAAAATCTGGGAGTGATCAAGAGTCTAGAATAGAAAAAGTAGATAACAACAGGTTAAGATTAAGGATCTGTGAGGTTAGGATACTTGAGCATGTTTATATGTTGATAAGAAGAGGGAGAGTGTGTGTCAGTCAGTGTGAAACAGACGAAATACTCAGATCAGGATAATTTGAGGGAGAAACTATTTACAATGGTGTAGTTACAATACAGGGATTTGACAGGAGATTGTAGAGAACCCTGAGGTGAGAAACAGTGGAACAATTACCTTAGATTAAAAGAGAGGAGGAAAGGGAGCAATTATCAGAACCCAGAAGGAGAGGATTGTGAGGACAATGACTTTGATCAAAAGAAACTGCCAACTCAAGAAGACTTTGAGGGATAAAAGTCAGAGAAATAAATAATCCTATCTTATATTTCTCTCTCTCTCTCTCTCTCTCTCTCTCTCTCTCTCTCTCTCTCTCTCTCTCTCTCTCTCTCAGATCTCTTGCTGACTCTTCCCATTGGCCAATTCCACCAGAGAATAGAGGGCAAAGAAGACTACCGATACAATTCATGTAGACTCCAGCCTCACCCAGCACAAGCAAAGTAGAAAAGGATGAAAAGTAGCTCTGAAGAGGCCAACAGAGCTATTCAGCAGATAATAGAGATATAGGGAAAAAGTGCCAATTTCTGACAAGATGGGAGGAGATGAGGATCAAGTCTCAGATGAATGGGACTTAAATAGAAAACATAACTTATTTATTATGAGAAGAGAGGACCGATAGAAGATAAGGTATGTTAGTAGATTGTTTTATGGTTTCCATTTTGTCTATGAAGCAAAAGTCATCAAATGAGGTAGAGATGGGGGAGAGATGAGAATGATGAATGATTTGGTGTTATCATTAGGGAATATAAGAGAAAGCCAACCAGAGAATTGCATCAGTGTTCCTAAACCACTCTGAGAGCCCATTTGAGGTATGATCATAAATTTAAGGTGAAATCCATCTGCTCTTTGTGTGATTTTTCTCTGGTGTTTTAAAATTATTCATGTTTAAGTATGGAGAAAGTGTTAGTAAGGCTCCATGGATTGAATTTTTGCCAAATGAAGGCAAGGGAGTATTTGAAATGACAAACCATAAATCTAAGTTGCAAAGGGAGGAAGGTGAAGGCAGGGGGTGACTAATGCATATGGGAAAAGTGGAGGAGTTGATAGAGGACTGGATGCCCTGATAAGGTATACCTGAACAAACTAGCTAGAGAGATGACAAGTTGTGGAAAAGAGCAGAATGCTTCAACTCGTGATTTTGAAGGTTTGTGTAGGTCTGCACCCTTTCACTTACGAGTAATAGAAAATAAACTTAAACTAGCTTAAAATATAAAAGAATTTATTTGCTCATATAAAAGGGAGTTCCAAGGGAAGAGATGACTTTAGACATATCTGGATGCATGGGTTAGGAAGATACTATCAGGACCCTCTTTCTTCATCTCCTAAGGTTTTGTAGAGATTTCTATTGTTTATTCTCTCTTGCAACAAATAGACTTTCTCCATATGGCTTCAGATGGGAAAACAGCTATTGGCAGCTCTAAGCTCACCTACTGGCATCTCATGATCTTTAGGAAGAGACTTTTCCAGTGTTCATAGACCAAATTTTCTGGAAGAACTGAGGATGACATTTCTTGGGTCTCAGGCCATTTTTTTGAACACTTATGGCACCAGACAGTATGTAAACTGTCTTGTATTCTCAATGTAATTTAATCTTTATGACAACTTCTGTGAACTACTGAAGTAGATGGTATTAATTACCTCTCCACTGTTCATTCCTCTTTCCTTTTTCTACTAGTACTTAATTTTTCTTAGCAAAATTGCAAAGATTGACAGTTTCCACTCTTAGATGCAGGTATAGTTCCTGACTGGTCTAAGTTAATTAGAGTCATCCACCTTCCTGGTCTTTCATGAAATTTATTAGTGTGTAGCTCTTTTTAACTCAAGTACATATACTTTACAAAGCTTTATACTACATAAGTAAAAAGAAATAAAAATATCTTTAAAATAACGTGTATTTATTTTTTTCTATTATAGAATTATGTCCATTGTAGAAAATATAAATGGTTTGTATCATTTATAGTTGGACTAAGTGTTTATGGTCATTTCTATAACGATTGAGGAACAGGACTTTGGCCAGAAAAAAATTCCTCATTATTTATTGTTCCATGAAAAACTCACCTTGATTTTGATCATTTTCAATTTATATTACCTAATTCAGGAGCATCAATCAAGATGAAAATGAGAATTACTTGTAGTAATGCAGTGTCTCAATATCTCTTTCTGTTTATTTCTTATAATCTCTCTTTAGATTTGTGTTGATAGCATTTTATACAAAATTTAGTTTCTGTTTTTGTTTGTTTGTTTATTTACTTTTTGCCTACAATATATTCATAAAAACATTCACCGAGGAACAGTGGGATAAATCTCTGTCCCTATGGTCAAGAACCTACGATGCTGTTTGCCACAAAAATAGAAAGGTGGATAAGTAGAAGAGTAAAAAAGTATATAATGAGTTCATATATATGATTTGACATGTTTAATCTTGCAAATCCAACCCATGACAATAAATTTATGAAAACAAAACAAACAGAATTCAACCTGAAAAATCTAAGAAAGTAATAATAAACCATAAACACAATGCTGCTGAAACTAAGCTCCACCACAGCCTCAGCTCTGGTTTGGATGTAGCACAAGTATTTCCAATTGCACTGGGTGGAGGCCCTGGCAGGAAGGAAGCATCGGATATTGCTGGAACATATCTTTGTTTGAGCAACAGCTAATGAGAAAGGTCACCATTATGCTTTGCTTTCAAACACTGTCTGTTTGGAAATTAGTAATGAACATTTCATCACAAATACTGGTTTATAATCATTTAGGCACACAATTCTGTAGTATTAACCTTTTCTCTCCTCAGTGGAGAATAAAAACCAAAACTTATTATGTTTTCACCAGTGTTTTGATCAGAATATGTCAGTAAAAGATAAAATGACTTGCTATTTGTTGGCTC
Organism: Macroglossus sobrinus; assembly: GCA_004027375.1. Taxonomy (NCBI): domain Eukaryota; kingdom Metazoa; phylum Chordata; class Mammalia; order Chiroptera; family Pteropodidae; genus Macroglossus; species Macroglossus sobrinus. The sequence goes on along the minus strand of PVKZ01000486.1, from coordinate 139,393 downwards.
AGGGTATCTGGTTTTTCATAAAATCCTAATAGTGAATTTAGAAGAAATTCAGCCTTGAGATTTTTTTCTTGCAGTTTTAGTGTCATTTGTACTCTTGTTAAACTCATTGCCAGGTTTTGAGATGTGAGGCTCTCTGGATTTTGTTTTCTAACATTTTATTTCATTTGTTTAGTGGATTGAGTCAATGGCACTGAGATCCTAAGAAAGAGCTTAACTTTTTTCTGTGCAAAGTGTTTGCTGACAAATGCAATAAACTTCAGGAGGCCTCCTCCTAGGAAGGGCTGACTTATAGCAAAAACAGTAAAAGCAGTAAAGCAGACATTTCTGCCACAACTTTGGGAGAGAGAGGAATCTATTAAATCTCTTCATTTATATTTTTGGTTTTCCCTGTTGGCTAGGCTGTTGTATTCCCATGTCCACAGCACGTTCCACTGTGGGAGCCTGGAACTCCCAGAATAAACTTTGGGAAAGGCTGGGTCCAGCCTCTGGGGATAAGGGAGCCAGAGGGAGGAAGGGGAGGGGGTAAAGGAAAAAGGAAGGGGACTGCTGTCTTCCTGTGTTTGGATGACCTTTCCTTATGTTTATCTGGAAGAACTGGGCAACCACTCTGTGTTTGGTGTCAATCTGCCATGTTGCCCCACGTGATCTCTTTCTTAGCTTAACGTGGGTAAAGGAGTTTTGCTTCTGCTGGAAGGATTATATTTAAATCTCTGAGGAGAAAAAAAAAAGTGTACTGGTCTGCTAGGGGTGAGTGCCTAGAGAAAGAAGGCTTAGCAAATATACACATATGTTTGTGCCTAATGGATTCCCTACAGGAAAGACTTGGGTCTCTCTTTGAACCATATAAAGAAGAGCCCAACTGTGCTTCTGCTCTCCTGCTGAGAACTAAACTAGAGCTTTTCTTCCTTTTCCTGAATTCTCATCATTTGGCATAATGCCCTTAATTCTGGGTATTCCATAAATATTTCTTGAATGAGTAAATAAATGAATGAATGAATGAGCAGAGTCACTGAGAGGTGACTAGGCAACAGGTGGTAGGGTCCCTATAATAACTCATTTATTTGCCAGTCTTTGCTATAAGGGCCCTGTGTACATCAAAGAGACCAGTTTCAAACCTCCCTGTCTCACATTCCTAACGGGTGAATCACTTGTTTCTTCTGGGTGGGTGAGACAAACTCCTCCAGTTTCCACCTTTCCTTTCCATTTCAGTGTTGATCACTCATCCTGACTTGGCCTTCGCTTATATGTATTTCCCCAGAGAGCTATCCTTTAATGCCCTCACTAGCCTCTATCTAAATTAGATCCCTTCAATATACCTCTTATGGAACTCCATTTTCTTTATGACGCTTAACACAATTTATTATCATATTCATTTGTGTAATAATCCATCCTATGTTTGTTTTATCCACCAGATCATACAGTCTTTAAAGATAGGGGACCATGTTTATTTTCTCATCATTGTATCCTCAGCAATTAGCACAGTCCCTGATGTATAGTAAGCATTCAGCAAGTATGTTACATGAATGAATCAATGAGATTAGTAATTACATTATATTTGCAAGGAGAATTCATACAACGTTACTGAGTGGGATGAGGACAAAGGTCAGAGTCCAAAAGTCCTATCCCAGTCTGCATTGAACACTTCATGAGTTTGAGATTCTGGAAGAAGACGAAATGGTTAGCAATCAGTAGTAATGTGTATTTTACCTTTGGAAGGTGGAGAGTACTCAGGCCTCCTGGGAATACCAGTAATTCTCTCTTCTGTATCTCAACAAACAACTTCTTCCACTTTTTCAGTAATAGAATTATTCCTGGTCATCAGGAGGACTGACAAACCTCAGAAGGACTTAGGACTTTTCCCCTTTCTTCATACCACACAGCTTCACAATGTTTCTTGTTGGTTTCTCCATTTCCATTCCCATGAAGGCCATTCGATCCAGCGTATTAGTCAGGTTTCTTTCAAATTATAGAATTTTAATTCAAATTACAGAATTTCAACTCTAATTAGCTTAAAAGAAAACACCAGGAATGTATTGGATCGTCTACGTGGGAAGTTAATGGGCATGGTTGGCTGTAGACTTGTCTAAACCCTGGAATCAGGTGCTTGATTGCTCAGGCCTCCATCTCTTGCCATCTCCCTGCTTATCTTAAAATGGGCAACAACTATGACCTGTGGCTCACAACCTCCTCATCACACCAGAGAAAACTCTGATTGCACCCAAGTGACCACTCCTAAATCAGTCTCTGTTGTGGGAGAGGGGGACAAGGCTCTGATTGGCCTGGCCTGGGTAATGTGCTCACCCTTGTGGCCCTCATTTCGGGGGAAGGGTACAAACACAAGGCGAATTTCTACAATGAAGGAGTTCCTGAAGGAAAAGGGGAATGTGTTACCAGGAAGAGTTGAGGAAGTTGTGCTAGATAATCAAGAACAATAGAACATCACCTGCACTAGCTACGCCATATCCAGTGCTGTGGCAGGCCCGTTACCTGCACTAAGCAGGGCTTATGAGGGAAGTGAGAATGGGCTAGGGAATCAGATACTTCGGTCCAAATCCTTTCTCTTTCTTGTATTAGCTGTTTCACTTTGAACAAGTTAACCTAAATCTAATTTTATTGTGATAAAACAGAGATGCAAGACATTCAATGAAATATTATTCAGCCTTAAAAAAAAAAAGAGAGAGAGAATTCTGGCACATGCTATAGTATGGATGAAACTTGAAGATGTTGTGCTAAGTGAAATAAGCCAGACACAAAAAGACACATACTGTATGATTCCACTTATAGGAAGAACCTAGAGTGGTCAAATTCACAGAGACAAAAAGTAGATATGTGGTTGCCAAGGGCTAGGGGCTGGAAATGGGCATTATTTTTTAATGGATACGGAGTTTAATTTTGGAAAGATGAAAAGAAGTTCTGAAGACGGGTGGTGGTGATGAGTGCACAACCACATGAATGCACTTACCGCCACTAAACTGTATACTTAAAAATTGGTGAAATGGTGAATTTTATGTTTTGTATATTTTATCACAATAAAACATTGATATAAAGATTAAATGAGACAACAGGAAAAAATATTAATCATTATTATTCTCATAATGACCCTTAGAACAAGGTATCATTCCTATTTTTATCATCTGATTAAACAGACTTGAGGTTAAGTATCTAGTCTAAGCCCACCAGCTAGAAAGTGGCATAGCCAGACTCAAAGCCAATACTTGACCCCTTATCCCCTGCTATTTCCCGTTATTCCATGTTTCTTTCCAGCACACTACTTGCTAGCTACTCTTGCTTAATTAATATTTAAAATGCTGCTTTGGTTATGTCACCTCCTCTTAACAATACTTCAAGAGGTCTAAAGTCTAAATGCTTCCTCCGGGCACAATTCTTTTTGTGGTCTGAACTTAATTACTTTTCTTCCTCATCTCAGGGTCAAGGCCCTGTGTCATCTATGTCCATAGCATATACTGATTCTCCCACTAGGACAATGTTGAAACTACCCACTTTTCAATGCTTAGCTCAAGACCTAGCTCCTCCGGAAAGCCTCACCTACTGAAAGAGAGACACGGTCCCTTAGCTGCCATAGTTTTTATTATTTGATAGCAACACACAATGTACTGCTTTGGTAAAAGTTATTACTTCAGTTGTTCATGTCTTATCTCCACAGCAGGTTCTCAGCTCACAGACAGCAAGAATTGTGTTGATTATGTCTTTAAATTTCTCAATGCCAGTTTAGTGTTTTGCATTGAGCAAAACTTGATAATAATTTTTTTAATGATGTTGGTGCAGGAAATATGATTAAAGATGACTAGTTCACATAACCATTACTTGAATTAAAGAAAAGCATGTATTATTTTCTTTCCTGTTAGAGAAGACACTGGAAATTTTTCTTGTACTTTTAGGTCAGTTCAGGACATAATGTTTCCTAGTCAGAATGGAAATAAAAAGATTGAGCTTGGTTTAAAAGAACTGACCTGCTGGGGGGCCTGTGTGAGAAGTAGATGTCTCTTGCTGATTAAATTCTGAGAAACAGAAGCAGTCAAAACTATTTATGAAGCAACCAGAGACGAGGCAGTGTTTTTTTTGAGAACATCTCAAAAAATATAAAAGGTCATTTGAGGTCCTGCAAACAGTGCCTGCTGTGCAAAGACTTCAGCCTCTGCACAGGTACTGAAAATGTCACAAGCCTTTCTAAATGACACTGTCCCTTAACTCCAGCCCCTGCTCAAAGGCTATTCTTTGGACCTCGTGAAAGATCCGTGAAAGTTCCCCAGGAAGAGGATCAAGGTCAAGGTGCTGGAAAGAGCAGCCAGAGCTGATATTCGGCAGAATGCCCTCCCTGTGTAGTTCTGAGTGGTCATAGGGTTCATTCTGATTGGTGGATTCCTGTTCTTCGAATATTTTAAATTTCACCTGTGCAAAGGGGACAGCATTGGAAGTGCAGGCAGTTCAGTGTGGTAACAGCATTGAGCACCAATGAGAGAATGACAGGAGATGAGGCAGGAAACATAAGTAAGAACCAGAACTTGAAGGAATTTAGGTTGACCTTTTGGACAGATAAACCATAGAAAACCATTAAGGAGAGAAGTACTATGAGTAGATGTACATTTTCTAAAGGTGAGAGAAATGAGTTAATTGGCTTTTCTAATGGACGGGGTGAGCATTAATAAAGATTTGAAACAAGAACTTTTGGCAGCATCAATGGATAGGAGTGGATGAATGTAAGAAACATATTTTAGGTAAAATTGATTGGATTTATGATCAGTTGGGGATAGTGAGTGTCAAGAGGAGTCAGAATCTGAAATGTAAATTTTCTAATTGGTGGTATGTGCCACAAATACAATGATGTTCATGTTTATTTCAACTGTCTGTCCTCAAACTTTAGGGAATAAATTGCAGTTAATCATATATGAGATACATAAGCAGATCAGTTGAATATGAGGTTGTGGGCAACTGTTAAAAAATGCAGTCACCCCCTTTGATCACATGTTGGTTTAGTGAGAGTCTAGACTGGAATGAGTTGTTACTCATTTAAAATCATGTAAATCTAGTTTGCCATGACTGAAGGAGATATGGAGAATGTTCTAAAAGTTGATGAGAACTAAGAAAATGGCAACCAGATGCCTTTGGATGAGGCCATTTCCTAACCAATGTACAGGGCATCATGTCCTCGTCCCTGCAGCAGCTGAGACCCAGGTGTCATTGAGATTGCTACAGTTTCTTTGGGTGTTTTCTCACCTACAAGGCAGTAAGGCTGGGAGCTGTGGTGGGAATGGGGAGCATTCCAAGAGTCTGGGAAGCCCCAGAGGAGAGACTCTGAGTTATTTTCCCAGGAATGAACCGAGAAGTTCCCTGCTGAAGCCTGGGCTCACAGAAAGGGAAAATATAAAAAGGTTAGTTTATGATATCAGTGGTCGTATCCATCATGTCCACTGTCACATCTATGGTCATAACCCTGAGGACCACTTTTTTTGATAATGTTTTAACTTTGCTTGTCTAAGTAAAGGGAAATATAATAAGCCAACAAGCAATTTGAAGTAATAGACTTTCACTTTTCATTTGGATTTTAGGTCTTTAATTTTCTAACTCAGGATTTTATTTTGAATGACATTTCTTCAAAGATAACAGCAATTTCTCCTCACAGTGAGAATCAAGACCGTGGTATCCTTACAGTTGTATAAAATAAACTGTTCTTTGGACCTGCAAAGAAATATTCAGATGTCATAACCTGAAAATAATCTCAGAATTTTCCCACACTCTAACAAATCCCTAAACTGACAAATGGATATGTACCAACATTTTCATATCCCCCTGGGAACATATTTGAGGATGCTTAGTACCAAAGAAAATGTTAGAGAAATACATACACACTCACAAAATAGGAATTTACACCATAAGTGGTCTCCTATCACAAGGATCTCAAGTAGAACGTGACATATATAGATATAGGTATAGATATATAACTTAAATAATACAAACATCAGTTGTAATTTAGCTTTCTTCCCCACAAGTTAACATTTTTATTTTATTAAGCTGTTTAAAACAACAACACAACAAACAAAGTTGGACCTCTTTTTATTCATAAATATTTCTATTTGGTGATAGGAAACACAGTTATTTCTATTCTATCCTGAAAGGAAGTCAAAGAAATAAAAATGTTTTCGGTGTTTTCTCCCCTGTTTCTCTGTTATGCTTGTCTTAGCCACACCCAATCCCAGAGTGAGCCCAACCAAACCATTCTTTATACCTGCTTCTGAGCAGCTGAACATTGACGAAAAAAAATCACCCAAACTACAGATAGATGCTATTATATTTTTGATTGCCTCCTCATCTGCAGGACAATCTCATAAGTTAGCTCTTCTGCTTTCCATAATAATTATTTCATATCTCCAGATCCCTCAAACATCTGATCTTTTTCTACATGCCGTATTGTAAATATGTGACTCTGGATAATATTTCATATAGAAAATACAAGCAAATTATGACCAAAAACCCTAAAGGGATTTTGGAACATAAAATGATAGTAAAGGTTATTCATGAAAGTAAATATACAAGAATAACCAAGACAATGAGAAAAACAAAGCAATGGTTATTAACAAACTATAAAGCTGCCATAATTAAATAATATAGAATTGTTGCTGGAATAAATAATACCTCAATGGCATAGACAAGAGATTACAAAGAAGAATATACAATAAAATAAAGGACTTTATGGCCATGCTACCCTGAACAAGCCCGATCCCTCTCAGTCTTGGAGCTAAGCAGAGTTAGGCCTGCTTAGTACTTGGATGGGAGACTACTTAGGAAGACCAGGTGCTGCAGTTATAAAAAATAGAAAATAAAGGATTGTAAGCTGACAAAGTCCTGCAATCTGTGAGGTCAACCAAGGGTTGCCTTGTCTAAAAATTAAAAATAAATAAAATAAATAGAGGTGGCATTTCAAAACACTCACAAATGGTAGAATATTTAACAAATGGTGTTAGATAAATCAGCTACTCATTTGAAAAACAAATAAGTTTTATGTCTACTTCTTACCAATTAAAAAAGTTGGATAAATTGTAAAAGCCGTATGTTAAATACAAAATAAAATTGTAGAATTTTGTAAATGAAAATATGGGAGATTGTTTATAATTTTCATAATGGGAAAGGCTTTATAAAGCAGTACTTAAAGCCAAGAAATAAACAAAAAAATTGACAAGAATGACTATCATTTGGCATACATATTGACTTAGTCTTTAAGGAAGTCAATCTGTTAATATATATTAAAATATTTCTGCCTATTCATTTCCAAGATTCTTTTCCTTTAAAATATTCATGAATTACACAGATATTCACTGTAGCAGAGTTTAAAAGAGTTAAAAATTATAAACAATCTCACTGTCTTACAATAAAGGAATGTTTTAAATAAATCCTACCACATTCATACAATAAAAAGCTACAGATCCTTTTACAACTGTGTGTATATATGTATATATGTAAATGCATAGAAAAACGCTCTAAAAAGATACATATCAAATTCTTAATTCCCAATATTCCTCTGATTTGGTAAATGGGATTTGGAAAGATGGTAGGTATGAAGGAGGAATTTTAGCTTTTACTGTACTTACCTCTGCTTTGTTTGAGTATCTTACATTGGACAAATAATCTAGTACACTTTCAGAATTTAAATAAAAATGAAATAAATAAAATAGAAATTATCAGATTCCATTGCACATAGCAAAGGCAAACATTGCTTCATTAAACTATTGTTTTCTGAAACATTTGTTTCAACTGTATGTGTATAGAGTTACAATGTAAAATATTTCTTACTGGGAACTGCATTTTTTTAAAGAAAATGATTTAAGTAATTTTGCCACCATGAATTCTTTTCATCAGCTTCCACACAAGCTCTAGTACTTTCCACCTCTGAAAGTTATCCCTGAGCTTCATGTGTCTATCCATTCATCTAGCTCTTGTTTTCTTGACTCAGGTTTGTGAATGGAATGGTACACATTTGAAAATTCTGCCAATGCACTTCCCAGCTACTTCTCAACCTACTCCACTCTGGTTCTGTCCCATCTTCTACCACAGCTCCATTATTATGGTCATCAAAACATCCATGTGGAGAAATCTTTTGCAGCCCCTCAGTGTATCTAATATCTCACAATATTCTACATTAAGGGTGGGCTACTTCCTCCTTCCTCATGCACTCTCTTCTCAAGGCTTCTACAAGAAAGCACTCTCTCCTGGTTTTCCTTCTGCCTCTCTGCTTACTCCTTCTCAGTATCTTTTGATGGCCTTTCATTTGTGGGCTATCTGACTCCTAAATATTGGTGTCTTGGGGCTGCTCTTGAGTTCTCTTCTCTCCCCACTTTCTACTCCCTCCTTAGGCAATCTCAACCATTTTCATGAGGACTGTAACAATCTGTGTTGTTCCCTTCTCTATACCCACCCAGCTCTCAACACAATGCCTGACATACAGTTGGTGCTTGATAAACAATTATCAAGTTAATGAATAAATAAGCAAGAGAAATGACTTAAAGGGTAAGTCATGATCATATTCATTAGTTCTTGCTGCCATGGAATCTTATACATGTGTATTTAATTGTTTTACAAACAGTTTGAAGGGAAAAGTGCTCCTGAATTTAGGAGTGTAATTTCAAATAACTTCCTAGGTAAAAGCACATTAAGGAGAATTGGCAGCCTTTGCCCCCCATTAAACAAGTGCTAGATTTGGGGAATTAGAGAAAGATGCAGTAAGTTTTCTAATTATTTCAATTGTTTTGACTGCTGGGCAACATATACATATTTTCAACATTTGCAAGACAATTGTTCTGAACAGTCCCATCTAGTAAAGCATTGACGCTGCTACCTTTTCTTTCTATAATAATATGCAAGAATTACTCTTTAAGTCATTTCTCTTTATGCACCTTTGAATCCTTAGTGGATTTTAGAGGGCCTGGAACAAAGTATGTGTTCTAGGTTTATTGGTTTGTCTTTTTTGAACTTGAATTATTTTTATTATGATAGAACATTTTAGAAAACTAGACTTTGGTAATCAGTGCTTAATAATATCCAAATGATAACAATCCTTCCTAGTTTACAAAGTATTTTCATATAGATTATTTGATGATTTTCCTTCCTACCCACCCCCCCCAAAAAAAAAAACCCACTAGAATGTAGGGAGGAAAGATAGTAGGAGTAGGAGTAGGAGTTGTAGTACCAATTTACCCCACAATCTCTGCCCCTGCTTCGCCAGAGAAATTAAGCAGTTTGCCCAAAGTCTTGATCTGAGCCTCTTCCAATTAGGTCATGCTATCTCTAATTATAATTTGGTACAAAACCCAATAGAATATTTGCAGACTATATTTCTTAATTCCACAGAAACACTTATTGTCTGAAAAAAATAGGATGAAAACTAACTTTTAAGATCTACCCTCTTTTTCTGCAAAGAGATGGTGTGTAAATCTGCAAGCCAAGTCTTACCAACATTTTTTTATTTTTCATTTTTGTCACATAGGGTTGTATCTTGTGCACCATTTGCTGCAGGAACTCATTTTGAGTAAATTTCAAAGGTCCAATCTGACCTGGACTTTCCTTATCCTGAATCTTTTACCTTTCACTTCCTCACTGGGGTCTACTTGTCACTCAGGTGTGTGCAACCCTGAAGAGAGGGGGAGTCAATGCTTATGGTCTACCTTTGATCAATAAAGATAGAAATTTTGGGATAAATGCTTCCCTGTTTTATCCCCTCAAGGGAGAGTTCTGAGATGCATTTCACAAGGCTCCTCAGAAAGTCACATGAGATCAAGCACCAAGTCACCAGAAGTTTGACCAACTTAGTAACACATCCTTGCACTTGCCTTCCCTCTCTCCCTGTTTCACTCTTCCGTTTTCCCAATCCTGCTCCCCAGAATCCATATGGACAACAGGGGAGTCATGCATGCAAACTTTTGGCTCAGGCTTTGATTTGGGAGGAATCCTGACTCAGACTGGGTAACCCACCTCCTTTTCTCTTAAATAAAGTGGAGAAATATTAATGTACAATGATATTTTCCGACATTTATTTCACTTTCAGTTATCCTATTTCATTGTCATGTTATGACATAACAAACTTATGAAAGAAGTATCATTGCTTCCATTTGATAGATGAGGAAACTGAGGCTCAAAGAAGTTATGTAAATTGACCGGGGTCACATCGACTAGAGAATAGAGTAAAGGTCCCATAAGGGGAGATCAGGGCCTGCTTTTCTGTAACACAGCTGCCTCCTATCACAATATTTGCAGAGGGCTTTGATCTCAGAGCCCACGCTCTGGAAAGTGCTCTTTCTCGCTTATCAGCTCTCTGTCATGACACTTACAGCTGTTCCAAACATGTCCACACTTTTTCCAGCTTCAGATATGCCACGCATAGATGATTTTTTTTCCTAGCAATTTTGTTGTGAAGAAATATAAAGGAATAAAGCAGTAGCTGGAAAGAGGAATCAAGGAAAGAGTTTGAAAGTAAGAAATAATTGAACAGATGCATGTGCTGTAAGGAATCACCTAGTAGAGAGAAAGATGAATGGTTTAAGAGAGAGGGAGAACACGTGAGAAGTGATGAGTCCCAAAGTAGAAATAAAGAGACTGGCTTTTAAAGGGATAAGAGTTAATTCCTCTGTTACAACTAGAAGAGAGAAAAAGAAATTACCATATCAGTTCAGGTCTCTAGGTGAATTGAGATCTCACTTGTCCAAAAATACAAACCAAAAGAATCTTTTTCTGATCCCATGTTTCACACTTCGTGTCCTGTTTGTCTACTGCTGTATCCCAGTACTGACCTTTTAGAAGGCTCTCAGTGATCACATTTGTGGTCACTGAATAAATAGATATATATAGTTCCTTCCCTTTAGTACCAAAAACGTCTGAGACTAATACTAAATGGTCAAGAAACGGGTAAAAAATATCATTAAGAATTCAATAAGAGCTGAAATGACCCACAAATAAATCACTCTTCAATCCTTGCTATTTAATCGGGAAAATAGACACATGCAGTAAGATAAAACAAAATGAAAAACTAATTGCCCAGGTAAAGGGTGGTGGAGCCCTCCCCAGGCATCAGTACTTGAACAAAAAAGACACAGGATTGTAATAGCCAGAGAGTTCAAGGTGACTGAGCAGGGAGAGAGAAATTGTTTCATGGCTTCTTGTACCAGCTCAGGGAGGCTGTCTAAGACCAGAGGAGATGGTCCCTGACTACTTCTGCTGGATGAAACCTTGTAGTGGTCTCCAAGTGCCACCCCTTCAAAGGAACGAGCTGGAGCATCCTCAGTAGAAAACAATCAGGCTGTTTCTAAATAAACACAAAACATTTTCCTGTGAGGATCAATGAAGGAACTAGGTATGTTTAAGCCTAGCAAAAAGACTTAAGAGAACCATAAGTGATTTTCAAATATATGAAGAGCTATGATCACCTTTCTAGCACGGTTCCTCTAAAAGCTCAAAGCCAGCCATTCTTTTTCCTTAATTGGACCTCCAATTGATTGGTCCTACCTCCTTTTTACTATCACACTTCCCATTCTGGCTAGCTCCAATTTCATAGGCCAACACAGTGATCAATTCCTTGTTTATACCCTCAAATATCTCATTCCCCATCACCTCTTCAGTGCTTGTTTCAGGGCTGAAGGAAAGTCCAAATCCCAGGCATGGGACCAGGCAGCTTCTCATGGTCCAAGACCTTTCAATTCACAACTATCAAGAGGGAAACTTCCTCCCCCACACCTGTTCCGGCTAACATAAGATACAATCCTCTTTTCCCCCCGACAATCACCCCAAGCTTAATTTTTTTCATAGCCCTTCTTATTACCTGATATTACCCTTTTTTTTTTAAGTGTATCTCCCCGCTAGAAAGTAAGTTTATGAGGGCAGAGCATTTGCACATTTTCTTTAGTGCTCTCAATTCTTATACTTAAAACAATGCCTAGTATGCAGTAGACAGTCGGTCTAAAAATGAATTCTTAAAGAGCCAAAGTTATTCAAAAGTGTAATGAACAGCTGCATCAGAACTGCTCAGTAGTGTCACTAGAGTGGGTAAGCAGTAAGTGAGCATCTGGAGAGTTTGCTGGGGTTTAACTGAACCCAAGACTATGATTCTGAGAAATTATACTTTCTAGGGTCATTGGTATCTCCCTGAACACCAAACCCACGGGTCCTTGTCAATTATTATCCTTACAGAAGAAGTTTCCTCTCCCTTAAGAGGTAGCACTGAGCTGGCTGGGTCCACCACCCCTTTTCTGACCACCATGCACATCTCTTCACTGGCTTCTCTTCACTGGCTTCTCTTCCTCCTACTAGACCTTACGTGTAGGTGTTACCTAACACTGTTTTTGACCATCTTCTTAATACTCTTCCTAAACTTTAGTTAATCAGTATCTTTAGATTATCAACAGTATGAGAAAGATTAGCAAAAAGGCCAGAAGGAATTTTTAAAAAGCAAAACACATTTTGCTTTGCATTTTAATGAAGAGTCCTGATTTTTCTTCAGAAGATTTAGCTTTGAGCCCAGCTCTGCCACTTACCAGTTTTGTGTGTAAGTCTCTTAACTTTTCTGGGATTCCAGTTCTGTATTTATAAAACAGAAATCATAATGTCTTACATCTCCATGTATGAAGTTTGTATTATGTGTGGAAAGCTTTTATAAACTATAACTTGATCTAAAAGCAGAGATTATATCTTGGCAGACCGTAAAAAGGGGTCACTAAACCATTGTCCATAGGGAATAATAACTGATATTGGACTTGTTTTTTTAATTTTTTATGTATTTTTAAGGAGAAAGTTATACTAGTAGGTGCAAGATTGCCTTTTAGGCTTTACTTCAAGACTCAGTCAAATCAATAATGTACTGTAATTGTCCATAGATCTAGGAATAAATTTGCAAATAATTTAAAAATATGTAACTGACAGAATTGAACTGAAATGATTCCTTTACCCAAAACAACCAGGGCTCCATTTCACTCCTAAAGTTAGGAGTGAAATGAATCCTTGAATCTTTATTCACACCAGCCCTGCCTGTTTGCTGATAGTAATTGGAATCTGGCTGAATCATCTTCTTCAGTAAAGGGGGATCATTTGGGGTTTCAGGCAGGCACGTCCGCACATTCCTATGTAAGACAGAGGGAGTTTCAACATAGAGGGGGCTGAGCTTTCCTTTGAGTTGCAGATTAGACAAGGAACACACCTTAGTTTAATTTTCTTTGTTTGTTTGTTTGTCGTTGCTGTTTTTGTTTTGTTTTCTCCCTGTGACATAAAAGTGTGCACTTAGAGGGAAAAAAAAATCCTACTTGCTTTATAGTTGGTTCCATGAGAAGCCCAGCTATTTATTAAAAGTAGGAAACATTTTAAGCTGCTCGGCTGAGATTTTAACAGCTCTTGTCTAATTGTTAACCTATAGACCTCCCTAACCAGAACTTTTGTGAGGGATAACTTCTTAACAAGATCTAAAATCAACCCTTTTCCAAAAGACCTGTTAAAAATTACACATTTGGAATTTTGTCCCAGCCTGACTCAGCTGCTGAATTTCCTTTTGAAATTTTCCAGGGGAATGGGAGATAGATAAACAGCCTTATGCCATTTAATCTAGAACATTTAAAAAGATCTGGTATCAGATTTGAGTACTTGCTGAAGGGAGAATGATCAATTGTTCCTAAAACACAGGTTGAGCTGATCATCCAAGGAAAGGAAATCCTGGTTCATATCACTCACAATACAGATGCAGAAACTGGGGTCCAGCAAAATGAAAGGATTTGTCCCGATATCTCAAAAGTAGCTAACACTCACTGCATTGCTGGCACCAGAACCCAGATCTCCTAAGTCCTGGATCAGGGCTCCGCTGAACTACTGTCCTTGTCTTTGGCAATGAGAGATGTTGTTAACCGTGTGGAAGAATTTAAGTTTAATTACTGTCTCATGAGCGTTTGCTTACTTTATTTAATTCACATGTGAGCAAAGGCGGGCAATAATCTAAGTACATTCTAATAAGTGATCACGGGGATGCAAATGTTCTAAAGCAACATAAAAATAATGATTACTTCTATATCCATGTTTACAGGCATTATTCACAATGGGTAAAACATGGAAGCAGCCCAAGTGCCCATTGACAGAAGAATGGATAAGCAAAATATGGCACATATATACAATGGAATGTTACTAGGCCTTAAAAAGGAAGGAAATTCTAGCACATGCTACAACATGGAAAAACCTTGAGGACATCATGCTAAGTAAAGCCATTTACAGAAAGACAAATACTATATGATTCCACTTATATGAGGTACCCTATAAGTGGATACTTATAGATCTAAGATACAAATACTCTTTGAATATTTGACTACTCTAAGTAGTCAAAATTGTAGAGATAGAAGGGAGAGTGGTGGTTGCCAGGGGCTCTGGGGAGAGAGAAATGGGCAATTAGTATTTAATGGGTACAAAGTTTCAGTTTGCAAGATAAAAAGAGTTCTAGAGATGGATCATGATTTGGCAATGACTGTAAAACAATAGGTATGTTCTTAATGCCACAGCATTGTACACTTAAAAATAGCTGAGATAGCAAATTTTAAGTTACATGTATTTCACCATAAATTTTTTAAATGGAAAAAAATCTTAAAAATAATGACTGCACATAGTTCATCTATTCCATTGGTGCAATGTTTCTGTTAAGGAGGTCTGAAAAGTGTTTTGCTGCCATTTATTAGCTTTGAGATGTTTTGTCAAATCAAAGCACATTCTTTAGATAAGGAGTTTGGTTTACTTTGATACTTAATGACCTTCCCTTTAGCTAGAGCATAGAATTCCTAATACCTAGTGGGAGCTCATGGCCTTGCTTGTAGTAAGTGCTCCATAAACATTTTTCAAATAAAAAATAACAACATCTATTTTGAACATTTATTCAGAGGTGAGTTTATTTTGAAGCTTATGAAGCTTAAGCTTCAGGACCTCTCACTTTAACAAGACCTTCACAGGCTCTGGGAGGTGCCTTAGCAATGTAATCACAGAGTCATATATTCATATAAACTTGCAAAAGTAAGATTTGTCTTCTTTTTATTAAAGAGGGCCCCCTAATTTGTATAATTTTCAGGTCCCACAAAATCTAGATCTAGCGTTGTACTTACTGCCTTCCTGAGGACTCTGCAGACAGCTTTCCATGGTTGCCTCTTGTAATTCTCACAACAACCTTGCAAGCAGGTGCTATTGTGATAGCCACTGCTCAGATGAGGAAACTGGATAACTTGACCACAGTTCCCCCATTAGGAAATGAGATGCAAGGATTTGCAAAATGTGAATCTAGCTCATATTAAATTAGGTGTGAGCTTGGTAAAACTATCATTTCACCTGATGTAACTGAATAACAAGGATGAAGGCTGGTCTTTTTAAACAACTTATGATCGGGAAAAACATTCATTATACAGGCCCTTCCTAGCCCCACCTCTTGTTTAGTAGATGAAAGGAAATTTAGGAAGGAGCGGGAAATGCAGAGGTCAAGGCTGAAGAGGGGAGTGAAAGGAACGGAGATGTAAACCTACGTTAAGGGAGAGTCTCTGCACCGCCTCTCCTCCCCAGCCCCCTCCCTCCTGCCCAGCTTTTTATCCTTTCTTTTTGAGAGATGTGCAGTGGTGCTTGATCTCTGGGCAGGTCCCAGTTTGGCTCTCTATTACTTGAATCTGCTCTGTCCCCCAGGACTTCTAGTCTAAAGCTCTATAGCTCAGAAGGAGGAAAGGAATCTTCCCTGTAAACATCCTCTGGGACGCCCGGAAAAGGTAACTAGCAACCACTGCTTCCTGTCTTTATTCAGATTCTTGGAGTAAATCATACAATTTTCTATTCCTCTAAGATTCTGTTGTCCCCCATGGGACAACAGAATTGAAAATATCACAGAATTTGAAATATCCTTCTATTGAGGACACTGCTTTGTCAGACTCAGGTTCTCTGGCTCAGAAACTTAATTTATGCTCCTGGCTTCCAGTGAGATGCTGGGCCTGGTGCTTGCCTGGCACTTAGGAAATGTTGCAGACTGACTTCCTGCTACCAAGAGAAAACTCACCATGAAAGTTTTCTGTCCTGATTTCCCTATTTCTCACTGCAGTGCAATTGTCACACAGCTTGCTAAACCTACGGCCACCTCTGCTGGTCTCTCCCTCCTTCTCATCCCAAATACAATTGACCCTTGAGCAATACAGATTTGAACCTCATGAGTCCACTAATAACATGAATTTTTTTTCAGTAAATACTATAAATATATTTTCTCTTCCTTATGATTTTCTTAATAACATTTCCTTTTTTTTTAGCTTACTTTATTCTACGAATGTAGAATATAATACATATAACATACAAAATACATGTGAATTGACTGTTTATGTCATTGGTAAGAGTTCCACTCAACAGTGGGCCCTTAGTAGTCAAGTTTTGGTGGAGTCAAAAGTTATACCCAGGTTTTTTACTTCATTGGAAGTCGATGCCACTAACCCCCACATTGTTCAAGGCTCAAGGGTAATCATTGTTCAAGGCTCAAGGGTAATGCTGTGGGTTTGCCTTCCTGTTAATGCCCAGAGTTCCCTGCTTTCCATTTCTTTGCTAATACTTTGTTCTCAGCCCTTCTCTTCTAGGGCCTGGGATTTACAACCGCTTCCTGACTGGGTTCTCTGCCTTTAGAATCACTCTGTCTCCCAGAGGTGGATTTATCATTTAATAATAAGTCCTCAACTCTAGGACGCCTTGCTTGCGTCAATAGACTGCTTTTAAGTGCTTCTACCTAATTTTGTATTTGTGACTATATTCCTTTTCTTAAAGAAGACTCCCCAAACTGTATATGCTTCAGAATTCTCAAAACAGGATCTTCCCACTCCTATCCATTTTGCATTCAGCTGCCAGATTAATCTTTTTGGTCTTTTAATAGACTTTATTTTCTAGAGTATTTTAGGTTCACAGAAAAATTGAGCATAAAATAAAGAAAGTCCCTTTATACTTCCTGCTCCTAAAGCATGGCCTTCTCCACTATGGAGACCCCACACCAGAGGGCACATTTGTTACAACTGATGAACATATGGTGACACATCATTATCATCAAATTCCATAGTTTACTTTTAAGATTAATCTTTTTTAAAAATAATATTTCTTCATGTTACTGTTCCACTTTAAAACTTCCCATTAAAATGCTGCTCGTTTCTCTAAAGTTTATCTCCTTACTTGAACATTCAAAGTTCTCCATAATCTGCCTCAATTTTGGTCTTCGAATTTATTTCCTGTAATCATCTATACACATAGAGAGAGGAGACTCCAAGCAGGCCATCCCCATTGTCACCTCACAGCTTTGTTCACATCACCTCCATATAGAGTACAATTAAATTTAACTCGACAAAGATATGCTGAGATTTAATATAGGATGTCCATCTTCCTGTCTGACCATCAAAATCGTACCCAGTTTATCCCACTTTGTCAATGAACCCTCTCTTCTCCCCCCGCCGACCATCCTGTTTGCTGAAACCCTGCTTGCCCTAATAGCAGTAGTTTCTAGTTTGGGGGATTTAATGGACCAGTAAGACTTTTTAAAATAATAATAAGTCCAATATAGAATTGTTAACTTTTTGTTCTGCCAAAATAAGGACTTAAAATTAAAAAATGTCATCACAATTATCTTATTAAAAAAAAGACTTTTACCACTCAAAAAGTATAAAAGGTGTAAGCTCAAAATAATGTAGTATATTCAACTTTAGAAAAATTCACTACATTTTTCTTCACTGCGTGAATGACTCAGTAGTGAAAACTACTCAGAATGGCATTGGGGAGTGACTCCAACACTTCTGGCCTCCACCACCTGTGTAGCTCTTACTCACAAACTGCCTTGGGCTATATACTTTGAGTTGTTGTCTCTTTATTTAACTTTTTGTGCACATATGTCATTTCTTCAACTGGAAGATAAACTTTATAAAGAAACTGTATAGAAACTGTAACTTTAACTCCCCAGCAATTCATGCACCTAGAAAGTGTTTAATAAATAGTTATCGAATGAATGAATCAGGCTTGAGTAGGCTTTCTAAGCCTAAGTAACCAATAAATCTCCTCTTAATGGAGTATGAGCACCCCATCCTGAGGCAATTTCTTTCAATAGACTCCTTTAAAAAGAGTTAATCTATACAAATTGCTTTGCTTTTGAGTGAAACCTGAAAAAAAATCTGATATAAAAAAAGTAAACAGTTTTTTCCTCAGGGCAGTAGCAAGCCCCAGCAAAGAGAATCAAAACACTAACACACCTTTGTAACCTGTTATTTAATGTATCCCAGTTATTTTGGGCTTTGTTCGTAGGCCTACACGCAGTGTGTGTGCCTCTCCAACTTGACCTGACTTGATAGGGTGGTTGGCTTTCCTTCTGTGTCTCTCGTCCATGTACCTAAAGCCTCCATAACACCAAAATTGTTTCTATCTCTACCTGGATGATTTAAAAATGGAAGGAAAGAAGTTTAACATCCTCCTGATCAAGTTTTGATTTAGATCCAGGAGTCCAGAGCAATGTAGTAAAGCATCTTTCATTCAACATCCAGAATTATCTTTCAAAATACAAGTGAGGTAAGGCCGCATCCCTAATTAAAGTGTTCATTGCCTTTCAGTTTAATTCTATTGAACAGTGATCGATTGGGTACCTGCCACCTGCCAGGCACTGTTCTAGATGTTGTGGATACATCAGTAAATAAGTCAGGCATGAATTCCTGCCTTCCTGAAGTTAATGAGAGGGAATAAGAGAAAGGCAAAAAAGAAACATAATAAATAAATAATGTATTATGCTATGTTAGGTGAGCAATACAAAGAAAATTAATTGGAGCAAGGAGTTTGTTATAATTTAGATGAGAATGCCAGTATAAGTCTAATTGAGAAGGTGGCTGGAGTGAAGACTTGGAGAAGGGGAAGGGTGTGGGCCACATGTCTTTCCGGGGTCTCTTCTGGGCGAAGAGGAAATACCTTCCTACAGGATGACCTCACTTGGTACCTTTTCACCTCATCTCATCCACGCTGGCCCTTCCTCTCTGCTCTCCAGCCACCCTGGCCATCTTTTTCTCATCTCAGGCTTTGCACAAACTGTTCCATCAGGTCAGCATTCTCCTTCTTCGTCCTTGGTCTCTGGACAAACTCCTCATCCTTCAGGTCTCAATCTAAATGCCACTTCCTCAGGTGGGCTTGCTTTACCTCCTCAATCTATTATAACTTAGGTACCCTCCCATAATTATTCTTATAGCCTTTCCTTCTGAAAATGAATGCTGTGTGCATAAACAAACAAACAAAAAGACCTAAAAAGGGATAACCTCATTGAGAACAGGGA
The DNA here is from genome assembly GCA_004027375.1 of Macroglossus sobrinus. Lineage (NCBI taxonomy): Eukaryota > Metazoa > Chordata > Mammalia > Chiroptera > Pteropodidae > Macroglossus > Macroglossus sobrinus. The sequence goes on along the minus strand of PVKZ01000486.1, from coordinate 120,078 downwards.
TTCTGGTTTGTTCATTTATCTTCAGTGCCAGGCACATTGTTGAACATATTTGATAGACTTTCTCTTCATAAATAAGCTTCATTATCATGTAGATATGAGTATCATATATCATTATTTCAATAGATAAAAGGATCAAGTTGTGGTTTGCTTAAATTTAAGCATCATCATCATCATCATCAATAAACAAGATAAAAAAAGAAGTATGATGTATTAAATTACGTTATGAGGAATGAATTCCCTCCCTGCTTCACTGTTTCAGCAGAGAAACCCTTCCTCCTGGATGAAGTAGGTCTTGAATTCAGATCTGGACCCAGATGGGCCCTTTCAGGACTCTCTCCCACCCAGTGAGGGGGTCAGACGGTACCTTCCTAACTTCTCGTGAGTCTTGGTTTTCTCAACAGGAGAGCCCTTACACAACAGAGAACTTTGCTTTCTCTTCTTCCTTGAGTCTCAGCTCAGTAGTTCTTCAGTTTACTCTGTGCCTCAAATTAATTGAGAATAGCTTCCATTGTACAGCAAATTCTGTTACCTGGGGATATTTAAAACAACCTTAATTTTTTTTGCCATAATCAATCACACTTTTGGGGGGTAAACCCAGGATATTTTCTTGTTGTTGTTTGCTCAGAAATACTATAAGAAGGATAAATGTATCCATTTAATCCTTGCCTCATTTCAAAATGCATCTTAGGTGACATATAAAAATCATGCAATATAATCGAAACAAAAGAGATAAATTACAGCAAGGAGAAAACGACAGTAAAGTGATGCTAAAATTAAGCCACTACACAGAAATTCCAACCCTAGGGATTCAAGAAGAAGGACCACAAATGTGGCTCTGAGAAATAAAGGAACCAGATCAGTCATAGGATTCACATGTTTTGTAAGGTACATACCAAGGGCTCAGGAGATTTGAGACTTGAAATACCTTTTTCCCATGTATCCTCAAAAGGGGCACTGATACCATGAATAACATTTAAAGCAAGTGAGTTTCCAAAAGCTGTTTCTTATAGTGTCATGGAGCCTTAAATTAGGTCTCAAGTCCTCAAAAACTCAGTTCTTTGAAGGAAACAAATGATGTAGTTCAAATATGAAGTTCTTTAATAATCTGATTTGATCCAGAAATTAAGTTTAAAGCATCTAAAACAAACAATGAAATACATTCTTTCACAAAACTTATTATTATTATTTTTTTCTCAATCAAGCAACAGTGAAATCAAGGATAAATTGTCTGGCAGGGACCTAACATATTGAAACTCTGTATTTCTGATTAGATGCGGGTCTATACCTAAGAGGTTGGCATCTGTTTGTGAAAACGAGGGTTCCTAACCAGGCCAGGTGCCGGCATGGACCTACCTCTGTAAAGAGGCAGACCAAGGTGGACCCATCGTCAAGAACCAGATTTTCTTCAGAAAACAGTTCCCATTTGCTTTAACATACAAATAACAAATGGACAGTCAAAGCTTCATGGAGCGTGACCACCATGTGACATAAATAACAACCCTCCTACAAACATATCATACATTCCACAGTTAAATATAAATTTAGTTTTCTATTATCCTGTTTTGGTTTATTCATCCTGCACCTCCCCATCCATTAGAGTAGATAGTTGGAAAGTGACTGCTAAAAACAAAAACAACCTGCAGAGAAAAAAGTCATTTTGGATTAATGGCTGGGCCCTAGGCTATTGACTCAGTGTTTGATTTGGCTCTTTCCCAAACCAGTCCTATGTAGGAGATGGGTCACCTCATATAGCGTTCTCCACTAGCAGCATGATTTTGTTTTTTTAAAAATATGTACTCTTGGTCGGCTGTCAAAATGAGTTGTACTTAAGGTATGTGTTATTCAGAGGTAGAAAATTTTTTCAGCACTGCTGAAGTCTTTATTCCTGAAAACACATCAAGAATTCGACGCAGTAATTTTATTGTTTTAGCTGTTGCTTTTACCATTACTCATGCAACTTTACTGGGGCACGGAGCAGGGGAGAAATGATTCCCCCTCCCCCCACTACTATGTTTTGTGTGTGTGAATTTTTTTAACTTTTGGTTTGGGATGAATGCGCCTAACGATTCACCATCTGGTATCCAAATATTTTTATAGACATGAATCCAAATACCACAAAGTCATTGCCACGGCTCAGGTTACGTGGGTCTTTTTCTCAGGCAGACTTTTTATTAAATGTGATTATTCCTGAACTATGAGAATCTCAGCCAGGAACCCTAAGATTTTGCCTTGAGAAGAAAACTTGCTGTGTTGACCAATACAAAAAATGATGGAAGTGAGAACTCCCCCTGGACCTAATTTCCAAAAAAAAAAAAAAAAGAAAAGAAAAGAAAAGGACTTTGATTTTTGTTATCATACTCAGCAGTATGCAAACTGAATCAAAGTGACGACTTCTGCTGCATTCCTGCTGTAATCATCATTGGTGGAAGCAGATAAGGTGCGAGTAAGCTCTGTGGGAATCAAATTTCAGCCCTGTCAGAGGTAATCAGAACTGTGGTCTTAAAACAAAGGCTCCACTCCACCTCCTCAGTCTGAGGACAGTTCATTTCCCCATCCCCCAGGCACTAAGGAAAAAGAAGGAGCATGTTTGCAAGAGCAAAATAAAACCCAACAAAACAAGAATAGTAAGCTTGAGTGGTCTTTCCCCTTGTTTACACCAGGGATCAATCCATCTACATTTAATACTTGATTTCCTCTTCCTCCAATATAATAATGGCAATAGATTTTTAGAGACCATGGATTGCAGTTTTAAAAAATTAAGATTGCCCTCTTAACCCTGTGTAAAGAAACTCGGTTAGTGAGTGTCTGCATTATCATGGAGTTTCTAAGTCAACACCGTGTTGCGAAGACATAAGGGTTAAAAAGAAAACTTTTTCTAAAAGAAAAACATACATTTACTCAAAATGTTACCCAAACTTTTAAGAGCACAGAGAAAATTGCTTCTGTTAATATGTGCCACATGAAAATATTAGAATTCGAATCGCTGGATTCCCTCACAAAGTTATTAAAAATCAGAGCAAACAGAACCAAAAAGGATGACGTAGCCTTGCAGCGTCCAGCTTTGCTAGTGAAACTAATAGGGACGTCCATTAAAATAATCACAGAACTCAGCTTGTCCGTTGCTCGTTACTAGTAAGACTGTTTTAGAATGACTAGAATTTGATGCAGTTGCCTTGGAAAGAAAGGGAAAGATAACATCCATTTCAGCAATCGGCAAACTAAGGTACAGTGGAAATTAAGCAGTAGTGCCAGGCTCTCCGAAAGTCGGTGAGCTAAAGATAGGTAAAAAAGAGTGAGGGAAGTGTAGACACTGGTGATAAGGCAATAACTGGAGGAAATTAAAACCCAGTAGTGTGGGAAAAAGAACAATTAGCCAAGACAGAGGAGCAGGAAGGAATACAGAATGAATTACAATCAGAGGAAACGAGCCAGAAACAAAAGAGAAGGACTGGCTGGGTGGGGCCTGAGAGGAATCGGGAGAAGTGACTTAGGAATGCAGGCTTTCTTTTGGGTCCTATCAGGGCCTTATTGTTTGTTGCTGTGGCTCAGAATTTAACCCCTTTATACCTTGGAGTGTCAAACTCCAAGGCAGCTATCTTTATTCTGTAGCTCTTTGAGATTGTTACATGAATATTATGGATTTCTGATAAGAATGATTTTATGATTAGTTTAGAAAAATCTGCCTCCCCTCCCCCCGCCAAAAAAGCTAAAGTTTAAGCTTGGATCAGTCAGCAAAATATTTCCTTTAGAAGCTATAAAAAACAGCTACAGCACAAAGTACCAATTAGCAAGTGTAGCTAGTTTAAGAACATATTCATAAAAATGAAAATTTTAAAAGAAAATATATAAACGTGTTTAAAAGTAATTCATAGTATTATCAAAATTACCTAAGGGGATGAAATCTTCTATAAGTAGTAGAAAGTGATAGAAAAAAAAGATGATGATTTTATTAAAAAAAGAATTTGCTTATTCTTTTGATCAGTGTGTTTATCACATGTGATTATTGGCACAAGAGAAAAAGATTTACTATGAATCCAAAATAAAATTGTTATTGATTCATTTCTAAAAATAGATTGGTGGAAAGCTAAGAGGAAGCTCAACTTTAATCAGGGAAGATGTTAAAATCATGGGAGAAAGGCTAGCAGAAGGATGACCCACAGCAGCTAGAGTTATTGTAAAGAAGGGGGAGAGTTGATTATAAAGTAGATGGGGATGCTAAACAGGATTAGAAGAACCAGATACTATTACAAATGGCTGATTGAAGAGGCAAAATGGATAAGGCAAATTAAGGATTCTTAGAAATTCTCTGTGACCAGGAAATGAATTAACTACTCAGACAAACTAATAAATGAATGAGGATGAATAAGGATGTTCACAAGTTACCAGGGAAAAACAGAGGCTCTTGATTTATACAACTACCACACTTAAAAAGACTTTTTTAAAAGGAAGGGGAGGGGCCTTTGAAACAATACTAAAAGAGTGTAAACGTGAACTGAGAAAATCTCAGTCGACAGTGATGGAAAGCTGGCCTTAGGAAAGACCACAGAAATAAAAGATTCTTAAATAGTTTAAAATGACTGTGAGCGAGAGGTAACATTATGGAATTCGAAAAAATGAACTAGATTTTATTTTATTTTACTTTAGATTTTTGGTCTTGTCTTCTCGAGGCCAATAAAATGTATCAGAAATGAAAACAGTGTCAGAAGAGTGATAAATCAAGGGCAATTAGGAATTTCCTTTCAATACATTAACATGACTTAAGAAGAGACACTCCTCAGGAGGAAGAAAAAGCTGCAAAGATTAATACTGCCTTAATGCAGTGTTTGGATGGCTCCTTGGAAAGACAGATTCCTGAGGAAATCAGAGCCAAATAATTCTAGCACGTTTCTAGATGTGGACCAAGGAGGAAGCCAAAAATTGCTTCTGAGCAATTGAACAACTTAAAAGTGTAGATAAAGCATCAGGGTGAAATTACCAAATGAGTAGACATATGTGAATTTAGAAAATGAAGCAATCTAATTTTAAGAAAAGTTACCTCAATTAAAATTCTGCAGTGGATTTTGGAAATTAATATTTGTACAGAAGGATGTACAATAAATGAACATTTATTGGCACTGTCAACATATTCTTCAAATATTATTTGTTAACTAACATCATAGAGTCTGAATTAAGAGCAGATTAAACAACTCCTCCCCACTTTGAGATTCTAAGACTCTTAAGGAGTTCACATCATTGTAGACATGAAAGTTCCCACAAGCTTGGGCATCTAATAATAGGAAAGCACATGCATTATACAGTGTATGCATGAACAAGAGAATCTCAATCTCAGATTCATCTAAAAAGATAAGACATCACAGAAAAGAAATACTTGAAGAGAGATGATGGAATGAATGCCTTGGCAGACAGGGAAGAAAAGACGGGGTATTTTGGATATAGGAATAGCCTCTGAGAAGGCCCAGAGCCAAGAGTGGGAAATTTGACTAAGGACCCCAGAGCAGGGCTTGATAAGAGCATAAGTTTAGTGAAGAATGATGGAAAAGGTTAGGAGCCTTCTAGAGTGAGACAAGCTGGGTTTGAAATCCAGCTCCCTAGTTGTAAACTTCTCTGTGCTTTGGTTGCCTCCCCTTAAAGATGGAATTTTACTAGAAATTATCTTAAAGATTGCTCTAAAAGTTAAGTGAGAGAATATGTGAAAAATAAGAAACCCAACAGTACCTATGGCTATGAATAAATTGTAGTCAGTCCGAGGATGAGAACACACACCTTGACTTCCTCGTGTCATCTCTAGCTAACTCTCTGTTGTCTTTCAAATTGTTTATAGTCTCTAAAGACAACAGCCCCACTTGGCTTGCTCTCTCTGAGAGATAGTGGGAAGGCCTATTTTACCTTCAATCTCTCTTTTTTTCCACTAAAAACTTATTCCATTTCTTCTTCATATGACCTCCGTTCCTGTTTTTGAGGCCACAGAGCCCCTACCCCTTTCCAAAGCTAACCTCTCTTGTCCCCTGCTTTTATTTCCTAAAGGGTCCTGCAGGATGATGTTTAATCCATGAGCCCATTCCCCCTTTCCAGTTGTAGTAACCCCTCCATTGTTCTTTCTCTTCAGTCTCTAGTCATGCTCAAGTTTTCTCTGGCTTTGTACACCTTTCCCTCCGATGGGCATGGTTAGCACTGCACAATTTCTTCCCTGCATAAGCTAAACACCTCTCTATTTGAACTTTGCCCCTTCATCTGTTAAAATGGCTGGTTTGATGGCCACCAAAGCAGAATCTAACAGGTTTTTCTCCATCTTATTCTATTCTAGCTTCTTGTGATTCTGAGTTGCACCAGCTAATGAGTGAACACAACAAGGAACTATAATTGAACCATTCCTGCTCAATGCAGGACTCCTCCAGTGGGTGATTTTTGCTCTAGATCGCTCCCATCTGCCTGCTCAGGACTTTCTCTAGTTGGGCTGTGGCCTGAGGCAATTCCTTTCTTCCCTTTCTTTCTTCACGCGTGTATCAGACCTGCATCATGGTTTAAGGTCCTCCCACCTACTCTTGCTCTACCTCTCTCACCTCTTTATCCTTAACAAGCATTTTCCTCAAGGAATCTTTTGTAGCTCTAATTCTGTCTTGATGACTAAATCTCAGGGGACCCGAACTGACAGAATGAGACTTTTTTTTGGATAGTGTGTGGGGAAGTGCAGGAATTGGAGCAGTTTCCAGGGTGGCATGACACCGTGTGGAAAAGGGACAGCACGTACAGGAGAAGAGACACCGAGTAAAGATTGAGAATTTGGCAGAAGTGAGAAGCTGGAGCCCAGAAGTGACTAGGAAAAGAATAACTTTCCAAGAATCTCTAGAAATTTGGAGAGAGGTGCTAGATTTTCCATTTCATTTTAATCTTAAAGGATAAGGTAACTTCAGCTGCCGAAGGACTTTCTGGGCTATCCGGGCTATCCGGGCATCTTGTGTGTGAACAGGTTAAAGCGAGAAACTCATAATATACTTTGTGAAGGGAGACCTGCAATTTGAGGGGCGTGGAGAGTGGTAACAGAGTGTTCATAGAGCTTGTGATTGTACCTGTAGCACCTACCACAGGGCTTGGCAAAGAAGAAGCTAGTGAGATTTGTTGAAACCTCTAAGTGAGCACAGATTTCCTGACCTGGACGGATTACATTAAGGACACTCAATGAACTTGTGAATGATGTCACCATATAACAGTTAGTAATCATTAAGAAATTTGGAAAAAGGAAAAAGGTTATGAACTAGGAATTGAACAATGTCCGTGTGATATTCCAAACAAAGCCAGGATGAAATGCTTTGTTAACACAGAGTATGAACACATTATTATCACTTTTACATTTTAATGTAATTTCTTGATTCTTCCATGTGGTCTGTATCTCTCTTCATTAAGGCTACCTTTTCCTCTGATTGTGCACCAACCCCGAGACTCACTTGGTGTAAAGGGGGGAAGTGAGGAGTGCTGATATTATTGGCTATTCTAAGCGCTGCTCTCCCTGCATTTAATCAAGCTCTGTTTACATAACTGAGAGAGTCCATTAAAGAGACTTCTCCTGAGCAGAGAAAGTCTGCTCTATGTTCTGGTATATGTTTTAAACATCTCTCAGACACTCTATTACCCAAAATGCCACGTGGATTCTACTAACTAATGACTAGTTATTTCATGAGAGGTTCAACAAGATTCTATAAATAGATTATAAAGGCAGTTACAATAGCCTGTCATATGATGAATAATTGAATAACTACCAGTGTTTCATTGAGGATATATGGCCCTGAACGGCCACAGGGTATAATAGGAGAGCACCTATAAAAATTTACTATTTATGGTCTTAGTTCTGAACTGCTTTTCTGGACCTGTCTCTCTTACTGTTTCTCCTCTACTCGTGCCCCTCTGAGCTAACGCATGTCCTGTTTGATGTCCTTCTTCTATTCTCTGTTGTACCTATGAACTTGATGTTCATCCCATTTCCAGTCTGATATGACCTTGGCTCCTCCTGGTAAAGACTCTGGTCCTCCCCTCTATAGGGCTGCATTTAGCCAGTTCAGGTAAACACCCCTTCTAGGTAAAAGGTAAGATCTTTCAACTGGTGCTCCACTTCTGAGGATGGGACACGTAGTAATTTTGATACTGGAACCGGTTATTGGGGAAGGCATGAGCTGACATTGTATGCCTTCAAATATTTATGAGGCATTTTTTCCTATTATGGCCCCAAAAGGTAGAGATAGTGGGACATTAAAAGGACAGAGTACAGCTTAAAACCAAAACAAAAAGGTATTTGACAGCAGTTAGAGCAGCTGTCATTTTCTTGTCACTGAAAGATGCTGAAGAAAAGGCTAATTAGTCATGAAGTAGAAACGTTTGTAAATTGAGTCTTGCATCCTATGGATCATTTTACTAAAGGTCTCCTGATTCTGTCAGTGCTGAGGTTCTCAGAATCTAAACTTTCATGATTCTTTGAGTTAAATTAAAAAGTCAGGTGCCTGACCAAAAGTAACAGTATGGAAGGTCACTCACATATGGCTGCGGCCACAAAGAAAATCGAACATTGAGATGAGAAGCAGAGAATTTGAACCTAGTTTGGGAGGGAGGAATCATATCCTCAGAAAGGTCTGGCAAATTATGTTTTCCTGTGCCAAATGGAGTGGCTTAGAACTAAAGAATGTCTGCAGTTTTCACCTTCCCACACGGCTACTCTGTAATAATTAGTTTTACTACTTTTTCACAAGCTACTGCTTTAATTATTTTAATTAGATTGTTCATGCACTAGAGTTGTTTATAAGTACTTTTCTATTTATAGCACATCGATAAACAGTAGAGGGAAACTACCACCTTGGAGAGAGGCAGGGTTTTCACTAAATAAGCCATGGCCCAGAGCATGAGATAGCATCTTCTTCTCTGAACTAGTAACACACGGAATCCTGGGACATCCTTAGAGAGAATGTGAGTCCCCTCCCCTGGGCAGAGCCCAAGTGACATCTGTGTTATCTGTGGTCATCATCCCTTCAGTCAAAGCAAGACAGAGCAAATAATTTGTTTTTCGTATATTCCTCTGACAACCACCCCCACAAACACTAAAGGTTACAGATGGTTAGCCGCTCAGCTTTTATTAAAATTCCACATACTTGGCATTTCTTAGCTATCTGTTTTGACTCCTGGTTCCATTCCTTACTACGTTGTGTGACCTTGGAAAAATAACTTCTCAAATTCTCAGTTTGCCTATCTGTCATAGGAAGGTAAAAACATCAAACTGGTTGAATTTGGAGGATTAAGTGAGTTAGCATTGGCTGGGCGCTAAGACTGTGCTGCACAGAGTGGTCATTTGATCATTATCTCCTTCTTCTCCCTCTTGCTTTCTTTTCTCAGCCTCCTCCCTCTCTTCCACTCTACCCTCACAGCAATTTTGACATGCCAAAATTGGGATTCTTTGGTTCCAGACTTCAGGGCTCTCTTTTGCTGCGTTATTATTCCTGAGCCATTCTTTCTATTAGTAAGAAAGGCAGAAAGTGAAATAAATTGAGATAACAATTTTCAAGGAATTATCTCTATTCAAGTAGTCCTATTGGGATACCTGAAAGACCACAAGTTCCTTTTCTCCATGGTTGTTATATCAGACTCTCTAAAATGATGCACATGTGCTATCTGGAACATGTGTTCCTCAGCTGTGTTCTTCCCCACCTCCTGGGGCTGACGAGGCTTTGGAAACTGCTGCAGGTGTATACAGCTCCTCAGGCTCTGCCCAGGGCTTCAGAGGATTACTTCCTCCATCCCCACCCTGCTACCTCCAGTCAGGGACAGAAACATGAGGTTTTGCTAACTTAGGGCCCTGCAGGTCTGTCTGAAATTATATTTTGAGCTTTTCTTTGAACAAAGCCTAGGACTTCAGAAAACCCTGCTGCTGTGCTGCCACTGCCAGAGATGCCTCTGGTTTGCTCACATGGAAACTTGTAATGGAAAAGAAACCAGGAGTCACCAAAGCAGCTCTTCTTCACAACAATCTGTCAAAACAGGAAACTGGGACTCTTTATAGTGCATGCCAAGAACCCCATCCCTCCTATGCTGTGGGGCTGCGAAATCACCACCAGGGGAATATGATTTTAAAAATGTTTTCACTAAAACTAATAGATTAATAGAAACAAAAATTTTCTCCACAAGTTTTCCTATAACTAGTATCTAGAACAAGGGAAAAATTTTGGTTTACTTTGAACCGAAATGTTTGCATTTGGCCTCAAGTGTTGTATTGTTCCAATTAAATACGATAACCACATGTTATTTTTATTAAAACAACCACCAAAGGAAGAATTGGCCGCTTAGGTTTTCAAAAAGAATCTTTTGGCCCCATCTTGTGACTCTTTTTGGTACAAGTCCCTTTACTTTAAACAAAACCAAAGCGGCCCACTTGTTTTCAAAAGGAGTCTTCTGGCACCCTCTTGTGGCACGTCACAGAACTGGGAAAAACGACAGCTACAAGAGGGTAATACCCTGTCCCAGGAAGTGTGCAGGCATTTGCTCACTCGCTTTCAAAACTGTAAGCAATGCCCTGAAGAATCATGGAGTAGTCGGCTTATTCATTTGTTTTTGTAAATTTGAAGCGCAAGATAAGGAAAGTTGATGAAGTCTCATTTTAACCTCAAAAATGGAAATTGTGACCATCAGTTTGATGGAGGAAGTGGGCAGCAGAAAGGCTCAAAATTATTCTGACTTGAGAACCTCTGAGATAGAGTACACTATGAAATCACGAGACAAAATGGAGAAAATAAAAGCATCGTTATAGCCGGTATAACTTTAATATTCCCAGATTGTCCTGAGACAGGGGGAGAAGAGTGGAAACAATGAAAAAATGCCATTGGCCTGGCTGCAAGATCAGCCCCCAGAAAAATGACACAAAGCTATCACTAAGGGAAGTTGAAGAAGAATTCACCTGAGGAACACATATTCAAAATGATACGTGTGCGTAATTTTTGAGAGTATTATACCATAGCCAGAGAGAAAAGGAACTCGGGGAGGTCATAAATTTTATACCCCCTACACTCTGAGAATGTACCACCCCACTTACGCTGAGTCCTATGAGTATATAAGATTTTCATGATTGCAACATGTGATTGCATCATAACATATCATCGTTATGTTTACAGAAAATCTAGAAAAGACTCTCATGACTTGCTGACATTCGAGCTTCCTATGGGCTCTGGCTTTCAACTTCATCTAATATTTTGTCTTTTTTTCTTTTTTTTTTCCTGCACCATTCTTCTCGAGCTTACTCAATTAACAATTATAATTCTTCGTATTTGGTATTAGCTTAAAGATTTAGATCTTTTTCTACATATAGAATCTTCTAAGAGTTTCCTCATCTCTTCCATCATTTTCTACAAATATCTCAATATCCTAATTTAAATATTTCAAAATGTCACTCTTTTGTGCTGCTATTTTTAACCTCTGCTTTCTTTCCATTATCAACAAATATTACATTTATTCATTCATCATTCATTTGATAATTACCTCTTATATTCCAGGCAGTGTTAAAATCTGGAGATACATAAGCATTAACCTGGACCCTAAAGAGCCCACGGCAGTCTAGTACTAAAGAAAGAACAGAGAAATTATAATATATTATGCATAGCAAGTAATGGGATGCAAGTGTCAATGAAGGGCTACAGGAACCAAGAAAAAGAACTAATTCTTCTTCAAGGTAGTCCAAGGTCTCACAGAGGAGCTGGCAATTAATTGGCAGCAAAGGATGCATAGGAATTTGCCTGAGCAAAGAGCACTCCAGGCAGAATGAATAACGTATGCAAAGACAGATCTGTGAATGAGTCTAATTTGTTTCTATTCTTGCCTCTTAGATACTCTTCTCCAAAGATGGCAACCTTTTTTCTTCCTCTTCCTGTGGATGTGCTCCATATCAAATGGATAGCCACCATGTCATTGAATTCATTTTCTCTACCCACACTAGTACTCCTGCTCCAGGCTTTGCCACTCTTCCACTCATCACTTCTTTATGTGACTTTACTCTCCCTTTCTGCTCACATCTAGTTGCCAGAACCTGTCACTTCAAACCTCTGTCATCTCAGTCTCATCCACCCTTCATCTCTTGGCCTATGACCATGACTGCTATTCAGACACAACTTCAGATTCTATCCTAGAATCTGGCAAAAACCTCCTGACTGGCTTGTGGCTTTCAATCTCGCCCTTTCCAATCTATCTAACCATCAGCTACAACTTATGAAAACACAGTTGTGATGTTGGATCACTTGCTCATGGCCCAGCTGCAGGGCAGGCAGGAAATGCAAGTGTCCTTTCATGGGAGATAAGCTCTGTGGTAATGAATACGTGGAGATGGCAGTGACATAGGAACCAACAATGTGGTCATCACAGACTAAAATTTAGGCCCTTGCCCCTAGAAGAACTGGTTGATTTCCTCCTTATCCCTTTCTCACAGTCCTTGCCGTTGCCTACCAGGCTCCACACGATCTCCTCTCAACCCTTGTTGTTCCTCAGATATGACAAACACTCTCCCACCTCGGGCCCTCTGTGCTTACTTAGTGCTCTCCCTGCATTCTTCACTCTCTCCACTACATGGTTCCCTCTCTTATTTCCTCTAAATTCCTTCTCAAATGTCACTTTCCTGAGAGGTCTCCCCAGCAACCTCCTGTAAAATAGCAGTGCTCCCTCTCCCACATGCCCTGGTCATTCCTGAAACTTCTTACCAAACCTAGCTTATTTATGTTTGTTTACATTCTGTCCTCCCCTCCATGACAGCAGGGACTTGGACCACTTTGTTCCCTGCTGTACTCCCAGGGTGTAGAAGAGTGTCTGGCACATAGTCAGTACTGAGTAAACACCAGCTGAATGCAAAATGGAAGAGTCAAGTTTTCTTACCTCTGTTTTTAGCAAGGTCTATATTTTTCCAGCCATGGGATGGGTGAGATTTTCCTACCTGTAAATGCTGTGGTAGAATGAGAAAGAGAGGATTTGGTTGGTCTGAAAGTCTCGTCTTCTGGACAGGAGTCATTGGCTCAGAAGTAGGTATCTCGCCAAACCCAAGTCAAACAAAGCAGAAAGTGGTTGGTTCAGGGCTAGAAAGGTGATCCAAGTTGTGTGACCCAGCTAAAGTGCCTTTGGCTCAGTGGTTAGGGAAAGGGAAATTCTGTTCTCTGGGTGGGCATGACTTGCCCTAGTAAGAATAGAATGGCTGCAGGTACTTTCTATCAAGAGAAACTCTAGCCTGAGACCAGGTCTGAAGCTGAGCAGAGGGCATCACAAACAGGCAGAGCCAGAGACCCTACCACAATGTAAACCTCTCCTTCTAACTCTGCTGGATCTTGCAGCTACTAGATTTTATAGCATCTGGTCTCTCTTTTTGGTAAACTAATGAATTGTATTATTAAGTCAGCTCAAGGTCAGTTTTTCTTTTTTTATGCAACCTAAAGCATCCTAATACACTTTCCTTAAGATGTCACAATGGTGATGTTTTAAGAAGGACATTGATAAATTAGAATATTTATTATTGAATGAATGATTGAATTCACCAGGTATTTATGGAGCATCATACAACTACTTTAGAGAGTGAAATAAATAATAAAAGATATAAAACCTACCTCATTTGAAGGTAAATAATAAGAAATAGGGAATGTTTAGCCTCAAAGATAGAAGACTTAGAAGGGTTATGATAGACCTCTTCATGACAGATGACATCTCACATATATAGTAGAAGGAGGTGACATATTTAGACAGGAGTTTAGCTAGAGCATGCTGGAGTACAAGATTATCTTGATTCTGCTTTAGATGCCAATCTTGTCTCCTAAGGAGAAATACATTCGCAGAGAGCACAGCAAGGAAAGGCAAGACTTTGCGATTAGCTCAGAATTCAGTGCCAGAGTGGCACTGAAGAAGGCTAGCGTGGAGGAATTCTTTCCCTTTTGCTCCTTGAGCCTTTCCTTCCCCTCTTCCATCACCTCAGCTGCTTATAGTACAGATAATAGATGAACCTTCCATGCTTCCTACAGTCCACAGGTACCTGTCACTGCAATGGCCTCTTTAAAAATTGATTAAAAAATTTCTGACTCTACTTTTCTCAGCTTCTCCTGATATATGCTCTTTGGTAAAGCTGTTTGATCACTGAATGCAGCTGTGCACAGAAAGAGATCATTTCCCCTTGGCTGCTTTCTGAGTAATAGTTATGACAAAAGGGTGGGAAGAAATCACTCTAAAAAGAAGCTACTTTTGGTTACTTGGGAGAGATTTCCAGATAGATAACTAATGTGTACATCCTATGTGCAGTTTTACATATTCAAGAGTCATCAAATAAAAAAAGGGTTCAGAATTAGTCCCTGACTTTAATTGAAATAATTGACCCTTACTACTTCATCCTTAAAAAGCATTCAAGTTTGCCAAAATTCACTGGTCAGGGTGGTTATGTTTCAGAGAACTGCTCTAGACTTTCTCTTTGAGGCCCAAGATAGAGCCTGCGAAGTCACTGATACATTTACTGTACCTAGATTAAATGTCTCAGGCCAAATGGAAAGATCAATATAAAAACTTAAGAAGCAAAATCCCCTGACAGTCTAAGGTAGAACCTGATGACATATGGGATTTATTTAGCTGCCTGGGTCTGGAATCCCAAAAAGCATGATTAAGGTCAATACTTCAGGTTGACTTCATCCTCCTGATTGGAGTCCTATTGATAATAATTAAATGCTGTATGAAACAAACTGAACAGATTTGGTCTTTCTATTGGTCACGTTAATCAGAGTGGCCAATGGAATGGTATACTCATGGGAAAATTTTCCACAATACAAGTCAGTATAGATAGAAATGCTTATTGTCTAGTGTAATAAAGATAATGTTTTCTTTTGCAACAGAGAGCAGGCAGGCTTACTTTACATTATAAAATATTTGGATTCCCTAAGCTTGGGATTTCCATTCTGTGATGGAACCCATTAATGGTATGTGCAAGTGTCACCTGCTCCTTTTCGCATCACATTCTGGGATCTGGGGCTAGGATAACCAGGACAAATGCTCATACTTTGGTTACTCCTATTGCTGTAAGTAATAAAGTCCTTTGTCTTTGACCCAGGAGTCTCAAGTCTTCTGCCAGCCTCCATGAAACTGTGGCAGACTAACTTCTTGTCTTGCAAGTAGGGAAAAATGTGAGACCCTTCACAGTTCTTGACATCAACACATCTTGTTTATAATACTCTAAATGGTTAAAGTGTTCCACCAAGCATGTTTAAGATAATCCTATTTCCCTAAAAAGGGGCTAAGGTGACATTTGGTGTCCTTTGCAGCTTTCTCCCCATACGTAAGCTTAGCTGTGCTCTTTAAATAGCCATCTCCCAGAGGTAAAATTGCCTCAATGGATCTCTCCAGATTCTGCCTCTTGTGTTCTCTGGTGCCCTCCTTTCTCACCCCTGCAGCCTGTTTTTCCTGTTTGTCCACCCTATTGTAGTTGTCACTGTTGGTTGGCTATCCAGTATCCATTCTTTACTATTCTCCTATCCCCTTCAAGATGAGCTCCTGATGGAACCCAAATACCATTCAGATATTCGCTTATTTCCAAGTAGCCAGAGGAAGCTGACCCCATGTTCAGCTTTAGAGATGGAATTGATTGGTCAAAGAGTAACCCATTCATTCCCTTTGCCAATAGATCAATTCTGGCCAATGCGTTAAAATCTGAGGAGGAACTTCTCTGGAATGTTATCTTTTTTTTTTTTTCTTAAAAGTACGGGGGAGTGGGAAGGAAAGAGGTAGATGGGGTAAAAGGGGTCAAAAAGAAAGAAATTTAACTATGGGTGGTAAACACACAATGCAATCTATAGATATATATATGCCTTATTGTAGAATTGTACACCTGAAACCCTGGATCTCATTAACCATTGTTACCATAATAAAAATAAATAAGTTTTTAAAAAAGTTAAAAAAATAAATTTAATTTAATTAATTCAAAAACAAAGTGATTATTGATAGGTTAAAAAAAAAGAAAAAAGAATACCACAGAAAGAAACACATTCTACTTATAGATGTAATGTTTGGAGTTTCTGTAGCCATTTGCTACCAGCTTGAAAATAAAGCCATAAAGATGGCAGAACGAAGGTGATGACAACGTTGTGCTGCTTATATTGTCATAAGAAACTTGATGCCCAAAGCTTATATTGCCATAAGAAACTTCCGCCTCTAGCAAAACCTTATACATTCTTCTGTTAATTTCAATCACCTGACAAACAACATAATTACCTACATTATATGATATGGGAGCAGGAGCGGTCAGACAGAATTAACAAAGGGTATCAATCCTTGCCTTTTGTCCTGGGAAGTTTCTTCCTTTCTCCTCATTGAGAGTTCTTGGCTGCTGATTACACTCTTCCCAGCAGGGAAGGATGGGTGAGGGGATCTGGGCTTTGCATTTGGATGCTTCTGCAATTCATTTTCCCTGACAATCCACCACTTCGCACCACCACTGACAATAATTTTCATAATTATTTTAAAAAATCAAAGGAACTAGAAGCAAAGTAAAAGGCATGGTGAGTACGTGGGCAGAAGTAAATCAAGAGGTGGTTATGTTTGGTTAAGTAAGGAGTATACTACTGCTTAATCCTGGGGCAACACTCTTTCAATGCTAATCTTACTGAAATGATCTCATAAATCTGCAATAGAAGTGTTTAGTAACTCATTTCTAGATTTTTTTTGGAACCAGAAGGTGTGTTATCTTGAAAGAAATAGAAATAGAAAGGCTTTTGAGGGATTCTAAAATATTAATTGGATTCCTTTATATCTAAACATGGAGAATTTGTTTCTTTCCCCTAAAATATTTTATTAAACATGATAATTATAAATATCTAAAGTTTCTTTCTCAAAGAATCCTAAATGAAGCAGATGGTTCAATTTGATAAAAATTTAGAGCCCCAAAAAACTATTAAGTCTCTTTTGTAACTCACACTGGGCTTGGAGGACAAAGGTCAGAGCTTTGAGAGGTCTCTTTTTTTTTTTGTATAGATTGCTAAAGAAGAGGGAGCTCAAAGAGGGTGGGGATTTTTCTTTGTGTGCAGTATGGAAGAAATTATTTATTTTACATTTTAAAAATTCAAGTATTTTCTCTAGACAGAAAAAAAAGAGAATTACTAATAGGTATTAGGAAAAAGTGGAGGAGCTTCAATTATGTAAGGCTTATATATTTTGTTGGAATGCTTTGTTATTGGAGAATCCTCCAGGTTTCTTAGCAGGGTAAGTACAATGCCAAGGAGATGGTCAGGGTGATGTGTTTATCTTTGGAATAAGGCACCAATCCTCACTTTAGAGAACAAGTAGTTATTTAGTTATTCTGAGTGAGTTAAAGGGATTGACTCTTCAGCAAGGCCCCAGCCCTGCCCCTGCACAAGTGAATTCAAGGGGCTTATGCCCTCTCTTCTAGATGGTAAGGGTCTATTTACATTGATCACAAACGATTTTCTGATACAACTCTTGCTGAAGAAGAGAAAAATAACTTCAGATTTCTTCTGATCCCAACACCAACAATTAATGGCCAGATACTATTTTTTTTAAGTTATATCATATTTAAAATAAAAATATTTGTTACTCTTGGGTTACAGTCACTGGAAGGGGACAGAAAGAAAGCTTCTGTTTCTTGACCTAAGTGCTGGTTCCATTCATGTGTTCAGTTTGTGGAAGTTCGGTATATACCACTCAATCCCCTAAACAACTCTATGAACCTAAATATCCATTGCAAATTGAATGATAAATACATTGTTGAATATTTACACAATATACAGGGTGTTGGATTTTTGTCAAATTTTTTTTCCGCGTCTATTGACATGATCATATGATTTTTCTTCTTTAGCCTGTTGATGTGATAAATACTCTCATTGATTTTTGAAGGTCAAATCAGCCTAGCATCCCTGGAATAAATTCTACTTTGTCATGGTGTATAATTCTTTGCTGAATTCAATTTGCTTAGATTTTGTTAAAGTTTTCACATCTATATTCATAGCAGATATTGGTCTTAAGCTTTTCTTTTTTGTACAGTCTTTATTTGGTTTTGGTATCAGGACAATATTAGCTCCCTAAAATAAATTAGAAAAAAAATCTTGCCTCTTCTATTTTCTGGAAGTGATTGTATAAAATTGGTATTAATTTTTCCTTAAATGTTTGGTTTAATTCTATGGTGAAACTGTATGAAGATTATATTTTTGACAGTTGTAAGATTACAAATACAAATTCCTTACAACTTATAATACTAGTCAAATAATTTATTTTATATTGACTAATTTGTGGTAGTTTGTGTTTTTAAAGAAATCGGTCTGTTTCATCTAGGTTGTCAATTTTGTGTGTAGAGTTATTTATGGTATTCCCATATTACCCCTTTGATGTCTGTAGGATCTGTAATAATATCTACTATTTCATTCTTGATATTGATAATTTGTGCCTTTATTTTTTTCTTTGATAGTCTTGCTAGAAGTTTGTGAATTTTACTGACCTCTTCAAAGAACCAGCTCTTTGTTTCATTAATTTTCTTTGTTGTTTTTCTGTTTTCAATGTCATTGATTTCTGCTTTTATCTTTATTATTTCTTTTTTTCTGCTTGCTTTAGGTTTATTTTGCTTTTTTAAAGTTTTTGATATAAAAGTCTAGATGATAGATTTGAGATTTTTTCTTTATTCTAAAAGATGCATTTGGTGCTATACATTTCCTTTTCAGCATTGTTTGAGTTATGTATCACAAATTTTGATATGTCGTATTTTAATTTTCATTCAGTGCAATTAATGTATATTTGGTTTGTTTCTTACTCTTGAGACTTCTTTGACTCATGAATTATGTAGAAGATGTTGTTTAGTTTTCAAGTGTTTATCAATTTTTTTGTTACCTTTTTGTTATCAATTTCTTGTTTGAGCCCATTGTTTTTAGAGAACATATTTTGCATAATTTCAATCCTTTTAAAGTTGTTTAGATTTATTTTATAGCCAAGAATATAGTCTGTATTGGTATATATTCCATGGGTACTTGAAAAGATTATGTATTCTATTGTTGTTGAGTAGAGTGCTCTATAAAATGTCTATTAGATCCTGTCGGTTGATGGTCTTGTTGAATTCTATATTCTTTCTGATTTTCTGTCTAGGTCTATTAATTGTTGAGAAAGGCATGTTGAAGTCTCTTACCGTAAATATACATGTGTCTATTTCTCCTTGCAGTTCTATCAGTTTTTGTGTCACATATTTTGTAACTTAGATGTTTGTGCATGTGTTTGTTTCAATACACAAACTGTGAAGAGAGACTTAATTTAAATAAGAACATAAACTTTGTCTCATAAAATAACAGCTGGTGTGATTGTGTGAGGCACCTGGGAAAAGCAAGCACCGAGAGTACAGAGTGCAAAAATCACTCCTTACCTGACACCTCTTGATATTGCTGTTTTCTGACTGACATCTCTGAAATGAATTTCCTATGATAGAAGTCTCCAAGTGCTATAATGCCATTTATTATAATAATTACCTTGAAATGAAATCAGACTCAACATTCTTAATGAGTTTTTAAATGTGAACTAATTTATTGAACTCTTATGCTTTATAAAAACAAAAACTAATAAAATAGTATTATTATATATCAAATATATAACTTTTCCCAGACTACCTCTCCTACTTTCACATAAAGATATTGTCACTTACATTGAAAATGGTGTGATCTTAAAGGTTTGAACACCTTTCAAAAGGGTGAATTTTCCTTTTTTCATGATAATGACATAATAAATGATTTTAATACAAATATGTATGTACATTATATCATCTTTGTGATTTCTTTTTGCTTTCTCATTTATCATGATATTCTTTAGAGAATGATTTTAAACTATGAACAAAATACTTATACTGAAGTAAGAAGACAGCTCTGGGTAATGGGAGGTGAAGGCCTTTGGCTTCTACATCAGTGAGGTCCCTTTTTCTAACTTCCCTTGAAATAACACACCCCTCTTTGGCTTACTGTGGTTGAGGTCCTGATTGAAATAAGAGGGGGCAGACAACACTATGTTAGACACTTCTTATAAACACCTTAAGGACCTCTTGACCTTCTATTTCAGCTGTGCATTTCTTTGATAATTAGCAACCTTGAGTATCTTTTAATATGTCTATTAGCCATCTGTTATTTCCTCTTTGGAGAAGTATTCTATTCAAGTCTTCTGCCCATTTTTTAAAAAATGGATTATTTGTTTTTGTTATTGAGTTGTATGAGTTCTTTATATATTTTGGATATTAACCTCTTATCAGATGTATCATTAGTGAATATCTTCTCCCAATCAGTTAGTTGTCTTTTTGTTTTGTTGATGGTTTCCTTTTCTGTACAAAAATTTTAGTTTGATGTAGTCACATTTGTTTATTTTTCTTTTGTTTCCCTTGCCTGCAGAGATATATCTGAAAAAAAAATTACTGTTAGTAATATCAGAGAGTTTAGTGCTTATGTTTTCTTTTAGAAGTTTTATGGTTTCAGGTCTTACATTTAAGTTTTTAATCCATTTTGAGTCTATTCTTGTATATAGTGTAAGAAGGTGATCCAATTTTCTTTCTTTCTTTCTTTCTTTCTTTCTTTCTTTCTTTCTTTCTTTCTTTCTTTCTTTCTTTCTTTCTTCCTTTCTTTCTCTTTTTTTCTTTTCTTCCTCTCTCTCTCTCTCTCTCTCTCTCTCTCTCTCTCTCTCTCTCTCTCTCTCTCTCTTTTTCTTTCTTTCTTTTCCATGTATCTGTTCAATTTTCCCAACACCATTTATTGAAAAGACTGTCTTTATCCCATTGTATATTTTTATCTCCTTTGTTATGTATTAAGTGAGCATATAGGTGTAGATTTATTTCTGGGCTTTCTATTCTGTTCTATTGATCAATGTGTCCGTTTTTATGCCAGTATCTTGCTCTTTTGATTGCTGTAGACTTGAAGTATAGTTTGATAGCAGGTAGTATGAGACCTCCAACTTTGTCTTTCTTTCTCAGGATTGCCATGGCTATTCAGGGTCTTTTATGGTTCCATATAAATTGTAAGATTATTTGTTCTAGCTCTCTGAAAAATGTCAAAGGTATTTTGATACCATTGGGGTATTTTGATACCAATAGGGATTGCATTGAATCTATAGATTGCTTTGGGTAGTATGGCCATTTTAACGATGCTAATTCTTCCTACTCATAAGCACAGTATATGCTTCTATTTATTTGTATCGTCTTCAATTTCTTTTCAATGGCTTAGAATTTTCTGAGAACATATCTTTTACCTCCTTGGTTGATTTGATTCCTGGTATTTTACAGTTTTCGATACAATTGTAAATAGAATCATTTTCTTAATTTCTCTTTCTGAAAGTTCATCATTGGTGTATAAAAATGCCACTGACTTCTGAATATTTATTTTGCAACCTGCTACTTTACTGAATTGATTAAGCAGTTCTAAGAGGTTTTGGTGAAATCTTTAGGGTTCTCTCTACATAGTATCATGCCATCTGCAAATAACGAGAGTTTTACGTCTTCCTTTCCAATTCAGAAAACTTTTATTTCTCTTTCTTGTCTTATTGCAGTGGCTAAGACTTCCAATATAATGTTGAAGAGGAGTGGTGAAAATGGGCATTCTTGTCTTGTTCCTGATCTTAATGAAAACACTTTTAACCTTTCCCCATTGAGTATGATATTAGCTGTAGGTTTGTCATATGTGACCTTTATTATGTTGAGGTATGTTCCCACTTTGCTGAGAGGTTTTTATCATAAATAAATGCTGGATTTTGTTGAACGCTTTTTCTGCATCTATTGATAAGGTCATACGGTTTTTATCTTTCTATTTGTTAATATGGTGTATCACATCGATTGATTTGCAGATAATGTACCAACCTTGCATCCCAGGAATAAATCCAACTTGATCATAGTGTATGATATTTTTAATGTATTGCTGAATTCAGTTTGCTAATACTTCGTTGAGAATTTTTACATCATTGTTTATAAGAAATATCAGCCTATAGTTTTTTGTATGTGTGTGTGTGTGTGATGTCTTTGTCTGGTTTTGGAATCAAGGTAATGGTGGCCTCATAATAAGAGTTAGGGAGCTTTCCCTCTTCTTGAACTTTTTGGAATAGTTTGAGAAGAATAGGTGTTAATTCTTCTTTGAATGTTTGGTAAAATTTGCCTATGAAGCCATCTGTTCCAGGACTTTTGTTTTTGGGGGAGGTTTTTGATTACTGATTCTATTTAATTGGTGGTAATCAGTTGGTTCATATTTTCTGTTTCTTCTTGACTCAGTCTTAGAAGATTGTATGTTTCTAGGGATGTGTCCATTTCTACCAGATTGTCCAATTTGTTGGCATATAATTGTTTTTAGTATTTTCTTATGATCCATTATATTTCTGTGGAGTCCATTGTTATTTCTCCTCTTTCATTTCTGATTTTATTTATTTGAGTCCTCTCTTTTTCTTCTGGCTAAGGATCTGTGAATTTTGTTTATTCTTTGAAAGAACCAGCTCTTGGTTTTATTAATCTTCTGTATTGTTTTTCTAGACTCTATTTCATTTCTTTCCACTCTGATATTAATTATTTTCTTCCTTCTATTTACTATGGGCTTTGTTTGCTGCTCTTTTTCTAGTTCTTTTAAGTATGAGGTTGTTTATTTGAGCTTTTTCTTGTTTCTTGAGGTAACAAAGTATTTTGAATTTCCCTCTTAGGACTGTTTTTGCTGTGTTCCATAGATTTTGAGTCATGTTTTCCTTTTCGTTTGTCTCTAGGTATCTTTTGATTTCTTCCTTGACCTCATTAATAACCCATTCATTGTTTAGTAGCATGTTATGAGCTTCCACGTGTTTATGTATTTTCCAGTTTTTTTCTTGTAGTTGTTTCTAGTTTCATACTATTGTGATCAAAGAAGATGGTTAATATGATTTTAATCTTCTTAAATTTATTGAGCCTTGTTTTGTTTTCTAACATGTGCTGTCTCCTGGAAAATGTTCCATGTGCATTTGAGTGGAATGTATATTTCACTGCTTTAGGGTAAAATGCTCTGAAAATATCTATTAAATCCATCTGGTCTAGTGTACCTTTTAGGCCCATTGTTTCCTTGTTGATTCTTTGCCTGGAAGATCTATCCATTAGTGTCAATGGAGTGTTAAAGTTTCCTACTATGAGAGATCAACAGTGATACACTCACAGTAGTGTATCACTCCTTTTATGTCAATAATTGCTTTATGTATGTAGGTACTCCTATGTTGGGTGCATATATGTTTACTAGGGTTATGTCCTCTTGATTGATCAATTCTTTTATCATTATGCAGTACCTTTTTTGTCTCTTAGAGGAACCTTTGTTTTAAAGGCTATTTTATCTGATATAAGTATCGCTAGCCCAGCTTTTTTTTTATTATTTCCATTTGTGTGAAATATATTTTTCCAACCCTTTACTTTCAGTCTGTGTGTCATTTGATCTGAAGTGGGTCTCTTGTATTCAGCATATGTATGGGTCTTGTTTTCTTATCCATTTGGCTACTCTATGTCTTTTGATTGGCACATCTAATCTGTTTACATTTGAAGTGATTACTGACAGGTATATAGTTACTACCATTTTATAATTTGTTTTTGTTACTTTTTTTTTTTTACCCCTTCTCTTTTTATGGAGGACTCTTTAACATTTCTTGTAATACTGGCTTATTGGTGATGAATTCCTCAAGTTTTTTTCTGTCTGGGAAGTTCTTTATCTCACCTTCCATTTTAATCGAAAGTCTTGATGGGTAGAGTATCCGTGATTGTAGATTCTTGTTTTTCATAACTTTGAATATTTCATGCTAGTCCCTCTGATCTGCAAAGTTTCCATTGAAAAATCAGCAGACATTCTTATGGGGGTACCCTTGTAAGTAACTAGCTGCCTTTCTCTTGCTGCTTTTAAGATTCTCTTTTTGTCTTTGACCTTTGGCATTTTAATTATGATGTGTCTTGGTGTGGGTCTGTTTGAATTCCTCATTTGGGACTCTGTGTTTTCTGAATTTGTATGTCTAATTCCTTCACCAGGTTAGGGAAGTTTTCTGTCTTTATTTCTTCAAATAGATTCTCAATCTCTTGCTCTCTTCCTCTACTCCTCAACTTCTGTTCCTGGGCACTCCCACTGTAGTCACAGAACACACTGAGACCAGCTGCCGTCTGGGGTGGTCCCATGGACCCCTGCGCTCCCCAGATGCAATACTACAAACTCTGCCTGCTACTGATTACTGTGCAGTGGCCACCCAGTGCCAGCCAAAGTTTGTTGCCTGTGTGGATTGGGAAACCCAGTGGGGGGCTGTTGGGTGTGGGGGAAGGGGCAGAGCTGTTACAGTTCACTGTCAATGGGATGCCTGGGGCAATTTGTGGGTGGGGTGGGGTAGTCTCAGGAAGATAATGGCAGTCAGATTGATACAGTCTCAGTCTTGCTGCAACTTTGGTAACTTTTCTCACATTCCCAAAGAAGTCCCAGATCATAGCAAGACCAGTTGCTGTCTGGGACTGACTGGCCCACGGATCCCCAAGATCCACCCAAGTTCATGTTGGCAGCAATTATCTGCCTGACCCTGTCTCAGAAATGCACTCTCACAGTACTGGCTGCCAGCTGGGAAGGCTAGGCCCTGAATAGATGCAGGGTGTGGTAGCCATCCAGCAACAAAATCCCAACTTGTAGGTTGGTCCAGGTGGGCTGATCTTTTTAGGCTAGCACTTCCTTATGGCCCTGTGAGAGGGGTCTGCACAGTCAAGCTGGCATGGTCTGTAGATTGCCTAGTAGCGGGGCTGTACTAAGGCATAATGAAGGCTGCTTTTCCAGCCCCTGTTTTGGTGCCAGGTAATGCAGACTTTCTCAGTATGAATCCTGTGTGAGCCTCTGATCCATTGCTGGTGGGTGTCCCAGGTGAGTGTCTGCAGGTCAGAAAGCCTATGCGCGAGTCCTTCAAAGGGTCGTCTAGGGTTTCAGTCTCCTTCTGTCTTACCCAGATGGCTGGAATCCCCTCTGGTTTTTACAGTCAGAGTCATTGGAATCTCTTCTTCCTTGGGCTGGGGCCCTGGGCTAGGGACTCCCCTCTCCTTTGGGGGAGCCTCAACAGCCTCACTCTCCCATCCGGTGATCCTCCACCACCCACGGGTACGGGTTCAGCCCCATTTGTGACTTTGCTGCTCTTACTGGTTTAGATGTGGCTCCTTTATAATATCAGAAGTACGAGTTTTGATCAGCTGGACTTCAGGTGATTCTCCACGTTGATTACTTTATAATTTGGTTGTAATTTCAATGTGGACCTGGGAAGAGGAGAATCCAGATTTTACCTAGTCCACTATCTTCCTCTCTAGGTTAGTTTTTAACTGGTCAGATTGTCTTCACCTACTCAGACCCCAGCTTAAAAACTCACACAGGAGATAAAATAGTGAAAAGATGGATTGTTTCTAGATGATGTCGATAAATGATTCAGTGAAATATAAAGTGAGAAAACAATCTAATCCATGCTACATTAAAAAAGAAATACTTTTCTTTAAATAGCCAGTTTTTAAAATGTGCTTAAAATGTCATTTAATTTTTTAAGAAGTTCAGTGTATTACAGGTTTCTGGGAAAACATCTTTTCAGGTTTTAAAACACTTTTAATTGGCTGTATGCAATGGCTGAGTGTCCTGAGTAGCAGGCTGTGGGAAGCTGTTTGGTCACTGCTTGCCTTACTGTTTCACAGGTATTATGCTTAGTATATGATCTCTCTGTGTAAAATGACTGGTTAAGCAGGCACTTACATAACACTTTCCTTCAAAGCAAGTCCTGCCCTCACCCTTTTACATTTTGGCTTTTGCAACCCATGTTTTATTTAAATCTTTCACTTTTTGTAGGTCTCAAAGCCAGAGCCATAAAGAGTTTCTCTCCCAATCCAAGCTATGGGGATTTCTTCATCTTTAGATAGACAGAATTTAGTTCCCTGTATCTCTCACTTAAAAACATAGGGACAGCAGAGTATAATGGTTAAGACTTCAGGCTCTACACACAGGCCTCTGGATTCAAATTCACAACTTATTGGTCAAGTTCTTTAATCTATCTCAGTTTCAGTTTCTTAATCTGAAAATGGGGAAAATATCATAAGCTAATACTTAATAAAGTGCTTGGAACAACCCAAATGTTCATCCACAGATGAATGGACAAACAAAATGTCACAATTACATACAATGGAATATGATTCAATCCTAAAAAGGAACACAATTCTGATAGATGATACAATGTGGACGAACTTTGAGATATTATGCCAAGTGAAATAAGCCATTCACAAAAAGACAAATATTGTATGATTTATATAAGGTACTTAGAGTAGTAAAATACATACAGAAAGTAGAGCAATGGTTCCTAGGAGTTGGGGGAAGAAGAGAATAAAGAGTTATTGTTTATCAGATACAGAGTTTTAGTTTGAGATGATGAAAAAGATGGATAGTGGTGATAGTTGCACAATATGAACATAGTTAATGCCATTACACTGTACACTTAAAATGGTTAAAATGGTAATTTTTATTATGTATATCATATCACAGAAAAGGTAAAAAAGTGTATTATACTGCAATAAAAAAATTTTTTTTAAGGAACAGGGTCTGGTACATGGTAAATTCTCTACAAGTGTTGTCGTATTGCTTTCATTGTTCCCTACTGTTGTTCTCTATGCCTTGAATTTTTATTTAGCACTAAATTTGATGTGCCTGCCAATGTACCTTGGGTACAGTTAAACCCTGTAAATCATCTACTAATTATGACAGATTCTAAATCATCTGTTGTATAATAGTGTGGATCATGTTTTTAGCTAGTGGAGTGGATTGCAATGTTTTCTCTGTGGGAGGCTCTTAGACTAAGAGCCAGGAATTTGGAATCAGTTAGACCAGGAATTGAGTGTCAGTTTGATCATTTACTAACTGTGTACTTTGAGGAAAGCCAGTCTTCTCAGCTTCTGCTTACCTGTGATTAGGATAATATCTATTTTCCCATGTTTTTTTTTGTGGTGATAAAATAAAATAACATGTGTTGAGAACAATGACCCGTTCTGGGAACTCAATAAATGATAGTTACCATGAACATTTTCTATCCTAAGCAATATTGCCGCCTTAACTCCATTGTTATCAGTCAGTTTCTGAAACTGACCTTTCATTTAAAGCAGATGCCAATCTCTGCACTACTGTGGATATTTCTGCAATGAAGGACGGTGTCTGAAGACCATAACTGCTCAGGAGGATTGTGTGGTTTACTCAGCTCCTCAGGCCCAGCAGTCTCAGATGTACCAGGCAGATTCAAAAAGCCCAGCAGAGCAAAAGAAGAGGCTTTCTCAACTCAGAGGAACTTCCCACTTAATGCAGACTACTCTTAGTTGTGAGTGACCACTCAAAGCCCTTAGAGGAAGCAATGCTGAGTGAAATTAGAACCAAAAGCCTAGGCATCTCTCTAAAGTTCGCTACAGGTAGAGAAATGGGAGCAGAGGAGCTATTGGTCTTAAAAAGCAGTGAATAAGACCAGGTACATTGCTCGGAGGCTGAGATTTGTTTAAAAATTTTTTTAAATGGTGACCACTGTGGATAACTTTGAAGGCAGCCAAGAACAGGAAGTATAGTTGCAGCCATAGAGATGAAAACCTGAGAGCTGAGGTTTTTTTTTTTCCTGTAGCAGGAACCAGATCTAGACAGATTTTATCTTGTTCTCCTTGAAACAGCTCAGAGGGATTATTCCAGAGTGGAGTGTTGGGGCATACTCTTATCCCAAGAAAAGGGCAAGTGGTCATACTTCAAGGTGAGTGTTGGAAAACAAAGGAGAGTCTCTTGGAACTAGCATTCCAGGAAATCTAGAAGGTGTCTTGAACAAATAAAATATAATTGTGGACTGGAATAACACCTTTGATTTCATAATACATGAGGTGACTATCAGATACAAAGCAAAGAGAAAGAGAGCAAACTGAGAAGAACAGAATGGAGTAAACATGTCAAGAAAACATACATACCTGAAGTGGAGTAGTTAAGAAGAGGGCCAAAACTGTAAACATACTCTTACATAAAGTAGTTAACATCTGGTGGGTTGTTACTGTCACCCATTTCCTGCCACCTGTTAACATTTCTTTTAGTGCTATATACTTGATGATACAAAGATACTCTGTATGTATCAGTCAGTGCCTCAAACATGGACAAATTCTATTTCCCAGACCATGGGAAATATTTGCAACTAATTTTCCAAAAAACTTCACATTTCAGAGCCTTTACATCTAAGTTAGGAATTGTCTATCAAACATTACCTACAACTTGCGAAATGTTACCTTAATCCAACTTCAGGAGAGGCTTATCTATGTCCCTAAGAACTTGTTTTGTAATTTTCATAAACAGTAAGGAAATACACACACACACACACACACACACACACACACACACACAACACATCCCAATGGAATGTATATTATGTAATTGTAACTGTGAAAAAGATTCAGAGGAAGAAAGACTGAAAAAATATTTACCAAAATTTTTACAGATGTTATATTCATTTTCAAATTTTTTTAAGTAAATAGGTTAATTTTTTACATTCTCTCTCTCTTTTTCTCTCTTACTAAAAGAGCCACTTCTCCCTTGCAAGCAAAACACCTGTCTCTAGGCCAGGTAATGGGTAGAAGTCTTTGTGGGATTAGCAATAGCCACATATTACTTAAATGGTGACCTTGAAAGCCTTGAGCAATGAGTTTCTTAGAAGAAAGGTGTGATATTAATTTAGATAATCCTAAATTATATTTTAATTTCATAAAAGTCTAGGAGTTTCATAAACATATTCTCACCCTTTCAAAGCAAATGTTAAATGAGATATTTTTAGTTTTATACTTTTCTGTTACATGTGATTAGTATTGGGAAGACTGTCAATTCAATTCAGCACATATTCATCACTTACTATGTACAGGCAGTTTGAAGAAATGCAAATGTGCACTTTAATCCAGAAAGACAATAGACAAGTAAATAAATAACAGTATTACAGGTTAGAATACGATCAATTCAGCACAGGAAGTCAAAATACAGTAGGATGTCCATTATAACTTCAAACTGCGTAAGCTCTTTGTACTTCTTTTATAATCCATTTGGTTTAGAGGAAAGAACATAAACCTTGAAGTTAACAACACTGGGTTCAAGGCCTCTTTCTGCCACTGGAGCAAATCACATAGTTCTTCAAAGCCTGTTTCTCCAATTGTAAAATAGAGACGATAATATCTGTCTCACATGGTTATTATATAGATTAAGTAATACAGATAGAAATCGTATAATGGCACAAAAGGTAGTCTGGCTTTTAAGTTATCTGCTCATAGAAATGGCTGATTTTTCTATCTCTGTAGATGGTTAAAGGGGAATAGTCCATAATAGATATATTCTTTCATCATGGCAGTATCACTCTGCCTGTTTTTTGAGTTAAAAATTTTTGTTGTATATTTAATTTTTAATCTGAATCACCTATTGTATGTAATCTCATTAAATCATCTCTAATTCTATGAAGTATGTATTATCTCCTATGTTTATTAGAAATCAGCATTTATTTCCACCTTCTTTTATGCTTTTCTCTAAATTAAAGGAACTGGAAACTCAGAAACTACATTTCTGGATACAAATTAAACTCTGCAAATAAGATACACTTAACATATTTGAAAAAGGGAGGAAAGGTAAAGGGCATTCTTCTAGAAGAGGTGGAGACAGGCTTGGCAGTTTTGGCAGATGTGAGTTTTTGCAGATCTGGCCAGATTTGATGTAGCAGAGCAGTGCCTAGCCTTGAGGTTATTTTCTCTCACTAGCTCTAGATAGAGAAAATTTGGAGAAGCACTCTACTTGGCCCATTTTGTGTTCCATATCCATCCTGAACAACTACTCTGGCCAAGAAAATAAAATTTCCTAAGAATACAGCAGCTCCCATTTACAGCATGTGGCCAAAGAAGACAGAAGCATTTCCCCGCCCCCCCAAATAAATGGATAACACAGACAAGGCCACTAAGAGATTGTCTGCGCCTGAGTCTCGCCAAAAGCAGTCTTGCATGGATGCATTTTATTTAAGGAGTGATCCTATGGAGCAGGAGGAGGGTAAGGGTCTAGAGGAATAAAACAAGGAAGGAAAACCCCCCAAATTTCATGATGCATTACTGATTGGGTGGTTACTGTGGGTAGCTGGTACTCAGTCCTGCTAAGACCTTCTGAGGATCTTCATGAAATGAATCTTAAAACACTCCATCTTGGGGAAGGAAGGGGAAAGCCATCCACCTAATTTACTGCAGATCTGTGAGAAGCTAGCTGTGCTCTAATGGACTGACATTGGCATGGACATCCTATACTCCTGGTAAGGTTAGTACCATATCAAAAGTTAATAAAAGAATATAAAATCTTAACATAAGAACTAACTAAATATATATAATCAAGCTTATTAAATATTCCAGAAAAAAGGGCATAGATACCAAACTGATAGAATTAAAATATATCTTGGAGCAGAGGTGATGCTGGTCATGTTTTTTTCAGACCTGGTATAACCTGGAGTCATAACAAAACACAGGAGTCAAAGAGAAGGCCATGAGTAAACAGAGGTGTTCAAATGAGTTTTTAAGATTTTGATTAATGAAAAGAAAATGACTCTGGGAAATGGACCTTCAAGGCTTTTCATTGAAAAGTTGCCTTGTCTCCACCATAGCACTTCTAGAAAGCTGTCATCCTGAATAAGCCCTCCAACCTATGATAACTCCTAACCCAATGTCTATGTTTGTAAACAGGTAAGTAGCTATGAAGAAAATTTAATGAATTTAGAATCCTGTGTCTATAACAAAGTCTTCTTACTTAAATTCTAGATTCAGAAAGAAAAACACCATGTGCATTTTAATTGAAAGCATTCAGGACTGAGGAATTTTTCCCAATCATTCTTTTCAATAATTTAGTTACACTGCAAGTGGTTTAAAAAAAGCTACTTGGACTTAACTGTTTTAGGAACATTTATGCTCTCTAGAGAAAAGAATCTAGTATTGTGGTACCATCTCAGGGAATTTCCTGATGAGAGGGAATAAGTTCCTTACTGTGTGACATCAAGGTAGGGCTTACCCAGGTAGTTACATTCTCTGTGTGGAGTAGGAATGGAATAAAATAACCTCTAAGTTATGGAATTTGGACCAAAGAGGAAAATCAAGGTGGTATTTGGGACAATGATGGGTCTAGGAACCAAAGGACAAGACCTAAATGTTAACATGTACTAAGGGAGTAATCCTGACTATGGGAAAAGAGGAAGTTTCTAAGGGCACCAGTATGATTGGGACAGAAATGCCAGAAGTGCTTAATTTGTTTTTCATTACAAACTAAATATTATTATCTTTCTCTTTTAGTGAAAGCAGTTTAAGAGGACATCAATCACAATATTCAATCACTGACATCTGCAAATGGTGAAGAGTTCAAACATAAAGATCAGAATTTGCTCTGTAATTTTGCATGTTTTTATAATATATTTTTAATGCATTTCTCATTGTTGACATACATATAACTTGTTTCATCATTGTCTGTAAATCTCTTAAAGTGCTGATTTTTCAATAAACAACACAATGCCTATTACTGTTTTACAGTCATATGAATAAACATCTTCCATAATTTAGAATTCTGTAACAATGTTCTGGTTTTGCTTTTAGATTAAAATCAATCTAATTTGTAAAAATTTTAACAGATACACTGCTCAACATTAATTTGCTTATGTGTTCTAAAGTGTGCCTTGACTTTGGAGCCGATAGACCATGGTATTCTGCTCTTACTTATAAGGCATGTAAGTTTTATCTCTATAAAATAATTATAAATTGACAGAAGAATACTATTTACCCTGGAGGGTTATTATGACTCTTCAATGAGATGAATTCTGATTAACGAACATGTATTAAACACCTATTCTGTGCTCAGATCATTTTACCGGGCACTAGGGACAGATTAATGGAGATATTTTGTAAGAGATAGCTCATGTTCTATAACACAGGAATTTAGGATCTTTGCACCTCACATGGTGAAGAATTTTAGAGCTCAGAGGAAATGAAGAAACCTCTTGATCAATATCTTCACTTCTCAGATGAGTAAACAAGGCTAAGGGAGTTTAAATGAGTTGAACACAATCACAACCAGGTGAGCTTTAAAGTCAAAATTGTAACCGTGGTCTCTTTGTTCCTGGTCCTGTTTGTTCTGCTGTACCTGTAACACTATGTCCTCACCTTGGGGGCAGTAAATGGATGTTTCTAGAAATAAAGCCAGAACTTGAAAACGTTTACTCCACACTTCCTGCCCTATTCTCAAATGGAATACCATTTTATTACTGACCACAACTTATTTATTTTACATTTAAAATTTTTTTAAAATGGTGGTTTTTAAATTTGTCAATATACAGCCATTCTAACATTTTATCTATTTTTCTTCTTAACTATAGATACATGTATCAATATAAATCCAATTTTATGTATTGATCTTGTCACTTAATAAACATAAAGATCTTCTCTGTGTTACCACAGTCTCATAAATATACTTTAAACAATTCAGTTTGTTGGTGTTTTTCATTATGAAAAGTGCTACTTGGTCACTCTAGAAATTTATAATTCAGGAAAGTAAAAAATTAGAGGGAATAAAGAACTTATAATTTTGTCACATATATATTCAACCACTATCTGTTTCTTAGAGTTTTATTATAATATTTAATAATTTAAAGTTTTTTATCTTGACAAATATATTTTTCATTATAACATTTAGGTGATTGAGATTTCTGGAGGAAATTAGGGATTAAATGGGTTGGTAGAATTTGTCTATAATGGTGAGTAATGCTGCTAAGCAATATCTCTGTTTCTCCTTCAAAGCATATGGCAGAATTATACCTCTCCATCCCTTTCCAGTCAACCCTCACTTTAACCAATGGGATATGAGTGGAAATGACATGTGTTAGTTTCAGGTGGAAGCATTTAAAAGCCACTGCCTAACGTGCTATGTCTCCTTCTGCCAGCCATGGTGACTTGCAAAGTACCAGATGGTGGAATTTCCATTATCCTGAGTCCTTGTGTACGGATGGTGCAGAACAATGTCTACAACAGGTCAATAAAAATATAGGACTCGAGCAAGAAATTACATTTATTGTCTTAAGTCGGTGAGATTTGGGAGTTGTTTATTACTGCAGCATAACCCTAGTCTATCCTGTCTGATGTTTTACTTTACTTTTTGAAGCAGTCTAGCCATATCACATTGAAATGACTGCTGGTTGTAGGATGATCTGACTTTGACATCTGACATCCCATTTGTCACCAGAGGTAATGTGATTTTACCTTCCCTCTATTTGCATTCTATATATACCCTCTCCAGAAACAAAAGTGAAAGAGGATCGTCTTCTCAGAGAGAGAAGGATAATTTTTTAATCAAAGTGATAAATATAACTTTTAAAATCTGAAAGCAAAACAAATTTGGTTTTTATAGAGATTTGTGTGCTTTTTTGAGAAGTCTGTCTGGAAAATCCCTAATATAGATTGTTTTAAAAATGCCTGTCTAAAGGACTCAAAGAATAGATGCTTAGCACAATCTCTGGCATATACACTTATTCAGAAGGAGAAAGAGTAAAATGGAAGAGAAATAAAGGAAGAAGAAAAGATAGGGAGAAGGAGAAGAAGAACAGTGAGAAGGAAGTTGAAGGGAAATTACGTTATTTCTGCCAGGATAAAAAATTTCTCAATCATTAAATATTATAATAATGATTCTAAAATACAGATAATGTTCGAATATATATTTATACATATTCATAAAATATAGATGGAGGTTGAATACACACACACACATATACATATTTCAATTTGAATATTTTAATTTGAAGAGAGAAGGGAATATCCAGGTTGGCATTACCTTAAGCAACCAAGAAACTGCTTATAGCATCTATGTCTGACAGAGATATTTCCAACACATTGGGCCTATAAAGTCACAAGGCCCAAGTGGCTGGACAATTTATGCTGCAGCCTAAAACTAATTCAGAGTCTTTTCTTGCTCTGGACATAACTCAAAAATGGATGCCTTATGTGTTACTTGCTAAAAGGGTCAAAGAAATATGCTCAAATTTGGTACAGGTGATGGGAGATGCTAGGTACAGCAATTTGTTTGCAACTTTTAGAGAGGCCATCTTAACATGCCTCAGACCACTGGACCCACAGAAACTCACTGGTGTGCCAGACCCCTGAACTTTCTCAGTATTTATTTTCCACCTTTTAGTGTACATGTGTTTTACTAAGGCATCTAGGGTGCTTGCTTCTTCCAGTTCAGCAGGTACAACTAGTATAATGTAATCAATGTGATGGGCCAATGTGTTAATCTGTGAGATATTAAGCAATTAAAATTTTCCCTCTGGATTCTATTATGACAAGGAACAGGAGAGTGACATAACCCTGAAATAAGAAAGTGATGGTATATTGTGCTCCCTGCCGTGTAAAG
This sequence comes from Macroglossus sobrinus, assembly GCA_004027375.1. Classification (NCBI taxonomy): domain Eukaryota; kingdom Metazoa; phylum Chordata; class Mammalia; order Chiroptera; family Pteropodidae; genus Macroglossus; species Macroglossus sobrinus. Next base: position 85,654 of record PVKZ01000486.1, on the reverse strand, counting down.
GTAAACTACTCTGATTATCTTTGCTAATTGGAATTGAATAGAAGCATTCAGTTGCCAGACTGCAAATGACATCATTATCCAATTAAGCAAAAATCACATTCATTCTCCAAGACCTGCCAAATGCATGAGTTAAATGAGAATGTAAAGCCATTGGTAGGTTTTTATTCAGAGAGAGTCTGGTTTCCTCAAAACAAGGGAAAGCAATGCTTCTGCTAGTAAGGAAGGTTCAGGAAATATGGGATTCAAAGTTCTCAGCACCATCTCTTCTGTTCAAATGTCCCTACCACATATCTAAGTTTCCTACTCCCTTTCTATCATGTCTTAGCACAAAAGCATTAGTGGTGTTGTACATTTAACTGACACTGCAACCCTGCAACTTTTATAATCAGGCTCTGTGTTTAATTCTCAGTCACATCTGCCCTGGGCCTACAGGGATTCTTTAAAAAATATGATAGATACTTTCTGATTTTCCACCCATGCATTCAGTGTTTCAAATTTGTCCCTTTTTCTATATGTGCTCTCTAGGGTTATAAGACAGGGCCACACCAAGCTACACAATTTTTGTATCTACCATTGTTGCTGTAGCCAGTAAGTGTCATGGACACTTGATCTTCCAGTGGCTTGCTTTTGATCTTCTTTCCATCCCATACCATGAGTAATCTGTGCCCCAATATTCTATTTAGGAAGGTTATTCACGTGTTTTGTTTCCTGAAACTATCCCACTCCCCTTGTAATTGTCCTATAAGTCAGAGACCTGGCAGAAAAGAGATAGAACCTTCAAAAGGGATATTAAAGAAAGTTCAATGAAATTAACTATTTACAAAGGTGTGACAAGATATAGGGAAACCGTAAGAGATGGTGGAGTACCACAAGGCTAGCAACAGCGAGAAGCCATCAGCATCTCTAGACTGGTAAGGGCAAAGGGAACTGAAAGCAGTGAGAGCTACAGCCTGGTATGAGAGGTCTCAGTAGGAACCGTGGCCTTTTGTATGGAAATAGCATAAACTCTCACCTAGCTAGGAGGCAATCAAGGGAATAAATTCAACAGCCTTTTTCTGTCCTCCCATTTTCCAGTCTCCTGCTAGAGCTTCCCATCATCCAATCCGAATTGGAAACCTACTTAATGCTGTTGATAAAGGTCATGGTCTTGGGGCACATAACAGAGTGTGAAAGCTGGCAAATGGATCTGAAAGAGCTTAATTAAAGACTCTGCTCCCCAGTCAAATCCCCCTCTTTTCCCCATCATCTACTGTGGCAGCCTGACATTGCCTGACCATTTCCTGCTCAAATGAATTAGTTCCTGACTGAACCATCTGCTTCCCAGGACTCTCCAGCTGATGTGGCAGCCCGAAAACTTGCTTAAACTATTGAGACAGTTTCCTTATAGTCTGGCAGTCAATCAATGTTCTCATTATGTTCTCCTTCCTCACATGGAATATCTATAGCTGTGTAGGAATTCGAGGGTACAAGATTGTATAAAACGACCCACCATGTTCCAGTCGGGGCTCAGCCTTTGGATAAGAATCCTCCGAGCTGGTGCCGGCATCAACAAATGTTGCTTCCTGTTTATAGCCTGGGTGTCCTATGTCTCTGTTCAAGAATCCCGCAACACTGCCACTATTTATTTATTTTTTTACCAGATTAAAAACTCATTTCTCTAAAATACTATGCACACACAAATTCCCATCAGCTAGTATAGTATTCTTGGGTGTATCAATTAGTCATAGTCTCATCTGAAACCTAAGATGTCAGCCACCACAAGTGCTTTTCTTATAAGACTATAGGTCTTTAAAAAAAGAAGAGAAACAATCAATCAACCTAAAACACTGCTGCTATTGTTTAAGATGGATAATAGCCAGCTCAGTATTATATTCCTCTGGCTCCCTGGCATCTATGTGACTCATAACTGATGTGCTCTGACTATGAGGCAATGGAGTTCCCTGGAGGAAAATGGTTATCAGGGGAAGGTTAGGCCGAGAAAGAATTACACACCAAGACAGCAGCGGCAGATGGACAAACCTGGAGATTTTGAAATGGGTTGTCTTCAGTATCAAGATCCAGTTTCAGAGATATCAGTCCTGGTCAGCACGCTCTACTTAGCCCATTTTTAGAGGAAAGTAGGATCTAGACCCAGAGAAGACACCTAGTAAAAAGTATGCTAAGAGGGTGGTAAGAACTCCAACCTGTTAGGTTAGTATCTAGGGCTGGGTTCTAATTCTATCTGGTAACATTACAGAAGGCCAAGTAGACCAGCCTCTTCCAGCAGTGATTAAATAGATGGAGCAGCCCAATGTGGCACCCTGTTAATCAACAAATATTTAACATTATTATGTGCCAAGTATTGTCCTGAAAACTGGAGATATGAACCTTAGGTAGAAGTAAGGAAGGCAGAGTTCAGATAAATTTATTCAAATGTTTAATTAATCATTATAGTAAAACGTGCCATGGAGAACCAGAGCACACAGCAGGGGACCCTACCAAATATAGAGTCAGGGATGACTTCTTAAAGAGGAAAATTTATCTCAGAAACACTAGCTGGCAGATGTGAGGAGATGCTTTGTCTCCATTGCTATTTCTTTGTTCATCCCCATGTTGGCTCTTCAAAATAAGGAAACCAATCCCAGCAGCCATTAAAAGTGAATCTCAGGTACTTCAGACAAATGCTAAACTGTCTCACATTATTCTTGCCTATCCTTTCTTTCTCCTCTTGGTTCCTGTGTCCGCTCGGCTTTGAACTTTTTTTGTGTTATGGCTAAAATCTCAAACTCTGAGATCATATAGCCCTAGGTTCCAATTCTATTTTCCCCAGTTACCAGCTGTGTGACTTGGGGCTTGTTCCTTCATGTCCCTTATTTTGGTTTCCATAGTTATAAAAGAACAATAATGATAACACTACTTCACAGGGCTAGTGTAAGAATAGAATAAGATATGTTACTACACATGGAAGCTTTCGTTATTGCTCAGTTTTTCCATTTTCATCCCTCATACTTCACAACAAAATCTTGATATTGAACTTTTATCGTCCTTCCTCCACTAGGACACCAACTGCAGTTACTCTCAGGTGCTTTTCGCTCCAGGTAGCTTCCAATAAACACCTCATCCAACCTTGTTCTCGAGGACAGGGGTCCCCAACCCCCAGGCTCTGGACAGGTACCAGTCTGTAGCTTGTTAAGAACCAGGTCGCATAGCAGGAGGTGAGCAGCGGGGCCAGTGAGCAAAGCTAGATGAAGCTGTATTTGCAGCCACTCCCCAGCGCTAGCATTACTGTCTCAGCTCCACCTGAGACCATCAAGCATTAGATTCTCATAGGACCACCGGTCCCTGGTGCCAAAAAGTTTAGGGACCACTGTTCCAGGACACTGGGAGAGGGTTAGCCATTAAATCAGTGCCCTCCTGGGGGTATCAGCAAGTTCCTCCCCATTTCCCTCTTTTTTTCTCCCTTTCACTCCATAAACTTTCTAATGGGAATAGAAGTTTTTTTTGTGCTTTCATATTTATGGAACAATTTTAAGTAAACTCTTCTTACTTTTAAAGTCACATGAACATAATGTCACTCATTTCTATCTCTGAAAACTACAACAACAACAAAAAACCTAACAATTGAAATGGCATTAAGTTGCATTGTACTAATGCTAATATTTTTCTACACGATCTCTGGGTCTGGATGGGAATGAAACAGTTCCCCAGCCTTGAACTAGATGATCTCTTAAGGTTCCTTGAGAGCTATGAAAAGCAATCTAATCACAAAGTAATGAGTGTTGGCTTTACATGTTGTACAAGGTATGTGCTGGCTGGTATTTCAAGAAAAAAGACTGGAGTCATCTGATTTCTCTAATTTTTTTAAAAGAATTATTTATGCTAGTTTCTTAATTGATTTCTGGATTCAACAATAAGACTACTGATTAGACATACATATTTTTTTATTGTGATACTGAATGCATTTTATCATAACTTTTTCTAAACTTTTTATTTTGAAATAATTTAGATTTACAAATAAGTTACCAAGATTTTACAGAGGTAAGTTACAAAGATGGTAGACAATTCTTGTATACCTTTCATCCAACTTCCCCTAATATTATTATACTGTATATTACATTTATCAAACCTAAGAAATCAACATTGGCATAGCATTATTAACCAAACTTAAACCAACTTTATTTGAATTTTACCAGTTTTCTCACTTATGCTTTCTTTTTGCTCGAGAATTCAATAAGCTACCACATGGCATTTAGTCATCATATCTCCTTAGTCTCGTCCCATCTGTGACAGTCCTTCAGTCTTTCCTTGTTTTTCGGGAACTTGGCACTTTTGAAGAGCACTGGCCAGACACTTTGTAGAATGTCATCCCTCAATTTAGGTTTGTCTGTTTTCTCATGATTAGACTGGAGTTATGAATTTTTTAGAATGCCACAAAAATGAGGTGCCCTTCTCACTGCATCGTATCAGGGATACATGATATCAACATATACTAATGAGCTTATTACTGGCAAGGGTAAGCTTGATCACTTGGTTAAGGTGGTATCTGACAGGTTTCTCCACTGTAAAATTTTTATTTTTTCTTTTTTCATACTTTATTTACTAGAAGCAAGTTATTAAGTTTAGTTAATAATATTCAGTAGCTGAGGAAATAAATTACACCTCCTGCAAGGAAGAGTATCAAAGAATTTGTGGATATAATTAAAACCACCAAAGCATTTAATGAAGATTTTGAAAAAGATATTTTGAGGTTATGCAACTATTCTGTTTCTCCTTAAAGTTTTACCCATTAATTTCAGCGTTCATCCCTGAATCTTGCCCACAATAATTATTACTGTGGTATTCAAATAATAATTTTTCTATTGCCCTCATTCCTTCTACATTTATTATTTGGAATTTTGTAATTTTTCTGTAAGAAAGATTTTTCCCTTCTCTCCCATTTGTTCAATCATTTATTTATATCAGTGTGAACTAATAGATACTTATTTAATTCTTTGGTTATTGTTATTAATTTTGTTGCTCGAATTGTTCCAAGTTTAACTAATAAAAGCTCTTTTTATTTCTGTATCACTTATCTATTTCTCTATCTACATGAGTTTATACTGATACCTTTGACTCACCCAATTCCATAGTAGTTATTCCAGCCTTCCCTCCTTTGCTTATTTGTAACTCACTTGCTCTGATAGTGAGAAATAGCACTATCATTATCTATAATTTATGTACTTATTTGTTCAACCATAGTATACATATAAAAGAAACAACAGAATTGCCCACCTGTACTCTTGTATGAAACACAGTTACCAAATAGAATACAGAGTTTTTGTCAGTTTATTTTGTTTTTAGTGTTATAACTGTAAAAGCAGTTTCCCCAAATTACCTAGGCCAGCTCTTCCCCCATCCCCATGCAGTTTTTTTAATATACATTTTTTCAAAGTTAGATTTATTTGTCATATTCTGCATTCCATTTTGGGATCCCCTAATATCCTGATTTATTTTTTAAATATTGCATGCAGTAAGGTTTGCTCTTTGTGGTATATAGTTCAGTGGGCTTTACTAAACAGAGTCACGTGTTCACCACTACAGTACCAAATAGAGCAATTTCATCTCCATAGAATTCCCTTGTGCAGCCTTTTCTTCCCAGCCTAACACGCTGGGGAGACATTTTCAATAATAAACATTTTTAAGTAATAAAATACTTTGGAATCAACTCACATAAAACTTTTCTATTTTGTCATTTTTGGTTATTTTAAAAATGTATAAAACTAATATATACACATTTTTGTTTAATGGTAAAAGAAGGTATAATATGAAAAAAATTCTCCTGTAGTTGTTTGCTATGTGTGACTATGTGAGGGCTTTTTCCTTCCGTGGTTTATAATATCTCCATTTGTATGTCCTTGTCTGGCTCAGTCTTGGACCTTCAAATCTGGAAGTCTCTCCCAGTAGCTAATGGTTCCAAGTCCCATCCTCCAAGGTAATTAGTATTGACCCTTTTATTTCAAATGTAAGAAAGTTGAGAATCAGAGATTAAGGTCACGGTTATTTATGACAAAACTTGAAGTAGAACTCAGCCTCAAGACTCCATTGTTCTTTCTGCTTCTTTGTGGTTTTGTTCAAAGGCATGTACTCTGACCAATCTGCAAGTCAAATATGGGTGAGTGTGAAATGGAGAACTTGTAAAACACAGAGGAGGTGAAAGTGAATTGTTTTGACCTCAGCTGCTATAGCTGTAGCTAAAGCCTCATCAGTGTGTTGAGGGAAGGTCTCAATCCAGATGATTTTTATTTTCCTTGCTATGCCATGGAAGTCTGTATAAAAACTTTTCTTTCTGGCTGCAGCAGGGTTTTAGTAGGGATTTGCGGAGAAGCTTGCAGACGGAAGGCATCAGCAAAGATTTTTTTATGGAAGTCCCTGATTTGCAAAAATTTGAGCAGTAGCAATTAAAAGCACAACATTCTAGAACAATAAAAGAATCATTGATAAAATCTGTGCCCTTGAAACTGAGCTTTGAGGAACTGAAGAGAATGAGAAAATCCAGAATTCATATATTAGCTGTGTTAACAGGAAGTGACCCCCCGCCCGGCCAAACCAGTGCAGTACTCTGAAGGAAAAGAGGTTAAGGAAAGAACTCGCAGTGCATCCTGACTAAAGATGGAGACTTGCCTCAGGACCGGAATAGGACATCACCCTCTTACCTCCTGGCTGAAGTCTTCTCCAGCATCTGGAGGATAGGAGCTGCTGCGATTCTAAAACTATACAATGATTACAGCTATGAGTACTTGAAATATGACAGATATTTAAACTTACATTATTTCCTTTGTGCAATTTAGTTTTTCTGAACTCTTCCTTTTATTGCTTGAATATAATGAACCCCATGTACTGTTAAAGACAGATGCCTGAACTGGGTGGAACTTACTAACGTGAAGTCATAGCCCTGGTCAGTGCCCAGCATAGACAACAGACATAGACAACATGCCCAGCATGTAATGGTGCCCAAGCAGGCCCCAATTCTCCAGATGTGCCACTCCTTACATTTTTTGAAACAAACCCCTAAGCAGCGAAATTTAGAAATTCTTCCAATTCTAGTAATATATGCATCTTTCTGGATTACAAATTGGGTAGTTATGTTTTGACATTAACTGTACATCTCACAAGCATTCTTAAATATTCTAAAGGAATTTTGAGGGAAGGTTAAGATAAATTATTTCCCTTCCATATTTTCAGATATGTTAGGTCTTCTTAAGATAAATTAGTTTTCTTTCATATTTTTAGTTACCCCAAGTCTTTCAAGGACACAGTGGCATTAACACTGGAATAAATTCTATGTTGTTTAAGTGAGTTTTAAACCTGAATTTACTTTAAGAAATCTCCCTTTTTAAAAAATAATTAGCTTGTTTATTTCTTTGTTCATTCATTCAGTTGGAATTATAATTTACATACTATAAAAGGTACAGACTTTAAGTGTTCAGTTTGATTTGTTTTGATATTAGAAAATACCCATAAAGCCACCACTCCAAACAAAATATAGAACATTTCATCACCCCCAAAATTTCCCTCAGGCTATCTTCCAACTGATTTTACCCCATTTCTAAATGCAATCACTTTCTGACTTCTATCATAAATTTATTTTGCTTGTTCTTGCACTTCATATTCATTGAATCATGTATTATGTTTGTGTGTGTGCACACACATGTATCTTTCACTCAATGTTTCTGAGATTCATCCATATTGCTGTACTTAGCAGTAGTTCCTCTTTTTTATTGCTGAGTAGTACTCCATCATATGGATATACCACAATCTGTTTACTTATTCTTTTGTTAATAGACACTGACTGGGGTTTCCAATTTTAGGCTGTTATGAGTAAGGTTGCTATGGCTATTTCTAAATTAGTCTTTAATTTTTCTCTTCTTAAAAAATTCTTATTTTGAAATAATTTCAAATTTACAGATAGTTACAAAAATTAAAATAGCACAAAATACCCATGTATGCTTTATCCAGATTTATCTATTGTAAATGTTTAACTTTGCTTCATCATATATGTGTGAATGTTTTCCCTGAACCATTTGTCTTTATGAGATTGACATTTTTGATAATAGTACCCCTTCTCTTTCTATAAAAATGTTCCATATTTTAGCTTGTTCTGATATTTCTTCATGATTATATATATGTTATGCCTTCTAAACCAGAATACCATATAAGAGTTGTTTTCTTCTCAGAGTAGCTCATTTAGATGTATGAGATGTCATCTGTCCCACATTGGTAATGTTCATTTGGATAGTAGAGTCAAGATGTTGTCCATTTTATTCAATGTAAAATTAGTAATTTTTTTCTGCTGTAACTAATAGGTAGTCTATGTAGAGATAATATAGGATTATGAAAATACCCTGTTTCTTATCAAAATTTCCTCCTAGATTTAACATCCATTAGTGATTCCTGCCTGATTCAGTCTTTACTATGATTGCTGCAAAATGATCATTTTCCACTTGTGTATTCATTCATAGGTATCAGTTGGCTCTCGGCATTCAGCTGTAATTGAAAACTCTCTCCTTTGCATATTTATTTATTTATTTGTTTGTTTGTTTGTTTGTTTGTTTGTTTATTTATTTATCTATCTATCTATCTGCCTACCTACCTATCTATCTATTTATTTATTTATTATTGGTGTAAACTTATTAATTTATATTTATTCAGTGGCTAATAATTAATTACTGCACTTACTATAGTGCACAAATTATCTCAAAATTGGCCAAAAGGAGTCTCTTCTAGATGGCTCTTGTGTTCTTGTGACACATCCCCATATTTTTAAAAATCATTTTCTTATTTTCTGGTATAACTAGATGTTCCAGCCACATCTTATATTTACCCTGCTCCATCATAGAAATAGCCTTTTTTTTTTTATGAGCCTTGGTTTGTCTTAGTGAGGAATGGTATTAAATACCAAGATCTAGGTACCAGGTGTGATCATTGCTATCAGAGTATTTTTGCTTCTTGGCCCTTTCAGGGCTCAGAATTAAGAAATATATAAATTATTACGAATATACACTGTGTGAGCGTTCATAATGAGTCATCTCAAGATGTGCCCCTGTGGTATGTGAATTATTTTGAGTTTAAGGCAACCAAGACTCTTAGGGCTCAAGAGAAACTTCTGCTCCCCCATCTCTATCTACCTACATGAATTGAAATAAGGGGCCCTGCCCATTATAAAAGATTATCAGAGATAAACTTTTTATTCTATCTATATGGCAGGGAAAACGACCAAATACTGAACATCTGCTTTTCTTATTGTACTGCAAATGACCTTCTTTCCCTGTCAAGTCCCAAAATCCATTACCTCAACCTTAGTTCAGAATGCCATATATATCTCATTTTTTCTTTTGGTCTCTGAATCTTTTATGTATATGGGGTCTCTGACTCTCATGTATATGGGGTTCCCATACATGCATAGGTAATTAAATTTGGTTATTTCCTCTTATTAATCTGGTGTAGATGATATAGGCTCTGTTCATCCCTCTGGTGACCAAATCAAAGTTGTGAAGAAAACAAGGAGCTGCAGCAAGGAAAAATTGACTGGGATCTAGAAATCCAAGAAATCACCTTGCAGTGGTAGAAGGTAGGTTGGGGTGAGGACGCGGGGCTGCCTGGTCTCGAGCAGCTAAGTGAGACGCAGGCTGCTACAGTAGCAGTGGTAGTGGCAGCCGCCTCTTAAAGGGGCCGTGTCTGTAAGAGAATTTTCCAGGTTATGAACCAGCTTGTTCTGAGCACCAGTGCCAATTCGGCTGTGCGCAGAGGGCACCAGGGACTTACAGGGAGACATTGTTGGAGTGAGGGCCAAAGTGAGATAAGCTCAGTGCAGAAGTGCCAGAGGTATCCATTGTTCCCTGTTGAGCCCCAGACACAATGTTGCCATAGCTGTGACGTCATCAAACTAGATAACAAAGGTCGCTCCGCCCAGAAGAATTCCTGAAACTCTGCCCCACCCAAGACATATTCAGGTGTATCCTCAGCGAGTCAGGCGCTCCTTGCTGAGACTCACAGTGGTAGAGGCAACTGGCATCCATTTCTGGTGTGGCCTTTTGAGGCAACTATAAGCACAGCATCTGTGGACTGCTTGCTGAACCTTAACAGATGGCTCCAGTGGGGTATGTCTTGGGCTCAATTTGGCCTGCAGCTGAACCCCTCTCAGGACTGTGCCACTGGACACCTACTTCACAAATCCACACTAATAAGACTGGGAGACTTAGGAGTTTTGCTTAGTACATAGAAACAGACATGGAAAAGTAGCCAAAACGGGAAGATAAAGAAGCAGAAACCATATGAGAGGACAGAACAGAGATCCAGATATAATGGAGTCAAGTAATCTAACAGATGCAGAGTTCAAAGCACTGGTTATAAAAATGCTCAATGAACTTTTGGGAACTCCAACAAAGAGATAAAAATGGAAATGGAAATTATAAAAGGGAACCAGTCTAAAATGGAGAACACATTATTGAGAAGATAAATATATTCAATGAAATAAGCAAAGGAATAAACAAAGTGAATAAAGAAAAGGATCACATGCCTTATCTAGAGAATAGAAAAACCAATCAGAATACTCAAGCAGAATGGCCAGAAAAAAGATGCCAAGACTGTAAAAATAATTTAAGAAGAATATGGAACACTATTAAGGCTTCAAATATTCATCTGATGGGAGTAACTGAAGAAAATCAAGATGTTGAAGAGCTGTTTGAAGAAATAATGATGGAAAATTTTCTTAACTCAGTGAAAGAAATGGACATAAAACCCTAGGAAGCTCAGAGAATTCCAAATATCAGAGACCCAAAGAGGTCCACACCAAGACACATCATATTAAAATGTCAAAGGTTAAATACAAAGAAAGAATATTAAAAGCAGCAAGAGAAAAAAAATAATTACATATAAGGGAGCACCCAAACAACTGGCAGCTGATTTCTCAAAAGAAACTATGCAGGACAGAGGGCTTGGCAAAAAATATTTGACAGGATGAAGACCCAAGATCTACTACCAAGAATAATTTATTTAGCAAAGTTATCATTTAGAGTTGAAGGACAGATAAATAGCTTCCCAGACAAAAATAAACTAAAGGTATTTATCACCACCAAACCAGAATTATAGAAACTGCTGGAGGGACTACTTTAAGAAGAAAAAATATGTATCAAAAACAGGAATAAAGAATGGTAACAACTACATTTCTATCAATAAGTACCTTAAATGGAAAAGAATGAAGTGCTCTAACCAAAAGACAGAGTGGCTGAAAGGATAAGAAAACAAGACCCCTACATATAAAAAGAAAAGAGATGGAAAAAGATATTGTTTTGATGGATGTCTAACCAATGTACTAATCAAAATTTAAAAAATTTTGGGAACTAATCAATATTTAAAAATAAAAAATAAGTAAAAGATAAGCAAACATATTTATATATCTTTATTTTTTCTTCTTTTGTACATAAAAGATAGCATTCAATATAAGCTCTTCTGCCTTTTTTAACTTAATGGTTCCACCCAAAATCACTTCATTTCAGTTCATAGAGATCTTCTCTATTATTTTTTTTATAGCTGCATAGAATTCATCGTGTACCTGTACCAAAGACTTTTATTAATGTCCTATGGTTGAATATTTGATTAGTTTCGATGACTTTGCAATTTCAAATAATGCTGCAAGAAATAATTTTACGTTAAATTGTTTAATGAATCTCATTATTATTTATCTATATTGTCATTTTTAATTTAATTTCAAATCATCCTGTTTTGATTATTAAAGTCTCAAGTTAATGACATTAAACAGAAATATCTGAATCCAAGTGGGTATGAACATTGATTACATTACTACTCTGACTGAATCTGTCTTTCTGTTACTGTATTATAGAGGAAGGAAATGGGAAAGTATAGAAACAAATGATGGAATAGGACCAACAGTTCTGTAACTAATTCTGCCACTAATTAGTCACAAAACATTGGCCAAGTCAGTTCACTTCTCCCTCAGTTTCTTCATCTTAAATAAGACCATCGGTCTAGATATAAATGTTCATTGTAGCTTTAAAATCTTCTGTTGGTGCTTGTCTTATGTTAGCTTCTCCTCTCATAGTTATCATTATGATTTAAACAATCATCTTCTTACAACAGTTTCATAAAATAAAAACAAAATAAATATAAGAATAGAGACCAAGGTATTAATAATTTAAGTAAACTAAGCCAGTTGAATAAAGTACAATATCTAAATAATGATAGTATTTTTTTCTAATCACTGCTAATTTTTAGGCTATAAAATGGTTCCACACACTCAAGGATCATGAGCATACACAATCAAAGATTATAGGACATCCAAGAAAAAGCTCTTACATGGAAGATAAAGGCATGATAGGAATAACAATTTGGGCGAAGGAGACTATATGTAGAGAAGATAACTTAATAATAAACTATCATTGACAGTTTCAAAGAGATAAAAAAGGTATTGCAACAATTGCGTAAAGAAAAAATTCTATAAAATGTACATTTAGAGAACAAAGAACTTTCCTCCATACTAATTCTATTCATAATAATCCGCTTCTTTTTAGACATTTTTGCCTATGGTCATATTTACATTAAATTGTAAGTCATTTTATATTTTTAACTATTTTCTGTTTCAGTCTTTATTCTCTAAAAAGTAATCACTGATCAATCTTTGATATATTTTATAACATAGAAAATTGAGACAATATAATATAATTTATTTAGATTCATATTTTTATTATAAGCCAATTTACATTTTTTATCTCAAAATTTATCATAATATACAGCTATAGTGGTGAAACTATACTCATTGCAGTTTAAAAAATATATAAATGAAAATAATAAAGACTATTGGACTTTTTACAGCTCTTATTTCAAAACTTTCTGGTATTAGTAAGATTTTTCTGACACAACAGATTTTAGCAACCTTTTAAGTTTCTACTCTGGTGGGTAGCATATAGCGGTAGAGAATACAGGAATAAGACAATGGCCAGTTGAGGACTGGGGAGCAGGATCCCAGGCTGGCCAACTTATGTGTGAAGTTCTACTTCTGATGAGGCTCAGCAAAGTGTTCAATCCCAGCTGGGATCACGGCAGCATTTTAGTTCTAAAGAAGGGTTTGGTGATGGTATTGAGCTGAGTGAGTCAAGCTAAGCTTTATTGTGGCCTGGGAGCTATGTCTACTTGACTGGATCCCATGTACAGGTGGATGACTGAGTGGTAAATATGCTAGATAGGGCATCAGATTGTATCTACTATTGCAATCAGATTTTTCTTTAAAATGATTGGAACTGAGCATGCAAGTGTAAGGCACAGTAATTATGAGAGAGAACTGAAATGTAAAAGTAAATGTAGAAATACTGTCAGAAACTTGCCTCCTTATAATTCCTTAGCCTGTATTAGTGTATGCACTGTTGATTTAAAGAAGTTGCATATTATCTTATTTACTTTTGAATTTCCTGTAGGTAGGTTCCCAATACATGTATAGCAGGATAATATCTTGAGATATCAGTTTATATTTTCTCAGTATAGTTTTTGCTTTTTCTTCTCCCATACAGAGAGAAAGCCCTATGCTTCATTGCCTCAGTTGGGCTTGGTAGGAAGGCCTTGTGACTTTAGACTGCAAAAGCTTTAAGGAAGACTGGGGTTTAAGGAAATAAAAAGACCCTGCCAGATATGGAAAAAAGAGAACTTCTTTAGTTGCATAGTGTACCAGCTCAGCTGGATGCTAGGTGAGAAGATCCTACACTCATCCAAGATTTCTTAGCATGGAAGAAACTGTGCAGGCTGAGACAATGACACTTCATTCAGAGCTAGTGCAGACTGATAAGTGAAGGGATCTCTATAATGCCTTAGTGATGAATTAGACCCAGAATTTTGATGTACCCCAAAAGAAGAAAAGCCCAAGAAGACTAAATTTACCTACTTGTTTTATATTTAAATTTTATTTAAAAATATAATTGGTTCAAAAGTTATTATGAGAAAACTGGATATCCACATGCAAAAGAATGAAATGAGACAACTACTTCATGCCATTTGCATACAACTCGAAATGGATCAAAAGTCTAAATTTAAGAGCTAAAATTATAAAACACTTAGAAGAAAACATAGGGAGATTAGGGGAAAATCTTCATAGGGAATCTTCAAAATCCATTGGATTTTGCAATGGATCTTTAAATATGTCATCAAAAGCAGAAGCAAAAAAAGTGAAAAAAGTAGATAAATTGCATTTGATCAAAATTAAAAACTTCTGTACATTAAGGGACATTATCAATAAAGTGAAAAGACACGTAAAGAATGGAAGAAACTATTTACAAATTATATATCTGATAAGGGTCTAGTATTCAGAATATAAAAAGAACTCTTATAACTCATAATAAAAAGACAACCCAATTTTAAAAGGGCAAAGGACTTGAAAAAACATTTTTCCAAAGGAGATACACAAGTGGCCAACAAGCAAATGAAAAGATACTCAACATCGTTGGTCATTAGGAAAATGTAAATCTTTATCACAATGAGATACTAATTCATACTTACCAGGATAGCTATAATAAAAAACAAACAAACAAAAAATATCAGGTGTTGGTGAGAATATGGAGAAGTTGGAGCCTTCATTCATTCCTGGTGGGAATATAAAATGGTTCAGTTGCTGTGAAAAACAGTTTGGTGGCTCCTCAAAAAATTTAAACATAGAATTGCCGTGTGTTTCAGCAATTCTCCTTTCAGGTATATACCTGAAAGAACTAAAAGCAAGTACTCAAGCAAATACTTGTACATGTTCACAGCAATACTATTCACAATAACCAAGAGTTAGAAACAACCAAAATGTCTATTATCTGACAAGTGGTTAAATAAAACATGGTCTATCCCTACAATATAATATTATTCAACTATAAAAAGGGATGAGTACTGAGAAATGCTACAATGTAGATGAACCTTGTGAACATTATACTACATAAAAGAAGACAGAGACAAAATGTTACATATTGTATGATTACATTTATATGAACAATCTGGGATAGATAAATCCACAGAGACAGAAAGCGGATCAGAGGTTGCAAGGATCGGGGGAAAAGTCGACAGTGGTGAGAACTGCTTTGTGGGTACAGAGTTTTCTTTTGAGTTCATGAAAATATTATAGCTCTAGGTAAATGTGGTAGTTGAACAACACTGTCAATGTACTAAATGTGCCACTGAATTGCTGACTTTAAAATAGTAAAATAGTTAATTTTATGTTATGTGAATTTCACCTCATTTTAAAATGTTCTTAAAAATAATAGATGATATATTCACATGGTTAAAAACTTAAAAGGTACACATTTGTTCATTGCAGTTTTCTTCCTGCCTCTTACCCCTATTTACTTAGTTACTCTGCTGGTAGTTAGTCAATATTATCAATTTATTAAGTATCCTTTCAAAGATATTATATTCATTGATAAGCAAGTCAGTATATATTACTCCCCTCTCTAATATTTTATGAATGACAACACACTTTACATATTATTCTGTTCTGGCTTTTTTTCTGCTTAATATTACATTTAGAGATCATTCTGTATTAATATATTAAAAATTGCTTCATTCTTTTAATGGATATATAATATTCCATTACATTTAGTTAACCAGTGTTCCAAGGATGGGAATTAATAAATGTTCCCAATTCTTTATTTTTACAAATAAAGATGCATTATATCTATGACATTTCACTTACATGAGAAAAGTGCATCTATAGAATCAATATCCTAAAGTGAATTACTAGGTTAGAGGGTATATGAATTTGTAAATACTTTTAAGCTATTGACCAATTTTCTGCAGTTTGTACTGATTTGCCTGCCTCTCAGAAATATTAATAAAATATTACATATTATATTATTAAATTTTGAGGTTTTTGTCAATCTGGTAAGTAAAAATTGTATTTTAGTGTAGTTTTATTTTGTATCTCTTACAGAGTGTGATGAAAATCACCTTTTCCTATGTTTAAGAGTCATTTTAATTTTTTATTCTATGAACTATATTTTATATTTTGAACCCACTGAGGATGTACCTACTCTAAAAAAATAAGAAGCACAGTGTATGCATATGTTTTTAATTAGTATGACCTGCTCATCAGTCTGGGGTAAAAGTCACATATTTCATATCATTTTTTTTCAATTACTTGCCCAGTTTAGGTTCTTATTGGGAATCCAGTCAGTATCTTATCTTAAGCCTGCTTGTCTCACATAATTTACCAAAAACTACAGGAGCTTACTCAGCGCAAAGACGTTGTTAGACTTATTTGCAGATAAGAGAGAGAACTCAAGCTTCCTAGTAGTTTGTTGGCTAGACTTTCAGCTACCAAAATCCTTGGACTGCTAGCTGGTATTGCAATTGCAAGTTGGCTTCCCTCAAATCTCAAGCATGGTCATAGAGTGGCTGAAGCGTGGACTTTCAACGTTTCTCTATTCTTGCACTTTGTTCCAAAAGAATATGGGTAGTTTCCAGGAGACTGAATTGGGATGGGCTTCACGGCTTAGTCATTTACTCTGCTGGAACCAGTTCTCTCTGTGGCCATGAGGCACTGTTGTTGAACTAGTTTTTCAGCCCAGGCTTCCCATTCCACTTGAAGAATGAAACAGAACTTTCTCAGTCAATAAGAGAGTTTCTACTAATGTTGAACCACAAAAAGAAAGAGGTTTGAGATCTCAATCTTTCTTCCCTAGGAAGTTGTTCTAGGCAAACATTCTTAGTACTGGTTTGAGCTAAGGGAATTTTGAGGAGTGGTCTCGTCAGGATGTCTTGTTATATATTTTCCCTGGTGCAATAGGTACCTAACTCTCCTTCCATTTGTATCAGTCAGTAAGAGATGTTTTCAAGTGACTCTTTCCTAAGCAGAGATGATCGATCTGTTCCTGGTGACTTGAGGTATTTACTTTGTCAGAGAAGTAACTGGCAGTTTTTCTTTAAAAGTTTTAAGACCTGCCTCCCCAGACACCCTACTATATGTAATAGAACTGTATATAAAACAGTATGACAAAGGAGGAAGTGATTAACTTGGCAGGAGAGATGTAGCGGGAAGTGGTCAGAGAAGACAGTTTGGAGTAGGAGACCATTAATGTCACCTTTTAAAGGATGAACTGATCGGAGTGAGGATGTTAGGAAAGGAAGAAATTGGTATGTCACTGAGAAGAAATAGCATATTCAAGGGAAGATAGAAGAGGTGAATAGCTGTGTGTTCTTATCTCCTGAGGCAGAGGTAGAATGCATCTATTGAAGGAGAAGAGTGGCAAGATAGGAATTCAGAGAGGTAAGCAGATCTTCTATCAGGTAAATATCATTATCCTCTCAGGCACTCAAAGAGGAAATATCAGAGTCAATTGAAAATTTTTCTTCCCATTAAATAATAAAGTCACCCAATCATCTAGTTTAAATCCCAAGTCCTTTCCTTCACAGTTTGCTCTGCACTGGCCTGACTCATTATTTCAAGGGCATTCATACTGGCCTTTCCACCTGATGTTCCCTCCTTCTAGCCATCCTACACATGGCTGCTAGCATGGTCTTCCTTAAATAAAAGCCAAAGTTACTACCCATTCCCAAACCTGTAATACTCCGTCTTTCATGCAGAATAAAATCCCATCTGGTTAATTTGGTGTTTTAGATCTTTCACAAGTTGACCTTCATGAAACATTTCAACCTTTTCTCTAATTTCACACCTTCTCCTGAACCTCTATCCACACCAGATTTAAACATCTTCCTGAATCTGCTTTGTACTTTCTTGTCTCTGTATCTTTGCTCCTATTATAACTTCTATCCCTGCTTTTTTTCTCTCTATTTTTAAGGCATGGCCCAAATCATATCAGCCGTGTAAAAAATTACCCCAAAATATAATGGCTTAAAACAATGATAAACATTTATTATCTTCCACAGTTTCTGAGAGTGAGGAATTTAGAAGTATTTTGACTGAGCGGGCTGGTTCAGGATTGCTCTCGAGGATGTAGTCTGCGGCTTGACTGGCAATGGAAGAGCTGCTTCCAAGGCTGGCAAACTGGTGCTCACTCTTAGTAGAAGTCCTCAATTCTTCTCTGTGGCAGCTGGCCTCCCAAGAGACCAATTCAAAAGTGACAAGGCCTTTTATAATTTGGTCTCAGAAGTCACACAACATCATCTTTACCATACTACTCTTTTGGCCACACAGACCAGCTCTGATGTGAGGGAGATTATAGGGCATAAATGCCAGGAAGCAAGAATCACCAGGGACAGTGCTGGAGGCTAACACAATATCTCTTCAAGAGGCTTTCTAGATTCCCTAACTCCACATGCCCTTCTCTCTGTTCTCAATAGCTCACATTCTTTAAAAATCAGAGCTCAATAAAATCACATTTTTCAACAAAATCACATTTTTCTCAAGTATTTACTATTAAAAAGTGTAAACCTGAAAAATTGCTTTGGTTAATTCTCAAAGGATATAATGCTGAGAAACCTTGTTGTCAGAAATCCTAGGTTTTCAGAAACATGGTTGTTTGGAGCTCATATTAGTGAGAATAGAAACTTCCTTTCTTGCCTAGGGGATGTAGACTATCCAAGTCACTTTGACTTAGAGAAGCAGCCTTAATTTATAGTGCAGAGTTTCAGATGAGTAGCTTGGGAACATAATATTCTACATTAATCTTAAATTTGTGTTTCCAAAAAAAAAAAAAAAAAAACCAGAACCTTGAGTCTGCTTCTCAATTCAGGTCTCATGTTAACCCCTTTACATATAGATCTGATGTGCTCTATTAAGTACTGTTTCATTTAGATTCTATCTAAACTCTTTAATTTTTCTAATACTATAATGACCCCCATTTCTTCCTTTTCTGGAGACATGCCCACAGTTCTTCTGCTGGGTGGTGTCCTTTGCTGCAGCAAATTAATAAACCTAAATTTGTTAGGTTACAGGTCTGTACCTGGTAGTCTTTATCCGACGGGCTTTATGAATAGCTAAAATTATTTGAGCTCATGTTTACTAATTTCATTTTCTGAAATCCTCCATGCTTCTTGAACAATGATATCTTTCAGAATATCTTTCCTCTGAACTATAGTCTACTTCCTAAATATATCTTTCCTCTGAAATATATTTCCTAAATAGACTTCATTTTGGACTAACCTTGCATTGTATTCCTTCACTGCTACAAACTCCAAGATGATTCAGTTACTTTTTCCCAAGGCTCCTAACACTTTTACATTACTATTCAATTTATTAGTGAATTAGTAATTTTCCCTCTTGTCCTCCTGAGCAACTTCCTCTGGTCCTCTAGGATCCAGCTACAAAATCATCTGTATTAAGCCTTAATTTAAAACTCAGAATAAAACTCAGCAGTTTCTTGCCCTATTCATATCTCTAAAATGGCACTTACCACATTTATAAACTTTCCCCATTTTTTTATTTTTTTGGTTTCTACCAGCCTCCAGAGATTAGGGATTATAATCTGTTCATCCTTGTAGACGCTGTGACAGGCATACCTAAATGACTCAATTAATTGAGGTAATGAAATGTCTACATGGAAAAATCAGTAGAAGTTTTATTTTAGCAAAATTAAACTGGTGAATACTCTTACACACACATTACTATATCTGGTCCTTGTTATTCTTGCCCTCTATTAGGCAACTACCAATTTATATTTAAAAAAAACAAACCACCACCTAGGAAACCACCATTTTGTGGACTACTTTAACGTGGGCTCCTTCAGCACACAGGCTGCTTAGTTAAGTGTGTGTATTATGCAAGGTTTTATGTTCTGAAACACTTTTCTCCAGCTTCCTCAACTGAAGAAAGGGATTCACTAAGTCACTATGCATATTCCAGTCTAAATGCTAGGGATAACGATTTCTGCATCATTAGGGCCAGATAGGAAAGAAATGCTTAATCTGTGATGCCCTTCAGATTCTGGGAGTAAGGCCAGCTTTAATACAATGCACGACTGTTATTTCTGAATGTCCCTTTGCAAAGTACAGATTCCCAAACTTTTTGTTTGATCAGATCCACAAAAATGCATTTTATATCACTACTCGAGACACATGGATACAAAAAAACTGGAATAAATATTTCAAAACGACTCCACACTCAGATTTTCTATGGTGTTCTACTGCTCCCAATTCCATTTAAAAACAGATAAGTGGTGGTCTCGATCTACCAAACTAATTTCATAATTCCTTAAAAATTATAACTCATGGTTTGGGAAAACATTGGTTTGAAAAAAGGTTTCAGTTTTGTAGTCCTTCCCAGCGTCTCCCTAATCCTTTTCGGAGTTCCCTAAGGTTGCTTTCGTCTAAATGACTACACAGTCCTGTTTTATGTAAATACTCCGTGATAGGGCCATTCCCTTTCTTCCTGGATGCCTTTAAGAGGGTGGTAACGACCCATCGCCTCAGGTGGAATGGCAGGTCCCACTAACTTCCCCGTGCAGGCCAGGCCCGCTTTTCCAGTTCTCGTGAAAACCAGGGAGTGTGTGTGCGCCGGTGGAAGAGGGGTGTAAGGCAGGGGCAGCGACCAGGCCTCAAAGCAGTGAGAAGGCTAGGAGCGAGGTTCCGCAGGTCGCCGCGTCCGCGCTCCTGGGCGACCCTGCGGGGGCCTGCGCGTGCGCAGAGAGCGCCCAGGGCTGTTCCGGCCTCCGTGGCGCCCGCGCGCGCTCCCGCGCGGCCAAAGTCCGAGGTGGGCTTCGGAGCGCGGCCGGCGCGGCGGCGCGCGCAGGGGGCGTTCCCGCGCGGCCGGCACCGCCCTCTCTCGGCGCTCTCTTCTCCTCCCAGTCTCCCCCGCGCTTCCTGCACTAAGACAGTCGTAGCCGCGTACCCTTTCTCTGCTCGCTCGCGCTGGCAGTGCCATGGCGGCCTTCAGCAAGTACTTGACGGCGCGAAACTCCTCGCTGGCGGGGGCCGCGCTCCTGCTGCTCTGTCTGCTCCGTAAGCGGCGCCGCGCCCTCGGCCTGCACGGGTAAGAAGGCCGTGGCTGCGCCTCCTTCCCGGGCCCGAGCGGGCGCTTCCCGCGCACCCTCCCCCGCCCGTCGCCCGGCAGACGGGTTCCTTTGCCCCGTGGGGTCAGGCGGCGAGAGGGTTGGCCGCGGCCGCTGCCAGGCTCCAATGTCAGGGTGTCCGGTGTGCCCGTGACGCTCGCCGCCCGCATGCTCCCTGCGCCCCCGCCGGCCCAACCGGCCCCTTTCTTTGCCCAGGGTGTGCAAATCTTTTCTCCTGCGACCAGACCACAGGCAGAGCTGTACATCTTCACCGAGGCTGTTGACCCCCTAACTCTTCCCCGAACCACCTCCTTTCTGTATCAACTTTTCGGGTGTGTTCTAGTTTGCCATCTCATCTCTCAGACCTTGTATTTGCTTCGTGGACTTGAATGTGTAGATTGAGGATGGAGATTGGATTTCCCTGGCTGGAGGCTGTTGTCTAAGTCATTTAGACGAGGTTTGGCACGATTCCCTAGTAGTTGCTGTTGAAAGTCGCGAAGATGGTTCATGTGAACTACCCAGGATCCACTTGGCAAAATTGCTTTCTAAAGTGATGTCCGCTTGGAGTTGATCAGTGAACGATCTGGCATTTCATCCGCAGAGGCAGAATCGGTTTCCTGATATTTGGAGAGCAAGGTTCCCTTCCCTGGCTTTGCAGGTGGAAGGTGTAAGTGTGTTTTAGGTGAGGATCAAGATCCTTTTTGATTACACTCCACTGTTTCCCCCTCGAGAGAATTTTGGTGTTTAAATTTAATTTTGGGAGATTATAAATTAGAGGAAGGAAGAGAGAGAATTGAGTTAATGTTGAAAGATTATAGACATAACAGTTTATTTGCTGGGAGACACTTGGTTTCAGCAAACGATTGAGATTACTTTCCAAGCATTCTTGCCAGTTATTGGATATTTCATATTAATTTGGCATACTACTTTCATGCATTTTATTTCATTCATCTCTCTGGGCAGATAACTGTTCTCTCTGTTTTTGATTTGCCAAGAATATCTGATTAGTTGTAGACTTAGGACTAGAATACTGATAAGTGGCCTGACTTTCCTTGGAATTCTTATTAACCTTTTCCTAGCTTCTATGTCTTACTAGTAAGTCTGAAGCGATGGTCTTTCTCTTTCTTACGAAATCCTTTTAACAGAGTTGAAAATGATTTGCATCTTTGTCTGAACAGTACAGTACCTATTCACTTTTCTTCTATTTAATTTGCCTTTAAAATGATTAATTCTGGAAAATACAAGCATTTTTTTAATTGGATTGTATGCTTTCTGAGCGCTCAATTGCAAATGGAAGTTGAGAATATGCCAACAGAAAATGTTAAATGCTGTAAAATAACTTTGAATTACATTTTTGCAGAGAAGTATTTCAGTGCATAGAACAGGTGTTTTAATATGGGGGAGGGGAACTTGAACCCTTAAAGCTCTGGCTTAACTTTTTTTTTTTTTAAACTGCTTTATTGGAGTATTACTTAGATATAGAAAAGTTTATGTATCACAGTAGAGCTGGAAGAATTTTAACAAATAGAACTCAGCCGTGTTGTCAGCACTCAGATCTGCACCCAGATAAGAACATTATCAGCATCCCAGAAACTCTTCATGTTCCTTTTTGTCACGGCTTTGGAGGGTACTGGTTTTCAAGACCATAGATTATTGACCATAGAAGAGTTTTCAGCATAATCTATTGGGAAATAATAACAATAGTAGCAAAACAGTATAATAGAATCTAACAAAAATTTTAAGTATTTTTTATTGTAAAATACTTTAAAATCTTTTTGATAAACTTTTGTGGGAGAATGCCAATTATGAGAATAAGCATAAAGTTTAAATTACTGAGATAAAATAATTGAATTATTTAAAAACTTAATTCTTAAAAAAAGAATTATTTAAGAATGGTGTTCAGTCTGTTTTTGTACATTTTATACTTCCAGAATCTTATGAATATCTTTATAGTCACTATCTTTGGCTTCACAGTTTGAAGATTAAACAATTCTAACTTTATATTTTACTGGCTTTTTGGGTGTCTGGTTACAGCTAATTAACTTTACTATCTGGTGCCTAATTAGGAACGTGTGGCTGGTCTGCCTTCTTTTGTCTATGCTGTTAACAGTAGATTTGTCTTAGAAGATATTTCTTAGAATCAGGTAATAGAGCTAATAAAACCACTTTAAAAATTACTATGTCACATTATTTCAGATATTAAGAGAATGAGTAATGTTCTGAATTACTTTTTATTAGTTAATGCAATTTTTTCACCCAGTTTGACTAATATGTATATGACTTTTTGTTATGAAAATTACACATATGCAAAGTAAGCTGAATGATTTAATGAATTCTCTATACACGTTACCCAAGAAGTATCATCAACATTCTGCAAGTCTTGTTTTACTTATAGCTCCTTGCTCCCTATCCCTTATTTTTACAGGTTTATAGGTAAAATTTATAGGTGTTGAACTGAACAAATCTTAAGTTATATTTTAAATAAATGTGTACAGCAGCGTAGCACACCCCTGTCATAAATTAGAACATTTTCATCTTTCCAGAAAGTGTCTTTTTATTAATTTCCTACTGTCACTGTACTTTTTTCACCTTAGTTTTGCCCAATCACATATCTTACTTTGTTCCTTACTTATGAGGAATAGTGGAATCTTTTTACTCATGGATAAATGAGACCGTGTGTTCTGTTCAAAGGAAGTACCCATTTAGAATGTTGTATTACTGTGCTAGGTGCCATGGGAGGAAGAATTTGAAGAGGATGTGTGTGTGTGTATGTATTGCATATTCAATAAATATATGACTTTTTTTCAGGGTGCTTACATACTTGTTAGAAAAAATTTAAATGTAAATTACTTAAAATGTAAGGTGATGACAGAATGCAATGTATAGACAGATATGGCTTAGTTCTGAAAAAGGAAAGAATATGTTTGGGGAGAGTTAGGGAAGACTTTATGAAGGGTGTGAACTAAGCCTATAAAGAGGGCGGGAATGGATAAGTGAAGAAAAATTGAATGTTATAGCAGCCTTTATTGGATTTTTGTTGGGTTTTATAAGAAGAAAAGAAGCTTATTTGTGCCCTTTTAATCCATTTCTTACTACTTCCAGAGCACTTTGTAAAGAAATACAAATATGATCATTTTATTTCTTCATTAAAATCTTTCAGCTATTTTAAAATACAAATTTCTTAGTATGAGAGGATGGTGTTTATGATCTGGTCCTTTACTGTTACTTCTACTCACACAGCTGTGTGGAATTTTCTGAGTATGACAGGCTCTGCCCTGTCTGATGGTGATCACTGTCATCCTCAGCTCTTCTCTCCACCCTTTGATGTTTATTTTCCTTTAAGACACAGCTCAGTCAACACTTTCTTTTAGGTGTTTTATGTCTTTTCCTGATCTCCAAACTGATGTCCTCAGCTCTCATATAGTAAGCTTTCCTCTACTCTAGTAGTTACCACTCTGTATTGTGCTAGTTTGTTCTCTTGGCTTCTGCCTACCTCATACTCTGAGTTTCTTAAGGGCATGGACTGAGTCAGTCATCTTTAAATTCCTCGTTTGCACATGTCACGGGATAGACCCTAAGTAAGTGTTTATAGGGTGGACAAATGATGTGGGATAGCTGAAGAACTTGAAAGGGTAATTGCCTGACAGGCAGTTTGAGATGTGGGACCAGTATAAACATGAGTAGACATTATCTTCATAGAAGTTAATAGTTGTATCCTTAAGGGTAAGAATATATGACATGAGCTGGATATTGGGAAATCTGTGGGCCAGTTTTAGAAGGCAGGGAAAAGGATCATTCTGCCTGCCAAAGTATTTTATGATTGGGAAACAACAACAACAACAACAACACCAACACCACAAACCTCAAAGTAAAAACAGAATAAAGCAGTTTCTTTCCCTTCCCGTGAATGCTTGTCAGAGTTCAGATTTCTCTTCCTGGATTTCAGAGCTTTCCTCCATCTGGTCTCACATTACCTGGCTAATCTTATATGCCACTGCCTGCCAACAAGTACTCTCTGTTCCAAATAGGCCAGTTTCTGCACTGTTCTCTGAACAGACCACACTCATTCCTGGTTTGGGAGCTTTATTCATGAGCCATACCTGGAATATCTATCTCTGTATCCTCTGTTTTTCAACTCATCCTTTAAGAGTTAGGCCAGGGTCACCCTTCCATGAAATATTATTTAATAAATCTTGATGATCTCAATGATGATCACCTCCTTTTTAACCTTCTAAAGCATAAATTTAGGTACCTTCTTTGTTTTATGTATTAATTGCTTGACTGTGATCTAGCTGTCAGCCTTCAAGATGTGGCTAAATCCACCAGCTCATGGGGTGATCCTTCATCCTTTTCAAAGCCCCAATCTATAGATGATGGGAACACAGTTTCTTCCCCCAAATATTTCAGAGGAGTTCAGGGAGCTTGTTTTTCTCTTGAACACCCCTTATTTCACTTCTTTGTTTCTGCTCTATTTTTGATCCTACTTAACATCTTGTCTGTTAAGCCTGCCTTTTTAGTATCTGCCTTAATTCCTCTAAAGCATCAGTCTCAAAGCAGATTTTGTAGTAGAGTTTTATTGAAAATTTGGGAGTAGTGGCAGGGATTAGATCTCAGCATAGTGAATAGCTTAAAATGGAGACCTTTTTTTAATTTACAAGTTCTTTAGACATGCCTACTGTTGGAATTTGTTGACTATTTTCCCCTGGATCTCAGACCTGAGGCCTGTTGTAGGGTCTCTTCTGTACTCCTTGGATGTTCTCATATCTCTAGCTTTACTCCCTACACTTTCTCCTCACTAACCTTACTGCATGCTTTTTCTTCCTTTAAAACCAAGCTCCAGAAGGGGCTGGTTTCACTTTTCTCAGTTTCACAGGCCCACTGAATGTTTTGCAAAGCACAGGTATGAGTCAGATGAGGGGGTGGAGTGGCATGAGACCCTTAGAATGAACCATGATTAGGTCTTATAGGTGCTGACCTTGGCCC
This sequence comes from Macroglossus sobrinus, assembly GCA_004027375.1. NCBI lineage: Eukaryota > Metazoa > Chordata > Mammalia > Chiroptera > Pteropodidae > Macroglossus > Macroglossus sobrinus. The sequence goes on along the minus strand of PVKZ01000486.1, from coordinate 59,732 downwards.
CATTTGGATCCTCAGAGTAAAAGGAGATGCTTAAGCAACCATAGATGAAGAAAGCCTTAAAGGATTTGCCAGGAAAAGCAACTGAGTACTGGAATCAGCTGATGTAGGTTGGGTCCAGAAGCAGTGTTCTCAGAACTGTGTAGCTGGATCTACTTGTGGGGGAAACTGGGTACAGTCTGTTTAATCATACTTCTTAGTTTTTGATACATTAGCTTCATTGGCCAGGTATTCTGTTTCAGGGTTTTTTGCACCTGCTATATCCCTTCCTGGAATGCACTTTTCCCAGATATCCACACTACTTATTCCCTCCCCTTTTATAATCTTTTACCAGACATCTCAGAGTGAGACCTTCCATTGCCACTCAGTTTAAAAATTACATCCTCTAACACACATGGTCTGCCCACTTTCCTGGTTTTACTTTTTCCTTAGCACTTTTCACTATCAAATGTGATATTTATTTTTTATATTTATCTTATTTATTCTATGACTCTGCTGCTAGCATGTAAGTTTCATGAGGGCAGGAATTTTTGTCTATTTGTTCATTGTTATAGCCCTAGTAGCTACAACTGTGGCTGGCATAAAGAAGACTCTCAAAAAAAGTTGAATGACTCTTAACTATGAGATGTTCATTTCTTAGGGCTGTGGTTACTTTTCTTGCTACAAATGTAACTGTTGTCTCCTTAAGTGTTAAGAGTTGGGGCCCTTTTTATATTCATGGGTAAAGCAAGCCTTAGAAATTTATAAAAATGGTATCATTATTATTTTTTAACAAGCTTTTGACAGTTAGCAGTAGAGTGGAAAACATTAAAAACAATTTAAAAAAATTCAAAGTCATCTATAATGCTTTTACCATAACACATTATTTTTATTACCTTTTATTCATTATTTATATGCATGCATTTTACATAGTTGTAATGTACATGTTTTGCGATTTTCACTTAAAACAGAAATCTTCCCTAGGTTTCTACATGAACTTCATAAGTATTCCTTTAAAGAAATACATAAATATTTCTTTATGTGACTGTATCATAATTTTAATCTTTAAATGTTGAACATCTAGATTGCTTCTGTAATTTTTTCCCCCTCTTTAATTCTCCATCCCCCACTTCCACCCCTGACCCATGGATGTTGCCATTTCCCCTTAAGAATTGGATCTCTGAAGGTGGGATGTGTCCTCCCACACGCTCACTGCTGCACCCGCATGTAGTCCGTGGCTCCACACCTGGGGCGCAAACCCAGGTCATGCTGTGTGCAAAGCAGACGTGCTAACCACTACACTATGGAGCCACTCCTGCTTCTGTAATTTTTATAGATAATACTATATATGTTTGCGAAAGAACATTTCTGTCTCTGCTGAATTATTTCCTTGGCGTAAATTGCCAGAAATAATAGTAATGAATGGAAGGTTATGAACTTCTCTTGTTTGTGGAAAGTGTGAACATTCTGAGCTACACAAATTACACATATTACTATTTAAGGGTTGTGGCACAGAATACTGTGAATGAATGCTAATTTAATTCTCTAATCATTTTTATGGGGTATTTTAGCTTTTTGGACTGTTTCAGAGGTATAAAATGTTGCAAGATTATTTTAATTTGTGAAAATGCACGTTTTTATATACAACATGTTGGTCTTCTCTATGGAAGCAGCTTGGAATAGTATAAAACATAGTCTTCAGACTTAATTGTGGGTTCAGGTTTTTTTCAGCTATTTGCTAGATTTGTGACCTTGGTTAATTTACTTAACCTTTTTGAGCCTCAGTTTTCTCATCTATACAACATGGATAATAGCATGTACTTAATTCAGTAGTTGTGAGGATTTAAAGAGAAAATATCTTAACTCAGTAGCTTGAACAATAAATGAAAGATAACTTTAGATCTCCCTATGCTTGCTAAAACGAAAAGGACAGCAAAATCCCATTGTTAGATTTTCAAAAACCGTTGAGCCTTCCTAAAAATTTCCTCAAGCGTGCTCATGAAAATCTCCCTAAAGAAGCCTTTTTGAATTGACAGAATCATTTACTTTCAGAGTTAGATAGTATTTAAGGTGCTTTATGTGGCATGGTTTCAGGCCTATTTTTTCAGTGGTTGCTTCTTTAATATTATGTACTTTATTTCTCCACCTTTTAAGTATGGTCTGACATAGTGGAATCTGCTTTTGTAAATCCTAAGCTTTTGTTAGAATAGGTGAAGTTCCATTCATTTTATGACAATATTTTCACTCATATTTAGCTTACACAATTGTTTTCTCTTCCTTTCCCGTCCTCAACTTGTGTTGATTTTTTTTTTTTTTTTAAACCTGGGTGCAGGTATTTACACTTATCTTTGGGCACATTGCTTCTTTGAAATCTTTTTTGATCCTATACCTTTAATTAGTATTCTTTCTGTTTGTTTTTCTAATAAGTTATGTTACTGGACAGGACTAAGAATAGAACAATGTAGTTGCACCACTGTAACTTTTCTGTTAACAGACACCTTTTGGGTATTGTGTTGGTTCTCATCTTTAACTTACCTAGCACCTTCCCTTCTATTAATGACCTGGCATTCTGACAATAGGGCGAGGCATCTGATTCATGTTGAGCAAGTCAGTCCTCCTTTGGCTTGTTTTTACTGGAATCCGTAAGGAAGGGTCTTTCTTTTGGGCCATGAACTGTGAGACCCTAGAGTGGCATTAGTCTGTTTCACATAGAAAAAGTGGAGAATCCCTGATTGGTCCATCAAATGCTATGTAGCATAATAAACTAAGTTTACAGAATTTTCATGATTCCTTCAGAGAAGAGAATGAGTTTGGTCTGACATAACTTTATGGTGAACTCATGCATACTCCTAGAATTTACCACTTTCTTCTAAGCACCTGTGCCATACTATCAGTTTACATAAATAAGTTGTAATTTTTTTCTGAGATTAACATCAAACTTATTCATGATCCGGTGAATTAAATCTAAGTCGTTGCAAAGAAATATGTTAGAATTATAAAGAAGATAGGCTTTTTGTGATTTTCTTTAGAATTATATATGCCAAATTAAATTTTATGCAAACTGGGTACTGTATTTCTCTATTGTTATTTCTTTTGGAATGATTTTTATGGAATTTAGAGCTGCTTAAAAATGAAATTTGTAGTCATTTTTATAAAAATTAAGCATCAGGCCTTGCTTAAGAAGAGGCTTTCATCATAACATTTTTTTAAATGAGGAAATGATATTGTTTTAGGCATCTCTGTCAAGAATATAGCCTTTCATAAGCATAAGGATAAAGAGCTTTAGATAACTAATGGTTGTGCTCTTCATTGGGACTTCTTACACATATTAAGATGGTTTGAAGGCCTTGTTAGGTAAAACTGTGGTAAATATGCTAAAGGTGTTTTTTAAAAACATGCATTTGTTTTCTGTTTACTAGATTAGCAGTCTTGAATGAATACAATTAATAAACTACAAAATTGAAAATAAAGCTCATTAAAGTGTAATCAGCAAATTTGGTATCTGTGAATAGATGTAGCAATTTCACATACCACTATAATGGTACCATAATTCTACACTTAAACAGATTATATAATATACTCTATGCTTAAGAAGTTATCTGTTGCAATTAAAAATAAATGCACCATGTGGAACGAGGCACCTTCTCTAGGTAAATAATAATTTAGTCATTTAATCAGCGTGTTGTGTCTTCATGTCACTAAAACATTTGTACACTTTCATAAACGTATGAAGTAAGCATCATGAAACATGGTGTTTCTTTAGAAGGAAAAAGTATGATCCTATACGGTGATATTTTTACAATATTAAATATGCACTATGAAAAGTTTGAATACTAGAAAAAAGAAGGGACAAAACACCTATATCATGATTATTGTCACATTTCATTGATTCTAAGATGCACTTTTTTCACATTTCAGGTTCTCCAAAATTAGGATGCAATTTACAGCTGATGCATCTTAGCTTTGATTAATATGGCGTTAGCATATTGTTGCATTTTCTATTTACTCTGCATGTTTTTAACTCGCCTGTAAAAATACTACATGTCAGATGGACCTAGAGGTTATTGTGCTGAGTGAAATAAGTCAGAGAAAGATAAATACCATATGATTTAACTTATATGTGGCATCTAAGCAACAAAAAGAACAGACTAATCAAAAAAATAAAAAAAACTAATCAAAAACAGGCTCACAAATATAGAGGACAATCTGGTGAAGGACAGAGGGGAGGAGGGTTGGAGAGCTGGGAGATTGGGATGAAAAGTTAAAGAAGTACAAATTAATCATTGATAGATGGTCATGGGGATGGGGAACATGGCATAGGGAATGCAGTTAGCATTAATTTATTGGCTAGGTAGAGAGTCAGGAGAGAAAGAGCAATTAGAGGGATCGTTTTATAAACTATGTAAATGTCTAACCAATGTACTGTATACTCGAAACTAATAAAATAAAGAAAAATACTACATTTCAGCTTACAACAAACTCAAATTTTCTGGCTCCAAATTCGGTGTTATTGTCATTCTTTAGTACATCTTGGAGGCAAATTTAAGTTACTGGAAAGGAAGAAAAGGTAGAATCAAGATCTTTTTCTCATTCCAGAACAAGGACTGGAGGGAGTAGGTTGGCCTGGGAATCAGTGAAACCTCTCAAAGAAAGGAACCCAAAGATCATGCTCTAACTCAGAAAATGTTGAGTTCCTGCTCTGTGTCAGATGCTGGGTTTAAAAATGTTCACTGTAGAAGTGAGTAAGAGGTCTTATTCTCAAGAATTGCAGGATATGATACAAGTTCGTACCTTACCTCAACATTTAGTGCTAGGTGCTGGGGACACAATGATAAATAAGATAGGTCTCTTTCATAGATGGATCTTAGAGTGGGAGAAGATATAAAACCTACTTCATGCTAGTTTGGGAAGATTAAAAATTAAATTAGACTGTTAAGAAACTCAGACTAGTGAAAGAGAATCCAGTATCTTAACATTTCACACCAAATTTCTGATTTAAAAAAGTCTGGTAATATTTTTATAGTATTGATCTCCATTAACCTATGAATACAATTTTGTTACACCGGGAAATTAGATTTAAGGAGTTTTCAACTATAGTATTAATTTACTTTTCCTTCCTAATAACACTGGAGATGTGCTGCTTAGTAAAGAAGTGAATGGAATCTACAGCCATGCCACCCTGAACGAGCGCGATCCCGTCTGATTTCGGAAGCTTGGCAGAAGCAGAGTCGGTCCTGGTTAGTACTTGGATGGGAGACCACCTAGGAAGACCGGGTGCTGTAGGGGTAAAAAAAAAAAAAAAGTGAGTGGAGGGAGCAAGTATCAGACAGAATACAAGGTGTAATTCCATTTGTAAGTATCAGATAATTCCCAGTTTAACAATTGATGAGTGAATACATTTCTGTGGTATTTTATCGTTGATTCAACAAAATAGCTCCTTTCTCTATTAGAGAAAATAAGAAATGTGGTAGAAAACATAACATTTATCCAGTAGATTCTGTTGAAAGTTTGTTGTATGTCAGTAGGCTAGGCATTGAGATACCAAATTGAATGAACATTGCTTCTAACTCAAGTCACATGGAAATACAAATACTTAGAAAATTTGTACAACTTAGTATGACTAGACCTGTGGAAGGAACAAAAATCTGTAGGAGGGAGCACTGATTTGGGAATGTTTAATTCTTCAACTTGTTACCTAGGGAGGTTTCACATTTGTACCTGACCTTAAGAGATATATAGTGTTTTGCTAAGAAGTAAAAGGCATGAGCAAAGGCATGGAGTTGATGGAGTTATGATTTGAGAAGAAGGGATTGTAAGGACAAGAAGCTGGAGACAATACTATTAACTGTTTATTGAGTACTTAATTTTAGGCATTGTTCTAGTTTCTTCCTCACAACAGTTTTTTTTGAGATAGTAGTTTTATTATCTTCATTTTACCTGTGAGTAATCAGAGGTAAAAATGGTACCTGATTCTAAGAGATCTTAGAATTAGCCATATGGAAGGTAATAGACAGAATAAAGCATTTTTATTAAATCCTTCAGATGGTTTTAGATTGAAAGAATAGTCAAGAATTAGAGATTAAAAAGTCTTAAATTTAAAGTGAAGTTAATTTTAAAATTTTATTATAGTGTATTAATATTAAAATATATGTATTAATATTAAAATATAGTCACAGTGAAATACTCTACAGTTTTTTAAACCTTTTAATTGTACATTATATCACAAACAAGAAAACTACATACAACACATGTACAACTTAATGATTTTTTAAAAAAACAAATAAAATACTCTTGTAACTACCACCCAAGTCAAGAAATAAATCTTTGCCATCCACTCTAGAAACCTTACACAGGCCCCTTCTCAATCATAGCCCCTTCCTTCTCTCCTACTAGTAACTGCTATACTAACTTCTTTATCATTTTGTCACCCAAATGTTCATTCGTTAATGCTACAGTTTAGCTACGTTTGTGTTTATTTAAGTCTCATTTTATATGACCCAATGTCATCTCCCCACCCCGCCTTTTTTTTTTTACAGTTTATTTGTTGAAGCAACCAGGAATTTTGATTCTATAATCTGGATTATATTATTGCATGATTTTTCTTCATTCTGTGTATTTCCTGTCAAGTGATATTGGATCTAAACACTTGATCAAGTTTGGATTTTGTGTTTGGATTTTGGACAAGAATACTTCCTAGGTGTTGATGTGGTCAAACCTCTAAGGGGTATATAGTGTCTGATTGTCCTCTTTTTGTGATTTTAGCAGCCACTGATGTTTGATGCCTAGATTAATGAATTCATTAGGATTTGTAAAATGGTGATATTTGATTTCTGTTATTTCTTCACTTATCAGATGGATTACTTCCATTAAAAGAAACTTTTCTTCATCTACTATTTGGTTCCCCAGTGGTACAATTCAGTTAGGGAAGGCAGGGTAGATATTTGCTTCTTTAGTTCTCTGTTATTTTCTGATGGTGATCAATCTGTTCTTAAGTGTCACTCTGAACCTATAGATTTACCAGTAAATAAATATTTAATGCTAACTATTTCATAGATGCTTTGGTGGAACCCTATTTTGTGAATGCAGTGAATCTTATAAACAAAATATGAAAGTACCTCTGTTATCTCTTGCATTGGTATTCTATATAAATTTTAGAATAAGTACTGAGATTTTGATGAAGATCATTTCTAAATCTCTATATCAATGTCTAATATTGGTTACATTGCCCTCTTTATTTTAATCAGTCTTACTATGAGTTTGTAAAATGTGTTAATTTTGTAAAAAATCTAACTTAGTTTTGCTTTACCTCTAATTGTTGATTTTTTATTTCATTATTTGTTTGCTTTTATGTGTATTCTTTACTTTTTTATGCTTTCTTGAGTTAATTTTGTTGTTTTTTCTAATGTTCTGTTATTACAGATTTTCAGCATTTTTTCTAATGTTTAGCTTTAAGGTCATAAAATTCTCTCTAAGCACTGCCTTAGTTGTATCCCTCAGTTTTTTTGATATGTAAATCTTATCATTTTGCAAACATATCAGTTGACGTGTGTATCATTCATTTCAAAATATTTTTTGATATCTTTGACCTATGACTTTTCACAAGCATAGCTCTCTATTTTTGTCAGTTACGTATAGTTGCATAACAAACCACCCCAAGACTTAGTGGCTTAGAACAGCTATTTTCCCCCTTAATTCTGTGGGTGTTTGGGCAGTTCCTCTACTGGTTTTGTCTGGGTTCCCTTGTTAGGATGCATCTACCAGAGGATTGGCTGCACTGGAAGGGTCATATATGGTAGTTGGTGCTAGCTGGAGGCTGGGGTTCCTTGGTTAGATTTATCTAAGTGACATTTTAGCATCCAGCAGACTAGACCAATACCTCACCTGGTAGTCTCAGGTCAGCATTTCAAGAGGTGAAATGCTATTTATTAGAATGAGTCACAGCCTGGCTCAGATTCAAGAATGGGAAAGATAGGTTACTCCTTTTCAGAAAGAACACAAAGAATTTGTCTTTCTCTTTAATCTACCACAATTTCCAAATATTTGAAAAATTTTCTTGTGTTTTTTTCTTTTTGTTGTGGTTATGGAGTCTAGTTTCCTGTGTGTTTCATTATTTTTGATTATAGTCTGGACATTTTATTTAAAATTACTTGTAGGAATAATTTTGAGGCTTGTAGTAAACATACTTTACTTTTAAGAGGAAAGTTTGTTTCTTAAGATGCCTGGGAGCAGTATCATTCAGGAAAAAAACCAAGTTCTTTAAGAGTATGTTATAAAATTTTTAGTATAACATCTTAATAAACAGATACAAGACTCACATTTTGTATTTTTGTTCCCCAAAGAAGTTATTTCATGATATGTCCAAATCATTGTCTTTCACTCAACATCTCCACTCTTGAACTTCAAATCTAAATAATTTCAAAATTGTCTTCTGGACAGCCCCTGTAGTTATCTTACTGGGACTTGAGATTTAACACTCTCACAATGAGTACAAATATAATTTCCCTGAATTCTTCTTCTACCTTTATTCTTTATTGTGGTTAATGGAATTACTGTCCTCTGGTCACTCAGGGTACAAAACTATGAGACCTGAGGAAAAAGATCTTTTGTCTTTCAGGGCATCAGTTTGGAGTTGAAGCTTTCTAATACCTCCTCTATCTTTATGTAGTTCTTTTAAGTTTTTGCTCCTCTTCTCTCATTTCCATTTTCAGTTAGTTCCAGCTCTGATATGTTTTCTCGTTCTGTCATTTTCTAGCAATTTTCCTGTGTCTGTCTTTCAATTCCTGTACCCAGTATTTTTGTGCAAGTCTTCATCATCTCTGGGCCCTGATTGATATTGGTGTGTATATTCTAGGCCAACTCAGTCAAAACCATGATACCAACTATTAGCTGTTTGCTAATGACTCTCCCAATCTCTAGTTCCCCTTTTTTTTCTGAACTCTCAACTGAAATATCTGTTTTGTTTTGTTTATAAGGTATCTCGATCTGGATCTGCTGAAGCCATTTTAAACTGGACATGTCTTCATTTCAATTTACCTTTCTACCTCAAATCTATTTTTCCAACTTCTCATTCTGAACATGGGCCCTAACTCAGTGAGTGTATCTCTAGGGCCTAGAGATAATGGATCTAAAGAAGCATTCTTTAAGGGTCCTAAAGTTTTATGAGAATTTTTTAATTTTATTTTTTCATTTTGGTGGTAAATTATAAATAAGTATAAGCACATTCTAGGTCATCTGAATGACTACCATACTATTGACAATTTTTGTGCCTGTATTTGTGTTTGGATTGTTGTTAAGTGATCATCTAAAGAGCCACATGTATGGAAAACTAGTCTGCTGCTTTAAGAACCTACATGAGGTTTAAGTGTAGCAACCTAAAACTATGAAGATTTCTAATACCTCCTCTATCTTTACATAGTTCTTTAAGTTTTTGCTCCTCTTCTCTCATTTCCATATTCAGTTAGTTCCAGCTCTTATGTGTTTTCTTGCCCTGTCATTTTCTAGCAATTTTAACTTTAGTACTCATACTGACTTATTTTGCCATTAATTTTTTTGTAGTAATAATTACAGGTGAAAGGTGTGTTTATAGCATTTCTAAGAAACTGAAATAAGGAAGCTTTAGTTTGAAATCATGAAAATGACAGAGCAACAGAAATATACCACTTTAATTGTCATGGACTGAGAAAAGAATATAGGGCTTACATGTAGATTATGAGTTCAGGCCAAATGAAGGCCTTATACGATGTCATGATACACTCTGAACAGGGTATTTCTTGGATACTTAAAGAGAGAAAATTGATGGGAGAGCTGACTGATTGTGTGGCCCATTTGTGTGTGTGTGTGTGTGTGTAGGGGTTAGTTTCGCCAAGGAGTACAGATCTGGTAACACGTTCTGCTCACACTTCAAGATCTGCCTTATCTAGAGAGCCACCTCCCTGACCTCTTTGGAACAGCAGGCATTTGTAAACTGAGCAAGGATATATAAAGACTTGATCATTTCAGCCCATCACAGAGCATTCTGATGGACAATACTTGCTTCATAGCGTCCCGCCAAATTGGCTGAAATTTTGGGCCTGTAATACAGTTTAAGTTTACCCAAACTTGCTTTTGTCACCTTCCTTTCTCAGGTGTTGATTCCTAATAAACGTATTGTATCCCAAACACTACTTCACCTGTACTTTGGGGGAGCTGCCTGCAATAGCTTCTGATCTCATGGAACTAATTTTTTTTGGAGGAAATATACATTAAACAAGAGATTTAAAATGTGATCATAACATAGGGTGTTATGTAGTATATTATAAAAAGAACCTAAGCCTGGTCATTATACTGTTTAGGGTGATAGCCTGGATAGTAATCAAACCTGGGTTCAGGTGCTAGATTAACTACTTGGAGTGGCGGAAACCTTGAGCATGCTACTTCATCTTTTCCAAGTTAGTTTTTTCATTTGTAACACAGGAATGACCCAATGTCTCTCATCCATTAGGCAACTAACATGGGATTGCTCACGTGGCTGGGAAAAGATTCCCAGCATCAGGAGAGAGGATCCAATGCACAGACATTTTCAAGCTCGTGTCTGCGTCAATTTGCTAACGTCCCTTGGCCAAAGGAATTCATGTGGCTAAGCCTTGATTCAAGGATGGAAACAAAAACTCCACCTCTCCATGGGAGAATTTGAAAAATAAGTGTGCGTGTGTGTGTGTGTGTGTGTGTGTGTGTGTGTGTAAAAATTACCAACATAATGCCTGATGCATGATAGTACTAAACATTTATCTAGCACTTTCTATAAATTATACTTAGTATGAGGCAGCTAGACTGTGGTATCTCTGTATGATCTGTAAAGGAATAAATGTTTGGAGAATTTGGTCTATTTTGATATCTCAAAACAATTTTTATGATCGGAACAATTTGCAAATAAAGTTCTTCTTTGTCTTTTTCCTGCAGTAAGAAAAGTGGAAAACCACCATTACAGAACAATGAGGTAAAATTTTAAATCATCTACTCTGGGATTTCATGCATTTATTTAATTTATTGTACTATGTATTTTTGAATTGGGATAAAATAGAATTTTAGAATCAGAAGGGAACTGAAATTTCATCTGCAATCCACTACATATTATAGGAGTTCTTCCTGAAATAGGAATCCTTGATAGGTGTCTTTTAGGATTTACTTGAATCTCTGTTCATTTGTTGGAGAGTAAGTACTACCTACCAGGTAGCTGTAACTGTATCAGTTCTAGTCTATGATGAGATTAATTTTTTCCCTTTAGCTACTTAGTGATTGATTCTATTTTGTCTTTTGTAGCAATACTACTAAAACAAGAAGATAGTTATATCTTCTGAGTCTTTTTTCCCATGCTAAGCAACCCTCATTTTTTCCCAAGTGTTTCTCAAGTGGCATGGTTTCTGATTCCTTTTCAATTATTTATAAATTCCTCTGGACTTATCCTACCCATTAGTTTCTGTAGGTTTGTGCTTAGAATAGAATGTAGTTGTCCAAAAGTGGTCTTACTAGCATGGAATATATCAGCATTATTGCTAAAATTCAGCCTCATATTGCTTTTACTTATTTAATCATAACTGCTACATACTTTAAGTAGAGTTCAAGGTAAATTATAACCTTTAGGTATCTTTCTGATGAACTAGTCAGTTGACAGATTCTCTACATGTATCATCATTGATTTTTCTATTTTGTTTTAAATAACAGCTTTATTGAGACATTATTTATATACCATAAAACCCACCCATTCAAATGTACAATTCAGTAATTTTAGTTTATTTAGAGAGTGTGCGGCCATCACCACCTTCTATTTTTAGAAAAATTTTCTCTCCCTGCCAAAGAAATACGGTACTCATTAGGAGGCACTCCTCATTATCCTCTCCTCCTGTGTCCTGGCAACCTACTGTTTCTACTGATTTGCCTGTTTTGGACATTTCATATAAATGGAATCATGTAATATGTGCCATTTTGTGACTTAGCCTGATGTTCTCAAGGTTCATTTGTGTTGTCGCATGTATCAGTATTTCATTCCTTTTTATTGCCAGATAGTATTCCATTTTGCAGATACACCACATTTTATTCATTCATCAGTTGAGGGAAATTTAGATTATTTTCATTTTTTGGCTATTATGAATGATGCTACTATAAACATTTCATGTGTAAGTTTTTGTTTGGCTATAGGTTTTTATTTCTCTCAGGTATATACGTAGGAGAGAATTGCTGGGCCATATGGTAACTCAGTTGATTTTAAATAAACATTAACTTATTTCTGTGAATGTTAGCTTATTGGGTCTATACTATTAGTATATTCTATAGTATGTCTGTACTATCCAACTGTAGCAAAACCTGGTCTTTATTTCTCTATTAAGGCCACAATAATTTTATAAGAACCATCAAATTGATTAATTTATAAATTCACTTATTAGTCATTCTTTAAGCAAATGTTAATTGAGCCTTTCATATATGGTTCTTAGGTCTGGGTAATAGCAGTTATAAAAATAAGTCCCTACTCTTGTGGATCTTACATTGTACATGTTAGCTAATATACTAGTATAATCTCCTTAACAAAGAAGAAAATTAGAATTTGACATGACTTATTTTTAGTACACTCATGCTGGCTTTTAGTAATTAGGGTCTCCTAAGTATTCCCAAATCCTCCGTATTAATGTCTATTCTCTAATCTCTTGGAGATTGACATCAAAATTGCTGTTCTTTAGTTTCTATAATCTTTTTTCCAGCCTTTGAAAAATGGGACAAGATGTGTTTTCCTATAGTTGGCCTATCTCCATCTTCACAATATTTCATCTCTAAATGAGATCTGAGCAGTCAAACCTTAGTTATCTTATTTATATCTATTGTCTGCATATTGTTATCTACAAGTTCTAGGACATCACTGAAACTAGTTAGTACAGCTAAATTCATTCACTAATTTTTAAATTCTATTTTTCTTTTACAATTTTTTTTAGCATAGATTTATTTTCTGGTTGTATAGTATGAGCAAGATAAATTTAGGTTAATTAAAATGGTTGGCAAAAAAAGATACAAGACAGTATGTACACTGATACCACATATGTAAAATTTATTGGAGTGTACACATAGACATATATGCTAAAATGAAATCTGGCACTATATGTGCCAAATATTAACAGTTGATATCTCTAACTGGTAGATATAGGCTTCTTATTTTTGCTAATCAGAATTTTCTAAATTTTTCATTGACTATATTACTTAGGAGAGAAAACAATTAAAAAGGGAATTTTTTTCATGAAATTTTTTATAATCTTTGGTAGGTTGGGATAGGATGAGACAGTTTTCATAAGACATGAGATTTAAGGAGGAAAATATTTAATAGAGTTAGTAAATAGTATAAACAGACTATGGACTTGATTTTAAAATATTCATTTAATTTTTGATGTAATTTACATGGTGTAAAATTTAAAATACATAAAGGTGAACACTGTGTTGGGTTTGATATTTAGCATTCCCATATATATATATTTATTCTTTTGAGATGTATGTATGTATATCTCCATAAACAATGTAGCAGGAATTATTTTGCATATTGACAGTTTTTATAAATTGAATCATTGTGTGTATTCTACTTTTTTTCAGCATGTTTTTTAGGTCTGTGTTGGTAACTGTATATCATTAATTTATCTATATAGTATTCTGTTGTATGAATGTGAGCTGCTTTTTTTACAGTTGTGTAGAATTTTTATTGCATAAATTTACCATAATTTATGTAATACTGTTGATGTACATATAGGTTTTTAATTTTATGATTTTATAAACAGTGTGCTATGGCCATGCCACCCTGAAAGTGCCCGATGTTGTCTGATCTCGGAAGCTAAGCAGGGTTGGGCCTGGTTAGTACTTGGTTGGGAGACCACCTAGGAATTAAAGGTGCTGTACTATGTGCCTGTTAGGATTATATGTCTGTCTATAAAGCCCTTAGTGCAGTGTCTGACATATAGCTTATTATTAGTCTAATTCAGTACAAAAACTATTTCCTTTAAGGGCATCAAATTAGATACTAATTTAATTAAAGCATATTTATACTAAAGTTGGTCTAATTAATAGAATTTACTATACTGTGGGTATTTATAAGAGCATAGTAGTTAACAAATAATTGAGCTGTGATTATAGGAGTTGAGAGAAGGGTTTAGGTAGGGGATGGGTTCCTTCTGGAGTGTCTTGCTTATTCCAAGAAGTTCCTCCTGCCTGTTCTTTCAGATAGTCCAAGGGTAATAAAGTAAATAGCCTCCACTCTACCCAATTCATATCACTTTTTTCTTATCCTTGCAAATCGGTCAAAATGAAGAAATGTCTGAGGGCAATAAAGTTAATTACTATTCTTAATCATTGGTGTCTCTCTACACTGACAATAAACTCTAAATTCTTACTATGGCTTTAAGGCTCTGTCCTCTATAGGCCCTTGCGTACCTCTTCAGCCTCTCTCATTTTTGTTCCTTTGCATTAGCAATACTGTCATCTTGCTCCAGTTTTATTCCTGCCTCTGGTTTTTCTGGTTGGATGAAGATAGTGGTGCCTCACTATCTTCATCCTTTTAAGATTATCACATAGCTTCACTTTATGTCTCAACTTAAATGTCATCTACCCAAAAATACCTTTGTTATTATTCTGTCTGAATCATTCATTCTTCTTTTTTTCATGACCTTGCTTAATCTACTGTAACAATTTATTAGTTTGTTTTTATCTATGTTTCCCCTACTAGAAGATGAGCTGTGAGTGAAGAAACCTTGTCTGTCTTTGAATTTATGAGGAAGAGAGAGTGATTAGGCAGAGAGCATATTGGAAATACTAAAAGATAAATTTAGGAACTCAGAAGTTTCCTATAATTGATTCAGGGAAATTTGTATTCAAGATTACAAAAAAACAAAAAACAAAAAAACAAACAAAAATCCCCCAATAAACAACTTACTCAGTTTTTGGTGGTATCTTATTTTTTTGAAAGCATGTTTGAATATGAAGAGCAGTACAAGACTGTGTTCTCTAAATGTGGTATCTTGATAATTGTTTTTATTGACTTAGATGATACATGGTTCTTTAATCTTATTGTAGATTTGTTACAGCTATATTAAAAGCTTTTTTTTTTTTTTAATGTAGAAAGAGGGAAAAAAGGAGCGAGCTATGGTGGACAAGGTGTTTTTTTCAAGGCTCACACGGATTCTGAAAATCATGGTCCCTAGAACATTTTGTAAAGAGGTAAGTTTTATGAAATCATGTTAAGTGTTCAACTTTAAAGGTTACATGAAATCAGAACAAAAAATTATAAAGCTTTTGTTATACTACAGGTAAAATGTTTTCTATATAGGTAATGAAGACTACTAAATTTTTATCTTTTAATCATTGCTTATTATGCAAATACTCTTGCTGTTCAGTGCCAGTTTTCTTTTGTTTATGAAACTCTAAAAATAATTTAGGAACATTTGTTTATTCTTAGAGATAATATTTGTCCTGTAAAAATTGGAAAATGCAGATATATTTTTCTTCTTGTTTCCTATTAGCCTTCCACTTAGAGAACATTTGTCATTATTTTGGTGTTCAGTCTTCTATGTGTGAGCACAGATTTTAATAAAAATGAGATCACATTGCAACTTTTTAAAGCTGTTCCTTCCCTTAGGTTTTAAATGTTTTTTTTCCCAATTATCCTTGAGTTTCTCTTAAATTAGTCTCTCCCTTTCTATTTCTACTATTCTTACTATACCTACCCTGGATTATTATAATCTCTGAATTCATCTTTTTGCTCTTCCTTTTCTAACTAATCTTCTTTCTGAAATTCTAATAAGAACATTTGGCTTCTTTTTTCTTATAAGGTAAATCACAACCTGACTTTGCCCTTTCTATCAATATCATCTGCTTGGAACATTCTTTGCTGTCAGGCGTATCCTCTCGTGCTCTCATGATATGTTTGTGACACCCCACACCCCACAAAAAAACAAATATGTTTAAAATAGCTTAATGTTCATTATCTTTTTTTGTGTTTCCCATGACTGTTCAGCCATAATTAATTGTTTTCTCATTCTATAGCATACCTAACTTTTGAGAATACTTATTTAAGATAGAGGCTTCTCAAGGAAGATTTGTATATTACTCGCCTTATCACTTAACAGCATAATGCTCATTTAAGTGTTTACCAGGGGTTTGTTGACTGTAAAATGAATGTGAGGCATTAGCTAGATCTCTGAGAGTTAGTAAGGAAGTAGAAGGACTTACTTCTGGCAAAACTGGCATACCTCCTAGTTTTGTCTAGATGTAGCCATGCCACAGAATCATTTTATGAACCATCTTTGAGGGATGTAGAAATACTTTAACCCTTGTTCAAGAAAGTGAAATCAACTCCTTTGGAAATCATAGAAGATTGTAGGTAGAGATAGATTAATTGATTTATAAAATACAGAAATGAGAATACTGCATATGAATACATGGAAATTCATACAGATTATAGGTGGGGGTATGCCTAAATCAGTGCAGATCTTTAGCTTTTGTTATAGTCTACAAACCCATTAATGGAGCAGTGGTGATTCTAAGGTCATCCTTTGTATAAAGGCATTTTTAAGGACTGTCAGTAATTAAAGTTTGCCAGATTTTTCTAAAGCGAGACAAGTAAACTTGATACTTATTTTAAGGAAAAATTAGGCCAAGAACATAAGATGAAGGAAAAAATAAGTTATCTTTGTCTAATGTTACCTTTATACTTCAAATGATTAATTTAGGATTGAAACTATATTTAAGGTCTGAATTAAAAGTCAGCACTACAGTTAACGTGACATCTATAGATAGCATTTATTAAAATCAGTAGGTTCATTTGTTGTTAGTTAAACACCTGACTTTGAGATGGTTCTGCAAACATTGGGGTAGCAGCTGTCACAGCTCAATTACACAGACTTTCTTCGACACTCTTCTTTCTTATGGCTTCATTTATTACTTCTATGTTTATGATTCCGTGCCTTTTCTTTCACTTATAAAGTTGTATATTTTCAGTACCTTCACCTTTTTAAAAAACAATATTTGTTTTGGGAAAATTAAACAAGTGTTAGATGGAGTTGCCACTCAGTTCTATAACTTTGAAATTAAGCATATTATTCAACAAATGTCCTCCCTGCCACACTACCTCTTCCCTAACTTTAGCTTCTATGTTACAGTCATATTGTAACAATTTAGAAAGTTTAAGGTCAGCTTTGAATGTGTGTATTGGAGGTTGGAAAGTAGATTCTCATCTCAAACAGAGATAATTGGTTCCTAGCCAGTCACTCAGCCCCTCAGTTTTTCCACATTACCTAAGCGGTGTTTTCTAAACAACACTTTTAAACATTTTGTTCTACCTAGAAGCTTGCAATAGTTTTATATTGTCTAAACCCTGTCAGATATGCTGTATCATAATTCATATGGTTTTAATGTATTTCTTATTTTTCATTGTCATTCTTTTTTTTTTTTACTCATAATCCCCATTCTCTCCTTTGTTTTACTTGGTTTAATTAATATATTTCTAACGTTTTAACCCTCTTTTGCTACCCTAGACCTTCCCATCCTGATACTTAGCTCATAAGGTGATGCAAATATACTTACCTACATTGGCCTGTTTTCTTATGTTTTATATATAAATCTTGCCTTAATAACTAAGTTGAAAGTCCTGTGAGGGCAGGAGCACTGTTATAGATTTTCTAACACACTTACCCAAATTTATTCTACTTAGGCACAATTTTAGGCTTCAGTATTTGTTGTTTAATTGTATATTGACAATTTTTGTCATTTTTCTTAATTAGAATCACATATTAAAAACATAAGACAGTCACAATATACGGCTGTTCTGGTAATCTAAGTTATACTGTTTATCATTGACTAATTGTATGAAGGCAAGTCATTTGACCGCCTTGGATTCACTTTTGAATCTAGATGAGAAAGTTATATTAAATGATCTATAAGGTCTTTTCCATTTATATTTTTAAATTCTTTAAAAATTATATTTTAAAATTGCTTATACGTAAAATGTCAGCCAGCTGCATTAAAGCTAGATTAAAGCTTTGAATTTAGAAACCAAAAATCTTTAGCAAGGTAATTCTTTTTAACTTTCTAAAATGCATTTATTTAATTTACTATACCTGGTTTATTTTAGACAGGTTACTTGATACTTATTGCTGTTATGCTGGTGTCTCGAACATATTGTGATGTTTGGATGATTCAAAATGGGACACTCATCGAAAGGTACTTTTCTATTCACTTTCCTCCCATGTGTATGAAATACTAATTTATCTCATGTTTAAGCAATATCTTAATAAACATGAAACAGATTCTAAATTAGATATACTTAGGTCAAATTATATTTTTGTTCACTTAACATATTTATTGAATGTCTCCCATGTGCTAGGAACTGTGCTACTGTCTGATAGGGATGTTCTGGTGAACAGGAGAGACCCTGTATCAAGCCCTGCCGGGCTGACAGTTTATAGGGGGTTAGAGACAAGGAAGCAGAAAATTAAAATGCAGTATAATAAATGCTGTAGGAGGCATTTGAAAAAGTCACCAAGTTTGATGTCTGAAATTAATGAGATAATTTGGAAGAAAATACCAAAGCATTTCAGGGAATCACATTGAAAATGTTAAAAGAAAAAAAAAATCTTAGACATTTCCTTCAGTTTCTGAAGTGGGTACTTTATAAATGTTTTCATAATAGTTTTTCTATTATTAATGACTGCAATTGATAATTTTGAATTTAAAAACAAAAATAATAATTGGGATATTAACATGTATCTGTTAATAAATTTATTTTGACATAAAGGTTTTTTTTTTTCTCTCATATTCTTGATTTGCTTCTTAGAGAATTTGTAGGAAGAGGAAGAATACTTTATGCACCTGTTTTTTTCGACTCATTCATCTAGGAGAATAAAGGTTATCTGCATAAGATTAAAACCCAAATCATAAACCTCTAATTATGTGTGAACTGTGTAGGCCTCCCATATCCAACATATGTCTCTATGAAACCTGAGTCAATACTGGGTTTTTAAATTTTAATCAAAGTATATAAACAGCTTAAAAGTAATATGCAAATATAGCTTAATGTTAGTCTTGCAGGACTTTATCAGAAACATATGCACCATTTCTCTCACAACTGTCATTCCTGGAGCCAGTCATTTTCTGTTCTTTTTACTGTTTCATCTCTTATTTTTATCTCTGCCTTTCAATGTAACATACTTATGCTACTGTTCCTAGATTTTTCAGTTTTAGAAAGTATGTATTTCCTGCTTTGGAAGATGAGAATTAGCTCTTTGACACTCATACCCAGGCTCATCCTCTTAGTGTTGTTATGTCGCAATATTTTGTTAAATCAATTTGTTTACATGATTGACTATTGTTTAGTTTTTCCTGGCATTAATAAATTGCAATGTTTTGTGTGCCCCAGGTTTTTTCCTTCTCTTTACTAGTTCAACTCAAGCTTATTGACAGCACCGTAAAATCTTCTTAGTATTGTAATATGGTCATACACACCAAGTGATCTATTGATTTTTCTCTGTCACCTTCCCACCCTGCCTCTTATTAGTTTCCTGTCTTCTTCTAATGAGGACTAACTGCACTTTAGGCCCACTAAATAGCAGTCATGTTTGAATTTACTTTTATCATGATCTTGGGAATTTCCTTTGTTTCTCTCCTGCATTAACCTATTTTCTGGATCTTTTGTTTTCTTCTTCCTCAGTTTACTTTCTCATTTTGGCAGATACAGTCTTTTTCTGAGAAAAAGTACAAGGGAAGTAATTTTTGAGACCTTGTGGATCTGATAAAGTCTTCTTCTCTTACTTGGGTGATAATATAGCTGTATTTAACATTCCAAGTTGAAAATCACTTTTTGCCAGAATTTGGAAAGCATCACCCCATTGTCTTCTATAGCACTCATTGGTTTTTAGCCTGGGCTGCAGGATCATTGGAATCATCTGGGGAATTCTGACTAATGCCTGGGCTCTTCCCCTAGATATTCTGATTCAATTAATCATTACTTTTCGACAGATCCCAGGTGATTCTAATGTGTAGCTAAGGCTAAAATCTCCATGCTGTTATCGCTTCCACATGAGTGTTGAGGCCCATTCCCTCGCTAGTTCCCTTTCTCAGCAGTGATCTGTTTTCCCCTAAGCTTTTATGATTGTTATTGATGTGGTATTGCTGGTGTTTGGGAATTTTACTAAATATTGGTGTGAATTTTTTTCCTGTATTTTTTTTTTGGAATCCTTATTTGTTCAGTGTTGGACTCCCCCCTGAATGATCATCTGATTATCTCGTTTCTATATTATTTTCATTTCTGATATTCCATGTTCTAGAAACTTTTAAAAATTTTATCATCCAATGAATTTTTGTTATAATTCTATTTCTAAGAGTTACTTTTTTGTATGGTTCATCATTTTTGTAACAATCCTTCTTTCAAGTCTGCAATTTTTTTTTTTTTGGCTTCTTGCATTATTTGTTTCCTTCATGGTCCTTTGTGTATTGTTCTGATCTTTGTCATTTCTGTTACAGGCTTTCCTCAAGTAGTTTGTCACTCTTAGCTGTGTATTCATATTTAAAAATGAAAGCCTAAAAATTTTGTTAGAAGCCAACTTGAGTGAGGGCTTGGTGGTGGTCTGGTCTCCCAGGTTTGTAGGGTGTTTGTGAAGGGAATCTGCTCAGTATTGTGTCTGTGTGCCCTCGTAAGGACTCCCCTAACAAATTCTAAATTCAGCATAAACATAATTGAAGTGTACATTGCTGCTAGCATATCAACTTTTTGAGGATTAATTTTTTTACTGTTATTTTTATGCTATGTGAGTCCTTTGTATAATTAATCTAGAGAAGACCTTTATGCTTTTTTACATGATAATAGAGTTTTATACTTTTTCCTGATGACTTTATTATTTAAATGCCGTATTTGTTAAAAATACAGACTTCACAACTATAGCATTTTTAATTACCTGTGGAAAAATTATACAGGTTATATCAACTGTGAGCAACATTATATTAAATATCTGTGTAGAATCAGTCACATTACATACAAAAAACTGCACAATCGTATAATATAGATTAGTTTATTTTTAAAAGTTTTTTTCTCTTTTATTCGAATTTTGTGATTTCAGGTTTTTGTAAAACAAAAGAATATATTTACTCTTCTAAACTAGGGATTTACAGCTTTCATTGAATAGATGCTAATAAACATTTTCTCCAAGACTTAATGTCCTGGAGAAAATGCATTGCTAAGAGTAGGTGGTGCATTAATTGGAGATGATGGTCAAGAGGAGAGTTTTTATGTGGCATGAGCCAACTTGTAATTCTACTACAATAAACAACTTGTTGGGTAG
Organism: Macroglossus sobrinus; assembly: GCA_004027375.1. Classification (NCBI taxonomy): domain Eukaryota; kingdom Metazoa; phylum Chordata; class Mammalia; order Chiroptera; family Pteropodidae; genus Macroglossus; species Macroglossus sobrinus. The sequence goes on along the minus strand of PVKZ01000486.1, from coordinate 38,424 downwards.
TCAGTTTTAAATTTTAGTTATGAGAGATAGAAAAAATGAAAAACAAAAACTTTAAGAGTTTCTAAACACTTATTTGATTAAAGAGTTTCTAAAAACTTATTTGATTAAAGTTATAAAAAAGTTGTAAGAATAGCACAAGGAACTTTCTTATTATACTCTTAACCCAAATTCATCAATTGTGAAATGGTCTTTTAAAACTAATTGTTAACTTTCTCCTTAATAAATATTTTTGAGCTGCTATATATGAAATATTTAATATTTGATCAAATTATAAGTTTTAAAATATTGTGAATTTATAATATGGAACAATTTTATTTGAAAAATCTAAAGATATCTCTAACTTGCTACTAAAGCTTAATTGTACATTGATTTATTTGTCATTTCTTTTTTGCCTCTTCCAAAGTAGATTTAGATTCATGTATTTCTGCTAAAAATGTCTAAAAGAGACTTTTATGGTCCTTAGTGGACTTCATTTTAATATCCTTTACATCTTTTAAGCTTGTTTGTTGGCAGTGGTAATGACTTTGGAGTATGGGCAAATTTAATAAGATAGACCCATTCTTTAAGGTGGAAACTGGTGATTTTGTGATATGGAAGAGAATCTACTTTGTTGCTGCTACCTATATGCTGTTGATATATATATGTAATTGTCAAGATATATTTTTTCACCCATTTGGCTATAAGTGCATTTTAAAATTATGAAACTGGCTTTTATAAAGATTCTGATATGTATTGGAAGTTATAATGACTGGTCTACTGTAAAATTCTTTATTATTATTTTTTTTTGCAGTGGAATAATAAGCAGAAATAAGTTTTTATTTAAGAAACCATTTTTTAAATTTATAGCTGCTATTCCAATGGTAAACCTTGAATGATGGCATGTGTTTTACCAGAGTTTTATAATTTTGTGTGTTTCACAGCTTGGGCAGCACTAAGGCACTTTGGTTTTATGTAAAGTTTGATTCAAGCAATTTTAATTTAAACCTCTAAACTTTTTGTACTGTCTTGTTTTTTTGTCTCTAATAGTCTTACAATATTTTATGTTGTATTTTATAAACAATATTTTATGTTGTATTTTAACTTTTTTCTAGTTCAGCTTTAAAAAATTACTTTTTAACAGTTTTATAAAATTGGACTATTAATTTTTCTATCAGTCTAAAGTTACATTTCCCAAAATATGTTCTGTGGAATCCTGATTATGACAGAGGAAATGCTATATGCTACAGAGCCCTCTCAGTGAGTTATAGTGCCAATACTATACACAAGAACTTTGAGAAGGTCTTTGTTAGCTTTGTTAAAACAGGTTTTTCTCAAATTTATATGACCATAGAATTTTTTTTTTTTTTTTTTTTTTTGCTTTAAAAGACCGGCTAACATTACTTGGCATCATTTTTCTACTCCCTCTTGGAAAGCAAATGATTTCTATATATCATATACCTGTCAATTTTTTGTTGAGTGTGGAATTAGATTTAAATCATTTACTGCAGTGTTTTTTAAAATGTCTTTTATTTACACTTGGGAGTATTAATAAATGTTATTTGAAAAAAGAGTGTGTGATCAAGTAAATTATATTTTTTTGCTAGATCATAGACATGGTATTTGAAAATTCTTACATAGTATAATGGTTTTCAAACTTTCGAAAAAATGGAAGTTTTATTTTCAGAGTTCCTTATGGATATTTTAAAAACAAATATGTAAAGTCGATTAAAAACAGTTTAAGAAGAGAGAAGCTGGTTTAGTTGAAGTGTGTTAAGAGGCCTTGAGGCTCTGAGGAACCCCACTGACATAATCCCTGAGTTATTTAGTTTCAGGGTCAGCAAAGGAGACCCGCAGGTCAAATCCCTATACCATCTGTCTTGGTAAAATTTTATTAGGACACAGGCAATCTCATACTTGGCTATTTTATTTTTATTTATTTATTTTTATTATTATTTATGCCTACAGCACCTGGTCTTCCTAGGTGGTCTCCCATCCAAGTACTAACCAGGCCCAACCCTTCTTAGCTTCTGAGATCAGACTTTGGGCTTGTTCAGGGTGGCATGGCCATAGACCATGGACCGTGGAGCGAACCCAGGACCTTCTGCATGTAAGACAGAAGTGCTAACAACTATACTATGGAACTAGGTCCATATACTTGGCTATTTTAGCTCTGCAATAGCAGAATTGAGTAGTTGCAACAGAGACCTATGGCCCACAAAGCTTAAAATATTTGCTCTTGGTTTTTTTAATAAGAGTTTGCTAATCTTTCATTAGTCTCTTCCTCTAGAGATTAATTCTACAAATGTGTTCAAACAAATGAGAATAAGAATGATAAAATATTTTTTTAAAAAAAGGAATACTGTAGTTTGTTTTATTCATAGTAACCCATTCCTGGGTTTATAGAGTTAAGTGTTTTGCTATCTAAACCCCTTTTATGGCAACCTAATAAGCCTTTTTAAAATTACTGTTTTAACTAAGGAAAGAATTAGTTGTCATTTTAATTTAATTTTGATATTTATAGAGTGATTTCAAGCAAGCTGTTTCAAATGGTAAAATTTCAAAAACTGGAAACATGTTTTTATAAGAAAATGTTTTTTTAACATCTTTTTTTCTTACTGATTTTTTTGATTCAATAAAAATTTTCAAGAGTAATTTTAGAGCTTTACAGAAATTTTCTTACTGTTAAATAATGCTTCTTTTGCAACTAATACATTGCATGTGGTGGTTTGCAGTGGTATCATTGGTCGTAGCAGAAAAGATTTCAAGAGATACTTATTCAACTTCATTGCTGTCATGCCTCTCGTAAGTGGAATTCTTTAAAAATCTTTACACGGGGAAAAAATTGTTAAAATCTTTAAGGATATTCTTATTAAGTTATTTAAAGATTTATGATACTAAGTTCCTATTTTGAATTTAGTTTTGTACCATATAGCAGAATATTTCATTGTAAACCTTTATACTCAATAGAAAAATTAAAAGGAATTATCTTTGGTTTAATTATACATATGTGAATGAATTTTTTTTAACTTTAGGCCAGGGTTTCTCTAATGTTTAGTAGCATTCCACTAAATGGCAGTAGTAGCCTTTCTTCAATGTGACAACCAAAAGTGTCTCCAGACATTGCCAAATGTTCAGTGGGGGCTGAGTTTGGGGGGATAGGGTATGGCAGCAAATTCCCCCTGATTGAGATTTATTACTTTAGGCCATAATATTATAGTAACTTGACCTACTAATATAATTTAAATGAAATTGGAATTTATTATCTGAATTTATTAACAATAAACGTAAGTGGTTTAAATAAGTAATTTTCTTAGCTTAATTCTTCTAGTTTATTGGCACTCTAAGCATTTTAGTACTTTAAATGTAGGAGTAAAAATGAGGACCTTGATTACAAAATCTAATTAATTAGATTTTATGTCAGAGATTTAATAAAGCTTGAAATAGACATGCATGATTTTAGACCGTAACAAAATTGAAATAAGTAGCTTAGATAGCAGTTAAGAATTGAGCTTCAGCAGAAGACAGTGTTTTCTTGAGAACAGTTTTATATAAATGTGACTTCAGACCCATGGAAAAATTAGTTTTAATATAATAGTGGAAAAGAGTAATACATATGACTGTAGAAATAATCTGGAAAATTATTTGGTCTAAGACTTATATTACTTTTTAAAATAAATACAAATGCATTGTGTTTAGAATTTATTGTCTAGGATTGTAGCACTGGTAGTAGGAAACTAAATATATAAACACGAATGTCAGTACTCCTAAAAGCAAGTCCTTTACGTAGATAGAAAGGTGACAGATTTGGCTTTTAATTTTGTTTACCAAAAAAGGTAGCAAGATGCTTCTCATACTTAATGATATTATTAACATATTCTAAAATTAAATTCCAAGTAAAGTTTAACAAATCGGGATAATATAGCCAATTGCATTTGGTTCAGCAAATTCTCTTTGTATCTGTAAATTTTAAGTAAAACAACTGAATTTGAGGACATAGCCAGTGACAGAGAAATAAATTGTCATTTGGTAAGTAGAAATGAAACAAAACCAATAATATGTTTGTTTGTTTTAGATCTCTCTGGTTAATAACTTCTTGAAGTTTGGGTTAAACGAGCTCAAACTGTGCTTCCGAGTAAGGCTAACTAAATACCTCTATGAGGAGTATCTCCAGTAAGTGATGACCAATTTTTATATTAAAAATACTTAAATTGAACAGTAATGCTTATGATATTGAGATGTAGAAGTATTTCTTTTTTTCCTGCTTATGTTTTTCAAGAAAATTGTTCTTAGAAACATACATGGAAAGGCTCAGGTATTTGGAATCAAATCCTGGCTCTTCCATTAATTGGCAAGTCATCCTTCTCTGGACTTGCATCCTCTGTTTTAAAATGAATTAAGAAAATCTTTGAAACCTCTTCCACCTCCAAACTTTTATGTTTCTATTGATTTGAAGTATGTAGTAGTATGTGAATTTTTTAAAAATCATTTGTTTTAAAGTCATTTTCTTATTGCTATTTTAGAGCTTTCACGTATTATAAAATGGGGAATCTGGACAACAGAATAGCTAACCCAGACCAGCTGCTTACACAAGATGTAGAAAAATTTTGTAACAGTGTAGTTGATCTGTATTCAAATCTTAGTAAGGTAAGTTTCTCTATTTTTTTTTTTTATTATTTGTTAATTTGCTGAATTTCTAATCTAAGCAAATTCACATAGATTTGATTTATATAATAGCAGTATATAAATATTTAATGCTTTTATAAGAGAGTTATAATAGTTTTAACTAGTTATTTAATTTTTATCTTGTTTTTATAAGGTGCTTTGGCCAAGAACTGAGAAATTAGTGTCTTATAAAGATGTCAGAATTTTGCAGACTGATTTTAGTAAAACCAACAGATGTAAAGTTTTATCTCGTGACCTGTGTACTTTTGACCCTTGTTAGCAATTGATGGTCAGTTTGTTTCTAATCCCATATCTGTAATACCAGGCTGGGACTTCTTCCTGCCACTTTCTCTGTTTCAATACCTCTAATTTTAATAGATCATTTAAGTAATAGTGGAAAAATTTTCATAAGATACTAATTTATTTCAGTTGTTTTAATTACTATTTTCCCCCCTTCCCAGAATATTGCCAAAGCTCTTGACTCCGATGACAGGCCTTAACCAGTTTCTTCCTCCTGATTTCCTCAGTTCTTATTTTACTCAGCTTGTCTCACTACCCTTACAGCTTTGGCTAGTCTTCTCATTAAGCCGTCTTTTTTTGCCATTACCTCTTGCATTAGATAGGACATGTAGTGGGCATCTATAAGATTATCTACCTAGCATTCTTTCCCCTCTTCATCTCAGATGCCCTCGGTCTGGGGTGGGAGTTTGTCTTAGACAGGACCATTTATAATATCTCTGTCTCAGGCCACAATTGATCCACATATCCACTCTTGAGACAAAAACAACAAGTACAACATCCATCCCACCCGTCCCCCTCCCCCCCACAAAAAAACCCATATACAAGAGGCTGGATCTCATTGTAAGAATAGGAATGCTCCTGCTTCAGCCATGTGGATGTAGTGGGGATGGGCAATTCTTAGAAAAGTATATGTATCCACAAGAACTTCCCCGCTTGTGATAGGCGCACTACTAAGATGCCTTTTCACTTTATACCAAACTTTATTCTTTATTCAGCTTTCCAGAAGCCTTTGCTAACTGATTCCAGACTCTATGAACTCTGACAACTATAAATTGTTCAGCAATTCAGCTTTCTTTTCTGCTCTCATTACCACATTTTAAAATTTGTTCTGTATATATGTAGGGGGGCGCGTATATAAAGTTTTTCATGTAATTCTGGAGACGTGCAATCTTTATATCTTGGCACTTAAGCAAATTTGCAGTTCAGGTTTTATCTCATCTACAGTAGAGTAAAATATCAATTGTGTTATGCACTATAATATATTTGTTTCTTAAATTATCTAATTGAACTTTGACTTAAATTGAGTCATTATTATCAATAACTTTTAAATGAACTTGAATTTTACAAGTATGTCTAACTTCTTGATAACTTAAAAGGCAAAAAAGAAAAGTTTAATCTTAGTGCAAGCCAATTAATAAACCATGATACCTTTCCTAATAATAATGCAGACATTAGTTAGAAAGAGGTGGCTATAGACTTAAGTGAATGAACACAATTTGGGTTTCTTGAAAAACACTTCAAAATAGATACAAATTTTGGAACATCAGTTGAGTCTTCTCTGTGTGAGGAGCAGTGCAATAATGTATTATTTTAGTTCTAGAAGTTTGCATTTTACATCAGAAAATTAGATTCATATAGATGTCGTGATAAAATAATAGAATCAAACAATGTTAAGAGCAAGAAGAGCCTCTCATTTTTACAGGTGAGGATATATAGAAGCTAGAAAAGCTGTTAGCAGATTTGAGGTTACAACTCAGGTCATTTTATTGTGTCTTTGCACTGTCTTGGGAAATTACTTAGTTGCTAATGATAAATTATCACTGTAGAGCTATCTTAGCTGAGGGAAAGCAATAAATGTTTTTCTCACTTGATGGTCTGTAGACATTGGTTAAGCTATGTCCATTTTAAGTTTCTTGAGAATAAAACTATTTAATGCATTTATTGATCTACATGTTATTACAGTACATTATATATAATGGGAACTCTACATGTTGACAATTATGTGTCAAATGTTGAATAGCATTTTGTATTTAACATATATTAGTTTTCATTCTAGGTATACTAGTTCTTTTTAATATTGTTTCTTTGAATATTTATTTTACAGCCATTTTTAGACATAGTTTTGTATATCTTCAAGTTAACAAGTGCAATAGGAGCTCAGGTGAGTTTACTTTTATTCTGTCTTTTAAATTGCAATAATGCTGTACTGTGAATAGCTGGATACTTTGTAAGAATTTTTATATAGCTCAAGAATATATTTTTATAAAATGTGCCTAATAAAATCTGGTTATAGAATAATAATGTACTAGAGATTTAAAAATTATTCTAATTTAGCCTGTAAATTTTCTGTAAATCATAAACTTGGAAATTTTTTGTGCAGTTTAACATCAAACATACATGTACTTATTGTCACGAAGTAATGTCTAAAAAGAGATTTAGAGATAGCCATTTTAATGTGAAATTTGAATGTTAAGATACCAGGAATACTTTTAGAATGGCTATATGAGTCTCAAGAATATTTTATAATAATATAAATAATTCATTTGCCCATGAGCCTTATTACCTTGTCTCTCTGATATTTCCGTTGGTAAGAATGACCTTTAAATTTTTCCCGAGTAATCCATTGAAGTCTAATTTTAGTCATTATAATGTGATGTTATTATATATTTATAACACAATCACATGATAGTGTGGTTGCTTTATGTATAAAGTGTGGTTGCTTTATGTGTATGTCTATGCTTGCAGTAATTGTTGAACTACATCTACTCAGTCATATTTAATTAAAAGTTTTTTGAATACACATTGTATTCCACACATATTATACTGAATAGTAGGAATAAAAAGATGAATAAAATGTAATTCCTGCTGAAGAAGGATTATGATCTGGTGAAGGAATTAGATTTTCAGTCAATTAGAATGCAAAATGATAAGTTCAAATAATAGAAGTTTGATTAAAGTATTTAGTGTCCAGAAGAATTGGAGGTGATATTTGAACTGTTTTGAGGAGGATGAGTAGGCATCCATTAAATATGTCAGGTTTGCCAAACATAAGAACAACTTCACTGAATGATATGTTCAGGAAATAGTTATTTCAGTATGTTAGAACATAGGATATATATGGGAATGAGTGAAGTGCCTGTGATGAGCTTGGAAAGGTAAGCTTAGAACTTCACTCTTGGGATGGTCAATATGTGATGAAGTCACTTACCAAGTTAGAGAGAATGGAGCTGGAAGCAAGATGTATGAGAATGGAAAGGCAGATTGAGCTTATTTGGGGGAACTAAGCTTGAGGTTCTACAGAATATTGAGGTGAAAATGAATAGTACTTACTTGGAAATAATGTCTTGCATTCTTAGGAGTGACCAGACTAGAAATAAAAGATTGGGAGGAGAAGAGAGCTAAGGAAGAAACCTCAGGGAATATTAACATTCAAAGAGAAGGTGAAAAAGAGGTTTGAGAGTTATTGTGGAATCTTAAGAAAATATCCAAAAGAGTTCCATCAGTGCCATAGAAAGAGTGATGACTGCAATTAGAAGTTTTTGGGTGAACATATTTGGGAAAGCTAGGGGACGAACTGCAGTGGTGGGAGGAGTAGATGAGTAGTAAAATCATAAAGACCCAGTGTATATTTATTCTCCCAGAAAAGAAACAATTACGAGGAAAAGATAAGTCAAAAGATCAATTTCTTTCCAAGTCACTGAGTTAATTTTAGAAATTGTGTACGTTGCATCCAGTAAATTTATTAGATATCCTTGAAGTTTGTGTCTTTCTCTCACAATAATAATAGGGCCCAGCAAGCATGATGGCCTACTTGCTTGTTTCTGGGCTATTCCTAACTCGACTTAGAAGACCCATTGGTAAAATGACAATAACTGAGCAAAAGTATGAAGGGGAGTATAGATACGTTAATTCCCGGCTCATTACAAACAGGTAAGGAAAATGTATTAAATATATTAAAGATTAATTTTTATGGATATTGATGTTCTATAAGTTGATTCCAAAAAGTTTAGGAACATTGTTACTGAAATTATGTCTGTGTGTATTTACCTCTTTTGAAAAGACATATTATGAAGGGTATTAATTTTGTAACCCTTTTTTTTAGTTAACTATGTTGTATTCTTGATTCAGCTCTTTATGTTGTTTATTGACTAATTTTCTCTTAATTTTATTTTAAACTTAGTCAAAATACAATTCAGACTTACTTCTAATACTTAAAAGAAAATTTTGTTCCATTATCCTAAAATATTTTTATTTGAAACTATGTTTAGAATACTCAGTAACGCAGTCTCACTATATGTGTCTCTACCTATTTTCCAGACAGTTTAAAAACTCAAAATAGAAAAAAGTGCAGTGCTTTTAAGCCATCCTAATTTCAAAATCTATGTTATGTCCTCTACTTATTAATTATATATTCTGTGACTTTTGGCAAGTTATTTTTAGCCTCACTTTTGTTTATAATGATTAGATAACATAGGGTTATTGTAAGGATTAACCATTAAATATATATAAAGCTTCCAGCATAGTTTTTGGTATGTAGCAGATGCTTAATAAATTTCCTCATATGTTGATGTCAATTTTAAGTCATTTCGAGGGTCCTTTTATTTATTTACTATCCTATAGGTATTTATAAAATTACTTAGGAAATTACTCCTTTAGCAATTTCCTCTTTCTTTATTTCCTTGAATTGCTAAAATGGTACCAATTTTAAACTGGGTTTTGTGCTCTAGAGAGACAGAGGGATTAAACAGTTGAGTGGAGAGGTGATTTGCCAAGTGAGTGAAAGACGATATCAGTTAGAATTCTCTCTATTGCAAAACACAGAAAACCTGACTCAGAGAGCTCTAACAATAAGGATATTTACTACTGCACATGAGAACTCTTAAGATAAAGTAGTACCAGCTTGATCAAGGCTCTGGATATTCTTTGTTTTTCTCTTGTCACTGCCCTCCTTTGTATGTTACCCCTTTCTTTAGGCTGTCTTCTTGTAATCACAAGTTGTTAAAAGCAGTTCCAGATCTCACTAGCCCTCCTCCCCTGCAAAAAGTCCAGAAATAAAAATGGGCCATATCTTCTGCTATCTTTAAGAGAGCAAGGAAACTTTCCCAGAAGCCCTGCAGCCAACTTTCCTTTATATTTCATTAGCCAAAATTACCACTCCCTTGTGCCTAAAACAATATATAGTAAAATGATTGGCTTAGATGGGCTTGAGGCTGTTCTAAACCATTTGGATACACAGAAAAGGAGAGATAACTTTAAGAAAATCAGGGTTCTCTTGGGAAAAGGACAAGGAAGAGATAGATGTGGGATAGGCAGCCATCAGTGCTATAGGATGTTTTGTCCTTTCACATTCTACAGTGGGGAAGTAGAATTCTCGTCTCATCTTTCTCCATAGGCTTAAATGTGCAGAGGAGGTAGAAGGAAGTAAGAAAAGTAATTATAGGTGTATAATTGTGTTCTTAACTGGGATTCTGATACCTTGGTGTTCTGTATCATTGTGTCAAGGGAGCCATGAAACACAGGTCAAATTCGATGATGTATCTTTATGAAAAGTTAATTTTACTTAAAGGAATTGAAGTAGGAACTGCCTTGCTTTTATGATGAAAAAAAAAATACAAGTACATTTTAGAGTAGACCATAAAATTCACAGAGTTTAAAGGGAGAAAAGAGACTTTAAATAAATATTAGGTGTTTATTGAAGGCTGTTTTAACAGTGCCTTCTGGACTCCCATGTAAATTTTTACTTTACTGTAATAGGTACTTTGATGGGAGATTTACATCATACTGAATAGAGTGGAAAGACTAGACTTTGGGATCATATGCGAGTTATAATCTCAGCTGCTTGACTTGCTACCTCTATGACTTTCACAAATTTACATAACTACACTGAACCTTTCTTTATTTATAAAAACACCCATTTATTTCTAGTCAAGATCCTTACGGCCCTTGTGGACCCATTCAAACCAATTCAAGAAAACTGAAATTGTGAAGACATGGTAGGGTTCTAAGAATAAGAATGACTATGCAGCTAGGCCTCCTGAGAGTTGGCACTGAGAAGCCGTCATGACTTAGTTTGTTCTTCTCTTTTTCAGAGGCTGTATGTCATGGCATCACTACTATCTAGCTTGTGTTTTCTCCTTCCTTTCTTCTACTGTATTTAATTTGTAGTCTATGATGGCTGTCCCAGCCCTGCCTCCCTATGTATCATAGCAATTTCCTTCTTATTTTTTATTGTTTTATTTAAATTTCTAAGAATTAGCTCAGCACATTTTCAGCCAGGCTACCTATGGCATATGCATCACGTAGTTGTAGTCTAGTCTGTGTTCCAATCAGATAACGTATTTCTGTGCTCTGAGCTAGGCAGAGTCTCAAGTATAGATCATGACTTGAGACGTACCTGGTAAGGTCTTAATCACAAATTGTTTATTTAAATGCAGATATTCAGCCATCAAATACTGTATTTCAGTTATTTTTCAGGCTTAGGTAACATTAAAATTGATTGCTAAATTATTTTTTTTAATAGTGAAGAAGTTGCCTTTTACAATGGGAACAAAAGAGAAAAACAGACAATCCACACAGTCTTCCGAAAGCTGGTAAGACAACATGTTTGAGTCTCACATATTTATAGAAAGATTTTTTTATTTTGGCCTAGGCAAAAATATAAATATATATTTTTAATTTTTAAGGTATTTATTTTTAAATAACTATTAAAGTTTTTGTAATGTGTTTTCATAAAAATATGAGAATAAAACTATCATCAATATATTAAATTGCTTAGTTATAAAAATTGATATTTATTAAAATAACTGTCAGTATATTATTATATAGATAGTCTTATTTAGTGATTAAATTAGTAATTTCTATAGAATATTTGTTCCTATAACATTCATGAAAATACTGTGAAGATTATTTAGATTAGAGGTCAGCAAACTTTCTGTAAAGGACAGGGTAGTACATATAGAGTTTAGGCTTTTGAGGCTGTGTGGTTTCTATTGCAACTATTCAACCCTACCACTCAAATGTAGCCATATACTATATATAACTGAATGGCTGTGGCTATGTTCTGATAAAATTTTATTTGCAAAAATAAATAGCAGGCTGGATTTGGACTGTGGGTCATAGTTTGATGACTCTTGAATTAGAATATAAACATTGTTTCTTGTGAAAACTATACTTTAGTTTTTATTTACTTGCCACCTGGAGAATTTAAATTCGAGTAATTTTATTATTCATTCAAAAGATGTTGGGTACCATCTAGGTGCCTGTGTATTTGTTCTAGGTGCTAGTGTGATAACAGTGGTGAATCTAATATCAATCCTACCTTTACGGAGCTTACACTTTAGTAGAAGCTGGTGAAATTAAAAATACATTTGAAATGATTTAAAAAGATTAAAGTGGTTGTCATTTTAAATTATTTCGTAAATTGGCTTTATTTACATTTAGCATGACTGAACTTTGATAGTGATCACTAAAATATGTTTAAGGTAACTTTCCAGGAGACTGCATTTCACCCTCCCTCACTCTTCACATGGCTTGCTTATACTTACCTTTAGATTTCAGCCCAAAAGTTAACATCTTGCTGAGGTCTTGTCTTCTCTGATTGGTCTGTCTGAAACAGCCTTTACTAGTTATTTTCCATTTTAATGATTTGTTTCCTTAAAAGCATATATTGCAGTTTATAATTTTCTTGTTTGCTTAATAGTTTGTCTCTTTCATTAGAATGTAAACTCCATGAGCTAAAGGGCCTTGTCTGTTCTATTCGTTGTTGTATCTCCAGCATTGAGCACAGCTTATGACACATGGAATTCATTGGATAAAAGTTTCAGTTCTTTTGCAGAAGATAGTAAGATCAAGGTACCTTGTTCTTAGGAATCTCCCATTTTAGTGGTGGAGACAAACATGTAAACAACTGGATATTTTATATGATTTCAAATGGTAATGAATTTTATAACCAAAAATAAAATGGAATAAAGTGGTAGAGTATGATGGGAGCTGTTGCCTAGCTATTTTTAGCTAGGATGGCAAGAAGGTCTTTCTTGGGGAGGTGGCATTTTATAAGAAGCCCACATCAAGTAGAGGTTAGTCATAAAATATATACATACTAGGAAGACTATTCCTGGCAGAGGGCACAGCCAGAACAAAGCCTTAAGGCAGGAACATGTTTGAGGAACTAACATTTATGGAAGTCAGTGAGATGGAGCAAAGTAGAAGCAGATGAGATTTAAGATAGAGCCCAGTGCCAAATCATACAGGACTTTGAATAATCTGATAGATGGAAAAGTTGAAAATGTTAAAAATATAAAATAAAAAACACTTTTAGATTTCTAATTTTGATACATGCTCAGATTACAGCTAGAGACTTGGGTTGTGTGGCATTAATTTACATTAGCACATAGTTCAGATTGAGTATAATGTAATTCTTGGAGAAAGCATAGACCAGGTATCTCCAACCAAAGCAAAGTGTTGAGTGCCAATCCAGACTGCTAGCGTTTCACCTAAATTAGCTCATCCTTCTGTTCTTTTTGTTTTGATTATTGATTAGTTTTAGCATATACATACCTGATAGTATTATGATTACAGTAGTACAATTGTCATTGTACTATTACATTCAAGGGACACCACATTAACATTTTTTATGTAATTTCCATTCTATTGGTATAAAAATGGTTTTATGAAGTGTTTAGTACCTGCTCTGTGATCAGCATTGTGCTCTATGAAATGTGATGTACAGTATAATCAGAAATCATATGCACTTGGTAAATATTTGTTGAATAAATGTACATTTTATTCTCATAGTAGATTCATTTTTTAATACATAGAAAATATATATTTTTTTGTTCTTGCTTTCTGCCAGGTGGAACACCTACATAATTTCATTTTGTTTCGGTTTTCTATGGGCTTCATTGATAGCATAATTGCCAAATGTAAGTATGCTTTAAAAGAGATGGTGGAGTGAGATTTGTAGAAAAAGTAAAGTATTGTTCATTTTTTAATTCATAACTGTTTTGTTTCAGATCTTGCCACTGTTGTTGGTTACCTAGTTGTCAGTCGTCCTTTCTTAGATTTATCTCATCCTCGACATATCAAGAGTACGCATTCAGAACTTCTAGAGGTAAAGTAGTATTAATAATAATAATTAGAATTCAGATATAACATTAAATAAAACCTAGTTTTTAATCTTAGAAATATAAGTGCAAATTAATATATTTTTTTCTGTTTAAGGATTACTACCAAAGTGGAAGGATGCTTTTGCGAATGTCTCAAGCTCTGGGTCGAATAGTTTTGGCTGGCCGTGAAATGACTAGATTGGCTGGGTAAGTAAGATTAGTAATATGAGCAATTGCAGAGAATAATTTTTTAAAAACATGATGTTTAGTGATTGTGCTAGTTGAAGTTAAGATCAGTTACAACTGATGCTACTACTTCTAGAAGCTGGTTTTGATAAAGAATTAAGGAAGGTTATTTCCCTTATAGTGAACTGTTCATGTTTTTTGAGATAATTGTTTTGAGCTTTAAACTAGATTAGTGGTTCTCAAGCTGTCTGCTCCATGGACAGTGGTATTCAATAAATTGGGAATTGCTGAATCATGACAATTCTTCTTAATTCTAGAAAATTAACTTAATGAATTGAATCTTCTTATTTGAACTTTTTGTTTCCCACCATACATTTTTTTATATCTTTGGTACTGGCAGGCAACCTAGCAAAATATGAACAAACATGAAGTTGATTTTAATGGAAAAAAATGAAAAGTTACCTTGTGGTATCTGTAGGTACAGTTGTAAATGTGGTTATATTGTCTATTAAAATTGTTTTTAGACCATAAAGTGGAATTTAATATTTTAGTATTTAAAGCTCTAGTGTAAAAAGCTTGGTATGGTATAAACAACACTATAATGTAAAAAAGTTATCTGGAGAAATTAAAATCTTTTTCAGGCCTGTGATTTGTCTCTGCATATTTCTTCTTTATTCCTTCTTCTCTCCTATGACAGTAAAGATCTTAACGGCAGGACGGAAGAAGTTGTAAACTACTGTGTGCAGCCTCTTTCACTTGAGAATGCTGAAATCCTTCCTATTTGTTAATAGCTTTGCGCCTTTATAGTTCATGGCATATGGGGTGCTTCTGTTTCTTTATGAGATTGCTCATTATTCACAGGAAAATCCTGTTGCACTTCTCTGATGTAGAGTGCATTCTCTTTGACCATAATGCCTTTCCTATGTGCCTGTCTTTATACAGTGCTTTATAGCTCAGTCCAGTGGGAACTCAGGGTCCATACCTCCTGGGTCTAAAGAATGCACTACTACTATTCCTTTTGTAGTAGCTACTAGAAACTTTTTAAAAATTCTAGTGGCAAACAACCTTCTTAACTTACCTATTAAAGAAGTAAGTATCTGTTGAGGTGGGAATCTTTTGAAACCTTTTCCCTTATCCCCATATTTCTGCTCTCCTGCTGAAACATTATAGTAAAACATGCATACGATCACTAATACTTTATGTTGATGAAAGTTCTTTTAGGTTATTTCATTTAAACTAAATTATAATTTTAGAAACTTCAGTTAGATTTGTATAATATAAAAGATATAAACTTATACAATGTCATATGTTGATTTCATCTCAAATAAAATAAATTAAAAAATATAAAAGACATACTGGCCTTTGGAAATTTGATACAGCTTTTTTGAAATTTCAGTTTTACTGCTCGGATTTCAGAATTGATGCAAGTACTAAAGGATTTAAATCATGGAAAATATGAACGCACAATGGTCTCGCAACAGGAAAAGGGTAAATATAAACATATTAGGTCACATAGTTTTTGCTGACATAATGTGATGCTTTAATATTTATTTTCCATTTAAGGTATTGAAGGAGCAGAAGTCATTCCCTTGATACCTGGTGCTGGAGAAATCATCAATGCTGATAACATTATAAAGTACGTACCGAAAAAGGTTTTTTAGCACCATAAACTTTTGTTAAACTACGTAGTAACCTTTTCTTTTAGCTGCCTTTGCTTCGTGTTTGATATAAAATTATCCTCTTTTTATTAATTTCTTCTGTAGATTTGATCATGTTCCTTTAGCAACGCCAAATGGAGATATCTTGATCCGAGACCTTAATTTTGAAGTAAGTTTTTAAATGATTGTATAATAGCTTAATTCATCTTCAAAACGTGAGATGAAAAATGGGTGTTTGAAGAATCAAAATAATTTTAAGGCTTAACTTAGTCTCTGAATTTACAAAATTGCTTTAAAAAGTGTTTAAATACTTAGAAATCTTATTTTTCTTAATTGAAAGGATTTTAAAATTTCAAGTATTTTATTTTGCAAATAAATCCATTGCTAGTGCAACTGAAAAACTGAATTTTAAGTTTTATTTAATTTTAATAAATTTTATCTTAAGTAGCCACACGTGACTAGTGGACAGCACAGCTCTAGAATTCCTCTCTCTATGCCTGTGTGTACGGCCTTCTGTAATTTGTTTTATACATAGGATTCTTTTCAACTGCTTTCATAGAAAGAATGTTGTCTGATAGTTTATAAAATAAGGTATATAAATATTGGATTTATTTTTAAATTATTATAATCTTTGGTAAGTTTCAATTTTTCTACTCAGTAATGTATATTTATTTAAATACATTTCTACTTTTTAAGGAACTATAAATGAAAACTGTTAGTTATGTAGAATACTTTTAACTTAGTCAACAATGAATATTATATATTATATTCATTTTAAAGCCAGGAAACATGAGAAAAAGTAGAGAAAATGTAAATGTATTTGGTAAATATTGAATGACTATGATATTACAGATACTTTAGTCAGTTTGGTGTGCTTCCTTGATGCAGTACGTAGCCACCCATCAGGCTTGATTTCATAAATAAAACAGAGATCAGAATCCTATCTTTGTTACATTTCTAGTAGCTCCTTTATTTAAACCTCAACCCAAGGGTAAAAAGTGCCGTGAGACTTCTTCATTGAAGAAGTCTCTTGGTCCTTTTTTCCACTTTCTTCACTCTGTCTTTATGCAGAAATAGACTACACCAACAATACAGATACACACATGGCTTAAGCATAATGAGCAGAGATTTGGGATCTGTATGTATAGCTACATGGAGTAGATAAGATTATGGTTCTGGTCTGTGATATTATTTACTCACTTTGTTATAATGTTACCATATTAAAGCTCTTGCTTTCTTTTCAGTCCAAAAGCCCTTCCCTTTAAAGCCCTTATGTTTGAATTTAATATACTTCTAGCTAGAGCCTTTGACTTCACTTTTATAATTTCAGAAATGCTCTTGGATTTTTGCTCTTATTTTGGTTTCATTTGGAAAGTCTTATTTGAGTACCCAGTTATGCCTTTTACTTTGTGATCATACTCCATACCACCTGTTGTTTATCTTGTTTTTTTTCCTCCTCCACTGGGAGCTAGCTGTGTTTTGACTTCTCTCCTTTTGGTCTACTGTAATGAATTCCTCTTCTGTCTCTTTCTGACTTAAGGTATTTTAAGTTAGACTTGGTTTTTCTCATTTATTTTGTCTTCACTTTGTTTTGTTCTGTTTTTTTTTTTTTTTTTTTTTTAACATAGCGTTCCTTTATTTAACAAACATCTTTCAGTTCTTTGTAACATCCAATTTTCTACCCATCTGGCTTACTTGAAAATAAGGATTCCTTTTCCTGATAGAGTCATAGTAAAACAGACTTGGCCACCAAAAACAAATGTTTCATACTTTATGATTATTTTTCTCAGGTTACATAATAACCAAATAATATAAGCTTATTTGAGATAAGAGATTTTATACCTTATTCCTATGTAAACTCCCCGGCACAGGCATATTTATCTAAATGTAGACTGAAGAGACTCTAAGAGATAACAACTTGTAGGTTATATATAATGTGGATGTTAAAATAGTGCTTTGTAACTTATTCAAACTTTTACCTTTTTAGTAAAGGCATATTTATAGTTATAAGAAGCCTATAAATCTTCATAAACAGCATTATTTTATATCATTTCTCTTTTACTTAAATCATATTTATGTGTAGTTTTTTTATTATAGTAAATTCATAGGAAGAAGGATTTATCAAGAAGTGTTTTTTCTGGATAAATAACTGGTAAAAATGTGGTGGCTCAAAGCATTCACTGTTCCATTAAATCAATCCAGGGACCTCAATGATACAGTGTTATTAAGAACTCGGTTTATCAGTGAAAGTTATTTTGGTTTTTAATCTTAATTCAACCCAGAAAAAAATACATTTTTATAAATCTTTAAAATGGAAAAGTCATTACTGGCTTACCATGACTGATGTCATAATCGTAAGTTTTGTCTAACATTCTCAAAAGCCATGGAGTAAAGAAAAGCTAATGTTGGATTTAAAACATTTGCGCATATGAGAGTACCTAAGGATGTCCATGAGTCTAGTTATTATTTTTACATATCATTACAAATTTGGGTGTTTCCTCCTGGCATATTGCAGCAAATAGTGTGGAGAGTATTGGATACCAGTGTCACAATCGGCATTTAGGGGCAGAAAAAAATAGGTTGCTGACATTACTCAAAGAAAGCATAGTAGTGTGGAACCATTTAATTAACAACTCTGAACTGTAGGAGCACCTAAAGACATCAGTTACAGTAAAGTAAAATTATTATATAGAATCTTACATTATCAGGAATATTCATTATATTCAGTTTTATAGGACAAGGAAATAATTACTCATACAGAAGTCATCTAAATGAGTCTTTAAAATAATTTCTCAGAAAAAGGGACAGTTCATTCATCTAGAAAAGTCATTTAGAATAGTTTATTCTCTAACATTGATATGCATAAGGTGTGATATTTTATTATAGATCAACTATGTGGTAAGCCAGTTAGGGTAATTCTCAGCCTTTTTATAGAAGTTCATTTTTCTCTTTTATTGTGGTAAAATATACATAACACAAAATTTAACCTTTCTAACCATTTTTTAGTGTAGAATTCATCAGCATTAAGTACATTTATTATGTCATGTAACCATCAGCACCCTCCATCTCCAGAACTTTTTCATCATAACAGAAACTCTGTATCCATTAAACAATGTGTTTCCCTCCTTCCCTGGCCTCTAGTAACCTGTTATACTTTCTGTCTCTGGGAATATGACTACTCTAATTACCTCATATAAGTGGAATTGTGCAATGTTGGTCCTTTTTTGTCTGGCTTGTTTCACTTAATATAGTCTTCAAGGTTCATCCAAGTTGTAGCCTGTATCAGAATTTCACTCCTTTTTAAGGCTGATTAATGTTCCATTGTATATATATGCCATATTTTGTTTATCCATTTATCCTCTTGGGTTACTTGCATTTTTTGGCCATTGTGAATAATGCAAATGGTTCTTCATTTCATCAGAGTAGAAGCCAAAGTTTTTCAGTGGCTTACAATGTATGATTCGCCTGCCACTACCCTAAGTGCTCCCACTTACCTCTCTGAGCTCATTTCCTACTTCTCTTTCCTCCTTATTTCCTCTTGCCAAATTAGCCTCCCCTTTTTTTTTTTTTTTTACTTGAACAGGTACTTTCCTGCCTCAGTGCGTTTGAATCTGCTTTTTTATGGAGAGGGTGGGACTGGAATAATGATTTTCCAGATAAACTAATTCACTCCTCCTCTCAAAGTTTTGCAAAGTTTCCTGGCCTGATCACCTTAGGAGTGTGACCTCTCCCACCCACTCCCAAGTTTCCTTACCCTGATCTGTTTTTTTCCTCCATAACGCATATTTTCAGACATATTATTTAATTGGGTCATTTATTATACTTAATCCTTATTGTATGTCTTTTCTGCTAGAATGTAAAATGGTAAGGAGAGGGTTTGGGGTTTATTTTGATTTAGGGGGTTTTTGTTCTCTTATTCTAATGTAACTCCATTACCTAGAACGGAACCTGACACTGAGAATTCAGTAAATATTCACTGAATTAAATAATAGGAACCTCAGGCGTGAGAGTTAAAAAATTGTCAAAGGCTGGTTCCAACAGCTAGGATAACTCATATCTCGTTGTTGTCCTTCTTTCCTACTGTGTACATTGCTGTGTAATGTAAGCTAGGTTATAACTCCAGGTTTTTGTAGCCTTCACAGGATTGATTAACATGTAAGATCATAAGTTTAGAACTTAGCCACTCTTTTTATTATTTATTATTTAACTCTCTTATTGCAGAGCAGTTTGGTAGCATTTGTAAATGTAATGCGTATGTATTTTGATCCAACACTTATAATTTCCAAAGAATCTGATCTATAGAAACATTTCTCACTAGTGCATAAATTTGCTCACTGACTCAGAGGTTTATTGCAGTATTAGCTAAGAGCAAAACAAAATGTGGATGAATTAATATTTAACAAAAGGAGATTATTTAAATAAATTATGGTGCATTCTTACTATGGAATACACTGCAAACATTAAAAAAAAGAATGAGAGGAATCAGAATACACTGACCTAGAAGAATATATGTGATATATTGTTAAACAATAACAAATGTAGAACATATGTAGTACGATTTCATTTTTAAAAGAAAATTATGGATACATACATGTTTAGTGTTTTCAAGAATTCTCAAATTTTTTAAGCTTTAGCTCTTTGTATTCTGATTGAGATGAAGTTGATAATATCAATAATGATTTTTAACTCCTCTTGTTTAGAAAAAAATTTGTAGCCAGTGTTAATTTAACATCATGCCTAGGAATGCTACATTTTCCAGGATTTGATATTTTCAGTGATCAAGAATTACTATATTTTGTGAATGGAAGTACTACTACTAAAACCAGAATGCTGTAAATAGAATGATGTCATTTGTTTTCGGAGACATTGATATACTAGTGCAATGCAAAAATAATAATAAAAGCGAGATATTTTGTGGCAAACTTTGGGGGTAAGGTTAGGACTGTAATCTACGAGTTATCTCGGGGTAAACGCTGCAGCTGCAAGCACTGCTAATGAGTATTCTTAAGGCAAATGGTAAATGTGTTAAATTTTTAAAAAGTGATTTAAATTTGAAAGTAAACAAAAATAAAGGGTCTCTTCAACCATACCATCCACTGCTTCTACCTAATATCACATTTATAGACAAAACAGAAAGCTAATCATTAGCAGAGAACTCTAAGTAAATGTTCATTGCATATATATTCATTCTATTTAATTAATTCAAAGACTGGTTTTCTTTCAGGTTTGCTCTGGGGCCAACGTTCTAATTTGTGGTCCAAATGGCTGTGGGAAGAGTTCACTTTTCCGTGTTCTTGGTGAAGTGAGTACAAATGAGCCTCAAAATTTTGCAGTCTTTTTTTTGCTACACGATCTACTACATCGTGGCATTTACAACTGCTCCTTTACACCTCTTTTTAATTTTTCTCCCATAGTTATGGCCTCTTTTTGGAGGACGTCTAACTAAACCTGAGAGAGGAAAGTTATTTTATGTTCCTCAGGTAAGACCTTCTTGAGTTATTTTGTAATCTTTAATATAAAGCTATTTTTATTGTTTAAGAATTCACTTGTAATGATTTTTGCTCTGCTACTATCAGAGACCTTATATGACTCTTGGAACACTTCGAGACCAAGTGATATATCCAGATGGAAGAGAAGATCAGAAAAGGAAGGGGATTTCTGACCTTGTAAGTAAATATTTATATTCAAGACCTGCTGAAAATACTGTTTCAGATTCTTTTTCTTAATCAGTTAAGTATTTTTAATGCCAGGTAGTTTATCCTAACCTGTAAAAGCCTTCTAAAGCCTTGTCATTAATTATAATTTCCAAGATACAGTAAGATGTGAACCACTTTGCTTAAATATGACTTGATGAATATTTAACCTTGTCTTTAAACTATTGTTTTCTCATTGCCCTTGTCCTTTATTTACATATGATAGTGTTATTCTCTTCAAGCTACTAGATATATTTTGTCAGAGTTAGTATAGATAGGAAGTAAAGGATTCAGGGCTACCTTCATGCCACATTCTTTTGTGAAATGTTCCTCTTTAAATGATATTGGCAATAGAATTATAGTGATTCTATTGGAAAAAATAAAGTAAGATAGAGAATGTTTGTTTATTTTAAGCTTGATTTCACCTTTAATCATTTTGCTAAAAGGTACTGAAGGAATACTTAGATAATGTCCAGTTGAGTCATATCCTCGAACGTGAAGGAAGCTGGGACAGTGTTCAGGATTGGATGGATGTACTCAGTGGTGGAGAGAAGCAAAGAATGGCAGTAAGTATACTGTAAAGACATTACACAACGGTGCTACTGGTTGATTATCAAGGCACACAGTTTTATTTTAATCTTTTCAATTAGTAATTGTTTTTGTATAGATTAGTTTAAATGCTAATAAAGGTGCTTGAAAGTGTATAACTTGCATGTAAATTTGGAATACGGAAAAATTTATAAATTTTCCTGTGAAAGGAGCTGAAGATCCAATTATATATCATTAATACATTTTTGTAAAAATTAGGGAAACTTTGTACCACATCGTCCTGGGAATATATGGTAATCCTGATCAGGTTTCGAGATCTCTCTCTGTGTCTTTTCCCTATAGACATCTCTTCGTCTTACTAAGGCTTTTATCTATGAAGTAGTCGTAAATATTAGAGATGATAAGTTTTAATTTTATTATTATTTTATTTTTTATTTTGTTCTTGCCCTTTCCTTCTACCATTATATGTATCCTTGTTTCAGGGATTGGTATCTAGTTCCTAGAATTATTTAGAATTTAAAATTTTTTCTACTATAAAAAAGCATTTGAAAGGAACTATTTTAGTTTTATGATTGACTAAACTTATTCCTTATCAAACATGACTATAAAACTCTACATATTAGGAGTGATACTTTTGAGTACTCTGTTGAGAGGAATACATTTTAAAGAGTCATTTTCTAACTGTACATACCATATAGTTTGAGCAGATTCAGAGGGATTTTTCTTTCCAGAATGTTAACCTTATGGAAATTAGAGAAAACTGTAGTGAGGAAAGAGTAAGAGAAGAAGCTTATTGCAGAATTGCTTACTCATTATCTTCAGGTTATATTCTACCATTTTGTTGCCTCCTACTCCCTAATTTTGCATGTTTTATTTTTTCCTAAATAATACCCATTTTATATGAACTTGATATAAACCTAATATTGTGATTTTTCTGGTCAGAACTGTTAATACAAGATTAGCCTAGAGTGAAGAATGAATCATAAAAGAAAGATGTCAGCCATACTCAAAATGGAAATTGGGCTGAATGAGTGAGAATTTGGAGTGATTGGGTATTTTTTGAATCAATTTAGGGGATTGCTATAGAAAATAACTGCAAGTCAGGAGAACAGATTTAAATTTTATACTTTGACTTCAAAGAAAATGGAAAGCTAAGAGTCACAAATGGACACAGTGGTAACTCAGAAAAAAAATGCATAACTAAGGAATCTTGTCTGTGTGGTATTAAGGTACAGGTGGGATAATTTTTATTTGAAGATAAGAAATTCAAGGTCTCCAGGAATGAGAAGATATCTTGAAAGAGTAAGGGCATAGGGGAAAGAATCCTGTAAAACCATATGAACCATGATAGAGTTGTTTGGAAATAGGAGAAAGCTCTCCTATGGCCCTGCTACTTGACCAAGCCATTGATGGTATGTGTTCGGTATAGGCCAGTGTTTGGAGAATTGAACATAAAGTTTAAAAGAGAGCATATTGTTTTGCTACTTTCAAAGGGTTTGTGGGGAGAGAGAAAAGGCTAATACAACCAGTATTAATGTTTATGAAATTGGGTGAAGAGTATATGTGTTCATTTTACTGTTCTTTTTTTTTAATTGAAAGTTTTCAAAGTAAAAAGTTGAGGGAAGAGAAGACAGTTTTTATAAATTACAAGAATTTATAAATACTAAAAATTGTAACTTTTAGGAAGAACAGACTTGAAAGGTCTAACCATCCAAATTAGAGAACTTATAAGAGTGAGGGTTAGTGTAAAACTGGTGAACCAAAGGAACTTTCGGGTAAGTAGAGCTAGGATTTGAATTTGAGAGAATGGAATAATACTATTGAATGAAAGGAGGTCTGGAGATAGATTTCTAAGAGCTCCTTGAAAAATGCTCCTTCAGTCTAAATGTAGAGAAGAGATAAGATTATTCCATTATTTTAACAGTGAAAAAAAACAAATTTAATGATGGTATAATTTCCACTGAGTTCAGTTTTAGCCAGGTCCCTGCTCTTATAATCTAGTTACAAGATCCAAATATTCTCAACTAACTGTAATACAAAGGCAGTCTTATAGCTACAAAGGAAATGCACTGGTATAAAGATGGGAAAAAGTTGGTTTTGAATGGCAGATCCTATATAATTCTCCTAGCAGCCTTGTAGAGCAAGGCATAGACAAGGGGAAGACTTGGCTAGCTCAGTCAGGTTATTAATGCCATACAGCTAATGAGAGGCAGAACTGAGCTTCAAGTGCAGGTGGGTCTGACACTGGAACTGTTGCTTTTAACCAGTCAGTACTTTATTGCCTTCAATGTGCATGTGGGCAGTCTATCCAGTTCTCTTCTCTCATCATCCAATGAGGTCTCAAGTAACATTTCCCTCCATTGCACTCATTTGGTCCCAGCCATCATCAGCCAAGGTGGTTCTACCTAATATCATAATTTAGTATATCTTATTTCTCTGACTCAGTTGTCTTTCGCACCCCACTACTTTTGCTCTTCCTATTTAGTTATGGAGTTCTTTTTGTGAATTATGAAAAAATATATATGATAGAAAAGTTGGAATATGTATAAAATTATAAAGAAGGAACAAAACCCCCTTACCAGAAATACCACTGTCATAAAAGTTTTAGTGTCTTTTTAAACCATTTTTATAATTCTTTCTCTTTTACCTAATTGTCAACTGTCTTCCTTCTTCAAACTCGTGAGATTTTTTGAATATTGTTCAATATTCTTACAACTGATCAATCTTTTTCTTACAATTTATATATCCTCTTCTGACTCTTACCTCCTTTCCTATCTAGTACAGACTTAATAATCTTGGACCTGGCATGGGGACTGGCACATAGGAGATATTCAGGAGGTATTTCTTAAAGAATGAACAAATTATCCCTTCCACTTAACTTCCTTTCCCACTTTTTGTTTTCTCTTATTACCTAAACCCCAATCAAGAGCAGTTGTCTGCCTTGGCTTCTGAGCACAGCTGAAAAAATCAGAATGATATGGATTGGTGCCAGCATACTTTCATGGTTTCTAGTCTTACAGGAGCTTATAGCATGGCTTGGCAATCATTTTACTAATTTTTCCCCCTTTCTCTCATTTTTCTTGATAATCATTTAAGAACTCCAATCTCAGGCTTTTAACCCATTTTCTACTCTACCACTCTCAGCAGAATAACTTTTCTACTGCTTAAAAAAGAGAAGCTATTATTTCAGTTAAATGACAGCTAGTTTTTATTGAGTGCTTAATAGGTATTATGCTAAGCACTTTTACACAGATTTTTTCATTTAATTCTCACAACAGTGCTGTGAGATAAGAACTATAAATGCCCCATTTTACAGGGGAAATTAAACAGTTAAGTAGCTTGTCAAGCAAGGACAGCTAGTAAAAATTAAAGCCTGTAGGGGTGGGGGGTTGGCTTGTCAAGCTCAGCAGCAATATGACTGCAGTGTTTGTGTACTCGTTCACTTTACAGTCTTGTATTGTAGTATTAAGTACCTGATAGCATAGTGGAGGGAGAGATACATGATGTGAGAAGTGTGGTGATAACAGCATGCAGCGAGCTCCATGGAAACACAGGGGGCATGTGTAGAATGCCTTCGATAGCCATTCCTCTTAATTAACTTTGCGCCAGGTGACTGTCTTGTCCTCCCTGATATACTTGACCTTGTGTCCTAGTAGTTGAGAGGAGGCAATATTGGCTAGAATGTGGAGGTTAGAGAGCGAGCAGGAATAAGATTATGCAGGGCCTTGTAGGCCATGGTAAGGAGTTTGAGTTTTATTTTAAGTGAAATGGGAAGTTGTTGAAAGGTTAAGCAGAAGAATGAAATTTTTAAAATTTATATTACTAAGATCTCTGGTTACATGGAGAATGGATTAGAAAGGAGTAAAAGAGGAAGTAGGAGGCTTTTTATGATCATCCAGGCAGGAGATGACTATGTTCTGGGGGAAAAAAAAAACATGATTGTGGAGATGGGGAAAAAGTGAGTGGATTTTAAACTCGACAGGACTTGAAATGAACTAAAAATGAGGGGGTGGAGGGAGTGAAAGGGAGGAGAGGAAGGGAATAATAGAGAAGGACTTACGGCTTTCTAGGTTGAACAACTGTTTAATAGTGTCATTTTCTGAAATATTTATGATTGGGATAATATATGAATGGACTTTAAGGGGAAAATCTAGAAAATCCATACGAGTTTTAGATTTTTAAGTCTGAGAGTCCGGTGAGGTATCCAAGTAGAAAAATCAAATAGAAATTCTTACATATCAATCTGAAAATTAGAAGAAAAATATGGATGAAAGATATGTACTGGGAGTTTTCAAGTGTAAATCATGAGATTTGAAATTGTGAGATTCAATGAGATGCAATATAGGAAAAAGAGAAGAGGACCTAGGCATTAACCCTGAGGAATGCCAACATTTAGTGGTCAAGTGGAAGAGAAAATGCTGGAAAAGAAGCTGAGAAAGCAGCTTAGGAAGTGGGAGGAAACTTAAGACCACGGTTTCACTGTCACTTAAAGAGCAGGGAGTGGTCATCTGAGTTGAATGTTGCAGAGGAGGTGAATTGGCTAAGGATAGAAAAGTGTGCATTTGTCTTGCAACGTGGATATCATTGTTAGCGGCAGATGACAAATTGGAATATCTGTTAGACAAAGATTCAGAATACATAATTCCCAGGAAATAAAATACATGTGGAAAATAAACCTAAGAAATGTTCCGTATTTCTGCTAATCAAAGAAATGTAAGCTTTAACAATCTGGATGTTAGTTTTTACTTATAAAATTAGCAGATGCTTTAAAAAATGAACACACCCTGTACTGACCACAGGAGTATGAAACAGGTACACTCAAAAAGCTTGATGGGGATATTAATTGACAACTTAATGGGCATTACTTAACAAAAAAAAATAGACACGTTTTTGCACTTGTGCCATCTACAAGTCTGAATTCTAAGATTTGGTTAAAACATGTACCCTTTAATATTGTTTAGAGAACTTTCTTTAATATTAGTTTAAAACTCAACTTCATCTCACATCAGTCTTAAAAGTTTTGTTTTACTTTTAACATTTTATTACATTTTTCCCTTTGTTTGGCAAGACAGTAGAAACAATGAGGTTTATGTATTGTTTTTATTTCTAAGAAATAGATTTTTGAATTAGAATAATTTTTATACTTGCTTTATGACTGTAAATGCATACTTAATTTATTTTAGCTTATTTCTGCATGTGATTATACAAAATATTTCTGTTTATTTCTCAGATGGCAAGATTATTTTATCATAAACCCCAGTTTGCCATTTTAGATGAATGCACAAGTGCAGTTAGTGTGGATGTCGAGGGCTACATTTACAGTCATTGTCGAGAGGTAAGTATGCCAAGTCCTCAGTTTCAAGGTCCATGTGCCCCTTATTGTTTGATTCTGTGACCAACCAAATATCTATCCAAAGAGGAGATTCTAAGTTACTAAATAACAAAGTTACTGTTAAATGATGATATCTCACTTTAGTAAAGAGTGTTGTATCTCAGTGTCAGTGTCCCCATGTGTTCCTACAGAAACATTCATGTGTTTAATTATAGAATTCTGCCCCAGAACCTTCTGGGAGTGTGGTAAATACTACTTTTCCAAAATCTGAGTTCTAAGACAGATTCCAAAACAAGGTTTCCAATAAAGGATTATCACCCTGTATTTGAAAAAACAAATTGGTTATAGACAGTACTATATTGATTTAATTTTCTTGATTTTGACCTTTTGTTATTTTTATCATCTTTATACTTTTTTCACATATTTTTCATAATAAGATAGAAAATGTATTAGGATATATATTTTCTGCCCCAAACAAAATAATACACAGCAATAGTACCTGTTAGTTTAGTTTTATTTTTCTTAAAGAATTTTATTGATACCCATTAGTTTTTATTATGTGATTGATGGCCTGTATCTTGTATTACCTTGAACATTTGTCATTGGTTGTAATTTTTTCTCTTTGACATTAATTTTAACTATAGCTACAGAAGATAGTTATCTTAAAGCTTAAAATACTTAGAGTGGGTTTGATTTGTACTCTGTTATTTATAGCAATCTAAATCGCTTTCTTTGTATTAGGTTGGCATCACCCTCTTCACTGTGTCACACAGGAAGTCTCTTTGGAAACACCATGAGGTTTGTATTTCTTACATTGAATGATACAGTGAAAGTTTATTTAAATATATGAATTCAGCTGATTATGCTTTTAGATTTCTTGGTGTATATTCCCTTAGATACATATACCTTAAGGAAAAAAGGTGATTCTATTTCAGTTTTATAAAATGAAATAGGATTTTCTTAGATATCATTGTAGTTGTTAGTTTTGAAAGCTTGAATACATATAAACAATCCCTAGGTTATATAAGAGATATTAGAGAACCAGTTAGTGGTTCTCTGGTTTTATAAATGACTGTTGTATAATAATTGACTAAAATTTGCATACTCTTATCACAACTATGACTAAGTAATATTTTTCTTATCATCCTGTATTGGCAGAAGGAGAAAGAGTTGAAGGATTAGATAGCAAAAAGTTTAGGGACATTTTGAGTGATCAGAACTATAAGGAAGAAACTGAATAATGTCAGCTGTGTTTACCATTGCACATCAGTGAAATAGAATTTATTAGGTAGTCATGATAATTTACAAAGTTATTACAATGAGGTTTACGCTGGTACAGATACTTTATTTATTCTGCCATTCCAGCAGTGCTGTTCTCAGTATAATAGTTCTTTTCTAATCTTACTGTAGAATGATCAAACTCTAAAGATAAACCCAATTTAATTCATTTTATATTCTTTCTTTTTTCTTTCCTGTTCCTTCTTTCCTTCTTCTCCTCCTTTTTTCATTCCTAAATGACACAGAAATCTTAGGTAAAAAAAGGATTTGAGAAAAGTTAGAACAATTTTATCTTCTCCCATAAAATTTATACCTGATCAGGCACCATTTTCGCCACGTTCTAGGCTAAGCATCTAAGGGATACAGAGTTCTATATACAGAGTTTTACCCTTTAGAATTTATGGTTTAGGCGATAGTGTACAAATAATAGAAAAAGAGCATAGGACTCAAAGTCAAGAAACCTGCATTCAGACCACTGTTTCTGGCATCAGTTGCTACCTTTGTATAATAAAGTTTTTCATCCTTGTTGGTCTGTCTCATAGATTACCATGAGGATCAAAGAGGTAGCCTATATGAAAGTATTTAATAAAATATAATGAAATTCTATAGAGCTGTGTGACTTTTAAATAGAGTTTTTATCTTATGGCATGTTATAATTTGCCCATTTCTCATGAATTGAATGAGAAATTGAATAACTAGAAATTAAATAGTTTAAAATATATCCAAACCTTTGTATTTCTTCAAAGTTCATAAATATTACAGTCATAGGACAGTGAGAGGACTTGGGTTTTCACTCTCTTATTCTAGAGGTATAAACAAGTAGCCAAGTAGGAAGAATAGCAATGTTTGAAGCCAGAATAGCTAAGAAATAACAGTATAAAAATAGAAAACAAAGCTTTTTTGTAAATAAAAAGATACTAAATAAAAACAGAAGGCTTTGTAATAGCTGTCCTAAGTGTCTTCATAGAATGGGATATGTAGGCTCACTGTAGCTCTTGATTCTCCCTCTGCCAAATCCAAAAATAGACAAAAAGCCTTAATTAAGGTAGAGGTTTCCAGCTGATCTAGGAAACCAGATAAGGAAGTATTAAAAACGGCCCTACTAAACAGAGTTGCACATGGTGGTATATCAGATCCTTGGTTATGAAGTTATAGAAACATTCTAATTTTAGGTGTGCTTATAGATTTGGTTCCTTTAAAATAATGAGGAAGTCTGGTATTTTAATTCGTAGGAGGGAAAGCGCTATATCCATTCCAAGCAGAATTATATTGTTGCTATTTTCAAATGAAATATGTCTTCATTTAGCCTTTACCTTGGAGAACTTTCTGCATTTCTGTGTATAAGATTTTAAAGGTTTTAGTAGTTCTAAATCATAATTTAGATGTATAATAACCTCGACATAAATTCCTGACACAAAGGAAATTCTCTTAGTCATTGATTTTTTTCCTCCCCCTTCTTTCCCATAGTACTACCTCCACATGGATGGCAGAGGCAATTACGAATTTAAACAGATAACAGAAGATACAGTTGAGTTTGGCTCTTAGAATCCGGAGGACCTTACATGCTTCAATGAAATCATTAACACACTTAGAAATACAAAGTACGTTGTAAATTAAAGTTCAGCTTTTTTTTTTTTTTAAACAAAGCAACAAATTATAAAGTAATTGAGAACAAGTTGTTAAAAAATTTAATATTATATAGGATATTGCTATTTGTGTATATGTTGATTTAATTATTAATATGTACTAAGACCTTATTCTTGTTAAAAAACTGCCTAAATTAAATTGGGCTTAAATCAGTGTAACCTGATTCATCCTGGGATGTAAACCATTTTGAAGTCAGCTAATTTGACTTTTATGGCTCTATCTTTTGCTTCAATGAAGAACCCTGTTTAAAACTGGGGTCATCACTTGTCCTGTGCTAACAGGATTGTCTTGAGATTGATTTTCTTGTGCCCCATGTGGTGGGAAACAAATCATAGTGTATTATCAAAATATGCAGTGTCATTGCGAAATAGCATTTATTACACAGTGGCAAATTTCTTTAGCTTCCACAGTTATACTCATCCTTTGTATGTGTCTTGGGGTACATTTGACCCCAGGAAAGCCAAAAGCCATTTATATTTTTTTTGGCCAAATAATAAATGTGCCCCTCTCTATCTGCAGTATTTGAGTTGCTTTGAGGGTTCTTTGTGGCGATATAACAAAAATATACCCATCTTGCTTACCGAGGGTGGTTACTGTGTTTCACGACTCTTCTTCCCAACGTTTGGGGTATTAAAACACAAAGTCCTTACATGTCAGCTCAAGATCTTAACAAGATTTTTAGATTTTTTAAAGAATTGGACAGATTTGTGTATGTCAGAAGCCCATTCATTAGAAGTGTAGTGGTTATGTGCTTTTAAACTCCAGATGAGCCATAGGAATGCACTACATGAAGTAATGCACTGAGTATGCAATGTTATCACTGTCCTCAACTGCAATTTTGTTTAAAAAATATGTTATAAAACTATTACGTACATGGGTGAATTATGTTCCCTAGGTACCGGTTTATCTCTGTGAGTCTTTAATAACTTTTTTTATATTTGAGTTATTATGTTGAACTATCCTAAAAGAAATAGCTTTCACTTTCCCAAACCATCATTAATGACCACATGTATAATTTGCACAGTGAAACTGAATATTATCATTAAGCTCAATATGAAATTAGTTTTATCAAGCTAGGGTTCAGAAAGGGGCATTTTGTATTCTTGTTTCTGCATAACCTTTTTTTTTTTTCAGAATTAACTATAAGAATCACTGGCTATCAAAGTAAAATTTGATATACTGATTCCATAATATATAACATTCAGTTTTTACCACTCTTTAGCAAACATGTATATGTACTGATTTTCTTTTCAGATTAAAAAACATATTCTATACATCTTTTGCTTGTTCTTTTTATTCTTGTATCTACATACTAGGTAGTTCATTCATAGTTCATACAGTCTTGACTGGAAAAACAAATAAATTAATATTTTAAATGCTTTTTTAGCACTCTGTCTTTCTTAAAAAGCTGTGTCAAATGTGGTTTTAATGCAATGAATTTCTCTTTTAGAAAAGCCAGTTAAAACCTTTAGTGTACCTTACAAATGCTACCAAATAGAATTTAAATGATATGATAAGTCCGGGAAAGATTTTTAAGGCGTGGAGAAAGTCCGAGATTTTCATATTTCTAGATTACCTTAAACCTAGTAATAGCTTCTTCCTAATTCCTTCTGTAATGTTTTCTTGCCATTAAAATTATTTTTTTTCTTTCTTTTTTAATGTAACACATGTTAAAGCGCCTCACCGTTTGAGGCACAAAGGAAGATCCTCCTGGAGAATCACAGTGAATATTAATTAACAGAATGATGGTTCTAAGAAGGCCCACAATAAAGAAATCCAGTGTTTCCAAAATGTGATTGACCATGGAACACCCATGTCCACATAATTTTTATCAGTGCCTTCTATAGACTATACTGAGAAATGGCAGTTTAATTTGAAGAATAAACTAAAATAAGAACTATCATCCATGAGCAATATACTGCATACCAAGTGTACCATTCTGTGTTCTAATATCAAGTTTTTTATATCATGAGAAAGAAAGGATGTAAAGAACTAGGTTCTTTGCTATGCATTAACAGAGTAAAACATACTTAGGATTTGCATCTGCAGGGGAGGCAAAATTTTACTTCTACCCATGTAGGGTTTTTGGTTGAGTTTGAGAAATTGACATAGACATTAACAGGAGAAGATAATACAAGTTTAAGTTTTATGCGACGTGGAAGCCCTCATAAGGAAATGAAGACACACAGAAGTGGCGGAACCTAAAGGCTTTTACAAATTACAGAGGCAAATGGGGAAAGGTAACCTTTGTGAGGGGGCTAAAGGAAGATAAGGAGTATTTTAATAGAGCTTGTGTCGAATTTTAAGTCTCAACATCCTGTCCTTGATAAGAATGTTACTTATAGGGAGGACATTGTCCACATAGGAGTTTTATCTCCTGCTTTTTGGGAAGAATGGGGGAGATCTGAGTGCCTTTCTTGTACCTGCTGTTTTTTTTTAAGTACCTTTAGCTCAAAGTTGTCCTTATGCCAAAGTGGCATATTTGGGGGTAGCATAATCTGCCACCCCTCACCTCTTTCCTCTTTTTAATGATTAGCGCTTGGCTTAAAACTGTGGTGGTAGGAGAGCATCTATCATTTTCTAATGTAACTTTTTATCTTTTAAACTTGATGTTTAAAACTGTAATTTGCCTAAAAGCAGAGTGAATTTTCTTCTATTAGACTTCAGCCTCTGTAGTTGTAGGAAACTGTTTACATTTTTACCAACATCAGTAATTTTTCCTCTGTGAAGAATTGAAATGTTCTGAACTATAACGTATATGCATGTCACTTAAATATCTAATACCAAAAATTACAGTCCCCACCACCCCCAAAAGGCAATCATTTTGAACTTTTGTGATAATTTTTATTTTTTAAAACAATAGGCTATTTCTTGATCAGTTTTAGAAATTCCTACCACCCATAGTTCTGCCACACCCTCCACATACAGTTAAATCATTTAAAAATTTGTAAGCGTTTTATTGTACTGTTATACATATGCAGGAAAGTCCATCAAGCTCAATACATTTTTAGAAAGTGCATGCTTATTACCACCCTCAAAGTCAAAATATTGAACACTGTTCACACCTCAAAGACCTTTACGTCATCCTCTAATTATTAGCCGCTAAAAGCCACTATTTTGACTGCTATCACATAAATTAGTTTGCCTGTTTTTGAACTTTATAAATATTGCATACCCTTTCGTGTGTGGCTTCTTTCTCTCAAACTTGAGACTGATACACTGTAGATGTGGAAATAATTCCTTCATTTATATTGCTTCATAATATTTCATTATGAATAGACCATACTTATTCATCTTACCAGTGATGGGCATTGGGTTTTCTGTTAGGGGCTAGTGTGAATAGTCTTTATAAACTAATAGTCTTTATAAATTCTTACGTATGTCTTTTGGTGCATATATGTATGCACAGAATGGAATGTGTTCAGCTTTGTTACGTACTGCCAAACTGTTCTCCAAATTGATTGTACCATCTTTACACTTCCAGCATAAATGTGTGAGAATTCCAGTTTCCCCAGTTTTTGCCAATGCTTGGTACTGTCAGTGGTTTCTTTTTTGAAATTTATTTTTAATTTATTTTTAGCCATTGACAGTAAATCATTTAATCTCATTTTGCATTTTCCCTTATTGATAATAAGGTTTAACTCACATTTATTGGTTGTAAATGACATTTGTTTGTCTTTTATGAAGTGTTTTTTAAAAATCTTTGGGCTCCCTTTTATAAATTGCCCTAATGATATTACATAGATATTTATATTATGGGTATGAGTCCTTTATTAGGTAAATGTTCTAATGTCAGACAAGGTAGACTTTAAGACAACAAGCATTTCTAAAAGTTTAGAGGGATATTGATAATGATAAAAGGATTTAACAATAACAAAAAACAAAAACCCACATAAACACCTCAACACAGTAACCAACTTGATCTAATTGACATATTCATCCAGCAACTGTGGAAGTCTTCCAATTCCTGAATATGATAGGTTTCTCCATTTAAGATTTCTTTAATTTCTGTTAGTAATGTTTTGTAGTTTTCTGTGTAGGGTCTCATGTACCTTTCATTAGCTTTATTGCTAGGCATTGAATGTTTGTTGATTTCAGCATAAATTGTATCTGACATTTTATTTTCGAATTATTGCTACTAAATAGAAATACAGCTAATTTTTATATATCGATCTTTGTGACAGTGTATTTGCTAAGGACAGTCCCATGAGTATATATGCTCTTTACAGTGTGGTAGCAACATCCTCCATGGAGAGGTGAGGTCTATATTCATTTCCCTTGAACTTGCAAACTCTTGTAATTTCTTGTGGCAAATTCAGGGATTTGGGGGTTGACGAAAGAGGGCACAGGATCATGAGAGGCAGTAACACTATTTGGGTGGCATTTGGACAGGATTGCATGAGAAGGAAAGTCTGTCCCAGCAACATCAGCTCAAAACACCTAAAACCCAACAGAACTAAGGAAAACTTTGTTGTAGATGTGACAGCATTGGACAGGATAGGAAAAGGGGACTCTCAAGGGGAAAGGGGAAATCCGAGGGGCTCATGGATCTACATAATGTCCATCAATGGCAATGCTTCAAAGAGCAGCAGCTGTTTCGGGTCTATTAGAGCTACAGCATTGTCTCATCTATAGTTAGCAGAAGTTCAATTCAGTTTTGTGGGGTCTGTAAAGTAGGCAGCTCTCAGATTGGCTAGAAATACGTTTTTTTGTTTGTTGTTTTTGTTTTTACTATATTTAAAGCAGTTGGATGCACGAGGATTTGAATTTGGCACTGGCGGGCTACTGTGAAGAAGTAAACAACACAGAGGCCATTATAGGCTAATACTGAGGGTCCCTCTCTGGTCCATTTATAGAATATTGCGACCAATGGAATGTAGGGAAGTTCTAGTTAAATCATTTTTACTTTTTTAGTTAAATTATTTTAAATTAACAGTGCTGCTTTTTGATGAATTTACAGTAGTTCCCCCTTATGCCATTTCACTTTCTGCAGTTTCAGTTACCACTGTCAACTGCAGCCTGAAAATATTACATTAAACATTCCAGAAATAATTCATAAGTTTTAAGTTGTGTGTCATTTTGAGTATTGTGGTGAAATTCAGCACCATCCTGGCTCCATCTCACTGGGGACAGGAACCATTCCTTTGTCCAGCGTATCCAGGCTGTAGATGCTACCTACAGTTAGTCACTTGCTAGCCATCTTGGTTATCAGATCCACCTTCAGGTGTCACAGTGCTGGTGTTCAAGTAACTCTTATTTTACTTAAAACATGGCCTAAAGTGCAAAGTGGTGATGCTGGCAATTTGGATATGCCAAAGGGAAGCTGTAAAGTACTTTCTTTAACTGAAAAGGTATGTGTGTATAGGAAAAACGTAGCATATACCATATAGGATTTGGTACTATCCACTGTTTCAGGCATCCACTGGGAGTCTTGGAATGTATCCCTTTGCAGATAAGGGGGGATCACTATATAATGTTCACTGCAGAGCCAAGTAGAGAATAGTGTTCCTTTTCTGCTCTTTTACTTCTAGTCACTGTTTTTTTTTTTTAAACTTTGCTCTATCTGCTATATTTATCAAACAATAATCTTTAATTTTTTTCCAGTCATGACATCGTATCAGTGTTCCATTTCTTTCCAGAGATGTTCTTCCTGGGGTCTTCTGTCCCCCTCCTTCACTCTGGTTCTATAAGCTGCTGAGCTGTCAACCTGACACCGAACTCTCTCATGTTGGATCCCATGACTTCCTCTTTTTAGGGTTCTCTCTCTTATTTAGTTGAACACGCCCTACTGTAGCTTCCTGGGGAAGGGTCCTGGAAGGAAAATTCTTTGAAGTTGTGTATGTCTGAAAATATCTTTATTTTATTATGCTTGGTGGGAAGTTCAGCTGAAATGCTAAATTTAAGCTCAAGATTATTTTCCCTTAGAGTTCTTAAATAGTCATTGTCCTCTTATGTTTGTTTTCTTATATCCAGTTTGCCATTATGAAGTTTAGTATTCTGACTCTTGTTCCTTTGCACATTACTGCAACTTTCTCCTATTCCTCTCAAGAATCCCCTGAGCCTTATTTCGCAAGTCCCAGTGTTTGAGCCTCTTGAGATCTCTAAGAAAGTAAATTAATTTTCTTCCTCCAGTTTCTTCCTCTGCACACAGAGTATGGCTCCCTTTTCCATGTAAGAACATTTTCTACTTCTTTATCTATTATTTACTGAAATTTCTAGTCAATTTCCTCTATCCTTTCTCTTTGTCCCTATAGATTTAAACCTTTAAAGTTTACTTAGTATCATATTTACTTAGTCTTGAAATTTGGGTAGGTAGAAGCAGGGCACATGAATCATAGCATTGAGGTAGCAAAGCTTTTGGTCTTTAGAAAGCTGTGGATTAAGGCAGAGGTTCTCAAATAACTGTCTTTGGGAAATGTGTAATATTTGCAAGATGATCTGGGCTCTGCTTTTACTTTTGGCATAGATTCATAACTTGCTGATATTTAAATTTAATAAATGGCATCTTCTCATCAAGGCCGTACAGTTCTATCCATTGGTGAGGTATCTCTCTTCCACTCCATTTGCCTACCCTGCTTTTTTGAAATTGAGAATAGTGGGTTAAATGGTTGAGGAATGCACAGAGAGCAGAGCTTCTTCTCAGACTTTGGTGAGGTTACACATCATCTGGAAAATGAAGATTCTGCTTCAGTAGATCTGTGATGGGGCCTGAGAATTTCCATCTCTAACTAGCTCTTAAACGACGCTAAAGCTGCTGTCCCCAGACCACACTTTTAAAGCAGCAGGATCTAGGGTGGGAATTCTGGCAGAGGACTAAAGAGACCAACACAGGTAGAGTTGCAGCAACATGGAGAAGATTCCTTGGTTTATTGGTTCAGGCCACTCCTCCTGCCATGTTCCTCCATTCTTTCTTCTTATTTATTTATTTATTTGTTTGTTTGTTTGTTTGTTTGTTTATTAACATTTTCTTTTTTTATTTTTCCCCCTACCCCCCTCTACTCTGGTAACCATTAGTCCATTGTCTATGTCCATGAGTCTCTGTTTATTTGTCCTGTTCATTTGTTGCTTTTAGGTTTATATCCCACATATCTTCTTGCTCTGCTCATCTAGTTGTTTTCAATTCCTGAAATTGTTGATATGACTCATTTCAGAACTCATTGAGTTTTTTCAGAAGTACCATTCTGAATTCTCTGACATTTAAGTTGCATATTTCTATGTCTGTACACTTATTTTCTGAAGATTTTTCTCTTTCTTTTTGAGATCCCTTGTCACCTTGGTTGTTCATGGTGTTTAATGGACTATTTCTCTACCTGGGCATTAATGGAAATGTGTTCTGCTTTTTTTTTTTCCCCCAGAAAGAAGATTTATTATATAATGGTCCCTAGCCTGTTGTAAAGAAGGTGTTTTTCTTTTGGTTTCCAGTAGGTGGTATCTAAGCCTCTTGGATCTCTGCTTTATATAAGGTCTTAATAGTGTCTTCTTTCCCCCTTATAAATATTTAATCATGCTTGCTACCCTCAGTGTCAGTTCCTGTCAGTATTAGCCATAGTTTTTTTGGTAGCATTTGCTCAGGTTCCTTTGGGGTTCCATGGTATTCTGTCTTGGAGAGTGTAGGGGAGGGGCCCTCTTGGTTGGGGGAAGGCGGCTGCAGCTCAGCCTCTGTTTTGCAACTGCAGCTGGTAAAAATCAGCTGTTGTTTCTCTGCCATCCCCGCTTTTCTGCTGCCCCCATTTCTCTGTCTTCTACCCTGATTACTGGGCCCTGCCTTCAGTCGTGTGGAGCTCACTGCTTTCCCAGGCGGGGCTGTTCAGGGAAGTCACCACACCTTCTCCTCTCCCGCTTCTCCTACAGGGAGCTCCAGCTGTGAGAGGCAGCTTCTTTGTTTCTCCCAGTCCACTGCCTGACACCTGGGGTTCTGACCTGTGGTAGCTCTTATGTGCAGATCCCATGCTCAGACGTGCTGGTGTGCAGTTTGGGTGTTTCTTTTGAGTTAGATGTTCAGCTTATTGTTGTTTTAAGAGGAGAGATCTGAGGATGTCTGTCACTTTGCCATGTTTAATCTAATCTCCTGTTTCTTCATTCTTAATCATTTACAGGTTACTTGTTATTTGCAATTCCTTTCTTTCTTTCTTTCTTTCTTTCTTTCTTTCTTTCTTTCTTTCTTTCTTTCTTTCTTTCTTTCTTTCTTTCTTTCTTTCTTTCTTTCTTTCTTTCTTTCTTTCTTTCTTTCTTTCTTTCTCTCTCTCTCTCTCTCTCTCTCTCTCTCTCTCTCTCTCTCTCTCTCTCTCTCTCTCTCTCTCTCTCTCTCTCTCTCT